>OW679195.1:82001613-82102025 GCA_940337035.1 Agriotes lineatus | reverse complement strand
TTACGTGCAATAATAATACCTTCCTCTCCCTTTCATTATTCGGTGTATTTTAGAAAGTCATACCAACATGAGAAATTTAGTGTCCGCTAGAGAAAAAAATGATTTCCCGCCTGTACAGTCGTGTTCAAATAAATCTGGGACAGTGTTGAACACGACCGTACATACAGGGTGTTTCATTAATAATTGGAAATATTTTAACTGTAGAATCCTGGGCTCAAAATATTAATATTTAACCCAAATCACTTAGATAAAATGTGGCTCGTTACTGAGATATAGGGTGTTCCATTTAAAAATTTAAAAATGATTTTTCCCCATTACTTTAAAACTATTTGACGTATCCGTATCATATTTGGCAGGAAGTTTAGACACTGTAAACCATGCTAAATTGTGTTAAATAGACGTTTCTGACTACTACCAGAGGCGTACCACAGGGGCAAGTGAGTGGTTGACCCTTCCCAAATTCTACGCCACTGGCGGAATTGCCATTTTAGCAAAATTTTTCGACTCTCCAATACTTTCTATGTAAATAACATACTCTTTCTTCGTCACGATAACGTCATTATTTTTCGAGATATTTAAATTTAAACAAAGCGGAACAGTTATTTTGATTTTAATGTGTATTAATTATGTTGGTGTTTTATGTCATAAAATTGCATTTATTACGCAAATTAAACTTTAATCCGTATTAACAAAAAAATATAATGTTATTTATTGAAATTTATTGAAACGAATACATGGATACATTTTTTTTTATGTTGAATGCATCTATGTATTAGTTTCAAGAAATTTCAATAAATAACATTATGTTTTTTTGTTAATACGGATTAAAGTTTCATTTGCGTAATAAATGCAATCTTATGACAAAAAACACCGACATAATTAATACACATTAAAATCAAAATAACTGTTCAGCTTTATGTTTAACTTTAAATATCTCGAAAAATAATGACGTTATCGTGACGAAGGAAGAGTATGTTATTTACATAGAAAGTATTGGTGAATCGAACAATTGTGTTAAAATGGCAATTCCGCCAGTGGCGTAGAATTTGGGAAGGGTCAACCACCCACTTGCCCCTGTGGTACGCCTCTGGTAGTAGCCAGAAACGTTTATTTAACATAATTTAGCATGGTTTACAGTGTCTAAACTTCCTGCCAAATATGATACGGATACGTCAAATAGTTTTAAAGTAATGGGGAAAAATCATTTTTAAATTTTTAAATGGAACACCCTATATCTCAGTAACGAGCCACATTTTATCTAAGTGATTTGGGTTAAATATTAATATTTTGAGCCCAGGATTCTACAGTTAAAATATTTCCAATTATTAATGAAACACCCTGTATAAAGTTAGAACACACGAGAAATTACTGAAAGATCCGGACGCCAGCCAAATAGTTAAAATTTCGAAAACTCTAATAATAAAAACTACCTTTGCATTATGCAGGATAGCTTTGTTCATCTAATATTCTGCACAACACTTAAGAAAGGGGAAAGGCGGGATAGTTGTTCTTCAAGATGCACATATACATGTTTTAAAAATTGGCCAACGAAACAATTCTGTATACAATAAAGATTTTGTGATCAGATAATACATCTCTAAAAGATTTGACAAAACCATTTAATGCTTCATATTCGTAACTAACCTGTAACCATATTTGTTCTCCTTTTGTAGCGATAATACACGGACGATACAGTTTGATGAGGGAAATACTCCTTGTATGGGCTGCATGGACAGGCCTGATATGTCTCTGTGACTTCATATTGACATTTGTATTGGAAGTGGATTACAATTACTTTCTTACAATGGCAAATTCACTTATGATGCCAAACGTATTGGTAAGGGTAGCTAAACTTAGTTAGGACAAAAGCTTAAAATATAAATGTTTTGTAAGTATTTGTCTTTTAGTAAACTTCGACTCTTTTGAAAAGATCATAATACAACTTTTTTAACGTAACTTGAGAATTTGTTCCTAGAATATTGATCATATTAATTTATTACTATTTTAAGATTAGAATAAACTTTTTCAGTCATTTTTTGATTACACCGTATTGGCATGTGGCATTTTGATGACTTTAGCTGCCAAAGGGGTCGTTCTATGGATTGTGAATCTAACCTTCGCTATATTGCTTTGTTACTTGTCATTCCATCTTATGGAAAAAGTAAATATTGTAATTCTTAAATTGAACTACAGCACACAATTCATATTTTTACCATTTTAGGAGAAACCGAACAGATTTCACAATAACAATACCCCCAACTTATTTGGCAACGTGACGTAAGCAGCAACTATCATACACGAGAAGCAAAATTATATTTTTTATCTTTTCCAGTACTCCTGCCTTCAACTGGCAGGGCGACAGACCCAACTTTCCCAGAAGCGATTCATTCGTTTCACCCTCGTTACAGGGTTACTATCCGCCACCTCAGAATTACCCCAAACCACCTCCAAAACCAAACGTCAACGATCGATCAGCCAAGATAGGAAAGCATGGAGGAAAATCACCCCCTTACAACGCAGCACCTCCAAGACCACCACAGAATTACATTTACCCATCGAACCCCAGAATACCCAGTCCTGACTATTCACCCCCAAATAGTCCATACCAAACACCTTTGAAATCTGCTCTCAAAAACCGTGATCCTCAGAACCCCTTTACTTTTCCCAAGAACCCCAGGTACCGACATTAATTAAATACCACTAATTATAATTATATCTGGATGTATTAGTTTTCTTACAATCTACATATTTGTCTTAAGAGTGCGAAACACAAATGTAATAACACCTTGTCCCCCTTTGTTTACTACATAATACCGTCTACGCCTAACTTGTACAAAACTATTTTAAGATATATTTTGCCAATAAATGTTTTATAAAAATAAAAATGTAAAGAGTTTCCCACGCAAGTGGACGTTGTGATACTAAACAATTTTAAAAATTAAAAAAGATATCTTTATGTTTCTAATAATACTGAAACAATAGAAAAAAGGACTTGGCAATGCAAAGTACATGAATTTTCAAATAAAAAACCTTCCCGACTGTTGAATTCGAACGGTAGGCGGCTACGAATGCGATTCCAACGTTTGGTGGGATATTGCAAGCACGTCACCCGTTCCCTACATCGCCACGAAGCACTCCTCGTGCTTGCATCGCGGCTGCTTTAAATTGAACCCATTTTTCATTGACTCCTTTTTCTGCTTTACAGTATTTACTCTGTATCTGTTGGGTGCCATTTTTGTCAAGGGTAATCCCTAAACTACATGTAAATGATTACTTCTATTTCTCAGTTAAGCCAAAAATAATCAAAATTTTATTTTTTAAGGTGCTTACCCTGTATATATTTGTCTGAAATTGTCTCGGTTTCATGCAAAGTGTATGCAAAATATCGTCTTTATTTGTCTGAAATTGTCTCGGTTCCATGCAAAGTGTATGTCTAGAAGACTATATTTGTTTGTATTTTCCTTGTGTATTGTTACATTTATTTGTTACATATTGAAAAGAGTCAGTTGAAATAAAATTGATAGAAAAGTCATATGTGTGTGTGTCATTAGATAAAATCAGAATAATTTGAATTAGTAATAACTAGAATATTACTTTGGTCCTTCGAGGTACAAGAAACACGCTATGGATAAAACAGAAAGTAAAAATGATGCGGGAAATGATTTATACGTTCGTCGAAGTAGTAGATTTAACAAGGCTGTTTCTCTTAGAAGATTCAGATACATGAGTAATGCTGAACATGAGAAACTAGTTTCAGACAGGATTATGGTTCAAGATACTGTTGGTAAAAGAAACTATAAGGTCGGTATTGCTAAAGCATATTCTGAAAATGTTTTGACTGGAAAGGAATACACTGTTACTGAACAACTTGATAATAAAAAAACTACAAGATCGGAGATTATACATCCTGTTGCTTACGGTTCTCTGCCTTCTAATCATAACTTGTGTGTTAAATCTCCGTCAGTTTTGTCTAAAAGTTCTTCTGTTTCTAGATTGAACTTAAAATTAAAGTTTTTGCAGCAACAGAAACAGCTAAATGAAGAAGAAAAACAAGGAAAGTTAAGAGCTATCGAAAAACTAAGACAGAATGCTCAGAGAGAAATGGAAATTAAAAAACTGTTGTTGAAAGAACAAAATGAAGAACGTTTTCAAACCACTCAGATTTACGGTCAAGTTTTTGATCATCTTTACGAAGACCCTGTGAAGGTAAGCGATTGGGTGAAAAACACAAAACAGACTACAAACACAAATTATGGAGTGGAATCGGTCATCGCTATACATAAGAAGATAGGTAATTCAGTCGCTTCTTTTGGGGCGGCAGAAATGAATGGTGGTAATAATCAGATGCTGTTAGAAATTTTCAAACAATGCGCACAAAATTCAAATAAAATGAGTACCCTGCTGCAGTAGTGTACCTAGGGGCGTTCTGGGACACTTTTTGGCGGGAAATTCAAATTCTGTGCGGGGGTGGTCTAGCGGTAAGAGTGGCAGATTCGCGATCAGCGGCCTCGGGTTCAAACCCCGGGCTAGGCAAGTTTTTTTTTATTTGCTTAGGTGGTGACGTCATTTTCTGCGAATCTGGACCGGATGTTGAGGTGGCGTAATTTCTCGGAATTTTGCATCAGATGGGAGTTTGAGAATGTAGACAGGTCCATTCTTGCAGGATGTTGTTATCAGTAAATAGAACAATGACATCCATTGTTTGAGAAATCTGCACGACATTGGACAATGAAGCGATTGTTGTCTGGAGATTAAAATGTGCAAAGCTGGTAAAAATAGAACAATGACATCCATTGTTTGAGAAATCTGCGCGACATTGGACAATGAAGCCATTGTTGTCTGGAGATTAAAATGTGCAAAGCTGGTAAATAGAACAATGACATCCATTGTTTTAAAATCAGCACGATAATTTGAAATAAATTTGTCAAGTACTGATGTTTGTTAGACAAACAAAAAAGAATTACCAGGTGTGGGGTTCGAACCCACGCTTCCCTTAGGGAACCAGAGCTTAAATCTGGCGCCTTAGACCACTCGGCCAACCTGGCATGTTCCTGTAATCGGGCACAATGGTGTAATAAAACAACAATGTAAATATATTTGTATTTATTTACCTAAAACATACATGTATAAAAATTATTATAAATACATATCAGCTAATTATTGTGCTACGGATGTCATCTCTGTCTGAACGATTTCCTCGAAGACAAGTTTCGTGCTGCTCCCACACTTGCCACCCGAGATGATATTGTAGCGACGTTTTCCTAATTGTTGCAAGTCAGCATCTGTTAGGCAATCGTAACGTGCTGGTAGAATGAATCTGAAGTTGTCCAATTCCACCGCCACTTTATTGCCGTATTTAGTCGGACATCGATACACATTTATTATTAGATATTTTTCGTCAATCTTCAAATCTCGTACATTTCCCCACTCTTTAACCTCATTTAAGTTGCAAAGTTTCTGGTTGAAATCTGCCATGTTTTTGGAAGGAACGTGTGCAGGAGAATGATAAAAATACTACAGCACATCAGGTTTATATAGCACCGATGAAAATTAAGTGATGAGTCATCACAACGTGGTAATTTAGACAATATTTTTAGCATCAATCCAGCTATTGTGCTGATTTGAAAATCCAAGCCATTTTACAAATACTTTGTTACGTTTTCGTTTTATTACACGTTCAACGAGATGTATGTCTGGATATTTAACTTTTTGAAGCTCAAGATCGTAGAAACATCCTTGAATAGACCGATGGGAAGCATCTTTTAGTAGATAGGTAATAGGATTAGTTAATTTAACTTGATCGATTGTGAATATTTCATTAGTCCAGTTGGGCGTATATCCTTTATCGAATATTGTTCGATATTTGCTAATTCGCACAGGATCGCCAACCTTAAATTTTACATTACTTAAATCTGTCATTTTTATATGATTATAGGCTTGATTGAGAATTTCCTTCTCATTACTCTTATTCACATCAACCGGTCTTTTACCAATTGTACTATGTTTTTTGTGATTGTAGATGTGACTGACTTGAGATAATAGAGAAAGCCATTTGTATGAACCTTGCAAACTAAACATCTTCCACATAATAGATTTAAGTGTACGATTTACTCTTTCAACGACACACGCTTTTTTTGAACTAAATGTTGAGAAATGGTTAATTTTATATTTATTCATTAGTGTTTGAAAACCTTTATTGAAAAACTCTTTACCCTGATCTGTCTGCAAGTTCTTCGGAATTCTACCGCTTTCAGATAGTATTTTTTCAGTTGCACTAGTAACTTCCTTAGAGGTTTTGGTTTTTATAGGCTCTAACCAAACATATTTTGAAAATACATCTATAATTACTAAAATATATCGATAACCTTTATTTACTTTAGAGTATGGTATCATTTCTACTAAATCAGCCTGATGAAGATCATCCAATCCTTTTACTATTACACGACGCCTTCGAAAATTTATTCGTGCAGGCTTATGCAACTCATCTACTATTTGAGCCTTAATCGAACTGTTTATTTTCTTCCGGGTCATTTTGAACCTCTCTAAATGAGACAGTTTCACTAACTGAAGGTTTAGGCTGAGGTTTAGTTAGTTTTAGAGAAAAGTAGAGTTGATCAATTTCAGCTTGAATGTCTGCAATAATTTCATTTGCTATTTCTATATTTGTACTAGCAGAGTTTTCGTGTTTGGAAAGTCGATAAATAATCTTATTAAGTTCTTTGTTAAGGAGGGTCTTGTTGACAGAATCCTCTTCCAATAGAGATTGCGCAAGATTGACTAATCGTTTATGCTGAAGATTAAAATATTCACAGTCATCGTAAAAGTATAGATTTTTGTGCTGAATGTGACGACCGAACTTATCTCTCGACATTGTCGAACTGACACAAGAATAGTAAACTGTATGTATACTGACACTTTGCCTTGGGGTTACTGCCCACCAACCACATTATAAACACCAGCTCTCTCTAAGATATCTCAGTCTGCAAAATGTTACCGTCAAATTCAAATATACTGTGGTTGAACAAAGATCTGTATGTTAAAAATAAAGAAATCTATAATTTCCATTTACGTAATGCTATAGGACGTAACGACTTGCAAACTTTGAAGTATATATTACACAAAATTGGTATTGCTATACCGAGCAAAACTCTTATTTGGGCTACGCACTTTAAAAGTGTTGAAACCGCTATCGTAAATGAAATTTTAAAAACTATGTTAGCTGTCTTTAATGTTATTAGGGAAATTATTAACGAAGTAAGAAGAGGAGAGTTGAAAATTAATACTGAAACAGATCTTAATTTAGTCCTTTCAAAATTATCGTTACAGAACATTACTTCCTACGAGCAGCATTTTCTTATTGAAACAATATCATCTGGCTCTCGAATCGAATTTGCAACTGACGAGCAACAGCAATATCCATATTTTCTTCATGATGCTGTCTTTGAGGCTGCTTATTATGCCCACAGCAAGTTTATAGAAGACGTGTTCGAATATTTAAATACTAACCATATAACTTATATATTTCAGCCTAGCGTTGTACATCACCACACAGATATTTTTAAATGGCTTCAGGAAAATATCAGAAAAGCTGAAAATGGTGAAGCTGTTGGTTGGAGAAGCGGTCCATGTTCCGGTCCCTGGCCTTCAACAACACCTCAAGATTATATCGATACTTACACTTTGTTAAGTTCTGTTTCGCTTATGTATAAATAATATGTATATTAATTGAATAAAGCATATATTTAAGTGTACATTTATTCTCCCTCTCCTTGTCAAGTTTTGCTTTGCATATGAGATAAATACGGTGTATATATTAATGAAATAAAACACATATTAAAAATAAAATGTCTTTTATTTTAATCTTTAATAATTACATGTATAAGTTTATTACCCAACTTAATTTCTATCTTTATGGGATTTAAATCTAGAGGCAGTGTTGGTTCAGGAAGTGTAAAACTATATGTTGCTTGAAACGAAGGAGGTGGTGACGAGGGTGGTGGTGATGGTGACACCTGTTCCAGTTCGGGTTGCTGTAGTGGTGCGCACCCCTCAAAATTTTGTGTTGGGCTTAACCACCCCTGAATGTTGGCACAATTTATACAGCTGCAGCCCTCCACCTTTGTTATGTTAGACGACCAGGAGTGTGGTTGTCCCATTGGAGGAGGTGGAGGAGGAGTATTTTCTTCAGTCTCACTCCAGGGTATAACCTCCTCCTCCTCTTCCTGGCTCCACGGATCGTCAGCCCATGAGTCAAAACCCCAACTATGATTTGAGAAGCAGTCTTCGGTCATTGTTATCGTAAAACTAATGTTTCTATGATTAGTATTCTTATATATAATATTTTCCCCTACCTTACACCGGCTGCAGGAAGTGTTTGCGTAAGCTATAACAGGTCTGGACAAGTATGAACATGTCTGGACAAGTCTGAACATGTCTGAACAAGTAGACAGCAGACTGCGATTAATGGTTTTGATTATACCACTTGTGCAAAATGTGAACATTTTGTATGGCACATTGAACCCGTGTACCAATATGATGAGAACAAAAATTAATATAATTATACAAGATCTTTAATTGTTTTATATTTGGACAAGCTGGTAAATCGACAAATTTTACATTATCACTTTGTTCTTCGATCAGCATTTTTTTAAACCATCTTCTTTTATCTAACCCTTTGAGAAATATGGAATCACCGCTTTGTATGATCTCTCCTATGTACAGAGACAATTTTTCGTAGGGTATTGTGTCATGCTGATTATTATTGCTCCATTCTAACCCATGCAAATTAGTTGTAAGCCAAATCACTTGATCTTTTAGAGAATTTGAAAGGTGTTCGTACGGTATCGGCGGTTCTACTATCCGATGGATTGTAACATTTGTATCACTATCATATACAGCTATTTCTTTGCATATAAAGTTGATATTTTTATACTGAAAGCCTTGAATATCTATAAATTTCATCGCTAATGTTGTCGAAAGAACAATCAATCTGCAACTAGTCGAACTAGTATCTAGCTAACTATTTTTATGTCACTGGTAAAAGGATTATATTTCACTTTTCGATCGAATAAAATCAATGCGTAAGCTGAAGTGTTTTTCGGTATATCAGTATTGGTTTCGAATTCCAGTCGAATATCTACAAAACCGCCTTTTAATGTTTCATTTTGTCTAGAACAATCTATTACGGCTAGCGGAGCTATACTTTTGAATTGTGCAGGCGTAAGAACAGGCTGATTGTCATGCTCGTAGTAAGATGATTGAAAACCTGCAAACATTTCATACAGTTGCGCATATCGATTGCTGGCAAATTCCAGATTTAAATTATCATAGGGATATCTTTCGGAATTGAGATAAAGTGTAATATTTCTTAAATCGCAAGAATCAAATTGGGCCATATTTTTAACAGTTTTATTTTTTCGGTCTGTTTGGAAACCTACAATAATGTGACGCGGAGTTTCTACTTGATTAACATTTTTTATTGCCCAAGTGTGTCGTTTTGTCTGTTGTAATGCAGGATACTCGTGCAATTCCCAACTTCTAAAATTGATTTCCAACTGACTACTTTGTTCAATGTATTTTAGTAATTTTAAACGATTTACATCAGCTACCGAAATGTGCGGTACTCTCCAATACACTTTTGTTAATTCTACTTTAAGTTTTTCATCGACCGTATTAATAACAGCATTTAAATCTTGATTGCTTCTAATAAGTACTAATTCTTGTCGAACGTTTAGTAAAATTTTTCTAAAGTCTTCAAAAACTCCCATCAACATTTCGCAGGGGACAAATATCTGAAAATTACCTTTTGAATCGACCAATCCGTCAATAGATGTTTTGGTAGGCGTCCAACCTGCATTCTCCAAACGAATACTTTGAGTCGAATTATATGACACGTAGGCTTTCATAGTTGCAGCTATGCCGACATTTCTTACACGATCAACCACTACACCATTAAGTTCATATCTAATTTCATCTAGTAGGTGAGATATGCCTAAATTTGTAAATGATCCCGTTGCAGTAGCTTTACTATCTGCATCCTTTAACAATTTACCTTCGAAACATATAACACTGTTGCACGGTAAAGTGTACACATCTTGATGTAAAATAGGTATTCGTATTTCATCGTTATTATTAAATGTTGTAGAAGAATAGGGTTGATGAGTATGTTTCTCCGCATAGACAATCGAGTTATCTTGAAAAGCTGTTTCAGTAACGCTTAGTATTTCAGAAGCCGTCATTTTTATTTGATGTAAAACAAGCGCTCTTAATATTACAGAATATTAAAATTTTTCGAATATTAACAGTAAAATTTAATTTAATAACAGTCCAGATGTTTTTTCTTTTTGATTTCCCCCTCACCGTCACTTCTAGTAGCAGTTAGCTTCAAACCTAAAGATTTTAGAAACAGTCTATTGGCAGATGTTAATCTATCGACTGCAGGCAGCCTACTGATGTTCGAAACAAACTGATCATCCCTAATATATGTTTGCTGCGGCTGCTGCTGCTGAGAGTTGTATCTAACCACCATTTTGTTTCTTGAGATGCAACCTTACCGTGATGGCTTCTCCGCAGAAATTGACCAATTTACCGTTTTGATCCAGTATTTGTATGACAATGTTATCAATAATTCTCGTATTGATTGGTAGATATATAACGTTAGAAGGATTTTCTACAATCTTAAATCCTGGCGGATCTGTAGGGAAAAATTGATGAACTCTGTGTACAGCATTGCTGTTGTGATAAGTACCAGTTACGATATTGCAATCAATACATATAGTATTAACTTTAAATATATCTACAGGATTATCGGAAATATATCTACCATAAGCTTTCAATTTCTTAGGTTTGAACCCTAATAACTGTCCAATACTATCTTTAGCAGTAAAATCGATTGCTAAGGACGATTTAATTTCACTCCTGAGCGTGTTATTATTAGGCTTAATATGTAGCACATGTTCTGCTTGGTGCTGCACAATATTTTTTTCTAGTATATCATTAGCACTACCTGCTTGAGGGGAGGGTGGCTTAGACTTTGTTACACCTATACCCAGTTCATGTCTAATATATTGACTTATATCGGCAACTTTATATGAACCGTGAGGTATTTCAATTACAGCTTGTTTACCATCAATATCAGTATAATGAAATTTATTATTATTCGAATCAATATTAGGTATAGTATTATAAGCTTCAAAACTGATTAATCCTATAACGTATTCAGATTCCGGATCCAGATGTATGGATGGATACTGAGCTGTGAGAACAGATTCATTTCCAGACAAGGTAAACGTCCAGGACATGTTTAATAGTAGACGGTTTAACTAGAACTGAAACAAAACATCTAGATACCTTTAATTTTAATTGCATTCTCCTCCTCCTTCTCTAAGAATCTTACTGGAAATAAAACAACTTTTATTAAACAATAGGTTTTATTTTTCCTTTTACATCCTTATTCAGTATACATTGCAATTGTTTATTTAAGATAGGTTCTAACAATAGAGACATTTTATCTATTCTATTCTTAAACCTCATCCTGTCGAGTGCACACAACTGCCAGTAATTGTATGGAAGTTCATCGTCCTCCTCTTCTTCTTCTTTCTGACGAATTTCAACAATCGGGTCAAAGTGAACCTGCTTGTTGTTTTTACTTCTGGCGATCTTTGTCGTACAACACCAAGTCATGTTTAAACTGGGTTATTAACAAGTTCAGGTCTGGCTGCCGCTCGCTTAATTTCAAACAAGAAAGTTCCTTTGAAATATCTTTTAATTTACAATATATTTCAATATCTCTGTTCAATTTCTCCAGATTTTTAGTAAAGCGGTTGAACTGCATTCGATATTTATAGTATAGTTGCTGCTGCTTCATAATGCCAATGTGTACAATTCAGAATTCCCACACTATAAGTACATCCTCAGACGATGACGTCATCCCCCCACATCTGCAAGTCTTGACAAGTCTGAACAGGTCTGGACAGGTTTTTCTCGCAGTAAACTGGTAGGAAGCTAACACATGGCATCGTACAAAAATTGTAAACATAAATGTCCACAATTTACAGAATCATAAGTTTGAAATGCCTGGTGATTATATTTAATAGGATGACAGCTGCCATTTTTGCCACTTGTCAAATATTTCACAATTTCTATTAGAGGTTTTAAGTCTCCAAAACTGTCAAAGTAAATTGCATCTTTCCCCCATTTTATGTAAGCCACCCAATGTGTACCAAGATTGGTTTTATCATCCAAATTTACAATACCGCATTCTATATTTCGAACCTGTTTTGGTAAATCATCTCTCATAAAAATGCCGCGAAAGTTAGGAATTTTTAAACATTTAGCGTATGATTGTAAATCGATATTTGACAAGGCCCGGTTTGGCAGCTGCATTACAAGTTTTTTGTCGTGAACAATCCGTATCCCTTTTTATAAGGTTTTAGATATAACCCTTTACCTAAAGCTATTGCTTCCATCTTTTTATTATGTCTTTCAGACTCTGCTAATTGTTTTTTTGCCGATTGAGCATCTTTAACCACCTTTGCAATTCCTGCAGCTCCACCGCTAATAGCTCCTAACGCGCTAAGTCCTGCAAAGATTGGAATCAAGGGTAACATTCCTCCTGTTTTTGGCACACGTATTACTCGAGGAGTTTTAATAATCTTGTTTCTCTTTATTTTATTAATTGTCTTAACAGCAATATTTGTAGCATCGCAGCAGTCCTCCTCCTAATTCAGTTCGTGCTTTTTTCACTACCTGATTGAAAGTAAGCATATCTCCAGGTGTCCTCTTTCTCTTTTTACCAGTTTTCTTTTTAGCTCTCAACCCCATTTTTACTTTTGCCTTCATAGTTGCAGCTACTCCTGCAGCCGAGACACGTTCACCTAAGCTAGCGTCTGAAGCTCTAATACGTCCAATAGCATTTTTAGCTAAAATTCTGTCAGCTTTATGTCGTTCCTCCATATTATCAGAATGTTTTGCATAAGCCAAATCGTGCTCACGACACGCTTGATCTAATTTGTTAATTCCAGGATCTCCTCGTGCAATTCTTTTCTCAAGTTTTGTGCCAGGCCCGCAATATTGATATCCTGGTATGTGCAATTCGAAAGGCAATTTATTAATGAGCGTATTGAGTACACCAGCACCTCGTCGGCGATGGACTGGTTTGTTGTTTCGACGTCGAACCATTTTATAGAACTGAGAACTGATCGATTAGGATCTTAATATATATAGATATGCGTAGCAGTTTTAGTATGAGTTTCCAAGCAGACGTCATGAGGGTAGTTAAACTAAAAAATAGTTTGCCAATAAAAAATCATGATAATCATACTGCATCTCTAAGCAGAAGACACGGACCGTTGTTACCTTCCACGATACGATGTCTTATTCTAGGCCCATCAAATTGCGGTAAAACAAACATCATTATATCGCTAATAAAAGATGTTAATGGAGTACGATTTGAAAATATTTATATATATTCAAAATCGCTGTTTCAAGCAAAGTTTGAATATCTAAGTATGTTGTTTCAATTAATTCCTGAGGTTGGCTACTATACATACAGCGATGGTGTGAACATTGTACCACCCGACCAAGCTAAATCTAACAGCATTTTTATTTTTGATGACATTGCTTGCGACAAATAGGACGTTATGAGAGAATATTTTAGCATGGGTCCACATAAAAATATAGACTTTTTCTATCTTTGTCAAACATATGCATGTATTCCTAAACATCTTATTCGCGATAATGCTAACATGCTGGTGCTGTTTAAGCAGGACGATATGAATTTACAGAAGGTCTACCGAGATCATGTTAATACCGACATGACTTACGAACAATTTAAAGAAATGTGCGCATATTGCTGGAATAGTCATAAACACGGATTTTTGGTAATAGACAAAGATAGTGATTTAAATAATGGGCGCTATCGTTATGAATTTGATTCGTATATATACATTTAACAATTCTGATGCCTATTATTTGATAGAAAGCTGTTGACGTGTGAACTAGTTTGAATCTGTCAGTCTGTCTATCTGTCTAGCTGGCTGTCTACCTGTTTACCTGTCTACCTGTCTAGCTGACTACCTGTCTACCTGTCTAGCTGTCTACCTGTCTAGCTGTCTACCTGTCTAGCTGTCTACCTGTCTAGCTGTCAACCTGTCTACCTGTCTACCTTTCTATCTGTCTATCTGTCTAGCTGTCTAGCTGTCTCCCTGTCTACCTGTCTAGCTGTCTACCTGTATACCAGTCTAGCTGTCTAGCTGTCTAGCTGTCTACCTGTCTAGCTGTCTACCGCTTAGATACATACTTGCGCCGATAATGAAAACGAATCAGTTCGACAATGTCGAGAGATAAGTTCGGTCGTCACATTCAGCACAGAAATCTATACTTTTACGATGACTGTGAATATTTTAATCTTCAGCATAAACGATTAGCCAATCTTGCGCAATCTCTATTGGAAGAGGATGCTGTCAACAAGACCCTCCTTAACAAAGAACTTAATAAGATTATTTATCGACTTTCCAAACACCAAAACTCTGCTAGTACAAATATAGAAATAGCAAATGAAATTATTGCAGACATTCAAGCTGAAATTGATCAACTCTACTTTTCTCTAAAACTAACTAAACCTTCAGTTAGTGAAACTGTCTCATTTAGAGAGGTTCAAAATGACCCGGAAGAAAATAAACAGTTCGATTAAGGCTCAAATAGTAGACGAGTTGCATAAGCCTGCACGAATAAATTTTCGAAGGCGTCGTGTAATAGTAAAAGGATTGGATGATCTTCATCAGGCCGATTTAGTAGAAATGATACCATACTCTAAAGTAAATAAAGGTTATAGATATATTTTAGTAATTATAGATGTATTTTCAAAATATGTTTGGCTAGAGCCTATAAAAACCAAAACCTCCAAGGAAGTTACTAGTGCAACTGAAAAAATACTATCTGAAAGCGGTAGAATTCCGAAGAACTTGCAGACAGATCAGGGTTTTTCAATAAAGATTTTCAAACACTAATGAATAAATATAAAATTAACCATTTCTCAACATTTAGCTCGAAAAAAGCCTGTGTCGTTGAAAGAGTAAATCGTACACTTAAATCTATTATGTGGAAGATGTTTAGTTTGCAAGGTTCATACAAATGGCTTTCTCTATTATCTCAAGTCAGTCACACCTACAATCATAAAAAACATAGTACAATTGGTAAAAGACCGGTTGATGTGAATAAGAGTAATGAGAAGGAAATTCTCAATCAAGCCTATAATCATATAAAAATGACGAACAATATTCGATAAAGGATATACGCCCAACTGGACTAATGAAATATTCACAATCGATCAAGTTAAATTAACTAATCCTATTACCTATCTACTAAAAGATGCTTCCAATCGGTCTATTCAAGGCTGTTTCTACGATCTTGAGCTTCAAAAAGTTAAATATCCAGACATACATCTCGTTGAACGTGTAATAAAACGAAAACGTAACAAAGTATTTGTAAAATGGCTTGGATTTTCAAATCAGCACAATAGCTGGATTGATGCTAAAAATATTGCCTAAATTACCACGTTGTGATGACACATCACCTAATTTTCATCGGTGCTATATAAACCTGATGTGCTGTAGTATTTTTATCATTCTCCTGTACACGTTCCTTCCAAAAACATGGCAGATTTCAACCAGAAACTTTGCAACTTAAATGAGGTTAAAGAGTGGGGAAATGTACGAGATTTGAAGATTGACGAAAAATATCTAATAATAAATGTGTATCGATGTCCGACTAAATACGGCAATAAAATAGTGGTAGAATTGGACAACTTCAGATTCATTCTACCAGCACTCTACGATTGCCTAACAGACGCAGACCTACAACAATTAGGAAAACGTCGCTACAATATCATCTCGGGTGGCAAGTGTGGGAGCAGCACGAAACTTGTCTTCGAAGAGATCGTTCAGACAGAGATGACATCCGTAGCACAATAATTAGCTGATGTATAGTTGTAATAATTTTTATACATGTATGTTTTCGGCAAATAAATACAAGTATATTTACATTGTTGTTTTATTACACCATTGTGCTTATAAACCTGATTACAGGAACATACCAGGTTGGCCGAGTGGTCTAAGGCGCCAGATTTAAGCTCTGGTTCCCTAAGGGAAGCGTGGGTTCGAACCCCACACCTGGTAATTCTTTTTTGTTTGTCTAACAGACATCAGTACTTGACAAATTTATTTCAAGATCATTTTTGCAGATCAGCACATTTTAATCTCTAGACTCATTAACTGTATTAGCAAAAACTTCCAACTGTGCTGATTTTTCTAAAACAATGGCTTTCATCGTTTGAATTTTTGCAGATCAACACATTTTTAATCTCCAGACAACAATAGCTTCATTGTCCAATGTCGTGCTGATTTTAAAACAATGGATGCCATTGTTCAACAACATCCTGCAAGAATAGACATGTCTGTCAGACGATGAGTCACATCCGGTCGAGCCTGAGAAAATTTTGATAAGCGTAACAATAGCTTCATTGTTCTCCAATGGATGTCATTGTTCTATTTACTGATAACATCCTGCAAGAATAGACATGTCTGCATCCCAGACGCTCGAGCGTGGGAAAATTTTGTAAAAATTTCAAAAACTACACTTTTAACCCAAAAAAAATTCCCGGAAGTGCCCCCTTGGCCTAGGCATCCCCTCGAGCGTGGGAAAAATTTCAAAAACTACACTTTTAGCCCAAAAAAAAATTCCCGGAAGCGGCCGAGGTCAATGACCCCGACTAGGTCAATGACCCCGCCCACCGGCTAGGCCTGTGACCTTGACCTCGGCTAGGCCCGTGACCTTGACCCCGGCTAGACCAACGACCTTGACAATCCTGCGCGCGCAGACCTGCGCAGAAACCTGCGCAGACACCTGCGCAGAAAACCTGCGCAGTGACACATTTTGAGCCAGAACCCGTGTAGGTACTCTACTGTTGTTGATATTGCGGACGTTTATTTTGGAAGATGTACAACTATCTTTAAATTTAGTACTTCAGGAGTACGTCTGTTTCTGTTGCATTCTTTGACTATTCATTCGGCTTCAAGTAGTGACTTTTTATGAGTGATACAAATGTTTAAGGCATGCTAGTTTTTTATAACTCGGTTAAATCTGTTTTAAACAATGCGATGTTGCAAGTGAGGATATGCATCCATCATCATCGACGTGAGTTCATCAATGTCTTTTGTGTAGGTCATAGTTATACTTAAGGCGTGTTTTTAACTGCTTGCATTTGCAAGGAAATTTGTAAAATGTTTGAAGTTTAATACATATACACGGTTGTTGTCTTCAAATAGGTTTTCTGCAAGTTTAAGTGATTCATTGGTTGTTTCTAATGAGTTGTCGGTGGACGCTTCATTTTGCGTAGCTGTTTAGTTTTAAGCTATTTGAAAGATTACTATTAAAGTGTTTTCTCTGACCTAATGTGGGGCGGATAGAGATATATTTGGTAATAGAATTCTGGTTTCCGGTATTATTAATCGGCCAAGTTTTAATGAATGGATTCCGACGTTTATTTTATTCCGTGTTATGTTCATAATTCATAATTTCTTATTTGCCCAACATATAAAAAATTTACTTACAGTACAAAATACAATTGACGGCAAATATACATGCAATAAACAATAGTATCTACATAAAACAAATACGTAGATAATTTGTATAATATTACAAACTAGAAAGTTATATTGTCACATACTGAAATCAAACAGGTAATTGTAAACGTAAAGAGTATTTTGTGGATATGACAAAGTTGAGAGATGTTAAAGTTTTGGCACATAATATGAACAGGAAAATTGAAAAAAGTATTGATATGTGCAGTATCACAGTAAAAAGTGACCTTATTACATGACTACAGTCGAGGTACGTATATGAATGTTTAGTACAGCTAGCAGCGCTGGCGAATCAACTTGATTGTAGAAGAGTAATTTTAAAGAAATGTTACGCTGAGTAGTAACCTTCTAGACTGAAATGAAAGTATCAAACCTAGATAAAAGGTTCATGTGGCTAAAGCCTCTTTCAGGTTAAAATTCATCTACTTCCTCTGAATGTTTTCCAAGGCAACTTTGTGGCAATCATAATAAGGGTACCATAGTAAAGCGCAGTAATCTAATTTAGAACCTAAGAACGAATAGTTGCGTCTTGAGGGGCACAATGTTGGAAAATAAATTGCAATTTCGGTATATAAATCCCAGCATTTGTATGTTAGACCCAAAAATGTGCTCCATATCGCAATAAAAGGTTGGCTTTGCATTGAATGCACTCCAAGATCCTTAATACAGTGACATCTCTGTAATATATCCATGTCAATGGCCTATGAATACATGATACGAGGAGATGTTTTTATGTTCCCGGACTAGGTACCTTTTTGTTTAGCTACATGTTCTCTTTTTAAGTTCTTGAAGTCACATATGTCTTCAAACATCGCGTGGCATGCGGAACCATAGACCAATTTCTACCGTAGTTTTGTGAAGAGTCACACTAAATAATAATAATAATCCAAGTGATTTAAATCGGGAGATCTTGGCGGCCAAGCAATGGGACCCCACGTCCAATCCATCGATCAGAATAGTTCACATTTAACCACATAGTTGTTTCTCTTCCATAATGGGGTACCATCATGTTGGTACCACATCTCATAAAATCTATTCTCGAGAAAATGTTCGTATCGTTTAGCATTTAAGCGATCATCCAAAACGTTGATTTCAAGCAATTGATTGTTGAAAATACCAGCCCAAACATTCACACTAAAACGTTGCTCAAATCGAGATTAAGTGATGACGTGTGGATTTTCGAGAGACCAAAAATGAGGATTGTGGATCGTATTTATTCCGTTTTGTGTGAAATGGGTCTCCTCAGACCATAGCACTTTGGTAATGAAATTTGGGTCGCTTGTTGCAACCGTCAGCGGCAAAATTCCAGACGTGGACCATAAATAATCTCTTGGTTGCAGTGCTTGCACACGCTGAAAATGGTATCGATGTAGTTCCTCATGATGCAGTGTCTGCCAGACAAAGTTTTGGGAAAGATTTAGTTGTGTTGAGATGCGTCGAGTGCTGATTGTCAGATCATCAAGAACTGCATCTATCACATTTTCTTCGTTATCAACATTGTGTCCAGTATGAACACCACCATTATTACCTACAGTTGTTGTCTCGGTCTCTCGTTCTTTGAAATATACGACTAAATACTCTTCTAGAAGGCTGGCGCCTATTTTGATACCTACGTTGGTATTCGATAGTCGCGCGACATGTATTGTCATTAGAATATCCATAAACAAAAACGATATCTGCATATTCAGCTGTACTAAAACCTTCCATTTTGGAACAATTAACTTACTTAATTCAAGCTCTTGCTATATTTCAATGCAAGCACAACAAATAAACTAATTAAAAATTACACACTTATCAATATTACTATATATAAACTATTCTGCTATTTTTTTTAATCCCTTGTTACGTGTCAAAAGCATTTGATATTAATACTAGTGTTGAATGAGGAATCTAGTGAGAGTGACGCGATAAAATTAATATCAGATTGGCTTTGTTCGTTGCTAGAGAAGATATAATAACAACGTTTGTTTGTTTGAGAGAAAAATTTGTATATCAGCTTTTAAAAAAGGCAAGAGTTTTCGTAAGGTGTAAATAACAATCTCGCCATTTAATATGGTTTGGTGATAGTAAAGAATTGGGTTACTGGCCAACCGTTCCTGTAAGGGAGATCATTAAGCGGATGTCATTTTTCCAACGAATATTATATTCAAGCTGTGAAACGATTTGGGAAACACGAATTCAACGATTGCGAAGTTTATTGCCTGTGAACAGGGTATGTAGTTTAATGTGGCATTTGCCTTTTGTTACCTGGAAATTCGATTTATAGCAACAACTATTAGGCGGAAAATCTTGGAAAGATTATCTACGGAGAATCAACCGCAGTCTTGGGGGTCGATGTGTAGCGAATGACAGCCGAGGTTGGGGCCTGTCAAGCTGACATGTGATAGGAGTAACGGGACGTATTAAATGTCTGCGAGTATATCGGCACAAAGATAAGTGTTTTAGCTAGAATCTGATAATATTTTTGCATATAAAAACTGTGTAACCATTAAACTTACGAGCGGTTTAAGTTAAGCTATTTGGGGTACCCTGCGTTAGGTTGTAATATTAAAGATGCTAATTGTCTGATCGATGGTAATAATGTTCTAGTAGTAATAAAAGTATTGCTTTCTTTCATTTTGATAGGGAGTTCAATAATCGTATTGTTATTAGTTGATAGAAAGTGAAGTTACAAGTTTCTTGGCTTATATCAGTATATTTGAGTTTAACTTGTTGGCGCCAATTATCAACATCATAAACTAGAATCCGCGACGTCTTCACTGATGCTAGAGACGGGCCTCAAATATACTCTTATAGTGATCGATTGTTAACTAAGAGATATAGCGATGACCTAAAGGTAGGTAAAGGAAAATATAGATAAATATAGCTAACAAGTTTGGCGCCCAACGTGGGGCTTTAACAAGATTTTTGATGAGCTAACGAGGGGCTATAGTTTGGAACATATACCTTTAGGTCGTACTATAATAGAAAGGAGCAATACTGACAATAGTTATACATAACTTTCTGTACTCGTTTATGTAAGTGGAAAAATATCGTCAGAACGTGACAAACCAAAGAATTACTTTGAGAATAATACATAAAACGGTATACTTGTGGTAAAAAGGGTTTTACTTTGAGGAATCAGAATGGATGTTGATAGGTTATTGGTAGACGAGATAGATTATGAATTACGAATACGGGGAGTTGTTTGTAAGGGAAATATGCCGGAAAAGCGTAAATTGCTTAGAGCGCGTATTAGGTTAGAGAAGACGGGAAATGCTTCGTTCCCGGAAGTAGAATTGAATAACGTAGAAGAATTGGATATATGCAGTAGGAAGCTTGACATTCTTGTAGGAGAGATACTAGCTTCTGAGTCATTTGTTAGGGGTGGTAATGATTATAAACGTATTCAGACCCGCTTGGTACATATTTCAAATCGACTAGAACGGTTAGTTTTTGAGGGGTCTTCAGCAGATGATAAAGATGAGCTATATAGTAAGTGTTTAGGGGCTATGGACGATCTCGAGGCCAGATTAACATCTGAAAATGAACCTGTAGTTCCTTCTAGTTCACAAACAGTTAACTTGATGGACCTTGACGATGAGCCATTACAAGCCAATCAATCACAAAACCATTTTAATCATTCAAATGTAATTGATAGTCAACATTTTCAAACGTTACCGACACCTATTGGTTTTAACAGCACTAAAGTCATTGATGCTACTCCACGTTATAACAATTACCTTCCGATGAATAAATGGAACCTTCGTTTTGATGGTCAATCGGGACTTTCTAGTTTTCTAGAACGTGTTGAAGAATTGCGAATGGCGCGTGGGGTTACTAAGGAACAACTTTTTACTTCGGCTGTTGAATTTTTCACCGATTATGCTTTGATTTGGTATCGATCGGTTAAAAATACTTTGTATAATTGGGACCAGTTAGTTAATGCGTTACTTTCAGCTTTTCTTCCATGTGATTATGAAGATTGTTTATGGGATGAAATACGCAATAGTACTCAGGGGGCCGATGAACCCGTGACCGTATTTGTGTCGATAATGGAAAACTTATTCCATCGGTTACCATCGATGCCTTCTGAAACAAAGCGCCTTAATCTAATACGTAGGAATTTATTACCCCATTTCCAAACCCAACTGGCTTTAGAGAACATAGTTTCCTTTTCACAATTACTTCGAGTGTGTAAAGCTGTTGAAGATGCACATGTGCGTGCACAACGGTTCCGTGGACCTCCCACTCAGGGAAATCGAATGTTAGAACCCGATCTAGCCTATCAAAAGTCGAAATGTAATGCTAGGATTCATACAGTGAATGTATCCTCAAATGAGGGTTACGTTCAAACTCGTAGTAATAACCCACCGAAGGTAATCAATTCAACCAAACCTTCTGATTTGAGATGTTGGAAATGTGATAAACCGAATCATTTTGCGCGTAGCTGTTCAGCAAATAGTAAACAATATTGCTATGGTTGTGGACGACCTGATTTTACTGTCCGTACATGCCCTTCATGCTCGGGAAATGGGGGTCGACGCCGCTAGACGACCGAATAGAGCGGTGTCAAATAAATTCTTCGGTCAATGTTGTAAATAATTCGGATTTTAGTTCTAAAGCTGTTTTAGATTATATTTTAAGTCACGCAGGTCCTGATGAGAGACCGTATCTTAAAGTTTAAATTTTTGGTAATGAGATTCTTGGATTGTTAGATTCGGGTGCTTCGCATACTGTTGTTGGTAGAAAGGGATGAGAGCTGTTGAAAGGTCATTGTAGGCTTACACCAAGTAAAGATAGGACATGTAATGTTGCTGACGGTGCAGAATGTCAAATATTAGGTATAGTTACAGTACCACTTATGCTTCGCGATAGAGTTTGTACTTGTGAGTTATTAGTTGTGCCTTCCGTACCCCATACCTTGATTTTGGGATGCGATTTTTTGCGTAGAATGGGTATTGTAACCGATCTTAGAATTAACGAATGGACCTTCTCGAAAGATCACTTGATCCCGGAAGTTAATGCAATACAGGCTGTAGAACATTTATCTGAAGTTCAGCGAGAACAATTAGATTGTTTTGTCAAAGAAGTTTTTAGTAAAATGGGAAATAAGTTAGGATGCACTCATCTTGTTGAACATGAGATTAAAACCACATCGTCGCCTATTAAGCAGCGATATTATCCTATTTCTCCTGTTCTGCAGAAACAGGTAGATTTTGAGTTAAAGAAAATGTTGGATGAGGGTTTGGTAGAACATTCGACTTCTGCTTGGTCATCTCCGATAGTAATGATTAAAAAGAAAGATGGTAGTTATCGGTTCTGTGTTGATTATCGCCAACTTAATAAAGTCAGTCAACCTGATGCTTATCCTATTCCATATGTATCAAGTACTTTGGATAAACTTCGTGATGCACATTATCTTACGACTCTTGATATTAAATCCGCATATTGGCAGATACCTGTGGCTGTTTCTTCACGCCCTTTAACAGCGTTTACTGTACCTAATAGGGGGTTATTTCAATTTCGCCGCCTACCGTTTGGTTTGCATACGGCGCCGGCAAAGTGGCTACACCTAATTGATAGGGTTATTGGTGCTGATTTGGAACCATATGTTTTTACGTATCTTGACGATATTGTAATCTGTACGCCAACTTTCGAAAAACATCTTTCTACTCTTCGTGAGGTTGTGTCTCGGTTATTAGCTGCTGGTCTTACTTTAAGCCAAAATAAATGTAATTTTTGTAAGCCAGAACTTAAGTATCTCGGTTATGTAGTAAATTCACGCGGTTTATTAGTAGACCCAGAAAAAGTAGATGCAATTAATCGTATTCCTACTCCTGTGTCAGTGAAGGAAGTACGTCGTGTAATTGGTATGGCGTCATGGTACCGTCGCTTTGTTCCGAATTTTTCTTCACTTCGGACCTCTTACATCTTTGCTCCGCAAGAATGCGAAATTTTTCTGGGATAGTAATTGTGAACGAGCCTTCAGTGATATTAAAGAACATTTGATATCTGCTCCGATATTAGCTTGCCCTGATTTTTCTGTACCCTTTGTTATTCAAACGGATGCTTCTGGTTATGGTATTGGTGCCGTACTTACTCAACATCAAGCTGATGGAGAGAAAGTTATATGTTGCTGCAAAATTTATAGGACCGTTTATTATTAATCGAAAGTTTTCACGATGGGTTTATGAACTCAAAGATCCTGACGGAAAAATATTAAAGGGGACTTGGCATGCCAAGGATTTGAAACCTTATGATAACTCTGAGATGAATTAATGATGTGTGATATGTATAGGGTGGTTGGAAGGGCACAGTAGGGTAGGTCACTCTTTGGGGAACTTTAATATCTTGTTCTTTCCCCATTTTAAGGTATAGGGTGGTTGGAAAGGCACAGTCGGGAAGGACACTATTTGGGAAACTTTAATATCTTGTTCTTTTCCCTCTTTTGGGTATAACGTATAGGGAGTTCCCTGTTGGGAAATGTTAATGGATGGTTTTCTTTTTGATTGTATTGGAAGAGCGTTACGTTATCCTGCTTTTCCTAAGGGGACATAAGGGTAACGAGATTAATCGTTAAAGAAGTACAACTTCTTCGTTTCTTTTAGGTATCCCTTGGGGTTTGGGGATATAGGGTGTTTCCCTACAAAACAAAATTTTTAAGATGACCAGTCCTTCATTCTTCGCCTTCTTTTCTTCTTAAAGCTTTGTCTATATTTCTCTCTTCTAATGTAGTGAATGTCGATTTTGTTTTGAATGAACTGTTTACTTAGATGAATGACAATTTGTTTTCTTTTATTTCTCTTTGATCTGGTGCGGATGAAATCTCTGGTGATGAGTGATTGTTGGATGTGAGATGAAGATTGGTGGGGATTTTCTTCAGGCCGTTCGGGGCGCTGAAGGATCCCTCCGTCGGAGCGTATGAGAGTTGTGTGGGTGTTGGCTTCTGCCTCTCACTTTTCTGGTTTTTTTAACCCTCTGTCACTGAGGTTACTTCCTCCCCAGGCGTGTCAAAAGGAAAACCCTGGTTATTCTTCGTTTTGGCTTAACTATTTTCGGTCTGACAGTACCTGAAACTGTGTGGAGGTGTGCTTCCGCTTCGGGGGTTTATTGGAAGTTGTCAGGGGGGGTACGCTGTGGGGATTTGGAGTGAATTTGGGGGGTTCATGGGGGTGGAACTTCTTCACAACAGGTTGTTACAGGGTTGTTCACCGGCGCAGCATTTACATCCAGCAGCGACGAACAATCTTGATCCTTGTCGTGGGGTTGATCTGGTCCTGGGTTCCTCCTGGGGTCATCACCGTCTCTACAGTGTAGTTGCTTGTTTGTGGTGTGGGTATTGGGTTTTTTTTTTAGATTAATTGTTAGAGACGTCTTATGACAGACGGTTTACTGACTCTCTAGCGTCTATGTATGTATCCTTTTAGGATAAAGTTTTTATTTAGTTAAAAATTTCGTTGAAATTTTTCCTTTCTGGTAAGGGGGGAGTTTGTTACGTGTCAAAAGCATTTGATATTAATACTAGTGTTGAATGAGGAATCTAGTGAGAGTGACGCGATAAAATTAATATCAGATTGGCTTTGTTCGTTGCTAGAGAAGATATAATAACAACGTTTGTTTGTTTGAGAGAAAAATTTGTATATCAGCTTTTAAAAAAGGCAAGAGTTTTCGTAAGGTGTAAATAACAATCTCGCCATTTAATATGGTTTGGTGATAGTAAAGAATTGGGTTACTGGCCAACCGTTCCTGTAAGGGAGATCATTAAGCGGATGTCATTTTTCCAACGAATATTATATTCAAGCTTTGAAACGATTTGGGAAACACGAATTCAACGATTGCGAAGTTTATTGCCTGTGAACAGGGTATGTAGTTTAATGTGGCATTTGCCTTTTGTTACCTGGAAATTCGATTTATAGCAACAACTATTAGGCGGAAAATCTTGGAAAGATTATCTACGGAGAATCAACCGCAGTCTTGGGGGTCGATGTGTAACGAATGACAGCCGAGGTTGGGGCCTGTCAAGCTGACATGTGATAGGAGTAACGGGACGTATTAAATGTCTGCGAGTATATCGGCACAAAGATAAGTGTTTTAGCTAGAATCTGATAATATTTTTGCATATAAAAACTGTGTAACCATTAAACTTACGAGCGGTTTAAGTTAAGCTATTTGGGGTACCCTGCGTTAGGTTGTAATATTAAAGATGCTAATTGTCTGATCGATGGTAATAATGTTCTAGTAGTAATAAAAGTATTGCTTTCTTTCATTTTGATAGGGAGTTCAATAATCGTATTGTTATTAGTTGATAGAAAGTGAAGTTACAAGTTTCTTGGCTTATATCAGTATATTTGAGTTTAACTTGTTGGCGCCAATTATCAACATCATAAACTAGAATCCGCGACGTCTTCACTGATGCTAGAGACGGGCCTCAAATATACTCTTATAGTGATCGATTGTTAACTAAGAGATATAGCGATGACCTAAAGGTAGGTAAAGGAAAATATAGATAAATATAGCTAACACCCTGTCAACTTGATATTAAGAATTTATTAATAATGTGAATTTACTATGACATTAATAAAACTTTGATCTCTTGTAGTTAAGTAACTAAATTGAATACGACCTATGTTCATATGACATTTTCCACTCAAAATGGTCCGCCCGTTATAAATCACCCTGTATAAAAACGTTTAAAAAATATTCCTATCATTAATTTTTGGACTTTGCAGGGGTCCCAGATTAGATCCCTAGGGAACACCAGAAGATGCTATAAACGATTTAGAGTTGTGTCCGTTATAATGGAGATATTGCGGCCGATTCTTAAGATAAGAGGTGAAAAACTAAAGTAGCGGATTTGAGAAACCGAATTTATGACGTTTGGTAACGATAATATTATGATGCAAGCGATCAAATACTTTGATCTGTTGTTAACATTCGCAACATATTGGGTTAAGTAAGCCAGATTGGAAATGCTAGAACGTCGTTCCATGAACCGATGCTGAAATGTCGATATAATTAGGGCTTTTTATTGATGATTATATACCAGAAAAAAGCGCCATTTCGAAGGTTCGGTAGAGTTGGTGAAAATGTTATTTCGTGTATATGGTAGGTTACTTCGCTAGGATTTCCTTTTTAGCACAGGCCACATTTTGTATATTTCCACAAAGGTAGGTACTTCGTTTAATACACATGGTGTTATAAAAGTAAGCTCATATTCCTTAAATTTTACATGTGACCATAATTTTACATTTGGAGCAATGATGACATTTTGATGTATTTACAACAAAAAAGGCGCTTTACCTGAAAAAAAAAATTCTCTACCGGTCGTGAAAGCTCATGCAGACCAATCAATTTTAGTATTGAAATTTTCGTTTGAGAATTAATCAAAGAATTGGTTACAACCAGCATAAGCTATTACGTAGTTACCTGTAACTTTGTCACAAAGAGTTTTATAAGTAGTTTGTAAAAAAAATTGCAAAATTACGTTTACACAAGCAATAGAAGAAAGTCGTGTGGTGAACATACCCCATTTTCTCTTTGTAGAGTTTATTCTTCATCAATTCGACTGAGTTGTGTTAGTGAGATTGAAGATATTGGCTACCATAGTTCTGTTACTAAAGTCTGAATAGAGAATATATAGTTCACCCAGCTTACAATATTTTCCAGTGATATCGTTGATTATAAAGCCAATTTTATGGAATTTGATCACCTATCAATCGTAGCTCTTCTTGATTATTAGTGATGTGAAAATATTCCCGTATTTTCCCTATTTAACGTAACAATAGAGATTGCTTGAAGTTAGTAATTCTAAATTATTTGGATCTACTGGAACCTTGGTGAAACGAGTTGACATGGCTAGCAATATGTTCACACAAGCCTGTAACGTTCCCAAAAATTTTAGAGTGTCTGTTTAATCAAAATTTTATTGAAGGCAGTAATTCCTCTGTTGGTCACCGACCTTAAATCATCATGATAAAAGCTGCACACAATGTATGTATCAGTTTCCAGATTTTATATTGTTCTATTTTCCCATCTTTTACAGCCTTCGTCATTGTTTTCTTTTGTATACGATTTGGGATCTTAAAATGCTGACCGCCTTTTAACTCGATTGATTGAGTTTGTCATCACCTTTTACATGTACTTCTAGATTATAGCCCCTTTATTTACAAATAGTAGCGACAACGTTTGATGTTGCCGCTGGGGCAAAATCACGTTGGTATCCCTTAAAGTCCCTAGCATGTTTAAAAATTGACAAGGAAGTTGCATAACCTGTGACATTGACATTTGTCGTGTTTTTCTCTTCGGCGGCTAATTTGAAGTCAAGGACGTGGAAATGCCAGGGTGTTGTGTCGACAAATGTAAAAATAGTGACAGAAAAGGATGTCAACTATTCAGAATACCGCACAATGAAAGTAGGAAAAATGCGTGGTTGAATATTATTCAACGTGATCACGTACAAAACGCGATCGATTTGAGAGTTTGTGAAGTAAGTGGTAATTACTTACTCCGGACTTGCGGACTTACTTGAGGACTTCCTTGGGAACTTGCGGACTACACACATACTTTAAAACGCAAATTGTACGAACATTTTTCAGAGTTTCATATGGTTAACTTTTAAAATTTTTACTAAAATTGAGGCAATTTTTAAAACTAATGTTTCTGCAATAAATAATAGTATATTACGTATCAAGTTTTGTAAACGTCATTTTAGTCACGAGTTTTATTAATCACGAGCGAAGCGCAGCGGAGCGAGTGTTTAATAAAATTAGTGACTAGTAAGTTTATAAAACGAGTTGCATACTATACTTTTTCTACGACCACAAATTTAGAGAATATAACACCATATTATTTCATTAAAATTTTGATATTTATTATATTAGGTTAAATTATGCTTGACAAACGTCAAAGTGACGGTTGAAAACTAACTTGATTTTAGTTTTGGCTGTGGCTAATAAAGCAAATACTATTTGAACCTAACTTCACCCCATGACTAAAACATCGTTGCCAACTTCAGCTCATGACTAAGGGGCTCTTTAGTCATAGGTTATGAAGGCATGATTAAAAGGTCACTTAGCGACGTGTATGTTAGTATGTTAAATGGCATTTTAGTTACAGGAGTAGAAAAAATAAATTGCACTCATATGCAAGCACTAGAAAACCAGATTCTACAGTTGAATCTGGATGTTAACTTTGGTAATTGCAGTGGAATTTAAAAAAAAATTGTTATATTTGCACACGAATGTATTTTGTTGTTAAAAAATGGACCCAAAGATTCTACCAAAAAATGTATATAGTAGTTTTTCTGAGTAAAAAATTGTAATAATTAATCTGTTATTTTTTCACTGCTTACACTGAAATTTTCAATATCCCGCGGTTGCTCATATCGTTTAATAACTTTTTGTATTTTCATGTTTGCATCAGGTTTGCCCCACGATGTCGCTACTATTTGTAAATAGATGGGCTATATTCTAGACATATATTTAATACTTACTATATTGCTAGCGGCTATGAGTGGGAAACTCACGAAGGAAGTGAGACAGACAACCAACTCTTCAATGTATAATGGTGTGCTGTGCGCAAGCGCGGCGGCGTCGTCCGCCTAATGGGGAAGTGGTCAAGATTAAAGGTCTATTCAGACTGGCGGTAGTGGCGCGGCAGCGGTGCGGTAGCGGTTTGGTAGCGTCGCGGATTCTGGGCGGTTTTTAGACTATTAGGTATTTATACTGAGCGCGGTAGTTCGACGGTGAGTTTATTTGCAAGCGGCGTTCAGAGGCGTGCAGGTTACAAGTCGATAATAAGTTTTTTAAAAATGTTTACAAGTAGTTCAGAGAGTTCCGATGAAGAGTGGCCGATTTGTCTGAAAATTGGGTCTGCCATTACTCTTAATTCTAAACAACTTTTCTTAATACTTTTTGTGTTACCCTTTCTAATAAAGGTAGTTTACGCTTGGATTTTTTTTACATTGATTCTAAAAATACATTGTATATTAATTAATTTGATTGACTTTCTCAAAAACTTGGTTTGAGAACAAGCAGGAAAGATCCCTAGAATATTAACATCTAACTCGAAAATGTTTTGTCATTTACATCTTATGTGAACCCAATCCGCGGACACACTGTATATTATAAAGTAAAAACAATTACAAATATTGAACTCAAAATAATCATTTTTATTGGTGAATGAAGAATAACGTAAACACACATAATATTACATATTTTAATTTTTGGTTTAGAAATTAACTATTATTAAATTTATTTTTATGCGCGCTTCGTTAGCATTGAAAAGCTAACTTCTTGAGACGTTTAAACTAAGTTTAAAACAGTTACTTATTTGATGAACTAATTAGGAGAATGAGATTAGATTGTACATATAAAAAACACATATTTTTATTCTTATCATTGTATAAGTTGATTTAATTGGTGAGAACTTAGCACTCACGTTTTTACATTTTAAATTAAATAAATCGTTGACGAAACAGTTTATTTTAAAATTATGCTATTAGTAATAAATGTTTAATGAAATCTCGTTGTTGAGAATTATTTGAACCAAAGGGATTTCATATTTGACAATTCGCAGAACAAATTATTTTCCACACTGTTAAATTTTAATTACTAATAGCATAATTTGAAAATAAACTGTTTCGTCAAGGATTTATTTAAACATACAAAAAGTACTCATTCCGCCCCAATTAAATGAATTATACAATGATAAGGATAAAAATATACATTGTTTATCATTCTCCTATTTTTAGTTCATCAAATAATTAACTGTTTAAAAATTTAATGTAAAGTCTGAAGAAGCTAGTTTTTAAATTCAAACTTAACGCGACTAAAAATTCATTTGATTGAACAATTTAGCTGTATAGTTAATTTCCAAACCCAAAATGTTTGGTTGCTCTTCCATGTTGTACCACAATCACATCCGCCTGCAACTACGGGACGGTACTGAACTGCATATTTCACTCTAAATTATGGCTGGGTTTTTATCTAACCGCGCGGTTTCTTCATAAAAATCGCTCCCCGATCGATCGAAACCGCTCCGTCAGCCTACCGCCCTATCCCAGCCGGCTTGTCGCTACCTCTCCACTTCCGCGCCGCTTGTTAGTCTGAATCATATCATTTAAAAACGTGCAGAGCGATTGCTGAGCGGTTTCAGGACCGCTCCGCCATCGCGCCGCCACCGCGCCGTACCGCCAGTCTGAATCTACCTTAAGGTTGGGGATTGGAACGAAGAAAATGCTCCAATCTTCCCTCTCGCTTTATTGTGTTGCAGAGTGCTACCACCTGGAAATTTATAGTCAAACTAGTTATAAACATTTCTACTTTAGGTAAGTATACGACTAACTAAGGTGGTGTTCTCTGCTGAACAGATGTCAGGTGTGTTTTGTAACGTCATGCCCAGACAACAGGTGCAAATAGATTATAAAAATTACAAGACATAAAAAGTTATCTGGTAATATTTGTAACTCCAATCTCGTGTATTGTATTTCTTTGACCTAGCAACTTTGCGCATGTGCGATATCAATAAATACGAAGAATTTGACGTTAGTTATACACATATAACAATGGTTAAACATAATTTCGCACGTCGAAAGAGAAGAAATAATAAAGCAACTGCTTCAAGGAGGGGTACGCAGATACGATATAGGGTTTTCAAAGTTAAGTCGGCACTATTGCTAACTTCGTTATTATTGGAGCTACAAAGTCAGTTAAATAGGCAAAACTAGTAGTATTTTTTTCGCCAATTGCGATGGTGAAAACGGAATCAAAATCGAACAACGCGTTCACGAGTTATATAAAAAAGTTCAATTTTTTCAAATGGTTCACTCAGTATACAATATTCACAATCGATAGGAAATTGAATTCTGAACAAAAGTGTTCTATGTCCTTTTATCCTAATGTCGAAAATGACAAATGTATTGATGATTTTTCAAATTCGCCAAGGTGGCTGTGTTAGTGGCAATTTTGCCTTATCATAAAATAGAAATTAAAAAGAATATCCATGAAGTGAAACAATATCGTCTATTTCAAATTATTCTATAAACTTCTAAAAACAAAACTCAAATTAGATGCTCAAAAACATCACCCTCTTGCTCCAAGCATTCTTGAGCCCGCTTGTAAACGCTTCTAGTGGCCCTGGCAATGACATAACTCGCGAACGCGATGTTCGATTTTGATTCCGTTTTCACCATCGTAATTGGCGAAAAAAATACTGCTATTTAACTGACTTTGTAGCTCCAATAATAACGAAGTTAGCAATAATGCCGAGTTAACTTTGAAAACCGTATAAGAAAAGACGTGGAAATTCTTTTTAACAGTATCATTGAGAAAATACTTTTGCTGACACGTATGTTTTCATTCAATAATGAAATGGTGCAACCTTCTAATGTTTTTTTTTTCACAGAAACAAGCCAATTTTGTAGGGGTATTTTAAAGGAAATTGTCGAAGATTGTAGCCGTAGCGAATCTCCAGTTTCAAGTAAACAAGAAACATCCGATATTACTGCAGAAATCATTGAAGAAAATGAGTATGACTTTACATGGGGGTCTGTGCAAGAATACGAAGAGTAAGTAGTACAGGGTCCGGCAGAATGACCGACCCTATTTAAATTGTTAATAACTGTTTCAAAGTTTACAATATTTTTTTTTTCAAAAATGTAAAGTAAAAACTTGCCAATTTTAGTTACAATATAATTTATTTATTAAAAATGTTAGCACTTGCTCCAAATTAATTTGGTTATTATTATTCAGTAGTTGAAGGAATTGTTCACAAAACGTAACCCGAACTTCTAAATCTCGTGGTACCTAGTAATTGGTGCACGACTTGAACTTTGTAAGGATGAAATTTTAAATCCTTTAAAATACGGTGAAGAGTTTAGAGTTCTGTCTGATAAGCCCAACTTGATGAATTTAATCAAATTAAGAATTAGGTTAATCTGTATTAGTGTGAAAATGAAGTTTGAGTTTTAGTGATGTTATTTTTAAAACCACGCTGTGGGTCGATTATACCTAGGTACGTACTACCGTTTAGAAGCAGCTCATTTTGAAAAAGAAATTTCGAAAACTAGATAAATGCAAATTAACAAAACAAATCAATTTTAATTCATTTACATTATATTACAAATCAATTATTACCAATAAAACTGTTTCAATTGCAATTGAAATTCTACTATTTTTCTGATTCTGAGTAACTTCTTTAATAAAACTAAGCCTACTACAATTTTTCAATTTCCTCCATTTATTTTTGATGGCAGTAGACTACTGGCGTGCAGTAAAATTATTTAAAAATTGCAATAATAACCCCGAGTATAATTGAAATAAAATTAAATTTGTCAGAAAATGGGTAAGAAATATGCAGGGGTGTGTAGTGAAGAAATGAAGTATACTGTATTTTTAAGTTAATTAAATATAAAAAGAACTACGAAAAAGAAATTAAATTGTTTATAAAAAGTCAACATGTAAGTACTTATCAAAAATAAACTAAATTTTTAATACAAAAGTGCATATGTATTTAAAAAAATATATTAAATTGTTTACAAAAAAGTAGAAATGTATTTACAAAAAATAAACTACTCTGTTAATAAAAAATCTTTGGTAAATATGTATGCACTTTTGTATTAACAATTAGGTTTATTTTTTGTAAATTTGTACTGTTTTATTAACAATTCAGTTTATGTTTGGTAAATACATGTGTACTTTTTTATAAACAATTCAATCTAGTTTTAATACATTTTTATGCTATTTAGACAATTCTTATAAAACATCTATAAAATAATGCTTTTTAGAGTTGCGAGTCTAGCGACAGGGCCGTATCAAAGTTAGAAACAAATAGTAATTTTTATTAAATGTAATCTTATAAAATATTTTATTTCTTAAAAAAATACGATTTTGTAACTAAACAACCAAAAGTAAGGAAGATTAATACGTACAGCAGCTGAACAAGTCAGGTTAAAAATGAAGCTTTTTCATTTTTAATTTCAATTTATTCAGTAACTGTACCTTGTATAAAAAACGTTTATTAAGCTCTCTTGTTTATATTTTTGTAGTTTAATTCAAAATTCTAATAACTTCAGGAAATCTACATTCATCATAGGCAAAAATGGTTTTTCTGTATAGGGTTGCCAACATTGTGCCAATCCCCGACGAAAAAAAAATGAGAGGGCGGGGTGATAAAATAACTGAAAAATATCGATGGTAATATGAATGAATAGTACTTTCCAACACGGAAGAGAAAGGCATATGTTTTTCTAAAGTGTGAGTTTGAGACGCAAGTGCGAAACGCGAGGACTACAAATACATAGAAGAAAAAATGGCGTTCTCTCCTGCTTATATACAATTTTTTCCATCACCGGGATCAGAACAACAAGAAACAAGTATTACTGCAAATTAGAATTATGCTGCAATATTTAGAAGCCTTTGAATTGTGCTACTCTGCGAATACAAACAATATCATCAGAAACTACCATAAATACATTGAGCATTTTTTTCTTTAGAAGAAATAACTTATGTTAAATTTTTTAGCAATTTTTTGTACTTATTATTAATTACTATCTTCTTTCAGTAGAGACGACGAGTACGACCGAAAGCAAGACCTCAAGACGAAATTCTAAACCACTTCGGCCCAGGGCGGTGACCTCAATCACAGTGTATCTGCTATTAATCTTGTATTGAAAATAAAGTAGTGTAATAAAAAATATTGTTTTATTTGTCAATATTTAAAGTTTTTTATATCTGTTTAGGCAGCATTCTAGGAAGTATAAATTGAGTTGTAAACGTATAACATTTACCAATATATCACAGTAAAATTTGGTAACTGTATCTGTTTTCTTGTAAGGTGTTGCAAAGTGATTCTGGTGTGCTGTTAAGTGGCAGAAAGGTTTTGAAGGTAAATATCCATTGATAAATTTGAAATATAACAAGAGATCAATAAAAAAGCCAATTAGGGTAGGCTGTGATATGTGTTATACGTTTGGCAGTACTGAAGTGTATTGTCAGTCTATGTCAAATTCGAGGTTAGTAGGTTAGGTTTTGTTTGTTGTTTGACACAGACTGACGTAAAACTTAACCTGCAAATCTCGAATTTGACATAGACTGACAATACACTTCAGTACTGCCAAACGTATAACACATATCACAGCCTACCCTAATTGTTTTTTTTATTGATCTCTTGTTATTATTAAGTTGATTAATTAGGTACCTAGCTATTATCAAAAACTATGTAGTTGTAGATAAATGATTGCACTTGACTTGCATATAATCGCTGTATTACACTTGGATGATTTCATCTTCGCGTAATATAGCGTACATTATATGCTTGTTAAATAAAATAGTATTTTCCGCAACCAAAAGTAATTACTTTTAATACCAAAATCTGTCATTGAAGTTGACGTTTCTCTTACTGACACAAAAACTGTATGTTGCTATGTAACACTTTTAGTTCCTAAGAAGTACTTTTACTTTCATGGAACTAAAAGTTACTTCCATTTGGTCGTCTGTGAATGTAGTTTTGTCATAATGATTTTTAAATGAGAAACGTCAAAAGTAATCAATCATCTAAAATTTTGAATATTTTGTACTTTTATAGGTTGCAGAAAAAATAGTATGTATTATTTGAATTAAAAGTAACGCTGTTTGACTTGCAATTTTTGCATTTGCTCGGCTACGGTGCGCTTTGTCTTGCAAATGCAAACATAATTGCTCGTCAAACAAAGTGCCACTTTTAATCCTAATAAAACAATATACTATTAATTCTAGGAACCAAAAGTGTTGCATTGCAAAATACACTTTTTGTGTCAGTAAGAGAAACGTCTACTTCAATGACAGTTTTGGTAGTAATCACTTCAAAAACGGTTGCCGAAAACCATTCTTTTTCAACCTAAAAATAATAGATACTTATGCATTAACGGAGATATGAATATGTTTTTCCCTTGGGTTGACATGTGTTACAGACCGATGGCTTCTAGTCTGAGGTCTGTAAGTCAACCGAAGGTAAAGAACATGAATATCTCCCATGGTGCTTACAATATTTTATTTACTAGCAATATTAGTAAAAATTAAATTTTGGGGTTACAGCTGTTTTTGTATATAAATTAGTAATTTGGAGATGAAATCAGCTATGTTGGCATTGTATTAGCTTAGCTACTTGAAATTTCTACATGAAAAATAAGTTTCAATCAGAACTCTGTATTGTCACACATTAAAATTTTATTTAAAAGATTATAACGTTTCGCTGGTTATACCAGCTTCATCAGATAAAATAAATTTAAAATACAAGCCTTTTGCAGTAGTTATTCTGAAAGTTTAAACAAGCAAGCAATTAGAGAATAAGTGAAAGAATAAAACCTCACATTTAATACATACCAAGAAAAACATATCGTATCTTAATAATTAAGATTCATTACATCTTCTTGTTTAAAATTGAAATATAATTTTTCTTATTCCTTCAAAACTCCAACTTTTGCCAATAAGTATTGAAAAACAGGATAGGGTTGTGATAATTTTCTATTTTTTTCGTATGTTTTCTTAAAAATTATTTTGATAAAAGACAGATATTAATAGTTATTAGAGAACAGTTTTTGTTAAAAGAATAGTAATCACCTTTGTAGTTTTTGTCGTTTTCTTTTAAAATGTATTCTTTTTTATCCTAATCATTAAGATACGATATGTTTTTTCTTGGTATGTATTAAATGTGAGGTTTTATTCTTTCACTTATTCTCTAATTGCTTGCTTGTTTAAACTTTCAGATTAACTACTGCAAAAGGCTTGTATTTTAAATTTATTTTATCTGATGAAGCTGGTATAACCAGCAAAACGTTATAATTAACTTTTAAATAAAATTTTAATGTGTTTTTGACAATACAGAGTTCTGATTGAATTTTTCATGTAGAAATTTCAAGTAGCTAAGCTAATACAATACCAACATAGCTGATTTCATCTCCAAATTACTAATTTATATTAGTAAAAATAGTATGAAATTTCAAAATGTCATAATGACATTTAAAATTAGAATATGTAAGTAAAGATTGCCTCATTGTATGGTTGCTAAGACGTTGCTTATAGTTGCATTACTACTACGGATTTGAGAAAGAAATAATTTCAAAAATCCCTTGGGGGTTTTGAGTAGCTTTCCATATTTTGTATCTATAATTCGTATTTCATTCTAAGCGTTTCTGTTAAGCTATTAATTATTACGTATAGTAAAACAGTTAGAAATCTACACTCTAACAATAACCATCCACTATCATTTGGATTAGTTATTTACCGTATTGTAAATTTCGGATTAGCCACTAAACTGCAAGTAGAAATTTCCCGGTATCCGGCAATGTCACAACCTTTAGAGTACCTGTATACAACCTTGAATTTGAAGCGACATCTGTCTTACAATTGCTGAACTATATGTGCGCTATTTTTGTGGAAATTTTATCAGGTCACGGCCAACTAAATTACTATGGCCTGCACATAGGGAACAGAGCCAGTAGATATAGAGAGTACCGCCATTCTTTGATCCGTAAAAATGCCGCTATCGCCGCCATTTTTATTCCCACCAGCAATGACTGATTGAGGTATGTCTAAAACTTTACTTAAAATTGGCAAGACTGTAAGTCTATGTCAAATTCGAGGTTAGCAGGTTATATTTTGCGCCAGTTTGTGTCAAAACTGACGCAAAAACTAACCTGCTAACCTCGAATTTGACATAGACTTACAGTCTTGCCAATTTTAAGTAAAGTTTTGGATTGCCAACAAACGTCACGTTGACGGAATTGTGTTACAAACCTCAAAGTGACGCATATGTCAGAGGAATAAACATGGCGGACGTGGCGGTACTCTCTATATCTACTGGCTCTGATAGGGAATACAGTGGCTATATAAGGACAGTGTGGTCAATTTTAAAAAAGGCAGCCATTAAGAGTCGTCTCCACAACAACCAGCCACGCCCTTAGGTATTGTTCTGTGCACGGCCTGCTAAATTGTAAGACAAACGTCACCCTGTATTGTTTGTATTGTTTGAGGCTTTCGCGGTTACTCGAATTATTCTCCTTAGCATAGAATTTCGGCTTAGACCGCGTAGTATTTGTATATGAACACTCAGCATTTTCTGGCTTAATGTGCCTTGCACCTTGTGAAGTCGAGCAAAAACCCGCGCGATGGCCATGCTCTTTGGTGGCTCGTGTTGTTTGAGTATCTTGAGAACGAGGATACTTAGGCAGATTTGGCCGTTTTGCTGTTTGTGCATCCATATTCACTAACGTTTCGCAAGACCTTGCAGTTTGCATCATCAGAGTGAAAGTCGCACTAAGAACCGAAGGTCGGTGTGGAGCTATTTATAGTCCTCTGTGCCAGGCGCGCGGAGTGGCTAACGCTGGCGCTGGTTGGTCGTCCGAGTGCAACGTAATCCGTGGGGCGTGGCCGTATGACGCAGAGTGGTTGTAACGCTTTAGATCGTGTATCACAGGGGTCCACGTTTTACTAAGCTTAAAGCCATCTTCCCTGCTAAATTATGACATAAACGTCATTTTATACGGACTGGACATATGTGAAGTTCCGCGATGCTTTACAGATCGGTGTATACCCACGATCGCGATCGAGAAAATGTGCGCAATGTGAGGTGGTCAAATGTGCAGTGTAACATTAATTTTACAATAATGTCAATAATATTATGATGAAAAGGCAAGAGACGACGTGAAACGTAAAAAATCGCTGCCAGCGATTAAAAATCCTCGTTAAAGAGCAACCTAATATCGGAATATAAGTCAATGTGTCCTTTGTTATCTTTTTTTTGTGTTTTTGTACATAAAAAACGAGAATTTACAAAATTTTGCATTGGTCGACACAGAGACTACGTGCTCAACAAAAACTGATTTTTTGGATATTCATAATCAAACCGTTCTATTTATATAACCAGTTAATTTAGAGGAATATAATATGCAGTGTTACGTCTTTAATTTGATGCAATAATCTGTGTCATTAAGACATTTATATAGTATATTATAGCTTTTGATTTGGGTTAATGCGCAGTTTTCGCAAAAAGTATTTTACTTTAACTCGTTGACATTTACTTATGCAAACGAAAATTTGGCATTCGCTTAGACGGAACACTGTAGAATTTTATGGTGATTATTTCATTCCACTTCATGTTGGGGCTACTTTCAATAATAAAGGACTTAGAAGCAGTTTTGTGTGACTATGTGTAATTTCGTAAAACGACTCTTAATGGCGGATTTTAAAACAACCAATCAGAAACATGACCAAAATTGACCACACTGTCCTTATATAGCCACTGTAATATATATATAATTATATACAGGGACTCTAATAGGGAACACCTCCTGTAGCCACCTATTGTGGGAATTTAAAAGCATTTAGTGTGTTTCTTAGCTCAAATGTAAAAATCTGACGTTTAACTTTAAAAGGTTAGTTGCACCATGAAATCTCAGTTTATTGTTTTTGTTGAAATTTAACACAATTTCTAATAAATCAATACATAAAATAAGTTTATTTGTGGAAGTTTTAATCCACGGTCTTGCAGATAAATTAAACGTAGCAAGGGTCCTGGCACAGTAGTTGACAATAATGGGGAGATGCAATTATCACAGGTAATCTTTTGTTGTATTTTTAATATACAAATGCTATGTATGCTGAATAAATGTTGGTTTCAGGCATATCATTGATTTCTAAACTTTGGATTTTCAACCGTAGTTCCAGAGCTGGGCAAATTACTTTTAAAAAGTAATTAATTACTAATTACCAATTACCGCCCAATGTAGTAATTTAATTACCAGAGATTCAATTACTCACAGGAAATAGTAATTCAATTACCAATTACTTAGTAATTGTAATTGTACAACATCAATTACTTTTTCAATTACTTTCAATAAAAATTATTGTCATATAGTTGTATTTAGTAGAATTTTCTTGCAAGTTGTAACTATCATTAGTGTCGTGTCGATTCGTAATCGTTATCTAAAAATGCTTAATTTTTATGTTTTGTTAACTATAGTAACCTAATACTTGATCACTCTTGAAGGTTTTTTGATAATTAAATCTTCTAGCTACATGCACCGTTCACCAAAACCAAAAGTTTTTAGTTTGTTTTGATGTAAGATGTAAGTAAATAAATAAATGCAAGGATAACAATTATACTGGGTGTCCCAAAAAAATGGGACACCGATTTGGCATAGATTCCTTAGGTTATAATAAACCGATTAAACCTAATACACTTTAGTACAAAGTCCCTTCAGTAAGAAGGTATAGGGACTTGGAAGTTCAAATCTATATATTTTTTTATATTAGTTTCCACATAAGTTATCACTAAAGTTGAGCTTTCTGTCACGATTATGTATTTAGTTGCCGAGGCCCGAACGGCCAAAGCAAATAAACCACACAAGGATTGAAATGGAACTCCCAGTGCCCAGGGGTAAATTGTTTTTTAAAATCGAGAAATCGCGAAGTTATAACATTTTAACCAAGTTTTATAGGTTACGTTCACGTCGGTTGACGTTTACCTATCGCCCAGCCGCCTACAAAAAGTTGTAAAACAATGGATTACTTCACTGCCGATTTCTCGTATTTTATTTGACGATTTCAACGTTCTTCACTGCCAATTAAAAAAAAAATTCGAATATGAAGAAATGTCGAATTTAATATTGGCTAGATTTTGTAATGATATTAGAAAAAATAGCACGCTGAATATGTTATAAAAGTGATTTTTCCATGTTCGTGATAAATTATTCCACTCCCTTTGCATCACTCGCTCGTGAATTAAACGTTGAAAAACTTTCACTTTTCTTAACTTGTAGAACAATTTATTATTAAATACGCTTAACATGAGGCTGAATGACAAAAATATGTAACTTACCTAAGTATACAGGGTGAAGCATTGGATTTCTTAAGTGTTTGACAGCAAATTTCTATTTAGATTTTGTAGAAGAACGATCCAATTGGCGCAACTTGAGCATTTTTTGTTGGCTCTGTTTGAAAATACTTTTTTTACCCCTTTATACGGAAGTGACATTTTCTGTTGCCTGTTAGGAGTATAGGAAAAATAAATATACGTTTGGGTCCCTGGTTGGTTTCCAATGCCAGTGGGAGGGAATAACATTGACTGCCGTTGCCATTAGAGACGGGAGACAATGTGATTATTATTAATAATAAATCAACTAGCCTCCTGGTTTTCATATTTAAATATTTTTGAATGCAGCTGATTACAAGAGATAGTCTCATCATAAAATGTAAAAGTGTTGTATGTATAACTCTGGACTAAAACGTCATTTCATCCCTTGCATGATTACAATAAATTGATTAGGTACTGTTCTCACAAACTCTGAAGAACTAAACTACATCTGAGGGAGGGAATGATACATTTTCCTCCCTAGTAATACCAATAGTTATTAAAAATGTATTAGGTAACTTTTGAAATTATAAAACAAAATATCAATTTCGTGTTGATCAGGGACGATTGAAAGTTGACAGATGACTGATAAACCTAGTTGAAAACGGCTGATTGAAATAATTTGCTCAAGTACGTAACAATGAAGTCATTTTTACATTAAAGTGACCTTTATACTATGTGTTCAAAAAAAAATTATATAAGGGTTGAATATGGCAATTTTTAGAATTTTCAATCGCGATATCAGCGTATAATATAAACTTATGACAGCAACAACAGTGATTATGTTAATGAATTCTAAAGCTTGCTGTTGTCAATACTTTTATATTCCATGGCCAACCCTTAAGTAACTTTTTGAACACACCGAATAAGAAAATTACTGTGAACGCTCGACAATTAAATTGCTCAGGTTGCTTTCATATTTTTACTTCAAATTTCAAAATGTTATTAACATCTTTAATAATACCTATTGATTTTAAGTTTAGGGAAATAAAATATCAAATTACGTAAATTGGGTCACTATACACTGTTCTTTTAAAAAACTAAATGGAATTTTGTGTAAAATCATTAAGAAGCCAATATTTGAATGTCTCGTAATTAGCAAGGGTTTTTTTTAATAATAATCGAAGCTAACATACTGCAGCCAGTATAAAAAGCAGCATATGAGCAAGAATGCGGTAAACTTATGCGGCGGCGTTTTAAAATTATACGCCATAATGCATTTTTGAGTCAACTAGACATGGGATTTTGCAATTAGGTACATTTTATATATGTGTTTTCCGTTGTTTAAATGTTGTTATCGGATTTTGTCCGTTTAATTCAATTCCTCACTCAAAAACATAATTTTCTGAACCTAACGTCTGTTACACTTGCACGGATCGTTTAAAGCAAGCAAATTGAAATGAATAAATAATCATTATGAACCAATATCGTCTAATGAATCTATTTAAAATTATTATTTTACCGTAGGTATTGTAATCTGTAATGTACTTACCGCAAATATTCTTATAGCGTCTTACACTTAGCGTCTCTCACAATACAGATTGTCATTATTACAAGCTACAGATACACGCACTAATGTTCGTGGACGCGTCATACAAAATGCAGAAGTTGCTGTTATTCGACTCGTCAGAGGAAATAATAAATTATATTGCGTGGGGAATACCCTGCGATTTGCTTAATATGTAACCTAATAAGAACTTATCTTTTTTATGCGTTCTGGAGATCTAGCACCCTATCGAGGTCAGTAATTCTCTAATTAAAATACCACAAAGTAATTCAATTACCTCGAGTAATTTCAATTACCACAAGTAATTCAAATACCTATAAAGTAATTTAAATACTTTAGAGTAATTTAATTACACGAAAGTAATTGAGTAATTGAATGCAGTAATTAATTACTTTTAAAAAGGAATTTTCAAGTACTTTCTAACAAAGATGGCAATTCCCAATTACAATTACCGCATTTTGAAAAGTAATTCAATTCCAAGGTAAATACACAAAAAGGAATTTAATTAGTAATTTAATTAAAAAGTAATTAATTACTGCCCAGCTCTGCGTAGTTCTACTGGTAATAACGATTCTTCGCTATTGATGGATGCTGTTTGGAGAGATAACAGTTGGGCAATACTACTAATAAAACTAAAATGTTCTGCGCTATTTGAGCTGGCAGATGATTTAACTATTCCACAGCGCAAAATTTGCCTTAGTGCGTATTCTGCTGTTCGGGCATCTGTAGCTTCATTGAGAGAAAGTTGCTTAAACTGCATAGAACTGAATACTCGTGTTAATACATAATAGAAGCCAGCTTGTTCAAGAAGAAATTCTATGCGTGTGCGGTTTCCTTTGTCAATCCTGGTGCAATGCTGCTATCCAAGGAACGAATGTATTAACTTTTGTTTGAAACGTGTATTTGGAAAAAATTATAAATATTCCCCATGTATGTTACTGTAGTATTAACGTTAAGAAAATTATTGTCACCGGATTCTTTCAAAAATTTAAATGAACTAGTCACTGTAGAAGCGAAAATTGGGATAGCTCGCAGAACATTAATCTTCAAAATTTGTGGGATATAAATGCATTCTTGTTAAATATCGAACAGATTTAACTGGTAATCCCTTCTGTAAATTATATAATAATTTCAAATACGTTGAAGTAATTTTCCATTCGAGGAATACATATTACGTTCTAAAAACAAATTTCTGCCAATTTTAAAGCACGACAATAATCGAATAACAAAAATAGTGGTAGTGGCGAAAGAAGAGGATGCTCAATGTAATTTCTAATTGATCCCCCACTTAACATTTTAAAAAGTGCGACATTAGATGAAAAACTGTCCGTTACCAGCCATAACACAACAAAACTACAATCAGTTAAAAGTTGCAGAAATTACCACTGTTAACAAGCTGCTGTGGTTCGAAATGATTTTTACATAAGGCTGTATAATCTGTAATTATAGAGATATGTGCAATAAAAATTTAGTTAACATGCAACATGTAGTTTTTTTACAGTTTATTAATACCACAAAATTCTTGTAAAAATTCAACCCATTGCTGCCGAACACACAATTCACTAGGCAGTTGGCACTAACCATTTTAAAATTTAGTAGAATATTTTTACAACTAAGGATGTACACAGAGCTGGACTATGTGTGGAGTGAACGTTAAATAGTTTTTCGGCGATAACGAGAAGACCTGAACTGTTACGATAGTGATAACCTTATGGGTGCCAATGGTTAACTGCACAGCTTGTTTAACCTTTATCAGCAGAAACTCGCAAGGAGTTTGTTGGGAAGGCTTCAAAAACCAATACCATGCTTCTTATATGGCAAAAAACGACGACATTATTATACCGGGGCTACTATAGAAATTCTCCCAATGTGCAAAGAATTGTCTAGTGCTTGATATTGCAGGTGTTCAAAGCCTGGTTGAGATAAAACTGTTTTGTAATTGGGTATTTATACTGTAAAACAGGTTAAAAAAATAAAATTATATTCAATAGTTTTAACAAGCAGAGTACTAATAAGTGCTATAACTATTTTGATTGTTAGAATAACATTTAAGTTGCCAATACATTTTCAAAGGTGACTTAATCTATTCATATTTCAATGTTCGACATTGGAAAAATAAGCATTTCTATAGAAACAACATATGCTATTGTATTTCATATGTCAAATATTTAAATTTGCCGCCATACATAAAATACGTTTTAGTATTAATTACTAGATGTCTCTAGGTGGTGTTCCCTATGTGCAGGCCATAGTATTTAATTTAGTCGGCCATGATCAGGTGTTTACAAAACCGGCACGAATTTCCTACGATTCCAATGAAATATTCGCTCTAAATGACAACCGCTTCAAATTTTTTAGGAATCACGTATTATCAAAAACTAAACGTCAGAAATAGTTCAATGAGGTCTTAAATGAAAGATCAAAAATCGTATCTTCCTGTATGCTATTTTACAGTTTCTGTTTTCTATTTTTCACAAGTAAATTTTACTGTTGGATGACAGAAATACAAATGAAAAATGCCTACAAAAGCGTCGATATTTTAAATACAATTTTACAGCGCAAGCGAATCTGTTACCATTTATAAAATTGCTTACCCTAAGCACCCAACATTCGTCTTTGAAATGAAGTTTTGTTTAACTTCATACGACGCGTGTGAATCGATAATACGTGATTCCTATGTATCAATCTGTTCCTATTATTTCAACATAAGCCAAACGCCAGCCTTAAAATTCGTTTCTAAAGGCGGAGTTCGAATTCTTACGCATGCGCACGAGACGCGTTATACTCTAAGTGAAACTATGTTGGCGCCGTAATGTTTTCGGGCGTTCCGCGGCGCTTCTAGCAATATATGTATAATACATATATGATTTTAGATAATTGAGTGGCGACATCTGTTCTATTATCTTATTTGTAAGATTTTATGACATCCATTATGCTGACACGTGGTTTTAATACTTAAGATATGCTTGTCGTATATTTTATTACACAAATATTGCAAGAAACTGTTGCAACCTTTCTTTCAAGAGTAGCGCCAAAGGATGACTTACTCACTGCGATCTATAAAGTAAGCAGCAATCACTGCAAGGGACACATAAGAGATCATTGCTATCACCATTAAGGGATTATTTTCTATTCTGTTGCTATTGTGTCGAACATTTTCAAGCGCCAATGAATTGAAAAATGTTGTGGAGTTCAAATTCAGATTTTTATTGTGTAGACTTTACTTATTTATATATTTGTTTAATTATTCCATCAACAGGCCAGCCTAATAAAGGGTTGAAAACATCCAGTTTTATACGTGAACACAGTTACAATACAATAAACAATGAAAATAAAAGTAATAATTGCAGTTTAGTTCTAGGTAGTAGCAGTAGCATAACATAAGTAACATAACCTACCACAGAAAATTGTGCAAAGATTAACGAATATACATTTAACAAATTATACAATAAAAGCTAAAAAGGAAAAAACCAATAAATCGTTTAGGTATCACACTTTTCCATGCATAATTTGTGCGACAGTGGCTATGTGAAATGTCTATAATTGTAACATGGAACTGCTGGCATTAAGCACTGAACTATATGAGGTGCATCAACCCAGCATAATGTAAATAAAGAACAGGCCAGATCTCTCCTTTTTTCAACTAATAAAAATTGAATTCTTGAGGAATAGATGCATAATATTCCGTAATAGGATAAATTAAGTGTTATATAATATATTATACTATATGAATCATAGAAATTTCTTTTGCACTTTTTCAATTTCGTTTTTATTAATTTCAAATTGCAGAAATCATATAAGTGCGTCCTATTTTAAAATGGGTCGAATAATAGCTATTTGTGCAACAAGTGCTAAAAGTGGATGTTTATGCACGAGACATGAAAATTGTGAAACGAAGCCGAGTTAAATAAAAAGACCGTCGAAACGATTTAAAAAAGAACACTTATTTACAACGGCAATGCTACACGTTGGAGCTCAAAGACACAGTCAGACAATTTCTTACATCTAAATAAATAAATACGTAAACTACTTATGAATATAAAAATAAAAACTTACCTATTTATTTACGGAAAAAAACAATTTAACGTTCTAATTCTTCGTACCAAGTGACTACAATTGACAATGACAAATTGTGCAATTTGCAAACGTTGCAAACTGTCAGAGTAAAGATAAAGCTCCTTCAGTTTTTAATTAAAATCTCCGGCGTCATGAGCGCAATTATGACCCTCTGGTCACTTACGAAATACAAATAAATGTCAAGTAAACATAATGTAATTTCAAGCGTTAATCATACCAGTATAACCTCACGTACTTGCAAATAATAATTTGAAATTCTTTCGTATATGAAAATTGTTGAGAATTAATGTAATACTAGCAACCAGTGAGACAAATGTCTCATTTAATAAAACAAAAAAGACCGTTTTTCAAATAGAACGCCTATTAAATAAAAACAATAATATTTTTAAAATCACGTGATTGAAATTCGGTTCCTGACCTGACATGACCATTCCAAACATATAACTTTCATAACTTTTTTCTCTATCTCTTACGGTTTGGCTGCTGAAACAGCGTCCCGGACGGACGGAAATCACGTGATTTCTCGAAAACCGGATGTGTCACGTGACTGAAATTCGGTTCCTAACCTGACATGACCATTTCAAACATATAACTTTAATAACTTTTTCTCTATCTCTTACGGTTTAGCCGCTGAAACAGCGTCCCGGACGGACCAGCGTCCCGGACAGACAAGTCTATTAGATAAAGGATGTAGCTTTAGAAATATTGATATTAACTTTTACAATTTTTTTAAATTACGAATAATACCCTAACATTTCAAACTAAAATATATTAAAAACGCTAGAAAAGTCGCTAATCGCAAAGTCTTATACTTTCTATCTAAACCACTTATTAAATACCCTAGATTTAGCGACTTTTCGCTGTTGTTGGCAACACTGATCATGCACTAGCTTATATAGTACAGTAGAACTCGGTTATAACGAATTCCACGGGACCGCTATATTTGTTCGTAATAACCGTTATTCGTTATACCCAAGAAGGTCATAATTTGAGCAAATTTCCAACTTCCGTATAATTTCTACTTTTTCGGAAACCGATAAAATTTTCCGTTTGACTCCCGACATTTTTCCACAACTAGGAAATGCGTAGGTACATACGGAATGTCAGTAAAGGAACGACCAAGATACATCCACTTGAAGATTTTTGTAACTCTTTGTTGCGTTATAGGCCAACGTCTTATAGCTATTGTACTTTTAATCCTGTAAAGGGTTTTGTTAAATGCAATAGCTAAGACGTGGCTATGACGCAACACTTTCGTTTTGCAGAATGCGATAACAGAACTGAGCCATAACATCGGGCGAAACCCATTATCGCTTTTCGAAGAACTGGATCCTGCAGGAAGCTGCTGGATTCTAAGAAAAACGGAGTTGCTTACGATGCCCACTATCTCGCGCTATTGTACAGAGTGCTAGAGAGAGCTAGAGAAAGTGGCCTACGAAATTTAACTGACCACTATTTTCCTAGAAAACCTTCCTTATTATAATGTTGCCACAACAAAATACCTAATATCTTTCAGTTACATTTTATTAGGAGATGAAAAGGATCAGTTCTGAGAATGTATTCTTAAATTTTGGTTCGTTATTCCCGTGAAACGAATTCGTAATAAACATGAAATACATGCATTAAATCAAATGTAATTCAAATATACCTTCAAAATTATTCGTTATAAACGTGAATTCGCCGTAACCGTGATCGTTAAAAGCGAGTTCTACTGTATATCTAATCAGCTAACATAAGCTCACCTTCCAAGTATGCCTCGTGACAGGATGCGCGTGCATGCAAGGTTACAAAGTCACCACTTTAAACAATATCTTCCTTGTTCTTTAAGGTTGCAAGGTAAGCATGCTAAGACAATAAGGGTTCTGTTTCATACAATGTAACTGCCGAAGGCTGAGTTTCATAACATGTCTCATGCATAAATACTTTTGGCACCAGTTTGCACACAAAATTTTTTCTAAGACCTTAAATTTACTGTTATTAATCCATAAATGTCGATTTAACAAAGGTTTGCATTTATGACAGTTATAATGTATGTCATAGTAAAGAGATGGCCTTGACGGCACAGGTGACTGTTTTTGCAGCCGGTAGCTGTTAAAGTTAGTTATAAAAGGTAATTATAATAGCACACATTTGACTTTATTTATTACATAATATTTTAATTATTTAAAAACCACTTATTTTGGGAGGACTGTACCAGTTTCTGGGACTTATTACGGTCGTCTTAAGAACTTCCAACAAGAAGAATTATCTTTAGAAAATCGTGAAGACCTGGCTTCAGACGTTAACCAACTTTCTAAACTTTAATTTATTGCGTGCTTTTTAAGCCGTATATTTTTTGCTTTTGAGTGCTATTTAAGCACCTTGAGCAATTCCCCAATTACCGATTTGATGGTACTTTTCCCTATCATTAGATTATATTAGGTGAAACCGTTTTGATTGACCGATTTCCTCGCTTCCTTATAGATAGCGATTGGGCCTTTTGTCAAACTCTTCTAGAGTCTTCTGTTGATAGTGAAGCAAGTGTTTAGGTGAGTTGCTTTCGTGATGAATGCGTGAGTCTTCTGTACTTTTTCGAAGTGTGTCTTTCTGACAATGGAATTAGCCTTAAGGAGTTTCTAGACCTGCACGATTTACTTAGGGTGGTTGGTTGGCCATGCAGGGTCGGTCTCTTTTTGGGAAACCTTTCCATCAAATATTTTTTTATTTCCTTTCCCCATCTCGCTTCACGAGATATTTTCAAAGCGTCAGGTCGACGCTATTAGGTTCTTTAGTAGCCTTTAGGATTTGTGGTATGCATGAGTTCATGCTTGGGTTTTTTTAGTTTTTGGGGGCGGGTTTCTTTCGGTCTTGTGGAGATTTCTGGGGGTCGGGGCGAGCGATTGGGTTGCCATCCGACTCGGTGAGGGAGTCACATTCAGTCCGCCTTTTCCATCTAGCTGCGACGACTGGCTGAATGCCCGAGCAGGGTTTGGTGGTGGTGCGGTCGTTCCCTCCGGCTTCTGGTGTCTTTACCCAAATTCGGGGCGGGTATGGTTTTTGGGGCTTTTTGTCCTGGGTTTTACCCGAATTTTTGTTCTTGTGACTTATCTTAGGTGTTTCGCTGTGTGTTAGTTCACACGGTGTTTCAGTGTGCAGTCGTTCCTGGACTGTTCACTTTTCCTCGACCAGCAGGGTTTAGGGTTTTCTGCTTTGGCACTCTTCTTCACGGTCGCTTACATTCGCGGTGATCACTACGGGGGGCCGCGCTGAGTGTCTGTGATCAACAGCGTCCTCACCTTTTGTTAATTTCCCATTTCACTACAATAGCTTCTTTCAAACAGCCCTGCGTTGACTGACTGACTGACGGACATCGGACTTATCCCTTCCAAATCCTTCTTCGTTACACTATCTTCCTTTACTATACTCTTTTAATACCCAGGTATCCCTTTTTCCGATTTCTTTTCTCCTCTACCTTATTGGCCTATTTCAAATCCCATTTTTTTAATTCCGTGACGATTTCCGGCTGCTGCCTCAGCCGTTGGCTAAATATCAGCAACTTTTGAGTACGCTGACTAGGTCCAATGCGTGTGTGTTCTGCCAGTACACGTTTGAAGTAACCTTCTGATTAGTTCGTTTCCCATTGGCTATGGTGCGGAGCAAGGCGTCTAACTTATCCACCGACGCGCCTTTTTCATCTAGCGCGACGGATCGGTTTAGCAGTTTGCTCACGATTGTTTCCTCCGTAGAAACTTTCTATCTCTTCTTCTTTTCTTAACTTGACTCTTTTATTCTCCATCTATTTCCCTATTTTCCTTTCGCCTTTTTTTGACTGACGATAACCTTTTCAATTGCTTTAGTATAGTCATACTTCAGGTATTTCTCTTGGCTGTGGGGAGTGAAACAAATCTTTAGCTCCGGCTATTTGTTTCGTCATTTATTCATTTCCGGGCCAGCCTGTATATTTTCACTTGAGTTATAATTCGCTGTATATCAAACTATATCAAATCTTGTTCGCGCAAAAGTGCTGGTTTTGGTTTTTCCGAAATTCACTCGTTATCTCTCTGCGCCAGCGAGCAGCTATTCCGTTGTTTAGCGGGCATTCGATTTTTGCATTCGGTTGAAGTAACTTGCTTCTACGAAGGCATTTCCGCGTGCTATTGCACCGATTATTAATTAACTTCGTTTGTGAGCTGATGACTAAAATCAGGTATGTCTACGCTACTTGTTTGATATTCAGTTTAGTAATTTCCCTTTTTTATTAGCTCTTAGACGTCATTCTTAGACGCCATTCTTCAACGTCATTCGTAAACGCCATTCTTAGATGCCGTTTTTAGACGTCTTCTTAATTGGGTCTCCTTATTTAACACCATAATTAATAACTTGGACCCGCAACTTCTTTCTGGAATGTCATCTTGAGCTTGCCAAGTTGTAACAAGGAGCGTCCGTTCCATTATCAATTTCGGCCACGAGTTCGATGCTGCTGTTGGCTGGTACGCTAAGAAAATCCTGGACCAATTCAGTGCCTGCCGGCGTCGTTTTTTTATCACAACCCTGGTTGGTCTTGTTTCAACGTTTGTTGATAACCCCGTCCGCCCATGAATTGTTGGCTGAATCGATTTTAACGACGCTTCAAATTTATAATTTACAAATTTAAACTCCGTTAACATGTAATGTATTAATTGATCACAAATCTACGCTTTACACATTTAAAACATAATGTATTAATTGTTCACAAATTTACAATTCACAAATTTAAAGTTTTGCTAAATGCTCATATGAATTCGTATTAAGAATTTTGTAAAAAGTGCCCTCACGCCATTTTATCATCATTACCGAGATAACGGTTAAAACATATGACAGTGGTAAGCTTACTCCTTCATTGAGTTGTAATTATATTCAATCCAAGAGCCCAAAAAGAGGTTCACATATTTTTTTGTGCGTGCTGCATTTTCAGCATCAGTAATATGCTGTATTATATACTGTATTTAAACCGTTTAATATTGTGATAAACAATTTACAGACTTAATAACGATGTTGCGAGCAACTATTAATTATTAATTAAATAAACCTAATTGTTGCTATAATTTTATTTATTTCTTGAAATCTGTCATTTCTGGCGCCCTGTGTTTTTTATTATTATAAGAGCTTGTAGCAGTTCAGCTGATGATAGAAATCTGCGACCCAAGGCCACCGAAATTGAGCTAGCTAGGTCATTGCCGTGAGTAAGAACATTTCAGAGCTACCGTGGTGTATAAATGATAAGGGGGTTGATCTGCGATTATACTACCATTGATTATTATTAGTAATCGATCGCAGGTTGGCTTCTTTGTTGTTTCAACTCTAAATGAAACTCATATATAATACACATATATTGCTAGTAGGGCCTCAGAACGCCCGAAAATGTTACGGCGCCGACATAGTTTCACTTAGAGTATAACGTGTCTCGTGCGCATGCGTGGGAATTCGAACTCCGCCTTTAGAAGCGAATTTTAAACTTGACCACTTCCCCATTGGGCGGACGACGCCGCCGCGCTTGCACACAGCTCACCATTATACATTGAAGAGTTGGTTGTCTGTCTCACTTCCTTCGTGATTTTCCCACTCATAGCCCCTAGCAATATAGTGAGTATTAGATATATGGTGAAACTATGTCGGCGCCGTAATGTTTTCGGGTGTTCCGAGGCCCTACTAGCAATATATGTGTATTATATATTTGCGAAATACGTATTTAGCAGTTGTTAAATATTTGTGTGGTGGGGGGTTTTAACGATTTGTGAAAAACTCCTTGGGAAATTCAAATTCAATATTATTGTCTACGATTGGAATAATCCCATTTTTACGGTCATATACACAGGGGAATTTTTGTACTGAGTACACACAAATCTTACAGCCGTATTCATAGTCGTTCGCCAGCGGCTCGCCGGCGAGTCGCCGGAGTTTCGTTATGAATAGTATGTTGGCGGTACTGTACGTCTATGTCAAATTCGAGGTTAGCAGGTTAAATTTTGTGTCAATTTTTGTCAAAACTGACGGAAAACCTAACCTGATAACCTCGAATTTGACATAGACGTACAGTGCCGCCAACATACTATTCATAACGAAACTCCGGCGACTCGCCGGCGAGCCGCTGGCGAACGACTATGAATACGGGTGTAAGAGTTCCTATATGTACTAAGAGTTGAGCCATTGGAGCCACAATTCAAGGACCATGTGATAATAAAAAGTTCATATCAACATGGACCTAAACGACTTCGTTTTCAAGATACAGGATGTTGAAGTTTAAACACAAAAAAAAATATTTTTCAAAAATCTGGAAAACACCTAGAGGTATTCTAATGAAACTTGGTGTATGATAGTATTTCATAATGTGGCATTGTTTGGTCAAAATAAATTTAATTTATTTCCAGCAGTGGCGTGCATCGGGGCCACCTCAGTTACCTTATTTTAGAAAAATCTGGTAGGTCATTGTTTTTTAGTCAATACGACAAGTTTTTTAACTTCATCTATTGAAACTATACAAAAGATGTATCTTTTATTTTTTTGATAGAATAACCTTTTTCGAGAAAAGCGGAAAAATCTGTAACAGCAGTTTTGTTCATTGGACTTTAATCGGATCTAAATGGCTTCGTTTTCAAAATACAGCTTAAAGAAGTTTTAAAAAATAGTAATTTACGTTACAAGTACAGAAAGTGGAGCTTTTCAGTACGAGTGAGATGTTTCCGGAAGAGGCCGTTAGGCCGAGTCCGGAATTTCGAGACGAGTATGGAAAAGCCACTTTCATACGAGTTTCGTACAATATTTTTTGCACTCCTTGCGTACAAATCACGTTTTCGAGCACTCTATTGAATCACGGAAACGCCTTCTTTAAGGTCCGAACACACATTCCCGGACCGTGCCAGGGCCGGAGGACGGCCGTGTGACGGCCGTCACCCGGTGAAGGAATTCCACAGTGAAATTAAATGCATCTGTTCACACATCACCGTGTCATGTCCGGGCGCCGTCACCGGACCGGGCCCGGGCCGGGTGATAATAGTTTTGCTTACTTTTTGACGGTGACGGTCCGGTCTCGGTGGTAGATTAGATCTGCTTTCACATAAGTGTTAGCGTTTGGAAAATACTTAGTGGCTGTATTTTGATCGCAGCATTTGAAAACTTTATAATTCATTGTTTATATAGGGTGAATATAAACATAGAACGACTGATAGAGGAGGTTCGAAAGTTTACGGTACTCTATAAGAATATAACCAAGCTAATGAAAAGTTTAGAAATGCAGAGTACAAGGACAGAGTTTGGAAGAAAATTGAGACAATATTCCCGTATATCTTTATCCGATCACGTCAAAGATTTCGAAGCAGACTGACAAAACTTTCGAGTCCCACTGTCCGGAACACGGCCGGCACACGGACATGTGTGGTTTCTAGATGAACGGGCCGAGACATAACCGGGCGACGGCCGTGTTCCGGCCCTGGCACGGTCCGGGAATGTGTGTTCGGACCTTTACGGTCATTCTACTACTTTGACACACACGTGCGTGATTTACGCACCGTTTTTTCTCAGGCTAATTGATAATTCCATAATAAAATAATTACTATAATATCAAAGATATATAAAGAAAATGTAATTTACTGCCATTTTTACTTCAAAATATTTAAAATTACCTCAAAAAAATATTAAATTAAGATCTGACAATTAATACCTACAGCGCCATTTGACAGAAATGTTTGCTACGCATCGCCGATGTTCGTAGAGTCACGGCCAACTAAATTAATTTAGTTGGCCGTGGTAGAGTGTCGATGTCGCTACACCCTGCATTTCTAGCTGTTATTAAATAGCACCGAGGTACGTCGACGAATTTTGCCACTGGTAAAGTAACTTTTTATTTTGTAGTAAACGTAAAATGATTATATCTATTGCAACGAACGCATATAAATCAATCAATTTAAAAGTTTTGTTAGAACTGACAACTACTTAGTTAGATACCTACTTTACCGACATAATAAATGTCAAACTATTTCTTTTACGAAAAATATCGAAATAAATTCATATTAAAATATGATTTACTTTTAGCAGTTGTGCAAAAAAATAGCATACATGTCTTGTGCGGGAACAAGTAATGGGAACTTGTAGCGCATGCGAATCTCGTGCGCTACGCGCACTCGAGTCGCAAACTGCGCTACGTGTTCCCAAAATTCTTGTTCCCGCACATATCATGTAAAATACTATTTTCGTACACTAGCATACAAAACGGAATACTAAATTTATCCTCGTATATAGCAAATAAGTAGAGTAATGTTATTATGTACGTAACGTTTTATATGTGTTGTAACTAAGGAAACGTACGGCAAAGTGCTACTTTGCCGCAGAGCCGGATTAAAGATATGTGAGGCCCAGGGCTAAATTTTTTTGGAGGCCCCATTCCTATTTTTGCTACGGGTACAAAGGGATCTAAATGATTAGAAACCGTACTAGATTATAACCTTCAAATCTTTTCGAGGCCCCCGAAATTCGGTGGCCCGGGGCTGCAGCCCCCTTAGCCCCCCTCTTAATCCGGCTCTGCTTTGCCGAACGAATACCGCAAAATACTACTTTGCCGTACGAATACCGCAAAGTGCAACTTTCTGATTAATAAATTGTACGGCAAAGTAGCTCTTTCAATGCTAGTGTACGAAAAATATTATTTTTTCTATAGCACATGTTAAAGTGTGCTTTTATCAACTCAAAACAAAAGGTCAAGTTTTACTTTAACAGCAAGGGTAGATAAAGTAGCACTTTAACATCAAGGATAGATAAAGTAATTTAATTTTCTAACTTTTGTTTAAATTAAATATGACAGTTTCGTATTATCGTAGCAACCCAATCTAGCTACTGACATTTTGAAATGTGATTGACTGTCATTATTTTCTTTTGAAATTGTTAAAGTTCTTGCTATAGAAAAAAATATTATATTATACACGACGATAAAGTTATTTCTATCCACTCTTGAATCATTAACGTCTCGACTTCGTCTCGACGTTAAACGATTCACTCGTGGATAAAATTTAACTTTATGGTCTTGTATAATAAATTACTATTAATATCAAACAATCTTACAAAACTTTTGGCTAAAAACAGTGTCGTAAGATTTTTCTAAAATAAGGTAAATGAGGTGGCCTTGATGCACGCCACTGGTGGAAATAAATGAAATTTATTTTGACCGAACAATGCCACTTTATGAAATATTAACCTAAACCAAGTTTCATTAGAATACTTCCAGCCGTTTTCGAAATTTTTGAAAAAAAGAAATGCTTGTTTAAACTTCAACGCCCTGTATTTTGAATACGAAGCCGTTTAGGCCCCATGTTTGGACGAACTTTTTATCTTAGAATTGATCAAGGAATCACCCCTTAAAGTTTGTCTTGTACAGGGACTTTAGCGGAGACAAGGCCCATGTTTATGGCAGGATTTAGGTGCGTCTAAACTATACGCTAGAATGTATGGAAACCTGATGGAAACCCAAATGAAATATGTTCTTTGCCTCCGACAAATACGTAATAGATGGCGCAGTTAAAGTTCAAATGTCAAGAATAAAAACCATCAGAAAAACAATGAATTACTAACCTAACATTTATCCGGTTAAGATTTAGCAATCTCATTGTGACGTTGAATGCAGTTTTTATCTATAATAATAAGATTTTGGACAAATTTTAAGAACGAGCTAACGCTAACAATGTCACGCCAAAGTATATTAAGCTATGAAACATGCGTACATGCAATTGCAGGTTCAACGGTAAGTCTTATGCTCATTCCTATGGTCCAGAAATTAGCTGCTTTTTATTTTAGGGTAGCATATTTGCCATGTCTGTATTTTATCCCTTAGATACTATAAGATTCCGTAAACAATGTAAGCCTTTCCCCCCCCCTATTGTAATTTAAACGTAAACAAATACTATGTTTGTAGTGGAAGATACAAATGCAAAGGAAGCAGATAGCACTTTTGAAGCTCTCTGGAAGCTGCTTCAAGCCGAGGGTTTGTAAGTGACCAACATTAAGGATTAGTGTTGTTCTTTGATATAGTCAGCGGCTTGTAACTGAAGATATTCAAAAGTACATGCAATTTTCAGTTCTGTATGTGTACTAGTTATTCAATTTTGAAGCTCGCCATTAACAGAGGTGCCAAATGTCTAGTATTCACCCGGACAGTCCGGTATTGAGATGTCTTGTCCAGGTGAAAAATAAAAAGCAACTTGGACACTTCATAGTTCGTGAAACGTAAAGTATTCATGCTCACAAAATCGCACTTATGTTCTTGTAGCACGGAGCGCTCCATTCGCACAATAATTTCTGCTTGCTTAAAGAAAAATAGAGACGAATGCACTGCCACTAGGGACAAAACCTATAGACGCCAGTGTGAGTGATTATGTTGTTTATTATACAATAATTTTATTCTCCCTAGAGCTGTCATAAGAAAAATAGTGCTGTGAGTGTTACAATTTACGTGTGGGAGCACAAAAGTGGCTCTTTCTGGTTTTAATACACAAGATATATTTGTTGAATGTTATTCAGCATTGAAATTTGCAATTTTGCCGTTAAGAGTCATGTTCATATCCCTGACTGTTTTTGAAACCCTAATGGTGACCTTCAAAATTGAACAACCCTGTATAGTTGAAATTTTTAATTTTATTAATGATTTCATTTCCTGATATTTTAGTTATAAACCACAAATTATATTTTGGTGGTTTTAAATTTTAGTTTAGGTACATTATTTAACTCATTTTTACAGATCTGCCTTGTATTCAGGAATTACACCCGGATTAATTAGCTTGGGTACATCTAATTTTATATATTTTTATACATTCCATGGTTTAAAAAATGTACTGAAAACTTCTCCCAAAAGTGATTTAATGGTAGGAATAGCTGCTGGAGTCGTCAATGTCGTATTAACTACTCCATTGTGGGTTGTCAACAGCAGATTGAAGGTAAATTATTTGAATCAAACGGTTTTAAAATAATGAGAAAGGTTCCATTGTTAAAAGGTGAAAAAGCAAGTACTTTATACAGGGTTATTGGATGGATTAGTACATGTAGCAAGAACAGAAGGTTTGGGGGGATTATGGTCAGGAATTAGTCCATCCCTAATGCTAGTCATAAATCCTGCACTGCAGTTTTCTGTTTACGAGGCTTTAAAACGAAGGATATCCACCAAATCGGCACTCACCGTGTTTCTAATTGGTGCAGCAGCAAAGGCAGTAGCAACCATAGCAACTTATCCTCTTCAATTAGCTCAGACTAGGCAGCGTTACGGCAAGGAAGGTAAAATGAGCGTGGCTGCCCTTTTGTTAGCTATTTTGAAAAAGGGGGGACCTAAGGCTGTGTTTCAAGGACTGGAAGCCAAACTTTGGCAGACTGTGCTGACGGCAGCTTTGATGTTCGTTGCGTATGAAAAAATTTTTCATTATGTCTTGATTTTGTTAATGCGAAAACCTCATCTGAAATAATTCATAAATTTAGTTAAATATTTTAAGTTTCTGTGTTAGTAATCGTAGGCAGAAAATGCATTTAAGACCAAGCATTTACAAATATTGCCAAATTTTATAGGCTAAGTCTGTTTCTTTAATTGTAATAAAGATGGTGTCCAATATTGTAAGCGTAACTACCAAAGAAATATTGTTTTACTACTTTGTTTGGGAAATTGTACTGCTGTAGTTGTAGTACGAGGCGCCTCCAAAAAAGTCCCCTCCTATTTGTTAAAAATAAAAGTTTAAGTGAAATGAAAAATTTTATAATTTTCATCTCACGTATTACAATCCACATTATATGCGTAGATTCGGGCAATATCAGATTACTGCTGCTTGTGCAATACAAATAAACATCTTTTTTACAGTTCTTAACCTATTTTTTGAAGTATTCTCCATTGTCCAAACATTTGCTTAATTTCTGTATTCCTAGGCCGTAAAATTCTTCTGTCTGACTTAAGTCAGCTCATGACCGCAGTGGATCATCCAGTCTACAGTCCACACCTGGCACCTAGCGATTACCATCTGTTTTTGTATCTGAAGAGGCTGGACAGAAAAGTTCAATAATGACTAATGACTTAGAAACTGCCCTCACAAGCTGGCTTAAAAGTCAGGCGGAAGAGTACTATGGCTACAATGTTAAATAGATTAAGAACTGTACTAAACATTTGACCAGTAAAATGTTTCTTTATTTTTGAACGGGAGGGGGGCCGTTTGTTTCTGGACAAGCCTCGTCTTTGTATTGTATAACTATCAATGTAGGTATAAATGAATGTTTGTATTTGTGTGGGGTAGCTTGTGTATGCATATTGAGTTGTTTTTGTTTAGTGCTCCTTTGTATTATGTTATCTTCTGTGTTATACTCCTCTTCTACCCTTGTGTAATATAAAGCACTCTCTTTTATAATGATATAAATATTGAGATTAATGTTTTTCATTCAACAATTGAATTGCAACATTTGTATATTATATTAGAAAATATATTCGAAGTAAGTTTACTTAAAATGAGATGATTTCGAAGATTTTCACGCCCATTGTCATTGCGTAACAAATTACTTCCGAGATTGGACCAATCCCAATCCCAGAAGTTGTATGTTATGTAGTTAAAATGAGTTTCAATGCAGTAATAATTTAAATGGTGCTGGCAATGTATGTTATAAATTTCTTGGGCAGAACACCGTACCATCGGCGCTATTCATTTTTTCATGGCTACCAAGATTTAATGATATATTGAAAAACAAGCTTGGTAAAACTGACACACGAGTTGTCAGTTTCATTCAATTCGAGATTAGCAGGTTAGGTTTTGCGTTAGTCTGTGTCAAAACTGACGGAAAACCTAACCTGCTAATCACGAATTTGATGAAACTGACAACTCGTGTGTCAGTTTTACCAACCTTGTTTTTCAATATATCAATAAATTTTGGTAACCATGAAAAAATGATCCAAAATTTTTCGCTGTTTGCCCTATTCTTACTAAAGTATTATACAGGTACACTAGTTTACACTGCTAGATGTTTAAATTGTGTGAATATATAATACAGCAAAGCCTAAATCATTTATAAGGGCTGATTATTCAAGCTAAAATTGCTGGTAAACTACCTCAGAGAACGCTTTCCAATCGGCTAGTCAAACCAAATAAAGACTTACACTGGCACAACTTTAACAACTAATAGCAGATTAAGTGAAGATAAGCTAGACATAGACACGAGTCAAAACTTGGATAAATCTGTGTGATTATGGTAACCAGCATGCCGAACCGCGAGTCATGCAAGCTTAGAACATGTCTGGTACACTGCGTCATAAACACACACTTCTCTGCAGGCCCAGTCAGACATATAATCTGTGTGTTCTAGCAAATAATTATTAAAATGAATAAAGAATTTATAGCTGAATTTGTTGAAGTGTATAGCCGCACTATGGAAAATAAAATCCTCAGAATATATAAACAAAAATTTAAAGAATCTGGGTTATACTGCATCAATGGCGGTCTGTAAAAAATTATATTCAGCATAGTCGAGTCATAGTTCAAAATGTTGAAAAGTAGCTTCAGAAAAGAGCACAAAACAGTGGAAAATTCGATTAGAAGTGGCCGTGGCAGTAAAGAAGTATTGAGATGGTATTGAGCCCGCTACTCAATCCTGCTTGCAGCACAACAAATAAGTAGAACAAGTCGGATACCACAGAGTTGGGGTAGTTCATGCAACTGCAAGATTGAACATAAATTTCAATCCGTAATTACATTTGTAAAGAAATGCTGGTAGTAATGAGTTTATTTGAGTAAAGAAGGCAAAGGGCAGAGCTCGTTTTTCATAGATTGGAGTCGATAATTCTAAATTAGCCAAAAATAAGAGGTTTGTGCAAAATTAAAGCCGAACCAAAATAAATAGAACTGTCGCAGAAAGGTTTATAATATGTGCGTGTTAATTGAAGCGTAGATGTCAGAATAATTAAATAGGATATGTTTATGAGCATTTTAAATAAAGGTAATTGAAGCAGAATTATGATAATACGTTGCAACGAGCATAAACCAAACAGAACAGGGCAATTATAATTATGGGACAGCAATATTCGAAAATTTGGAGAAAAGCGACCGAACAGTTAAGAAAATTACAAGAAATGGACACAGCAGGATGTGAAACAAAATTGGTGATTGAACAAACAAGTCAGTGTAATTACGTGAGTGATAAGGACAATTTACATAAAGCAAAGTGTAGTGGCGCTATGAGACAATTTAAAACCGAATTGAAAGGACAATAATTTAGAAATAGTATTTTTGAAAAACATTTTAGTTATAAGAAATATTAGAGTAAGAAGATATTGTATTGTATTTGGTCAATTTCCGTTTTGTATAACTTAGATCGGCAATTGTTATTAACGACCAGTATCCAGAGACAATTGAATAAAATTATTGAATGACATCTAGTTTTTGTGCTCTCTGAAATTTACATATTTTACCTAGTAAATCATTAATTTTATCGATAAAAAGTACACCAGTGTGTCAAGAATGTGTCAGTGCACCTGTTAGAATGTGGGGAACATTTTCCCTCACCAAAAACAATTTTTTATCGTGACCACATTCCGAGGACATCGGGGAAGCCAACGCAGTTCCCGAACATCAGCCAGGGCACATTTTGAATTCCTGAGCCCAAGATTTTAGCAGCAGCATACCTGCACAGCGTATAGGAAGCCCCCACAACGCTAGCAGCACCGTAGGACCCTGTATCCGCAGCTTTCATCAACAAGGTACCAAATTTTACTAAAAGTAACGGTGTTAGCAACCGGAAATTCGCATGACTACTAGAGCAAACCTTCATGAACGAGACCCAGGCAGAGTTTAGCATCCATCAAAAATCAAATATCCAGTAATTGCCATAATCAAGTTTGAGGTTATGTTGATCCCATAGCGACGCTCAAAAAAAACAATTTAATGTAACAACGAAGTGGAGGGTTTTTTGCCTGCAAACAAATGAGAATCAGTGACGCTAAGAACGCGATAATTCAAAATTTACCTGATAAATCGCTCTTAAAACACCTTTTATTAGTTTAAATCACAAAAACGAACCACTAACCAAAATAAACCGATTTGTGCTAGGAGTAAATGCGTTTTTCATAGGTACCTAAGATTACTTCAAAGAAAGGGTTTTAACATGTGCTTGTGAAGAACAAAGAGTTTCGGGAATGAGGAGATCGCACTGCCCGATCTCAGACAGGTATGATTTCCTCCTATTAAGCTAGAAAAGTTTACGGGACATGGAACTGCTTCAAGTGATGTTAACGTAATACAAATCTTACAACCCGATCTCAGGCTTGCTCGACTTGCGCGAATTATATATATAAAACTTTAGTCAATTTCAATATAGTGCAACCTGATCTCAGGTGTACCCTAGTTCGAAATTAACAAAGTGCTATCCTTTCGCGAAGATGTGTTAACTATTAATGAGAAACCCTGCAAGACTTTTAATCGTTTTAAACGGAGTTGTTTCGCCTAGAATTATTTCGAATTACGCACCCCGATCTCAGGCTTACGTCATTCGGAGCGAATTAGCTGTAAAACCTCCGATAATTTCAGCGTAGCGCGGCCCGACGCCCGATCGCAGGCTCACGTTTGAAATCACCAAAGTATCACGCCTTCAGGCAGGTGAACTGGCTATCTTTAACTTAAACTTTGATTTAATTACAACAATTATGAACCGAGTAAAGCGGGTCGGGTACGTGAACAGTATTTTATTTTTCTAGCAAGTTCTAGTAAATTACTGGTATCTTACTGGAATGTTTTCTGGTATCGGACCGGCGAATAGCGGGGCCTCCGCCGGCCAAAGCCGGCGGGTCAGGCGGGCGCGGTAGTTTCTCGGGAATCAATCTCCTGGAGTTTGCGGCACGATTCGGTTTTAAATGTTACGGTCGGCTACTCCTCGTCGCGCATAGGAGAAGGGGTGCGCGAAAAACATTTTTACGATCCTCTGGCGCACCGGCGATTTCGACGCGCTCGAGCGGGCTGGAGATTCCCAATTGTTGCAAATTCGATTGTTGCGGCGTTTTAAATGCCCTAATATTATATATTATTTAAAATGCATTTAAAACCAGAGCGAAACGTTACATAAACCGCATACGTCTGCTTTATTTACTTACGGCCGGTCTTATAAAGTTCACTAATCTGACGTTAACTTTAACTTGATAAACAAAAGCTTATCAAAACGTTAGCGCTTAAGACATATTATTCGTTAGTAAACACATTTTTATGAGCTTTTGTTTATTTTAACAGCGATTTGAAGTCAAATTAGTGGCCTTTATAAGATCAGCCGTTAGTGTGTGAAAGTTGAAACAGTTGGCAATACCATCCGCGAACGGCAATGAAAAGGGAGCACAAAGGTGACCTGCGTAAAATCAAATCAGCGAACCGCAAAGCCACGAACGGCGAGGTCTGCCTGTATTTCATGTGTTTGTCTATTTTGCGAAACAAATGTAGCAGGTCCCATATATTGTCTTTTTTACTTCATTAAATGGTTATGTAAAGTACACACAGTAGTACTATATCGAAACCAAAAACATTTTCAACTACGTTACGGTCTTTAGCTAGTCGATAATTGTAAATTGGTTTTTCATAGGTAAGACTACTTTGAGGAAAGGGTTTTAACATGTGCTTGTGAAGAGCAAAGGCTTCGTTGCCAATAAAGACAATTCAAATTTTCCGTAAGTACATTCATGTGTTTCGTGCAAATTTAATTTGTCTTCAATTAGATGCTGATAAAACATATATTGCAAAATTCCTCCATCGGAAATTCTTTCATTTTTTCCTACATCCACGAACATAAATTCATAGAGTTTATCACAACCATTAATAAATTGATATAAAAATGTTTGTAGTTATAGCACACAATAAACACCTAACAGAGTCAGAAGCGACACTCCGCGGCGGCGCCTTTGATGTTCGAGGTGCCTTATTTTGGTCAGGCGGCCATACTGTGAGCAAGTAGAAAAGGCGGGAAATTAAAAAAAAGTTGAATTATAGGCGCACCACCGACAATACCTGTTAAAACAGACGTCATGACGTCACAAATCTACTCGCTAGCGCTATGCATGCGCACTGATTTTTATAGCCCTGCAAAAGTCGCGAGTGTCGCTTCTGAGTCCGTTAGGTGTTTATTCTGTGGTTATAGTATTGAGCTCCAGTTCCTGGTGGCGCACAAATACGAAAATGTTTTCCGTCAATTGCTCCTCCACAATTTGGTATGTGCCGTGTCTCCTTAAATTCTTTAGCAACTTCCTTCCATTCTTTTTTTGTAGAAGGGAACTGAGCAAAGCAAATCATCGTCATCATCATCAATCAGCCTAGTTGCGTCCACTGCTGGACATAGGCCTCCCGTAAACTTTGCCACTCATTTCTATTTTGTGCCGCTTGAATCCAATTTGTCCGGATGCGTCTAATGTCATCGGTCCATCTCGTTGGGGGTCGTCCTCTGCTTCTATATGCCTCCTGTATTGGCCTCCATTCGCCTATTTTCTTGGTCCACCGTTCATCTGTGGCTCTGGCAATGTGACTCGCCCAGTTCCATTTCAATGATGTTATTCTCTTTACTGCATCAATAACACCCGTTCTTCTTCGTATCTCTACATTTGGGATCCTGTCTCGGAGAGATATTCCCAACATTGACCTTTCCATCGCCCGCTGGGTGGCACGTAACTTATTTATAGATTTTTTGGTCAAGGTAAGTGTTTCAGCTCCACATGTCATCACGGGCAAGACACATTGGTTATAAACTTTGTGCTTCAATCATATAGGGAGGTCTGACTTAAATATCTCTTTCAGGTTTCCAAAAGCTGCCCAGGTTACCCCTACTCTTCTGACGATCTCACATGTTTGATTGTCTCGGCGCACTCGGATTTCATGGCCTAGATATTTGTAAGATGTTACGTGGTCGATTTCGTTAGTTCCCACTGTAATGTGCTCGCTTACTACAAGGTTAGTCATATATTCAGTTTTTGAGACATTGATAATGAGCCCGACTCGTGCTGATTCTTGGTGAAGTCGTTCCAGCATCTTTTTTGCTTTGTCTATACAATCTGAAATTAGGACGATATCGTCGGCGAACCTCAAATGATTTAGGTACTCTCCATTTATGTTAACACCCATATTGTCCCAGTTTATTTGTTTGCACATATATTCGAGTAGTGCCGTGAATAGCTTCGGCGAGATAGTATCCCCTTGGCGGACGCCCCGCTGTATTTTAAATTTGTTTGTATCGGCATGCAGTCTTACGCATGCTGTGGCGGTGTCATATATGTTCTTTATTATAGTGATATAGCGGTGGTCGATTCGACATTCTGTTAGAGCTTGTAACATTGTTTGCTGGTCTACAGTGTCGAACGCCTTTTCATAGTCAACGAAAATTAGCACGAGGGGTTTGTTGTATTCCACACATTTTTCTATTAAAGTTTTTATGACTTGCAAATGGTCGTTCGTTCCGTATCCTTTGCGGAATCCAGCTTGCTCACAGGGTTGATAGTTGTCTAATTTTTGTGTTAGCTGTTTTGCTATGATTTTTATGAACAGCTTGTATACATGGGACAAGAGACTGATAGGTCGATAATTCATCAAATCTGCAATATTTCTCTTTTTGTGCATTATAACGATGACAGCGTTGTTCCATTGAGAGGGGGTTGTATCTTTCAGAAGACATGCATTGAAGAGCTTTTGTATTATACGTACTAATGTCGTACCTCCCTCTTTGATGGACTCGCTTACTACATCGTCATCTCCCGGTGACCTGTTATTGCTCATTTCTGAGAGGGCTGCCGTGATTTCATCAATCGTTATGTCTGGGATGTCTTCTGATCCTGCATTCTGGATTTTTGGTATTTGGTGATTTCCGGTAGGTTCTAGGTAGTGTCTATATTGCAATGACTTCCGTATTGTTTACGTTATAATTAATGTAATTAAAAATGTGTAAATACAATAAATCACCACACAATATTTAGTTTTACCATTTGCTATGATCAAACTGACTGATTAACTTATTTAGTTGGGTACGCCAAATTGAGAATTATTCTTATGGTAGTTTGCCCTTTATTTAATCCATCCATCTGATACAATAACTTCGCTAGCTCATTTGATAACAGAGACATGAAAAGAAAACTCAAATTCTCGGGTCTGAGGTTCCTAAATTTGTAAGTCAAAATTTTAATGGTACGCCACTGAAAAAGTGGACTGGGGATCTAAAAAAGGAGCGTACTGCGCCGTCGCTATTCTGAAATGTCAAAATCTCGCACAAGAAGTTCGAGTTACCCATCTGCTCGCGTATAACTGAATTATCAAGCAATTAAATGAACAGATTTTTACGGTAAGATTTTGAATAATTGCGCCTTCAAGTAGCGTCTTATCGTTCTATTGTTTTTCAGGTAAATCTATCATTGGCCCATTCTAAAAGGACGCTTAAAACTGCTTTTGTTTACTGGGACTGACGATTTATTTCGCAAATCCTGGGAAAACACCTCGTCATACACAGGAACTTTTATGATTTTCTTGTTCTCCAGGTCGTAATTAAGGTATGATGTGATTTTCATGCCAATCGCGCGGATAAAAATTTTATAATAAACTAACCTCACATCCGTAGCATTCGCAACATACTTATGGTGCTTGAGGCTGAAATCTTCGCCCCCGGACTGCTCGGATTGCTGTGCTGTGTTGGGACCTGGTGTGCGGAGCTGCCGGAACAATCTTGATACCCTAGGCCAGGGGTGGCGAACCATTGGCACGCGTGCCATTGATGGCACGCCACAAAATAATTTGGGCACGGCAGTAATTAAGGAATTTATTTACCTAATCGAAACAATTTATATTTAACAATGGATTGAACATGAAGCTTCAAGGCGCCAATAAAATAATTATTGTTATGATAGATCTCATTCATGCTTTCGAAGCTAAACTGCAAGTTTTCAGTACCGATATTGTTACCAAAAAACTACAAGTATTTCCCAAACTTGTAAAAATCTCCAGAGATTTGGATTTACATGAAAAACCAGACCAAGCAAAAGTCACGGAAGAGTTTAATTCGGTAATTAATTCTTCAATCAAATAATTATCGTCGAGATTTTCTCAGTTCAAAGAATTATCGGAAACACTTAAGTTTATTATGTATTCTGATGTGACCTACCTTGATAAACTGAACTTGGCCAGATTTGATTGGTTGGAAATTGAAGAAATTGAAATGCAGCTGATTGATTTCCAGTCTAGTTCAATATGGTTTCAAAAATTTTTCGAAACAAGGAAAGAGTTGGAATTAAATGAAATAGAAGACTATACGTATCAAGTAAAAATGCCAATATCAAAATTATGGAAACGAGGAATTCAATTCCAGACACATTTAGCAGTCTGAAGAAGCTGGCTTTTGCTATCTTAATAATATTTTCATCTACCTATGCTTGCGAGTCATTATTTTCAGAAATGAATAACATTAAAACTCGCTTAGAAGCCGTTTCTCAGATGAATTCAGTCCAGCCTGCATTCTGCTAAAAGTAAGAAAGTATGGAGCTAATATAAGTTATTTAGCATCTAATTTGCAACAGTAGAAGTCGCACGATTTTTTTCTTTCATTTAAATAAACATAACGTCACTATTGCTGTACAAAATGTATATTTTTTGTTGAAAATAAAGAGTTTTATTTTTTCCCCATTAATTACTAAGTCAAGATTGTTTGATGGCACGTCATGGCCTCATTAAACATTTTTTTAGAAAGAATGGCACGTAGATGAATAAAGGTTCGCCACCCCTGCCCTAGGCCTTCCCACGATGCTGCAAATTGGTTCTGCGAAAGCTGGTATTGTAGCCGTTTTCCTGCCGAAGTCGCCTCGGAACGAAAATAACTCAAGTGCCTGGAAAATCTTGCCTCCAATTGTGCTGATACACTGCAATTCGCTGATCACGATGGTGCTATTTTTATTTAAATATTTTTATGCCTTCTATTAAAAATCTTTACTTAAAGTGAGAGCAAAACTCAGGCAACTTTCACCAATTTATTCAAAACCAATTGCTCTCCGTGTCGTCTTTGACAAAACACTGTCTACAAATTTAACTTCAGGAAGTTCAACCATGTACAATTACACAACTTATAAACTAAATTAACAAATTTGATCAATTTAATTACAATTTCTTATATACTAAAATTATTGTCTTTTGAATTGTTCATTTCCACTTGTTTTAATGTGCCACTCACTTGATTTTAACACACTTAAATGCCCATTGTTTATCACTACACTGAATCGTTTTTTAATATACCAATATTGTCTCATTTCCTGCTATTTGAATTCCATCTAATTTCTTGCCACTGCAATCTTCAAATTCCCAAGTCTTGTATTTTCATGTAATAAATGACAAGAATGGCTTTTCTATGTTCTTTGCCTTATCTTTCTGGTCATTCTTATTCTCACCTTTATTCTAAAAATGTTCATTTCCTATCCATTCCCTAATGACTTTACTTTCTACGCTTCCTTTTTTTAAGCTGTCTAACTTGAACTTTCTGTGCCAGTTCCTAATTAATTTAGATTCGGCTTCTACTTTGTCCAAATCCATTATATTATGCTTAAAATTATATTGCTAAACCCAATACACGGAACTTGAGTCTCCATATTTCTATGCCTATTCGAATACAATCAATGTCATTGGCCATTTATACCAGTGTTGTTATGATTTGGCAATTTATGTGAATTTTCTCAGATGCCTGCATTATTACAACTCTGTGCTTTAGTGATTTGATTTGTTATTCGCTTGTACTGCAATCAGAGCTGATTTGAGGGCTAAAGACCATTGCAATATAGCTCTGCGTAGAAATCTTCGGTGATTTTAAGAATGTCATCTTTGCTTGTTTTGGTAATGCCTTCTTTGTCAGTTAATTTACAGATGTTTTTTTTGCCTATGGATAATTTTCTTCGCAACACTTTTAAGCTCTTGTTCTCTTCTATCACCCTAGATATTTGTTCTGTATTATATTTTCTAATGTCTTTCCTGATTTCTTTGTTCAATTGTCTTGATACTGCAGAATTTATCGTATGTTTACCCATCAGTTCTCTTCTTCTTTTCATGATGCTGATTGTGTTTTGGCTGAGTTTCTTATCTTTGTCTCTTTTATTAGTTCTGATTCTGCACTCCTTTCCAGCTTCTTTAATTGCGTCATTTATTCGGGTATTCAGGTCTTCTATGTCCACTTGCTGTTTATCCAAATTTTCCAGTTCCTTTAATTTCGACGTTATCAGTTCCTTATAAGCGGTGGTGTTTTCGATAAGGATCGATTTCTTTCTCTTGGCTTTTGTTATCATATTAGCCCTCTCGCTATTTGTATTAATAGCAATTTTGGCTCTGACCACTACCTACGGAGAATTTATTTAGTACGGTGACCTCATGGACTATGTTCTTTTTGCTAGAAATTATGAAGTCGATTTCATTTCTTGTAGCTCCTTCAGGACTTGCCCAGGCCCATTTACGCTGGTCACTCTTTTTGAAGAAAAAGTTCATTGCATGTAGTCTATGATGCATCAAGAAGTCTAAGAGCATACTGTTACGGTATCAAAATGACTTAACGACACCCACGCGGTGTGAGTGTCTAGTTAAGTCCGGGAAAAATGTGGCACGTTCGCCCTGAGATCTGACAAAACAGGCTAAGGGCCTCGGCTGATACGCTCAAGGAGATGGGCGTGGTCCAAACGGTAAGTCGTAGGGCAAGCGTGGAGTGACATATACAGGGTAAGTCGAAATAAAAGGGCGCCACCACATCTATCTTTATATTCTCGTACAACCGGACCTGGTCGAGAAGTACACAATGTACTACGTCAGGCAGGTACTCGAGAAGCTGTAAACCTCAAATTACAATTTTGGGAAAATACTTTAATACCTATGTCGGGTCTAGAAAGGGGAAGAACTCGGCCTCCCAGTCATTGTCGTCACTGCAGCGGGCGCTGTCAAACCTACCTGCGTCGCTCTATTGCTCAAGCTTCGCCTTACACAAATCTGTACACAAAAGGGGCTTAACCTGAAAGAGCACGCATAGATTCGCCGCAATGACAAGGCCTTCGTTCAAATACTCATCTATTGATCTGATTGATTAGGGTGATTTACACAAGTTTACACTACGCTAAGTTAGATTCTAAACCCCCAGCTGGAGTGGCGCGTTATCACTAATACAAACTCATTAATACGGTAGGTTTAGGCCATACATATAGTAACTTATTAGGTTAAACTGGCTGCAGCCAGCTTTCGTTAATTAGGCGGCTACGGTATACGAATAGAGGCCTTACATGTCCAACCCACCCGAATTTTATGAATTAGACGGTCACAAAATGCAAAATGAGGCTATACTGGCGTTAATTAGTGAATTATTAAAGAATGCAGCCAGAATGCATGAATTAAATGGCTACAGAACATAAATGGAGGCCTTGCATATTCAAACAGTTCGTTATTAACAAATGCGGCCAGATTACATTAAATAAGCAGTCACTACATGCAAAATGGGGCCATACTGACGTTAATTAGTGAATTATTAAACAATGCAGCCAGAATGCGTGAATTAAATGGCTACAGAACATAAATGGAGGCCTTGCATATTCAAATAGTTCGCTATTAACAAATGCGGCCAGATTACATCAAATAAGCAGTCACTACATGCAAAATGGGGCCATACTGGCGTTAATTAGTGAATTATTAAAGAATGCAGCTAGAATGCGTGAATTAAACGGCTACAGAAGATAAATGGAGGCCTTGCATATTCAAACAGTTCGTTATTAACAAATGCGGCCAGATTACATTAAATAAGCAGTCACTACATGCAAAATGGGGCCATACTGACGTTAATTAGTGAATTATTAAACAATGCAGCCAGAATGCGTGAATTAAATGGCTACAGAACGTAAATGGAGGCCTTGCATATTCAAATAGTTCGCTATTAACAAATGCGGCCAGATTACATCAAATAAGCAGTCACTACATGCAAAATGGGGCCATACTGGCGTTAATTAGTGAATTATTAAAGAATGCAGCTAGAATGCGTGAATTAAACGGCTACAGAACATAAATGGAGGCCTTGCATATTCAAATAGTTCGCTATTAACAAATGCGGCCAGATTACATTAAATAAGCAGTCACTACATGCAAAATGGGGCCACACTGGCGTTAATTAGTGAATTATTAAAGAATGCAGCCAGAATGCGTGAATCTAGCGGTCACTATAAGCGCAAATTACATGTTCACATTGCTACCTGTGTCTGGAAGTTAGCCAAGCTTAGGAATTGCAACGACGTCAGCCAACATCGCCTGTTGCGAATGATTCGGAAACGGAAGCATGGTCGTTAAAGCTGCATTGGCGGGAAAGTCCAGAAGACAGTAATGGCGGTCTGCTACGGCCACAGAACGATGGAGCCTACCGTTTGGAAGCTCTGCGGAATAGATCCCCTGTTAGGGAAGAATCGGCCTGCACACACACGGCCTTACGACGGAAGAACAGAGCTCTCGGCTACCATAACCACACCAAAGCACCTCACGTACCTTATGCCACCAAGACCGTTTCGAGACTGCCTTCGTGCAGGAAAAACAAAATAATGCCTGACAAGAACGAGCGCGTCCCCAAGCGACCAATGGGCGGTTCAAACCGGTATCGCTTGCGCCCAGACAACACGTGTGATAATAAAGGATGGTTTGAAATAGCTATAATGGGCGGACTGCTCTAATATACAGGGTGCTTGAATTTAGACAAAAAGAGCTAGTATTTGTGAGCATTGGTGGTGAGAAGATCAAATGGTGGGAACGGGTTTGAAATATAACTAAGCTGCCCAAAGGGCGTGAATGGTTAACTATAGTACGTTACGCTACTCAAAATGACCTGACAATACTCCCTCTGTTGTTTATCTCTCCGTACCCAAAAGGACCAATGGCGTTCTCCACCTCGTCAAGTTTATGGCCGAGTTTGGCGTTGATATCATCTATTAGAAAGGTATAGTGTGTTGGATCTTGTTGCATAGCTCTCTGAACGTCCTCGTAGAAGCTCTCAATTTCTTCGTCGCTGTGGTCTGTTGTCGGTGCGTATACTTGAATGATTTTGACCCTGTATTTTTTATTCATCTTAAGTATCATATAGAGTATAGACGACTCTGGGACAGATACTTTACATTTTATTTATTTGTTGTTTGTGTCTTTTATGTATGATGAAACCTACTCCTCCCTCTAGTCTGTCTTCCTCTCCTCTGTAGAGTAATTGGTGGCCTGATTTAAGGTCTATTTGGTTTTCTCCTCTCCTCCTAAGTTCACTGATCCCCAAGATGTCCCATTTAATTTCACCGAGTTCTTCTTTTAAGTCCAATAGTTTTTGATCCGATGACATTTTTCTAATGTTATAAGTGGCGATATGCAAGTTTTGACTTCTGCGGTAGCCTGGTCGATTCCGGTAATTCTTCGTACCCTCCTCTCGTAATCTTGTCTGGCTTCTACCGTAGCCAGGGATCGCTGAGCCGCCGGGGACTAAGGGCCGCTGTGTGCTTTGTATCATATCATATTGATTTATGGAGTTTTTACCCAATTTTCCTACCATGTTGGCCATTGCGGGTTGGTAGAGTGGACATAGGAAGGATAAAAGGATAAAATAAGATTTGGATAGGATTTGGGTCAGGACATGATTTCCTCCCGGTAAAAGGAGGTGGAAGGCAACCAAGGCTCGTGTGGGCAGGGTCGCTTCCCTGAAGTAGACCTAACCTCCGTCAGGATTGCAGAGGGGTGTCTACTCGCTACCCACAGCAAAACAAATAAGCATAATGAATTACAAGTTTCAAGTCCACGTCCATCAACAGCACAAAGTATCAATACTTCATTTATTACACAAGCAAGACAAACCACAAAAAGGCTCAAGAAGGAAGATTCAAACGAACACCGTGACTTTGTTGCGTGCACCAATGCCTTGACAAGGGGTAACAATGAAGTTTTGAGCGATAGTGATGCATTTGGCACATATTTGGGCAAAAGCCTCAGAGGACACCCAAAAATATATGCCGAAACATTGATTACTCCAGTTTTGCAAAGGGCAGTAATGAACAGAGGACACAGTGCTCACTGACCAAAAGACGCTAATGTATTCGAACTCATTTTGGTCTAATAGTCAAAGAAACGTAGTCTATCCCAATACCTCAACTTATACTAAGGATAATGTGTCATCTACCAGCTCCGTTGAGTCTAATACCCTTTCACACTATTATCAACTTTTACCAATCTTAATTAGTTTAGTTTTTTTTACGTTTGTTGTCTTTCCTCTTTATAATTTATAACTTTTGCAAATATCTAGTTTATTTGTTGTATTCTATCCAATTTATCTTTTTTGTAAATACTTTTTAAGTTGCAAATCATGGTTTTGAATAAAATAATACTACATAAAATACATAAATTGTCTGTCCAGTGGCCAAAAATCGAAGTGTCACTATAAGTCGTTCATTTGGAGGAATGCTTTGATGCATTGGAGTGTCTTGTTTTTTGAAATATGGTTCTAACCGGCGTAAAATATGATCAAAAGTATTAGCATTCATTCGTAGATAATTTTTATAGTCATCGGGTTCATTAGTGCGTAATTCTTTTAAAAGCTTTAGATTGCTGTATTTATCTCTTTCACTAAGCCATTTTTTTTCTCTACTGAACTGTCTCATATACACAGAGATTTGCATGTGACGAGCATTTTGTTAAAAAAATCGGACAATTAGCATGTGTGTGTTATCTCGGTCGTAAAACAGATTGCCACGAATAAATCCGCGGATTTACTCGTGGCGAGCATATTCGCATGCAAATGTGTGTTTCTATGCCTAGCTATAGAAACCAGTAGAGAGATGTTAATATCAGCTTTTAACTTCCTTATTGCAATTGTTTTACTTACTGTTTTCATATTGGCCATCACTGCTCTGCACAGTGGATAGGTGAAGAAGAAGAATGCTTGAAATTTTATTATATTGTTTACGTAATGTATTTTTATTGCTTTATAACAGTTGATACACATTGCACTTTTTGCATATATTACATGTTACTGAACAAAAATACTTTGAAAATGTACACAGGTCGCTCATTGTTTGCCCGATTATATGTAATTGTTTTATTAGCGAACGTACAGGATTGGTTACATTAATAAACCTGTACTTTAAATGGAAGTTATAATTGGCTACGATCTCATTAGATAGTTTTTTTTTTAAATTTCATTGATACAACTTTTCATGATTTTTATTAATTTTATTGAATTCTACGAAAATGAGCTACTCCTATCCATTTAAATTTTTGTTCAAGCATTTCCGGCTATGGAATTATTTGACATTAAAAATTCGTTCATTTTCAGATTTTCACAAATTTACAAACGGGATCAAATTCCCTCAAAATTCTACTCTTCTTCTTTCACAATGTGGTTCTATGAGCCCTCTATGGGCCTAATTTAGTTAATTTAACTAATCCCGTATATTTCCTAATAAGAAAGTTGTCATCATAATTAGATAGAAAATGGGCATTCTCTTTAGTTCCAATGTATAGTTAACATGTCATATTTCAGAATTTAAAAATCTGGTGTGATACACACACACACACAACTTTCTTTTACAGTGATCTTATGATTAGCCAAAAATTTGTTTTTAGCTTCTCTACTATTGTTAAGCCATTTTGCAGCCTTCAGTATTAGAGTTGATCACTTAAGCTTTCAGTACAGCCTGTCTGTATTTCAAATCCGTTGCTAGCATTTTTAACTTCTCATCACATATTCTAACAATTTTCGATTTCGAACACCCTGTTTTAGGCCACCCTTTATAAAGCACGTGCTCGTTAAGCGCGGGCAAAACTGGTTTCGGCCGCCTAAGACTTCGCCTCGCCATTGGCTGTCGAGAGTCACCTGATGACGCGCTCGCTTCCCGCGAGTTTTCCGGTCGCTTTGGGGGATTCAGCCCGGAGCCGTCGAGCTAAGAGGTCGGACAGAAATAGTTCGTGCGACGCTCCCGCGCTTGTCGCGGGGGCGTCGGCATTCCGTTCGTGCTGTTACAGCAAGTTGTTTGTAAAACTGTGTTTGCCTTTCGAGAGTGAGTCCCGACAGAGCCGTTGACGGTAACGCACCCAGCGTTGAGTGTTTTTGGTGCTCCCGATGGCCACGGTCTGCAACGTATTTTAAGGAGTAATCTTTCCTTTCCACTGGTTAGGGGATTTCGCTGACAGGTCGTGTAGAGTACCCTCGATTCTATCGTTGTATTCGGTCCCATGTGCGAGACCCATCCCAATTAAATGCCATTCCAAGGCGGATTCAGGCCCCAAAGATGCTTTCGTACCGCCCCCACTGTCAAACCTAGCCCTTGCCGAAGGCACCGCCAGTGGCTGCCCACGCAACTCTCAGGAGCCGCCCATAAAGGTATCGTTGCAAATTATTGTGTAACCTAGTAGCCATTTTTCATACGACGCGAACTTATCGTCGCGTGTGTGTTAACGCTATTATGCCTAACTCGTTGCCTGCAGGGTGACTGAACTGCCATGCATGTAGCCCACAACCGGGGTAATTAATTAAACTACCGCATTTCTGGTCGCCATTGGTGTGACTAATCAATCACTATTTATGTGACTGACATCGTGCCCGCCATTGCTGTAAATTTATGCGTTGCGGCCGTTTGCAATTCATAGCTAACATTTGCTCTGTGTTTGAGCCACGCTTGCAATATAGCCGCCGCGAATCCATGTGCTTTGGCCATTCTTGTAGATGTAATTAAACAGTGGCTCTGGGCGCGCTTAAATTAAGCGAGATTGTTGTTGTGAGTTGATGTGCTTCGATCGCTCGCATGCGTAACTAACCAGTTGCGCTATGCGTGACCTAAATTAAGCGAAGTTGTTGTGAGTTTATATATTTTGGTCGCTCTTACTTGTAATTAAATATTTGCTTGTGCTTGATCTAAATTAAACATTACAGTGTTGCAAATTTGCGTGTTTCGGCCGTTTTCTTTCATGAGTAAACCTTAGCTTTGTGTATGACCCAGTTAAGCGATACAGTTACCTCCACTTCATGGGCTTCGGCCACAGTTACCTATAATTCAGCAATTACTCTGCACTTGGCCTAACCTAGTGATACAGTCGCTGTAAAGTAATGAGCTTCGGCCTAGTGCTTCGGTTCCACGAGACTGGTCTCGGTCTCGTCTCGAAATTCGAGACGAGACCGAGAACGAGACTTGTTAAAATTTTCGAGACCGAGACCGAGACTTGAGCGGTCTCGGTCTCGGTCTCGTCGAGTCTCGATTTTTTAAACATTTTATTCTTAAAAAAATTACGTATTCTAAGTTATACGGAAAAAGGCAGTTATGTGTACTATTTGCATACCGAGGGCAAGTATTCGCAGGCGCGAGAAATACATTAAAAATGCTGCACTGACTTGATTTAAAAATCGAATTGAGGGAAGTACCGACTAATGAATCACCTCATTCGCACACAATATGTTCTATTTTAAGATTTTCGATTAGTAGAACGTCATCTACATCGGTATACGAAGCAAGGTCGAATGTTGTAACATCAAATTTTACTTTGCATATTAAAATTTTTTAAGACTCGTCGATATCGAGATCGAGACTGAGACTTGGCATTTGAACCGAGATCGAGATCGAGACTACTGTAGGTCTCGACTCGTCGAGTCCGAGACGAAGCACTACTTCGGCCGTCTCTATTATGCCTAATTAGTCACTAACTTTCTGCAGTTCGCTTAACGGGCCAACCAAAGCCGGCTGAATTATGTAGACCATTTGTTGTATTTGTGTGCATTAGAAATAACGCGCTAACTCCAGCTGGGGCCCTAATTTAAGGCCTACAATAATTAAGGCGACGTGTCCGTTGCCCGTTTTGTAACGTCAGACAATAGACGAATATCAGAATAAGGGACTTATTATTGTGTTCGACCTCTTTCCAGGTTAAACAGCTAGTGTCAAGATTGATGTACGATGAAACTTGAGCGTTGAAGTGTGCAAGTAGGTCTGGCAACGCCCCCCCCCCTCCCCGCGGTGGCAGCCAATACCCAAAATAGTAATTCAAGTATTTCTTTCCCGAAATTGTAGTCCGAGCTCGACAGTTCTCGAATACCTTCCTGACGTAGTACCCTGCGTACTTCTCGTCCCGCCTAACCGTCCAGGTCCGGTTTTACGGTTATGTTTAAAGACAGACTTGGTGGCGCCCTATTTACTTTTATCGTTACTTACCGCCCCTCTGGCCGTTGCCCTTAGGTGATCTCGTGAAGGACCCTTCCTTGCTCCACTGAATGCTCAGCCGGAATTATCTTGTTGCGGCATGGGCAGCGGCTTAGGTAAACCTTCCGTACCGATTTTGTAGAATTTCGCCCGCGCCGGCCGTTTAGTTGTTGTATGAGCCGGTGCGGTGTCGTAAAGACCGTTTCAGACCGTAATACTATATTATATAAAAAACCAAAAAAATAAACCTAATTTAGTGGTATTCAACTGGAAAATCACCTATCTCACTTCAAAACACATTAAAAATGTAAAGTTTAAAAAAATCGTTAGAACCGTTTTTGAAAAATTCGAAAAAGCTTAAAAATCGCAAGAGTAAACACCATACTTCCGATTATGAGATTTTATTCAAAAGCTTGCCGTCGCATCTAGATAGTACACAAAACTTATACTATATGAAATTTCAGTGTTGTATCTCTTTTCATTTTTGAGATATTCTGTCCGCACACAGAGGAATCTAAAAAATTATTGTAAAAGGAAGTAAAAGTTGTCCAAAAAACAAAAACCTCTTTCCAATATGAATTTGTAAGTAATTTCAGTTTAAGATTCTGCAACGCTCCCAGCAGGATCAATCATAACACTAGAAGCACTCGGTTCTCGTACTAAAGCTAAGAGTTTATCAAGCTTCATCAGTTGGAGAGTTCGTTGATCTAGATGCTGTTGTTTTTTTGTAGGTTTACATGGGATGCGGAGGTTTGGTGATAATTTTAGTGTCGTCACACAGCCCCTGAAAAAACAAAAACAGGTAGAGTGATATTAATTTTAACAGAATATTTCAATATCTTGGCCTTTAAATATATAGTTTGTTTAATCAATGGCTTTTGCCATTTTAATGTATAATTCGTGTATTCTTATTGTCCTTCATCAATGGATATTGCTTTTTCCACAATGAACATAATAATTGTTAGTAATAACATTCAGCATCAAAGGATTGAAAATATGGTATAGATTGTGTTTAGCAAAACTATTTCTATAGAGAGAAATTCCAAATTCCTAATCTGCTGTATTATGCTTCCGTGCCGCTAGTGTAGCCGACAATGGAGTACCGCTATCTAAATTAAATGTTGCAATTTCAATATCGGCAACCGCAAGAGCCACTTCAGCTAATGCAAGCAGTGGTACCCCAATATTCCGTATACCAACAGCAACCACAAATAATGCAAACTTTTCAGTCACAGAATCAAGACGCTCAATTATTCCGCCAACAAGCAACCAGAATGGATAGCTGTATTAAACAAAAAAACTTCTAAGTCTCGAAGTGATTAACATGAGAAAACAAACAAAGTGACTATTGGTTTGTAGAAACGACTAGAAGGACAACATGAAACTATAAAATGTACTCGGAAAACATTGATGAAAAATGAAATGCGTTAACTGTGGTAGCGATCGTCTAGCAAACTACAGAAGATGCCTTGTACATAAACAGCTGCAGCAAAAATTATATCCAGCCGTATGAGAGAAAAGAAAGAAACAACTACAAGCACAGCCCACACCAAACCAACATATCCAGCCAGGTAGGGGTATGTCATATGCGCAAGCAATTAGCAATAGTAAAGCACCAAATAATCCTAATAACAACAATACCGGCAACTAACCAACCTGCCAACCATATGACTAAAGTCGAAGAAATGCTGAGCAGGCTCATGGGACAGTGCTCAACCTACTTACTACTGTCATTACACACTCCAGAACTTAAAACATTCAAATATGATTAAAACGTCAACCCATGGCCGAAAGTTACAAGAGAGCCGAAATGGTCGGCGCATACTATAATACACTCACAGTGGTATACAAGGCCTATCCTAAAACGAATAAATTAAGGCTCAACTGGGAGCGCCTTATCTACCATCAACACTTAAATAAGTATAAAAAAATTCAAGAATGAGCGCCCAGTGCTTTGAGGAAAGGCTACCAGTAAATATATTTAATTGAGTACAGAAAAGTGAAATGCACGCCCAATACTTTAAGAAAGTGCCACTGGCAATTATGTTTAATTAGTTACACAAATGCTGGAATACAGACAGGAACGCGTAGCGCTTTGATTGAAAGTTATTAGCAAGTGTGGATTTTCTTCAAATTTAATTTATGTTGGCAGTGATGAGTAAAGATACTTAATAATATAACCTATACAATTTTGACAGAATCACTTAACTTTGAGAGAATGTTTAATACTGAACACAAAGTGGTGCTGTGTATGGAAAATGGAGGAAATCACTTTGAAGTTATTTATGTAAGTATTCAACAAAAATGTTTATATTTATTAAAATGGCATTACTGATATAACCTTAACCTGACAGATATAAAATGCCAATGTGATTTTTACTTACACGACTGCCAACAAATTTTTAACAAAACAATTCCATAGCCTTCTAGACGATAAAAGTTTTGGATTATAAGGTATATAGTCAAATTTATACCCATTCGGAGTCACGTGATAATCTAGTAATTTTACGTATGTCGATTCTTAAAAATGCAATTTTAGGGAAATAAATGACATTCCGTTTTGTAGGTTATCCTGACATATGCCAATTTCTAAAACAAGGTTGCTACGGGTTTATTCTCTTATATGAAATCAAACTGAATTTACAGGTTAAAGAAAACATAACATGTCGTAAAATGTAAATATAATAAAGATATGTCAGCTGCTACATTAAAAACCTGCTGCGTATAGCAAATTTTAAGTCAATTTCTGTGCATGCATATTCTGTTATAGAACATTGCCATTTGAAGCCTATTTCCTTGCACAATCTATTTAGGGAAGAAACTGAATGTGAAAAATCTCCAGATTCTTCAACCAAGCATTTTTTAGATTTTTTATGGTTACAAATTCTTTAGCTACATACATTTTATATACAGTGTCTTGACTGCTTCGTCGAGTTCCGTTTTTGCATTCTTCACTTTCTGGCTCATATTTTCGGTAAATTGTGCTCTCCTAGATATTTAACGCAAGAGAAGCACGGCGAACAGCGTTGGAGGGTGAAACTGTTGATTTACTATTATTAATATTGTACTCTTCATAAAAAAAAACGCATAATATTCAAATTAATTGTTGTGACTGCTCGTTATACCGCATGTCCGATGGTTTCTTTTAATTTCCAGTTTTCGGCTCAACAATTTTAGGTTTTATTACCCTTATCTCAATAACTTACACGAAAAATATAATCTGACAGATTAGAAACGTCAAATTTTTTAAATTAATTTTATGAATCGACATGCCTTTTTTTCAAATTTCTTCCATTTCATCTATTTTACTAAAGATGAACAGAGACAGACAAAAGTCACGTGACTCCGAATGGGTATAATTTTGACTATAGTACGTTTTTTTTCTATAATAACTGTCAAAGTGTTACAATGTTGGTAGACATGTGATTAAAACGCTAGGAAATTTTTAAACCTCGTGTTGGTAGAACTTTTTTTCAAAATTATGGTTATGTGTCAATTTTGAATGTCAAAGTTTCTTAATTTGAACTCTTGACAAATTAATTTTTTTAACATGGAATCATCATCATCATCATCAATAAAATCGGATAAAAAAAGAAAACCAAGAAATATTTTAAATGCAAAAATGAAGCAAGCAATATTAAATTATGACATATCTGTCAAAATGACAATCATTTTTTTTAGTGGAAGAAAAGAACTAAAAATCTATGTACCAACATTATTAAAACTAGGGACCCTGCAGGAATGCAACTTATCCCCTAGAAAGTTGACCTTGAAAATTATTATAGAAAAAAAATGTACTATACATGAGAGCATCAAACATGACATGGAGAAATTCACCAGAGACTACTACTTACAGGCCACTAGTACTAGTATCAAAATTGAAGAAGAACATGAACTGATAACGATGTCTGCCATTTATTGCCTACCTAAACTTAAAAACAAAAAGGAACATTGAAAGATTTTTTAATACACTTTGAAATACGTTCATCACTGGTGGTGACTATAATGCCGAATATCCAATATGAAACTCGTGACTAACAATACCAAAAAGAAGAGATTTGGTCAAAGCCATAAAGATAGGCCTACCAACATACTGGCCGTCTGGCCGGAACAAGATCCTCGATGCCATAAACTTCTGCTTCACAAAAGACATCGACACAATGAAATGTAAAGAAGAATTTTGTTTAGACTGTCATCAGACCGTTTCCCAGTGTTAATAACCATTCATTTGCAGATCTTGAATAAAGAACAATCATCCTTGCATAACAACAGAATGAACACTATGCAGGAAAAAATTAGGACGGTCTAATTTCACTAAGTCAAACATTAAAATATTTTTTTTGCATTTAAGTGATTTGGAAAGGTTTTTTCTTTAAGTATTGTGGATAATCTACCGAAGGCTGTCTAACCCAACGATATACGTCTATTTAATTGCGTGTCTTGGTTCTCCTTTCCAATTTTGATTGGAATATATAATCTCTCTATATAATCTCCGTCTATTTCAAAAATATTCGATTTCTGTGTGCTCCCCGTACTGACTTATGGAACCGAAAGAGGAATGAGTGGGTTAGAGAAAGAACGGGAGTAACGGATATTGTAACAAGAGTTGCTAGACAGAAATGGAGCTGGGCAGGACATGTCATAAGAGCAGACGATAGATGGACAAATAGACTTCTACACTGGAGACCACGAATAGGCAGAAGAAGTGTTGGTCGAACACCAAAAAGATGGACAAACGATTTCAAATCTATAGTTGGTAAACAATGGATGAGAACCGCAAGAGATAGAAAAGAATGAAAAAATAAAGGGGAGGATTATGTCCAATACTGGATACAAAGATCTGAATAAGAAGAAGAAGAAGAACCATTAAAAACTGAATTGGGCATAGAAACTGCGGTCGAAATCTAACAAAAGACATCCAAGATGCAGCATGATTTGCGACTCCTGATTATCAAATACCCCAAGGAAAAGGTGAAGTGTTGCCCTCAATCAAGCAGAAAATTGTAGAAAAGAAGACAACTGCGGAAACAATGGCAACTAGTAAGAACAGAAGAAAACAACAGAAAACTGAACACAGCAATAAAAGACCGAAATGAGCTGATCATGCAAGAACATAACCAAAACAAATGACTGACTTCCTAGATGTGTCATTCCAAATTGATCTGCCATATAAACAAGTTTATGACTAAGGAAGTAAAACGGATCATAGTTGAAGAAATCAATACTAAAAATTCAAATAAGAAAATAACTCCAGAACATCAGTTCGGATTTCGTAATAAACACGGAACAATGGAACAAGTACATAGGCTGATTAACCAAATTATTGTTTTAGAAAACGTCTGAAGAAGCTGACAGCATGATTGGCAAAACGTTGAGCTCAAACCGCGACAACTATGGCATAACCCGGACGAGTTTACCATTATCAAATTTATTCCATATTTTTGTACTATATCTCGTTTTTGCTACTACTTTTTACGACTACTAAAATATTAACAACTAGACACAAGTGTGACTATTGCATACTTACTTGTCATCACCGCAAATAATAATAGGCAACTTATGATTAAATGAAATACGGGTTAATTTATACTTTTTCTTAGATACTACTGCTTGGATACAAATTGGTTTGTACTTATTGACATTGAGGTCAAAAATGTAAGCTTTCCCTTTGGAAGTTACAGCTCCTAGTACTGTACTTGAATAAGGAGCCCAGCTGACATCACCCACGCAGGCACCAAGATCAAATACGAACAGTGGTTCCCTGAAAGTCATTAGAAATATAATAAATAAAGTAGGTGAATAATAAGAAAATGCCACGTACAGTCTGTTATTCTCCCATATCTTCACTCTCCAATCTCCACTGCATGAAGCAAATATGTCAGAATTTAGCTTATTAAAATCAATTCGATAAATGGGCATATGGTGTGCTTTATATGTAAGAAGGTAAGCTGAGCTATAGGCTGTACTGCATTTATAAATGAGGCCTTCTTCTGTTCCAACTAAATATATATTTGGGTTTGTTGGGTGAAACTTGACACATGATGCACAAGCTATATGGAGAGTTGAAGTAGTAATATATTACCTTAGTAGAAAATAATTTCTTACAGACCTTTTTTCTTAACAAGTGTACCATCAGGACCACGAATCTGCTCTTTCTCCAAATACAAGTTAATTATTGTAGTTACTGCAAACTCGCTTTGCATTAAAACCCAATTGTTCACTTTACCATCTGATGATACGGAATAGAAATTCATTTCACCATCAGGTAAATCGGGTGCCCATTTCACCTGAACAGTGAATGTTGAATGTTACAATAACAGAAATTTATTAAAAACTCACTTCCCATACAATCCCGCTGTGTTTTTGTAAAACTGAATCGCTCTTAAAAGCAGGTTCCTTACAATTGGTCTGAATATTGTAAACCATCACATTGCCATCATACAAACCAATTACTATCATGTATGGATATTTCTTGTGAATATCCACACACATCACCCCAGATTCTGTAAGACATATAAATTCTGGGAAGGATGGGTTCTTCAGTGTAAAAAGACATATTGCTCCTCCATTAATTGGCTTCATGAAGTCCACTGTTCCAAAAATAAACAATGTATCATAAAGGGCAATTACCATATAGTTTATTTAAGTCCCTAAACTTCCATAGGTTACTTCAGTTATAATAATTATAATAAAGCGATTTAATCGAATTTATCTATAGCCAGTACTACTGATTGGTTTTAACATTATCAAGCTCTGCAATTAAAAGAAATTGAATCTATGTAAGATCTCTTAATGTATTGTTCGTACTTTACATTTTTTAGCTTTTAATTGTTTGATGGTAATTTTATTCCCTGTTGAAATAATATGATTTAAAAGAATAGGTTTGAGAAACTTTCATAAAGAACACGAATATGCTGATGAAAATCCTTAGGAATCAAAGTTATAAGTTTTAAAGCAGTGTGTGAAGAGAAATCGTTCACAATTTCCTTATTGGCTCTGTTCTTTTAATACATCAGTTAAATGGTAAGAGATATTAACGATTCACGTTTACTACTAAGAGTGCGGCAATGAAGCTCTTAATGATACTAAAATTAATTTGGTTAATAGTCGATAACAACACCCATGAAGATAAAAATTATTTACACAATTAACAAAATAAATGTGAAATTTATTAGACATTTTTTTGTGAAATTAGTGATCCAATGAAATTAACTCTTTTCTAGTCATGTGGACAAAATCAACCAATTAGATTATCCTTACATTGAAAACTACCCATGGGTTGTTATCACTTTGTGTACAGCAGTCAGTTCGGGTTGCTATGTTACGTCAAGTTTTTGAGAATTCGCAATGAAGCATTTTAAGATGTCATATTATTTTCATAATTGAACTTCCACTAAGTAAATGTAAATAAATAGTTTCAAGGGCAAAAGTTTGTCTAACCGAATATCCCTTGACCATTGATAAATACTTATAATTTTATTACAACTTCCTCAAGCACGTTGCTTTTAGGCAACAGCCCTCCGCCGCTGGCGTCAGACTGTTTCCAAGCAATGTGCTTTCGCAACCTGCAATCAAATTATTTCTATTGTACAAAAACAGGAAAAAAGTGGGCTTAGTTGCCATCTAGCCAGTAAAGTAAAAATAATCGATTTTATACTGGCAAGTGATGGGATTAGTTATACCGATGTGGCAAAAATTATACAGGGTGGTGACTTGTGCGACGCAGCATAGGGATTTCAATGGTAAATTTTTAATGTGTGATTATTGACTCCCCTAATTATTTTAGAGGTAAAGTGTACAGAAGTTTTTTGTAGAGAAAAATATACTGCAGGTGTAGATACTATTTTTATAATTTTCCAATTTCCGGAACCCTATAAATTAAAGAAATAAAAAATGCTATTTCTGAAAACAAACAACATGCACAATTACTTTTTTCTACAACCACCACCAAAAGTAGGCCTTTTAGTGCTAGCTTTTTGCACTAAAAGTGACGTTTTATAATTTAGCGTGTTTAAAATGAGATCAGCTGTTTACTTTTAGCACATGGGCTAAAAGTGAAGTGAGGTTATAAAACTACAATTTCAAACTGGAAGTGAGGTTGTAAAGTTATTCTAGTTACTTCTTGCATTAGAGGTAAAGTGTTTTGTAAATAATTAAGGCGTTATGTAATGAATAAAGGCAGATGATTTTTGAGGCTTTCACGGCCATTGTCATTAAGTAACAAACGACTTCCGGGATTGGACCGTGTCATGATTGAGATCGAAGAACTCAACGTTTCGCCCACTTTCGTAAGGGGCTTCATCAGGAGGAAAAAAGGCAAAAGAGCACGGTAACTCAACGTGTTAACCACGCCAGAGGCGAAACTCTTTGCAAAGGGAAGGGACAGAAGAGCACGGTAACTCAACGTGTTAACCACGTCAGAGGCGAAACTCGACTGACTATCGGAAGAAGAAAAGCGAGAATTTATAGGCAAGCGCCGTAGCGATTCAGCAAATGCCGTCGCGGTTCAGTGACGGAGGGCGGGGCTTAGGAATTAGCACTTTCCACATAGAAGGAAGGGGAAAGCCTTCGTCTCGATTGAAATTATTAGGGTGTTTGCAAATCTCAATGCCTTCGCGAATCTTTCTGCTAAAGAAGATTGGGGATTTGCAGATGATGGAAGTTTCATCAAAAAGGATCTTATGACCAGTATCGCGTTGGTGTTCGGCGATGGCCGATGATGAAACGAGACCTGACTTGAGACAGCGCTGATGCTCAGAGATGCGAGTTTTCACCGAACGACCTGTTTCACCAATGTATACAGCATTACAAGAGCAAGGGACTCTATACCGGGTGTCCGTTCTCAAAGTCGAACATAGGCGATTAACATTGTATTGAACATTTTTGCCGATTCCTGCTCGCCAATTCAACTTACAGGGAAGGTAATGGTATCAATGGAAAGATAAAATTATTGCGCATCAAATGATACCAATAATAATACTCAATATGCAATTTTTATTTTAAAATACTAATTTAAAGCTTGGGAATTTTTAAATACGCCTTGCTTTACTTTTCAAGTTCGATAGCATTTGTCAAAAAATTGGTAATTAGTTGGCGTAAATCAGGTATTTTCTGCCAACATCTGTTAAAATTATCTACAGAAAAATGAATTATTTCAATAAAAAACGAGTGAATGCACTAATGTTAATTGCCTATGTTCGACTTTGAGAATGGACACCCGGTATAAAGGAAAGTCACAACCCGGCCTAATCAATGCAGAGCCGTAACCACTGGTACTAGAAACTTGAAATTTAGGTGGAAGGTTCAATTTGTTACGTAAGGTAGTGCTAAGAAGGGATTTTTTGAAATTCGACCCCTAAGGGGGTAAAAAGGGGTAACATGTGTTTTTACGAATTCCTCAATTTATCTTAGGCCTGCTGAGATATCGAGTTGGCATATACTTGCAAAGATTGTCAATGCAAATGCCTAGAAAAGTATTTCAGAATTATCCCCTAACCAACCCCTAAAGGTATAATCTGGATTAGGGGTGAATTAAAGAACCCTTTATATGTCCAGTGTTTGTTGAGTTATAGGTTCTTTTTTGGCATATAGATGTATTTTAACAATATTTAGAAAGGGGTTTAAAGATATTTTGAAATTTCACCCTAAAGGGGTGAAAAAGGAAAAATTGGAAAAGTGTAAGGGGTTAACATTTTTTATATTTTTCGCTGTGGGTCCATTTCAGAATGAAATGGGTTAAAAGGAATTTTTTGAAATTCCACCCCTAAGGAGATAAAAAAAGGTAAACTATGTTTTCACGAATTCTTTTAGATCCGATAAGATATCGACTTGGTGTTTTCTTGCATAGGTATGTAATACAAATACAAACATTTCAGGATTTTTCCCTAAACAACCCTTAAAGATGCAAAACTGTATTCGGGATGAATTATAGAAGCCGTTGTATTACCCCTGTTTGTTGAGTTAGAGTTAGAGCATTCTTTTTTGGAATGTAGATGTATTTTTAAAATTTTTAGAAAAGAGTTAAAGGCTCTCTCTTTAATTTCACCCCTAAAATGGTAAAATGAGTAAAATGGAAAGGGGTAAGGGGTTAAAATTATAAATTTGTTTGTTGTGGGTTTATTTCAGGAGAAAATGAACTTAGGTAAAAAGAATTTTTCGAAATTCAACCCCCTAATGGGGTGAAAAGGGGTCAACTCTGTTTTCACAAATTCCTCAATATCTTTTAAATCCAATAAGATATCGACTTGGTATTTACTTGCAAAGGTTTCCCATACATATATCTGAAAACGTATTTTAGGAATTTGACCTAATCCACCCTTGTAGGTGCAAATTTTCATTTCTGGTAAATTATAGAACCTATTTACGTTGAGTTAAAACACTATTTTTTGGCAATTAGACGTCTGTTTAAAATTTTTAGAAATCGGTTTAAAAGTTTTTTTTTTAATATTATTCTGATACAATGTATATGAATAAAATATAAAGCACCGACTCAACAACGCAGAGCCGTAGTAATCGTTGGTATCAAGAACTTGAAGTTTGGCAAGAAGAGTCCTTTCGTTACGTAGGGAAGTGCTAGGAAAGGAGTTTCCGAATTTCCCCAATAAAAGGAAGAAAAGGGGTAAAATATCTTCTCAGGAATTCCTCAATATCTCTAAGGCCCGATAATATATCGATAATATATTAGACACTTAGAAAGGTTACCTATACAAGTTCCTAAAAAACTAATTTAGGATTTTCCACAAATTAACTCCTAAAGGTGCGAATTTGGGTTCAGGAGTTAAAATGGGATAAAAGTAAGAAGAAGTTAAAGAAGAATTTAAAGTTATTGCTTTTTTGCCGTGAGTCCAGTGTAGAATAAAATAGGATTTCTAAAATTCCACCCCCAACTGGTGGAACCGGATATCGTGCTATAATGTATGAATATAAAATTTAATAAGGTACAGTCGCGGAAACATAAACCGGGACAAGTTATGTAAGACAATTTTTCACAATTTGAATATTGCAATTTTTCCTTCCTAATTGTTCATGAAATCCTATCTACCACATACCAATGAACCAAAAAGAACTTGTTGATGCAATATAAGCAACTTGGGATAACACCAACAATGAATTCATTCAGACAATTTAACTTAGGCAAATTTTAGTGTCCCGCTTTATATTTCCGCAGCTGTACATAAAGTACGTTTTTTTTCTATAATAACCGTCAAAGTGTTACAATGTTGGTAGATATGTGATTAATACGCTAGGAAACTTTTGATATCTCGTGTTGGTAGAACTTTTTCAAAATTATGGTTGTGTCAATTTTGAAAGTCAAAGTTTCTTAATTTGAACTCTTGACAAATTTCTTTTTTTAACATGGAATCATCATCAATAAAATCTGATAAAAAAAGAAAACCAAGAAATATTTTAAATGCAAAAATGAAGCAAGCAATATTAAATTATGACAGCTGTCAAAATGACAATCATTTTTTAGTGGAAGAAAAGAACTAAAAATCTATGTACCAACATTATTAAAACTAGGGACCCTGCAGGAATGCAACTTATCCCCTAGAAAGTTGACCTTGAAAATTATTATAGAAAAAAAATGTACTTTATATTTTTTATTTTATTCTCAAAATACTAAAACTATAGTTTTATCAAACTATAAAAGGGAACGACAGTTACATACACATTTCCAGGGGATACGTGATGCATAAACGAGTTATGGAGAACGTTTTTCGGAAGAATATTATTTCCCTTTTATCTACAATATTGTTCTGCAGCGTTGGTTAGTTTAGGCGTTTAGCTTATTGAGTGAGGGAGGAGGGGGGCCCTCTAGAATTCATTTAAGATTTAGAAGAAAATCAAACATTTGTAGTCTGTACGAAAAACGGGTATCGTGCTAGTCAGTTATAAACGTCAAACAGCAAAGACAATAGTATATTATACATCAAGGTAGCGAAGTGCAGCATTATAACCTGAGCGTATATTAGATACTGAGAGCGCAGCGCGAAGTATCTGAAGCGCGAAGGTTATAAGATGATTGGTTACCGTGGTGTATATACTATTTTTTGCACTACCAAACGGCTTAATACCTAAGTTCAAAACAAATTTCGAAAATATTTTAACTGTGAACCTGACAATACAGCTCTTCAAAACGTCAAAATTAAAATAGTCATGTTTGGTAACTTAGCAATTTATTAGTTACCACGTTGAAAATTTTTTATTTTACTTTCTCTCCCGTGGTGGAGAAAATCAACTTTACGACCTAAAGATAGGCCAATAACAGTGCGTTCTGGGAGTAGTAGTGCAACAACGTAAATGTACATGTTGTTTGTTTACATAATTCGAAGGCATCAAGTGATATTTTTAAAAATTGCATTTTTATTTCGTTGATTTCTACGGTTTCAGAAAATGGAAAATTGTAAACAATAGTATGTACAGATGCAGTATTTTTTTCTCTACAAAAACTTCGGTACACTTTAGATCGAAAATAATTAGGGGAGCCAATAATAACACATTAAAAATTTACCATTGAAATCCCTATGATGCGTCGCGCAAGTCACCACCCTGTATATAACAGCAATTAGATAACATGAACAAGAAAATAACACGTATTGCTTGAGTAAGAAGGAGATAAACATAGTAGCAAATATTCGAGTAGGCTTAACACTCATTTTAGTTATGACATATGTCAACTGAACATACCTACTAAAATAATTTTTTCGTGTGCTCATCTCTTTCTTACCCGCTGGAGAACACAGCCCGAAAATAGTGCCGTGCAATTCCGAAACATCCTGTATTTATCCATCAAGCAGAAATTATATCTAGTATCCCCTTCGGCACAGCCCTGGTCTCATTCTCACCTACCTACTGTACTATATTATGTTAGTGTAATGTACGTACTAGTTATGTTCAGTAGTAAATACGATTATTTCATATCTAATAAGTGTATATATTTAATGTACCTATTCCGTTATCCGTCTACTCGAATATCTGTCATGGCCACGCTCCCCCAATCCTCGACAGATAATCGATGTTCTACTGTTTTTTTTTTAACCTTTGACTTGATACTGCAGAAAAAGCACTTTCAAATAAATAACTTGAATTTGTCCCATGGTCTTTTTTGTGAAGACCTTTTACAGGCACCCTGTACATTCACAGTAAACTATAGAATTTAGGGCTTTTTTGATTCACGTACAAAATCCAAAACACACTGCAAATAAGTCATAGTAGTAAGGGCTCCAGCAAAAGTCGGTGATAGTATTTTTCTTTGTTTTATCATAACTAAGCTTCCACAGCGGTAGCAATGTTCCTTCTTCCTCGCGAAATTCATCTGCAGGGTCTTCCCAATATCTGTAATCTTAAAAAATAATTTCAGTAATGAACTTATTCATTGATACAAAGTTTTTCTTAAAATTATCTTTGCAATTTGCAATTTTGACTCAAAAACTTTTTCTATACTGTATTCATGATGTTTTAGACCAGAGCAGACCATGATTTAAATTTATTATGTTGGTATTAAATTTAGTTCAAGTTTGAACAGCCTGTTATTATGTTACACGTTGAATACTACTAGGTTATACATATATACAGTATGTCCCCGGATTGGGTTACGAGGTAAAAAAAAATTATTTTTGACTTCTCAAAAAAAAATCACTCTTTATAAAAAACCCTGCTTGTTCTCAAACTAAAAATGCGCTTGCCAAAATTTAAATGTCCCCTTTCGTATACGGGGGAGGTTCGAAAATATGAAAATGGCTCAAGAATAAAGTACCCTTATTTTTCAAAATATGCAATAAGTAATGTTAATTAGAAATATTTGTTATAACATTTCTATTAAAAATTATAATTGCTATGAATTACTACTGATGTTTGGATCGCGTATTATTAGTTTTTTTTAAGATACCTGTGTTTTTTTGACACAAATATGAGATTTTTAGCATCAACTTCGGGTCACATAAATTTCAGATTAAGCGAACGAAACTCAAATTCGACAATACACTCTTATCGTATTCGTCAATAAATTAACTTTGAAGTATCGCGTTTGGTAATTTGCAGGGTGGTAGAAGAAAAATCAGTGAAAATTGTTTTTTAAAGCAGGTGGCTGTGACTTTATATTTGACACCTAATTTTCATTCTAAGCAACTTTTTCAAATAACATTATTGTATATTTTGAAAAATAAGGGCGCTTTATTCTTGGGCCATTTTCATATTTTCGAACCTCCCCCATATACAAAAGAAGATATTTAAATTTTGGCAAGTGCATTTTTAATTTGAGAACAGGCAGGGTTTTTTACCAAGAGTATTATTTTTGGGAAGTCAAAAATAAACTTTTTTCCCACTTTGTAACCCAATCCGGGGACATATTGTATAGGTATAGTACTATGTTGCAAAATATACCGTATTAGTATTACTGTAAGTAAAATAACAGAATATAATTTTCTGAGCAATATTATAGTTAGTCATTTATTATACGTGTGTGTTATTAATATCTATGCAGCGAAAGTTTGCAGTGGTGGACGGGACTTAGCAAGCCCGATTTACAGAGGCGAGCATTCTAAGCAGTGTAGTGTGGGTTGTTACCAGTCTTGCCGTTAAAAACCCAGCTCCAAATTGTAAATTGCAAGGCAAAAGTCACTTTGACGTTTGTCTCACAATTAAGCAGCCATGATTTAAAGCAGTGATTCCAAAAGTGGGCGATATTGCCCCTTGGGGGGCGCTGGAACAATCTAAGGGGGCGATAGTAGCCTCGATGCATTTGGGTGGCGGTGAATAAAAATAAGGGGGCGGTGAAAGCTTAAAGAAGGAAGAGAAAATAAGAAAATTTAGAAAAACCATTTGTACAGATTTCATCTGTTGTGTAACATAGTGTAACATTATTTTCCAAATAAACACAAAATGCAAGTTATAGATTTATTTATTCCATGAAGACCTTACGAGGAGAGGTCCATAAATTCGCTCCCTAAGTGTGAAAAAAAGGTTCTACAAACACTTCAATATTTTTATTTTTCAATATAACCCCCTTTTACTTTAATACATTTATTACATCTACCAATTAATTTTTCTAAACCTATAAAATAATAACTTTTATGTTTATCTTCAAAATGGCTGCTTACAGCAGTAATCAGTTCTTCATTGTTCAAAAATCTTTTTCCCCTTAGCTCCTTTTTCAAATTTGGAAAAAGTTAAAAATCACTGGGGGCTAAGTCGGGACTGTAGGGTGCATGGTTAATTTCTTCAAATCCACATGCCTGTAGTGCGGCCATTGCTACTCGAGCTTTGTGTACAGGGGCATTGTCATGCAAGAGCAGCACGCCTCTGGCTAGTTTTCCATGGCGCTTTTCTTTAATGGCCTCTTTCAAACAATGTAGAATGTTGGCATAGTATTCTCCTGTTATCTTTGTATCCTTTTCCTTGTAATCAATTAATAGAATTCCTTGTGAATCCCAAAATATGGTTGCCATAATTTTTCCGGCCGACTGCGCAACTTTAAACTTCTTGGGATGCTCTGTACCCTTCCGGTGCCACTGCCTCGATTCTTGCTTCGACTCTGGATCATAAAAATGAACCCAGGTTTCATCCCCTGTTACAATCTTATCAATAATTTCTGCTGGATTATCCCTACACATTTCCAAAAACTCTCTACATGTTGTCACGCGCGCTTGTTTTTGAACAGGTGTGAGTAATCGAGGCACCCATCTTGCAGTGACCTTGGACACACCGAGATGATCATGAAGAATCCGCAAAACTGTTGTTTCTGATATGCCACATATCTGTGCTATTTCTTTCTTCTTTAATCTTGCATTTTCTAAAATTAAATTTTCCACTTTTTCCACATTTTCTCCTGTGATGGCTTGAACAGGCCGACCAGAGCGAGGGTCATCTTCTAGAGACTCTCTACCCCATTTAAAAAGCTTGGACCACTTTCTAATTGTGTAGTCCGAGGGAGTAGAATCGCCATATACTGCCAACATTTCTTCCCGAATGGTTGTCGGACTTTTTCCCTGTTTTGTCAGAAACTTTATTATGGCTCTGTATTCAATTTTGTCCATTTTCTACTTTTTTATGCAATTCACCTCACACTTTTATTTATTAAAATTAAACTAATTATACGAAATGGTTCAAACTTTCTAATTACCGTTATAACAGATGTGCAAACCGAAAACATTCAGTTTTCTTTTGTTATCTGGCCTACTAGATATTCAGGGAGCGCATTTATGGACCTCCCCTCGTACCATTATTAATAGTATATTATTATACGAGCATATAATGGATGCTATTATTATACGAGGATGGCTTTTAAATAACGAGCGAGCGAAGCGAGCGAGTTCTTTAAGCCATCTGAGTGTACTAATAATAGCTATTATATGCGAGTGAAATACGCTATTTTATTTACAACTACTTTATTTACATTCATTCCAGAAAATTTTTGTATGCGATATCATAAGTTTTCTTCGACTTTTCTGGAAGTAAATTTTGTGTAGCTTGTTTGCCAGCTTGGCGTACTTCAGGGGGAATACAGCACTATTGTCGCTATCGTTTTCCATTTTAGGTTTGGGACGAAAGAAGTGTAAATTATTATTTTCAAACTGACAGACTGATAACTGTCAACTCGAAAAAGCAGTTTATGGCCTGTTTGATTATATGCACATAAATCCGTATTAGCGATGTAATTATGGTGGTATCCATGCATTTATGGCGGTATCGATGTAATTATGAAATATAAACAACAGGCATTGTGATTTTAGTTAATAATATATATCATAATTGACAAATAATCGCAAAATAACAACGGTATTGCTTAATAGTTGTAAATAAATGTTCTTATTCTTCTTCATACCATTTGTTACTTTAATTATTCAGTCTGTTTATTCTCCGTTTCTTTAATTTTACTTTATCACACCCTTTAATACACGATCCAGAAAGTAAATACGATTATAATAAAGGATTTATATTATTCAAATTTGCTTTTACTCAAAATACAGGTTACACATTTAGAAGATCTGTTTATTTTAAAAATATCATTTTTCCTAGCAATAATAATTTATACAAAATTTCTATATGGTATATTTTATTACAACATTTCATAATTGACTTTTTTTCACGTCTGGGAGCAAAACCGTTTCTACGATACCAAAATTGTGAGAGAAATAATGAATTACTCTCTAGAGAGGAGAAATGTCCCTAGGGAGTTTTCATTATGACTGAGCAACAAGAGCTCACAATTATGTAAAATTTTTGTGTCAAAACTGACACAAAACCTAACCTGCTAACCTCGAATTTGACAAAATTGTGAGCTCTTGTCATATTGACTTACAGTGCCACCAAATTTAAAATTTACCAGAGGCTACTAATTTTAAACTAATTGTACCTAAAATGTCAATAAATGACGTTTAAAAAATACAGGTTTTTCGTTTTAAATCTTCCTGAAAAAAATAGTATATGCAACTCGGAGAGAATGCTATTTTCCTTCAGTGCAATTTCTCTCTCTCATTGCATAATCTACTATTTCAGATAATCATTTGAGTTTGGCTTTCACTTTAGTTATTCCGATTGTCAGTTAATACCTACAAATTAAAATCTAAGCTGTGATGTTAGCAAACAACTATCCCAACTAAATCAACTTATATGCTCGAACCTTTTTAATAAACTATTCACAATTTAACGGTAACTGTATCTAATGTATCATTCATTAAACAATTCTCAAATATTTATGTTGTACTTTTAATGTATAAATCCCCTTGTACTTTTTAATTGCTAATTAATTTATTCTTTCAAAATAATTTCCTACCTAGAAATATTCTTACAGATAATTATCAGTCTCAATATCTTTCTGTTTGTTCGCTTAAAGAATGTAGATTTCCAAGCGGCGCTGAGTAATTTTTTTTCTGAAAAGGGGCGGTAGGCCAAATAAGTTTGGGAACCACTGATTTAAAGTAATAAAAGAAAGGTCAAAGCTTGCGTTTGTTATACAGAGTTATTCTAAAGTTACTTGGGGACTTTGAATTGCTGTAGCTTAATCATATACTCACTTATTTAAAAATTGATGGCAGTTTTATACTCAGGAACGATTGGAATTTAAATATAGTGCACATATATCTTTTGTTTTAAATTTTGTGTACAAAAAAAATGCAATGAAATATTAATCTCTGTATGTCAAAGTATCACGCTGTTTGTGTACATAAACGTCATACCATGGTTTTAGATCTTCGTGTTCGTATTAGTTTGATTCAATGCTACTATGAGTGTCAAAGGAGCATTTCGAATGCTCTGCGAAAGTTATTCACAAATCTAAATGTGTTTTTATTTTTAAAATTAGTTCATTCATAGAAGAGTTACAATAGTTTAAAGTCCCCAAGTAACTTTAGAATAACCCTATACATTATATAAATTATACAATTATATATAATTAAAGTCAGAATCACTTAAATCGTTATCACAAATATTTATAATTAATTCTGGCATCCTGCGTATATGAACATATAGAACACCTTTGTTGCCAATATGGGACATATTCACGAACTTCTATGAAAAAATTGACATATAATTAACACTGACAGCTTATTGTTATGACATTCAATAGTTTCTTTTTTCGCCATGAAATTAATCGGAATGTGCAGGTAGAAGTTTTCCTGGTGCAAATCTGCTCGCCATCTGAATAAATAACCAGCACGCATTTGGTTCCGTATCCTAGCTAGGTATCACTGCAAACACTTGCCGGATAGCTCAAGCATCTAAAACATGCACAATAAGCTTAAGATACGAGACCGATTGGCCATTCAAAATCGACTGACTTGAATGCGGCCTTGAATGGATCCCCATGATCTAACAATTACTACGTTATGCACAAAGACTTAAGAAGCAACCTAATATTATGCCATACCTTTAGCTATGTCATCAAATGTATTTTGATTGATCATACGCTCTATGGTTTTCCAACATTCATATACACGACCTTGTACAGCTTCACTCAGCTGTGACTTTCCTGTGGCCTTTTTGGGAGCAACAGTGTGTTTCGAAGCTGGCATTTTATCTTTCTCCCGTCTTTCTTTTTCCCTTTCTTTTTCCAGTTGCTGCTCTTCGTAATCTTCTTGATATGTATCATATATGATCCACTGTAAAACATTGTCAGCAAATGTTGCTGTTGGAGGAGGAATAGTTTGTGTGTCTCGAGTCTGGAAAATAGTATCTAAGTTTAGTATTTTGCAGCACTTACAGATAGCATTTCTACCCTGCAAGGATTATTATAAGTTAAAGCAGCACGTTCACAGAAGTTAAATTGATTTGTAAGCTTCTTTCCAGAAGTTGCAGCAGGAACCGCCGCCGCTGCTGTTCCGTCTTCTCCTTCTCCTTCAGCCCTACCTTCTGCTGCATCTTCTGCTTGTTCACCACCCTCCGCTTCTTCTGCTTCAGGCTTTTCACCATCCTCTTGTTCTTCGCCTTCACCTGGTTCTGCTTGCTGTTCAACTACTTCTTCGCGTTTTTCTTCAGGTGCAGAAGCTTTTATGAGTGCAGCAAAGTATTCTGCAGCTGTTGAACATTAAAAATATGGTTTTCATATTTCAAGTAGGCTTAGAAAGTTACCAAAATAAAATGAAGTTGGTAAACTTACGGTCAATGCCTTGCGCAATTAGCTGATTTTGAGCTTCTTCCGAATCTTTGTGAATAAATGTTCCTTTTTGATCGAATACATTTACAGCATGGTCAGGTGTTGGTGCCGGAATAAATGCTCCAATGTAATAATTAAATTCCACAAGTCCATCAGGCTGCTGTGGATTAGTTGCTTGTAGTAGCCTCGGGAGTATTTCCTTAAGATCCTACACAGAATCTGTATTGTGAGCTATAATTATGCATCAAGAAGAATATTTAACCTACATTTTCATTAAGACTCAATTGGCCTTTCGGTTTAAGTAGTTGTTTTGCTTTCTTCCAATCTTCCAACTCATCTTCTTCAGTTTTGGAGGTTCTTGTTTTCTTTTGCTGTTTAGTTCGAATTAACATTAAATGTATCTTGTAGTAATTAATTACAACAGTGTGATATTAGGTAGGTATTACAATTACTAGGTATTTATAAAATTTAATTCTATATCAAACTAGGTACATACATTATAAACATGTGCAAATGTTTTAAGAAATTAAACTAACTATAAAGAAGTAGATAGAAACCCTTTTTAGTATAGGTAACTAACTACATTAATATTTTTCATAGTAACTGTTAAGTACGAGATACTATGTAATAAAAACTAGTGCTATTATTGCATTAAAATATGTATAATTGCTACTGCATTGTGGAAATAGTATAAAATCTACGTTTCTTAAAGGCGAATAAAGCAGTGCCATCAATGTTACTGTAAATTAATGTCATAAAAAAAAGTTACATACAATAACTTTAGCTGCGTTTATAGCAGGTGTTGCTTTTTTCGAAACAATTGTACTTGGCATGGTCACTGTTTCACACTACAAAACTCTTCTGCGAATAGTATAAAATTACGTGCAAATCTGAAGAAGCTCGCTGTTCACATAAAATACTGTTTGTTAGTACAGCTGTCACATTGTCTTGTTAAAGTTTGTAGTTCTCGTTTACGTTTACGAAAAAATGTTTTAGCCACTAAAGTATTATTTCACCTCAGAATCAGAATGCATTGACAAATTTTAATTAAGTAAATGTAGTGGATGTTACTGTTGAAACTACTTATTGATTTTTTGCTTGTATAAGCTTTAGTGCTACCTTGTGACATCTCCAATGATTTGTCGAATTAGTTACATTAAAATTGTAATGCAAACTACAGAAGATCATTTCTTATAACGCATTAAGTCTTATTATTTTTTATCATGGGATTATAAAAAAGCAACAAATAGTATTATAATAGATATTAAAACACAATTCAAGCTGATAATTACATGTATGTAATTTATATTTAAATTGTAAAAAAACTATTTAAACTATTAGATTAAATAAACTTATAAAACTATGTTACAATGATTAGTAATTGTTATAAACAAAACAGCTGCAGCAGTGTATCAGCGATTGTTCGATTTATTACAAATTCGTTTAATTTAAAATAAAATAAAAATGACAAAAGCCCAATGTAATATGATTACTATACAGTATGGCTATTAATTTACAGTACTGAAAGTTTCAAACTTTTTTCACTTAAAATAATATGTAGTAATAAATAAACACTTAAGTATTAGCTTTACGAATAAAATGTTTGAAGAGTCATCCTGTTCATATTCAATTTTGCAGTAGATATCCGTTGACTACGACGTGGTGAGTCCGTAATTTGATTGAATACACGTTCGTGATTTTCGTTGGTATCCACTGCTTTTTTCGTCCAGCTTTACCTTTTCCTTGGTGTAGCATACTTCCAGTTCTTCTAAATTTGGTTATAATGTTCAGTACAATAGCATTATTTGGTGCCTGTTTATTGAAATGGTCTGAAAATTGTTCGCGGACGAATTTAATGCTTGAACCATTTTGTTTACCTAAACCGTATGAGCGAAAATAGTGCTCAACTAAAAAGACTTTTTCTTCAGTAGATAACATTATTTACGAACTTGCAAGCATATTAGTACATCTAACTAAAGCCACACGTCAATGTTATGTCAAATAACAGTGTCACTTGTTAGAGGTTTAAGGACAAGTAGGCCTACCGTTTCAGTACTGTAAATTAATAGCCATACTGTATTATTGTTTGATTGGGGTTAAATAATCTATGTTTTCTATTTAACAAAGTAGGTGACTAATAATTCCTGCATCAGTTTTAAATTCTTGGTGGCTGCATTAAAGATTCTCAATATGTGAAAATTGTAAATAGAATAATTGTCAAAGCACAAATGCCTACACTATAAATTAACTGTAAATAAGCTTTAAAATGCAAATATACAAGAATTGCACACCACACATGGAATATATTAACTTATTTTTTGTCAAAGAGTTAGTGTGCACTTGAGATGAGTAACAGTAATTATAATTTGAGTGAGAAGGGTTGGCATTAGATAAGGCAGGAATGAAGGGGGTTACGTTCAGCGTTTTATTAATAATTGATGTTAGGAATGGCAAACACAGCTTAATTTATGTAGCTGACAGATTTGAATTGGGCGAAATCAATACAATGATATGAATTTTAATATAATAGAAAGATGGTTTGTGAAGTACGAAAATTATATGAGCGTTATGATTAAAAATTGTATCGCCAGCAAAAGACAAGACAACTGAAGGGTAAAGAAACGGTGCAAAGCAGTACGAGGAAGTAAAGATTGCAAAGGGCAATTAGGCTACCTATCAAAGAACACGGACATCGTGCAGTGCTAAAATAAACATGTGAAAACAGTGCATTTAAAACTGAAGTGATTAAAGTGTAAAAGTGGCAATTTCCAAGAAAATACAGTTTAGTATTTAAGCAAAAACAGTGCTTATATCAAAACTATAGTTCATAAGTTAAAACATGATATCAAAACTCATTTTCATAAAAACAAATGTAAATCGTAATCGCTAGGTCAGTCAATTGTTTAATATCACAAACAAGCTTGTAAAATTTGTGCTGTGTGCCAGTTGAGCTCACGGTTTTGTGTAAAAATTTTAAATGTAAAAGTGATTTGTTGAGCCCAAAAAGCGTTTTTCATATTCACTAGTGTGTAAAGCATCTTTAAGTGTAATTTTCATCATCGTAACACATTTCAGTGCCTAGCGATTAGCTCTGCGAGGTGTCAACCAAGAGCGTCCGACTTCGGGGTCCCTTATATGAGTAGCAGAGACATCAACCAATAAGAATTTGATGTGCTACGGATGGCGAAGAGCCTCCTGAGTGCCTAAATGCAGAAATTTGGAGGAAGAAGCCATCACCAAGTCCGTAATTGCCGTGGCGTCCTTCGATTGGGTGAAGCAAGCATATGCAGCCCATTTGCCAGGTAAAATTCACAGGAAAGATGTTGATGAAGGCCCGTAAATCCAGGGTTGCATACAGATTAGACTGTCTACGAGGTGTAGCACCAGGCCCCAGTTCCCAGAAGCTTTCCAGAGATTTTTAATCGACGTGGCGTCCTTCCATTTTGCGATATGGACCAAATATTTCGACCGTTTTGTCAGAAATAAAACAAAATCAGATCAGAGCGTCAGTTTGCGTCACTGAAACAAAACCAGGTTAGCCGGAAATTACGTCACAGCAATTAGATTGTATTTACCTGATGTTACTTTTGCCATTGTTGATGTTGGAGGTCAAATTACGAACATTTTTATACGTGCAGATCATCTTTGTGTTTACAGTCAATTTGAGGTTAAAGTTGTCAGAAACTAATTTAAGCAATTGCCATCCTAGTGAATTTATCATACACAAAAGTAATTGCAATACTAGCTGTTGAACTTATCCTTGAGAATTCTCTTATTAAAACCTTTTAATTTGTAGCCCACCACAGAGATGGCTTTATTCTAATTAAAATAACTTTTGTATTTTAAAAACTAAATGTACTGCAATGTTGACAAACTTAAATTTTTACAACTGTTAGAGCGAACCCACTGATGACATATTACAGATGCATTTATTGGTTTGGCCTCATCACTGTTACAGAAGTAAATTACAACAATCAGCAGAACACCGCAGGCTGACTTCGAGAGCTTACTTGTTCCACTTCTGTAGCATTACCCGATACAGTATGTTGGTTTTCTCTAAAAATTATTCTTTTATTTGCAATTTACAGCTTTTCCACAAATTTATAAGGTGTAAGCTTTAATTTAAAAGTCTCAAAATAGGTGCTGAAAGAGGACGCCTCATGTTTTAAACACATCGATTTCAAAAATACTTCTAAATGAATAATAAAATGTAATTCTGATGACAAAATATTTTATAAAATTTGTACGGAAGTATGTAGGAATTTGTTCTTTCATAACCCATCCAATGTAAACCGACATGTGCAACCTCATTTAAAGACATAAATAACTAAACTCTTTGATATTGATATAAAATCTAACAGTTTTTGATTAACATCTGCCATCTCAATTCCAATTTTGTTTTATTATCTAGTTTTATGACTTTCGTCATTTCTTTCCTTTAGCTAATACAACCATATTGTATTCTTATGTTATTCTTTGGCTGTTTTACTTCACTCATCTAAAAGACGAAGGAAGTATTGCAATCGTGAAAACACGCCCTCTGAGATTGCTTCAGATCTTCACGTT
>OW679195.1:81754687-82001513 GCA_940337035.1 Agriotes lineatus | reverse complement strand
CTACCCATAAAAGCCATTTAATTGCAATCATCGATTGCCTGTCACCTAATCTGTATCCCCCCGGTGGAATAATTGCGATCGTGTTTTCTTTCAAAAAATTTCGCCTGTAAACTAAACTGTAGCAGCCAGCTATTGTGTTACACTCTCTAAAAGGATCTACTCCATTTTCTTTGTTATAACGTGCCCAAAACTGTATACAAGCCTTGCGCAATATATCGACATCTTGAATACAGTATTTGACTATTGCTTCTTGCATGTCAAATACTACATTCTGTGCAATTTCCGAATTATACCACGCAAGGAAAGTTGTTCGATCCATAGGAGACATTTCATCAGCCATATAGTAATGAGTTGGGGGCAATACTCCAATATAATTTTGATTCTCTAACTTGTTAAATAAATGGGGGAAGTATCCTTTTGTAGCTTCAAAATTAAATGTTTTGGGCAGCTTAGCTAATGCTACAGGCAAAAAATTTAAAGAGTCTATAAATTTTACATTGGGACAGGTGATGCACATTAATTTTGTACCGGTGGCAATAATTTTCGGGGCCCACTTTTTCTGATGCTTGACAATATGCTGCATAATAAAAGAGCCATCATATCCCTTCATATTATGAGCCAGTGCAAAAACGTTAGCGATATTGGATAATTTAGAAATATATTCTAGCAAACTTTGAAGGGGGTTATTTTTAAACACATGTTGACGAGGACCGCAAATTCTGCAAGACTGTTCGATATCGCCAAGATTAATACAAGAATTGCATACATTTTGCGCGACACATAAATTTGGTTCGTGAACAAAAACATTATCTAAACCTTCCAAAGCTGTCTCCTGTCTTGCCTCAAAATCATAAAAAACGAAATAAACTTTTTAGGCAATTTAGGACTCTTTTTCTTTGCCATATAACATAAATGGCGGGTTGGCATTTCTTTCGCGCAGGTATGACAATATTTCACGCCGCACGTATGACTTTTCTTGCTGTTTTGCCAGTATGTCATGAGGCATACTCCACACCTTTTTAAAGTTTTGCGTAATGATTTTCTATGTTCGTCAAAACATTCCTGACCACGAAAATCCCTATGGCAAATATTACAAGCGATTGCATCCAAAAACAGGTTACAGGGCGGTTTTGAATGGCAACAAGGGCAAATATAAGAGCAGTTTTTGTGGGCCTGTTTATTATTGTGCGGGTTAAACAAAATTCGCAGAAAAAAGCGGTTGAAAAAGCTGAAGTTAAACTGGTTATCACATTGTAATGTTGATCCTCCAATAACAAATTTAATACTTTTCTAGTGGATTCCCTGGGCCCCTCGTAATATTTACTGGCGCCAATACGCGAATTATAAACGACAATGGTGTAATTAGCTAGATACAACTGGAATTGTTCCAAGTGCTCGCGTGTTGCTCCATTGATTAGATTAACACCGACATTTTCACAAAGCTCATACGATTTCTGTGTCAGGATTGGGTAACCTGCTTTATAGAGATGCAGATCTGGCTCATTATCTACCCAAGCTTTGGCTAGAATAAGAGCTCGGGCAAGACAGTAATTATCATCCTTTCTTACAGTTAATATACCATGTTTCCTTCGAGAAAATTCCTCAAAACTAACGCCAGTCATTCTGATACGCCCATACCCAACAGGCAAAGTAACACGGTAACACGGTTTACATGCAAGGTCATTTTATCCTGAGCAAAAAACTTGGCGTTAGATTGAAGAATTTTCTCCAAGGTCGACATTACAACACCGGCGTTGAGCTGGTCAACACGGCGGAAAGAAATGCCTATCGGCTTGTCGGCAAAATTGTCATTTCTTAAAACTAAACCTATCTTATCAGAAGCTGCTGCTCCCTTGGTGATATGCGTGATGATCTCATCGAATGCATTCTGTAAATAAGGGTTTCAATAAGTTAAAACGTCTAGCTCACCATATTTCAAAATGTTAACTGAGTATATAGCGTTGCAAATGTTTGAAATAATTAAACTATCAATTTCAAAAGCTGTAAAACAGCGATATACAGCAATGAATTTAGAGTATGTGACTAAAAAATAAACTATATTCCTATTTAAAATCCATAAATAACTTGCGACGCAAATTTAGAGTGGTTGTTTTCAATACACAATACTTTATAGTTATACTTACATTAAGCCATATGACAGGGTTGCTCGTCGCAGCCTCTACCTCGTTGAATTTGAAGGTCAAGGTGAGAGCTTCAGTGTTAAACTTCTTTATCATCCTGCGACCTTCCCCCATCAACGTAATATACTGAAGTCCCGTCACAGACGAGGGTTTTGCATGAACCAGCATGTCTGCAGAGGTCGATGGCTTTGGGTTATTCATCTGCTGTAAATTAAAAAAGAAATATGTTAGAAACACTTCGCCGTAAAATTACTTGTGTGGCCCAAACGGGTTTTATTTTAGTTTCATAAATCAAAATTTTCTAATGGCCGATTTAAATATAAAAAAGAAACGAATAACGACAAATGAGTTTTAAACTAATAGGTTTTCAGAATTGTTGCTGCAAAATGTAGGAAACTTTCACACATTTAAAAAATTGCTCTGCCATGAATCAAAATTTTCTAATGGCCGCTTTAAATATAAAAAAGAAACGAATAACGACAATTGAGTTTTAAACTAATAGGTTTTCAGAATTGTTGCTGCAAAATGTAGGAAACTTTCGCACATTTAAAAAATAGCTCTGCAAAACTTACAGGTGCTAACATTTCGCCAATTGCAGAAGTCCTTGGGGTAGGTCGTTGCTGCCCCGCATGGACGGTCTCCAACATGGCGGATGAAGTCGATGGCCCTGGGTTATTCATCTGCTGTAAATTAAAAAGAAGTATGTTACAATTACTTCACCGTAAAATTACTTGTATGGCCCAAACGGGTTTTATTTTAGTTTGTATAAATCAAAATTTTCTAATGGCTAGTTTAAATATAAAAATGTCGGGTATACTTACATTTATCGATGAAATGACCAGGGGCAATTGACGCGTATCGTCTTCCAAACCACGTTTAGCAGAAGGCCCCGTCGACGTAGATGCTCCATCCTGCAAATTGTGATTTATATTAACGTTTTTAAGTAACGGCCCTTTGTGCTGCTTTAAAACGACTAACGACAAATGAGTTTTAAACTAATAGGTTTTCAGAATTGTTGTTACAAAAGTTAGGAAACTATCGCACATTTAATAAATTTCTAAAAATAGGAGATATATTTTTACTTACCGATAGGGAGGCAAACGACTGCTTGGCACGAATTTTCCCGACGGCTTGACACAATTCGAAATAAGTATGCCAATACGACGGTTCCAGAACTACGCCCTCGTTAGATAGTTTATGTTGAATTATTTTAAAAGCTAGTAAAACAAATTCCTCATTTGAATATAGCCCGTTCTTGAAATAATCAAGAATTTGGTAGGCAGTTAACTCGGATGTGTTCATCGTTGCAGTTGAAAAAGCAATTCACACACTGTAGCACTTACACTCGCGCTTTCAAAAGATAGCTGGCACTTGTACTACGATGCGACTTCAGCTGAGGAATGGATTGGAATGAACGAGGCCTGCCCACCTTGTAGTGATTTAGGCAAGAGAAAGCGGCTCGCGAAAGCGCTGCAGGGCAAACCGTTACGTTTCACTGCAACAAACAAACCAGCCTCGTCACCAAGGTTGTTTAAATGAACAAAGCACATGTCTCGACCTGTTTTAAAAGTTTACAACGGTCAAATTTATGAATCAGATTTCGCTATATAAAATAAAGTAATTAACGCGGATTCGCTGATTTATTCGCGGATTTCGCTGTTTTAATTATAAAATAAAGTAATTATTTCATATAGCTTTTCAAATTTTCTGCGGTCGAATGGAAATTAACCACTGCGCGAATGGAAATTAACCAGAAACTTGGGACAATGACTATATTGCAAATTATAAAATTATTATTAGTAGCAAAGCTGTTACAAATATAATTTTTTTAAAATTGCATCTGCCTGTAAACACAATATGGTAAACATTCCCGTGCTTATAATTTAAATTTCTGAAAAAATAGTTTGTTTCAACTCGAACGGTGTGACGGCACAGCTGCGAAATGACGTCTTGTTCAATTCCTATATTTCCAAGACGCCTCGATAGCGCAGCGGTAGGGTCCTAAGGCTGCTGGTCAGAAAAGTAGGGTTCGATTCCTACTCGGGTCCGACGCAAATAGCTTTTTTTAAATTTAAATATTTCCGCGAGTGAATGCAAGAGAGAGACAACAGCTTCGAAGAGCGAGATAGATCTATCAGTTTGAATTTCAAATATTTCCGCGAAAATTAAAAACAACAGCCGTGAGAAGTGCGCGCGCACCAAGATGGCCGACGCCCCGGGAAATTCAAATTCAAAAAATTAAACTTAGAAAAAAATCGGAAAAAAATTCAAATTTCAAATATTCCCGCCAGAAATCCAAGATGGCCGCCGAAGTCCTACGCGTAATTTTAATCGGAAGCTAATGCGTAATTAATTCAGTAGCACATGTGAAAATTAATTAGATCAAACCGCGAAATTAATTAGATCAAACCGCGAAATTAATTAGATCAAACCGCGAAATTAATTAGGTCAATCCGCGAATTAAAACCGCGAAATCCGCGAATAAATCCGCGAATTAAACCGCGAATCCGCGAATCAATTAAAAGTGGTGGGGGATAAGTGTCCCCTTTCTACTTCTAGTAATAGCCTTATAACGTTATAACTAGGTGTTGGATAAAAGTAAAACTTTTTTATGCATCTTTTTAATACAGTCCACTATCCCAAATTAACAGTAACATAGTTGAATTATAATCTAAAAATATGTCACAAACAAGAATAAAGATAAAGGCGCAGCGCAGGAGAGGTCCCCGACCAGAACCCAAGATGGTAACGCAATTCATGCATATATGAAGTAAAAGCAATAGCTCATCTAATTGTTCCCTCTATTCGGTACTTGTTTGCGTGTCATCAGAAACACGTTTTGAGGCTTCACTTTTTGACACGTCATTTACTTACAGTAGATACAGTCTATTAAGACCCACAATATCTGCAAAAAAGAGAAAAATATCCGATGAATGTGAAACAATTCATAGATTACATATACGTTACCATTAACTGAACTGTAAACTGTATTACAACGATGTTGACAAATTGACATTTATTTCTAAAAAAACTAAAAAACAATAAAGCAGATGTAAGGTGCAGGCCAACTATATGGTTCAGATATGTTCAATAATGCCCAATGCCAACTAATAAAGTGGCGCATGATTGCAAGTGGTCGTGTTACAACAGTGGTATAGCTGTTATAGTTAGTATAATATTTTTTCTAGAACTGCTGATAATGTTAAGACTTCCCGACACAGTGAAATCTGAAAGTTAAAATAATCTATTAGTTGTGCTTTAGATCTGCGGTTTCGGATACCGTTGAGAGCGAAATCTATTAAGACCGATCAATACCTTCTATACATTCAAACGAGTTAGGTAATGCATTATCACATCCACTCAAAATAAAAGTAATAACAACATGAACTCCAATACTGAACAATATGTAGACCCACGTGTTACAGTAGTGTATCACGGTGAACTCTCACAAAGTTCAGTCAACCAGCATCAAGATATACAGCAGTTTGCTAATTTCAATCTTGAAAATTCTAATAATGTCATCATGAATTTTACCGAAAATTTAACAAATAATTCACACTCTTTTAAACGAGACACAACGTCTCAAGAGCTAAACGAATGAAAAAAACGCAAAATTACCAACAATGTCTTTCAAATATATGCTTTCGATTTTCCACCAATCATTCCGACCAAAAATAGGTTCTAACCGCTTACACGAATTACAAATGAGGAAAATGATGACTCCAAGTCAACCCCGGCATCAATAACAAACCTAAATGAACAAACGCAACCAAAAATCACGGAAAAGATCTGGCCAATATTCTTATACGGCTCACAAAACTACCAAGCGGTAATGCAAGATATTAAAGAAAACATCAAAGGCATATGCAAAAAAAGAACTCCGTATTAATCTTACAACTGTCGATGATTTCCGAACTCCAACTCTAACGCCAACTATTATACGTTTTACGACTCAAAAGAAGATAATAAACCAATAGTAGTTAAACGAATCGTGCCAAAATCGTTAAGCACTGAAGAAATACACCAAGAGTAATAACAGTTTGATCTCCCAATAACTAAAAATACTAAATTATATAATAAATTGATACTTCCAATACTAATAGTTATGGTAGACTTATAGAAAAGAGATAAAAAAGAAAATAAGCTATTCGATATAACTCGACTTTTTACTTCCTTTTACGATAAAGCAAGTATTGGATTCACCCCAAAAATTTGAAATTGAGTTTTCAACAGATCTTTACGTTTTCGAGTTCCCTGAACCCAAAAAACGTGTTTTTCTTCATTGGCTTCTCCGTCGCTGTCTGTGAACAAAATATCTCAAAAACGAAAAGAGTTATGGCGTTGAAACTTCATATATAAGCTTTGTGTACTATGTAGATGAGACAGCAAGCTTTTGAAGAAAATCGCATAACCGCCAGCAGGTGTTTACTATTGTGATTTTTCAGTTTTTTTTCGATTTTTTCAAAAACGGCTGCAACGACTTTTTTCGAACTTTACATTTTTACATTTTTAATGTGTATTGATGTGAGATAGGCGATTTTCTAAAATGGGTTTCTTTTGTTTTTTTCTATTTTCTTTATTAACTCCTATTTTAAATAGAACACCCGGTATATTATTACATTTTTGAATTCAGCCAAAAATTTCGCTAACGCTCGCATTCTAATTTGACCTATTCGTGCAATAAAGAATGCCTTTTTGCACTTGTATCTTAAATAACTATTATCGTCTTGTATAACAAATTCTATTAGTGAAAATTTCACTTTTTATCGAAAAAAGGATCGCACATTTTGTTTTGGCTATTAGTTTTTTTCCAAAAGTTAGCCTGTCATAAATTGTGCTTTTGGCTTTTCTACAGCTTAACAGATAACAGAGTTAAAGTATATCTGACGAAACTTGACAGCGATAGCCGGAATAAGGAACCAACTACTCGCTGGTTAATGGTTTAGAAGACGCCACGAGCAGATGTCCTGCAAGAAAACTACTGCGCTTACTTTCCTAACGGTTCATATTTCTTGCGCCTACTACCAAGCAACCCATAATACACCGCTGTTGAGATTTATATCTAGCCACGCTAGCCTCTGTAAATCGGACTCGCTAGGTCGCGCCCACTACTACAAAGTCTCATCGCAGAGACATTAATCATATAACTACGTTGAATTTGGAACACCCTGCACAATATTGCGAGCATTATTATGTTATTTTATGTTTTTTTAATAGACGTGAAAGTAGTCTCTGTATCGTATAGAAATAGCTATTTAGCTATTTACGACATTAGGAAGGAGTAGTCTTCGTAAGAAAAAATCAGTATCACGTGATCTATGGCGTCATAATCGTAGTACTATAGTAACAAGATAAAATTTCCGAAAATACTTAATTTTATTGTTCAAATAGGTATTTTTGAAGTGTATCGTTGCTTTTCTGGCCTGAGTTGTCAAAGTTATGGTTCTGTTCTTCAACATGTCATGTTGACATTGACGTTTGTTAGTGCCAGATACATCAATTTAATTTTTGTAATATGTATACATTCTATAACATCTATGTATGTTGTTTATGTCTTTAAATTCGCAGCATGAAAATTATATTCTGTCTCAAACACGCATAAAGATAACATAACCTAAATTTAACACCCAATACCTTCTGTGCCATAATTCATAATATTGAAAATGATTTACAACACTGCTTCGTGCAAAATTTAATCAAGTGATACTGAAATTTCAACTACAATGACTATAGCTAAGCATTTATGGCCGCGCTAGTACATCACGAGCGAGACACGGAAACACTTGTGTTGTATATAGTTTTTTTTTGTATACTGAACAAGAACAAAAATCATTTTAATTATTAAATAATTATTCCAAATCACTTGCTTTCAAAATGTTGTGATTCGTGTTATACGTTTGTCAGTACTGAAATGTATTGTCGCCAGTCTAAGTCAAAACCTAAGCCGGGCTCCTTAGCTCAGTGGTTAAGCATTGTTGCTACTGATCTAAGGGTCGAGAGTTCGATCCAAGATCTAGGTAAGGTTTTTAAAAATAAAAAAAAGTGCGGATGAAAACCTCTACAGTAGTCTACAGAATGCCATCATTCGGAAGTGATGTAAAGCCTTGGGTCCCATGTTTACTACGATGTGTAGCATGTAAAAAATCCCTTGCTAGGGTTGGAACTCCTTAGTCTCGGCAAAATTCTAAGTAATACTTTGACCATATGACCAAATCAGTCGATGTATGAGGTACCTGGTACTCCGCATGCCTAGACCTTATCCATTACAAACAAGCAAGTCAAAACCTAACCTGCTAGCCGGCGATTTCATACTTCAGTACTGGTAAACGTATACATATACATATCGCAGACGTCGTTTAGCGCTGCCGGCCTAGACCATAAAAACGTATAGTCGTTCGGGAACTAGGAGAGACACTAGATTTTAGAATATAAGATAATTTCTTGTGTTTAGGTTGTCATTACTGAAATCTAGTTATAAATTTAGTTCCACTTTGAAATGTAGTAATCAAAGCATTAAATAAGTGTAGGTTATGTTACACATTTGTGGACACCGAGGACAGCCGACTTCCGGGTCCGCCGCCCGCCGTCCCTAAGCTCTAGGTTCGCTACAGCAGCCCGCACCTGGAGTGTGCTGTCGTCAGACGCATTCTGCACGGCCCCAAGCTTCAGATCTGCGTTAGCTGCTTGCGGACCAGAGTGTGTTCCGGCCCGCCGCCCTCCAGCCGGCTTCACGTCACCACTAGGTCTGCCCAGGAACCCCAGAAACTCCGCGGTACGAGGAGGACTTCGCCTGAGCGTTTCCAAAGATCGACGCCCCGGCTTCGCACCGCTCCGCCGAGGATGCCCCTGGCTACCTCGCTCGGCACGAAACTCGCATCCTCACGGCAAAATGGCTTTCTTTACACACTAAATACATAAATTACTATTAATAAAGTGTTTTTAAAATGTATACAGTTTTATTACGAAAAATCTTAGACGACACACGGCCTATACGCGAATAACGGACGCGGTCAAATCCGGGGGGATAGCCGAGGTTTATAGTCAACCAAGTCCCTTATTCGTTATATGGCATCTAATGGCGTTAATAATTTACCTGAACTAAACACACACACACATGAAAAGCCTTTCATAACAGCCGCCGGTAGTTAAATATAATAATCATATAATCTTAGAAACCCAGTCATTCACAACGGTCGCGGGCGGTTAAGGATTATAACAACCACCAGGCGTTAAGGATAACCTGATCTTTAACTTATATTTAATAAATTATTCTTAAAATGTACAAATTTGTAATACTAAAAATTTTGACCGACACACGACCGATAGGTAAATAATGATCATCCGTATCAGCGTTTCTAATTCATCAAGTTGAAACAATTTTTTGGCTCCGCTTAATTGTTTCGCCATTTACCAAATTATTTCAGGCCTAACCTGTATATTTTTATTGAATTATAATCCCTTGCATTTCGAATTCTTAAATTTTCCAATTCAGCGAATTTTGTACCTGCATTGAGTTGCTATCGTTAGCACGGTGCACTTTTGACCCGCTCTATCTGTTATCGCTGGCAGTAGAAATGCGAACTTTCTTTTTGAAGCGAACGTTTCGGGCCCCGTACTTGTCTTCTAGCCCCGGCTGACGCGTTTCGCGCGGTCGAGGTTTGATTTTTCAATAAGTCTTTAGCTTTCACCTGCAAGTCACAAATTGTACTTGGGGTTAACAATTTTCACTGGATGATTCTAAACTTGGAGTGCAGTTTCCTGTCCTAATTCGAAACGAACACCTGCTTTTTTCTGCATCGCTTCTGGTTCTGCACCGAGGGCCAACACACCCATGTTGCGTAAGGCTGATTCCTTGCTGTATGCGGGTTACCAGTTATAGCAGCTCCCGGCTAGCGTTTATGCCCTAAACTTGTGGGCCTAGAAGGTCAGTTGGTTCGTTTTTTATTACAACGCGGATCGAGGACGAGTTATGTAACTACCAAGTCAATCTTGTGCTGGTGATTCCGGCAAATAAATTTATTACTAACATGATAGTTTATTCACTCAACAAACTTAATTAAACATAGTATTTAAAACTATTGACTTTTTATGTGTACTCTATATCTTTTTTTTTGTAAAAGGAGCAGCCACGTCTTGTTTTCTCTCATCAACCTAGAAAGAAAGGTTTTTATGAATGACAGCGATATGCATATCTCTAGATTTACTTTGCAATTTCAAGTCATTTAACGACCATAAAAGGGGTTATTTGTGGTCATGCGTGTGGCCACCTTCAATTAGTTTTGGCTGCATAATGTAGCAAAATTTTCACATATTTTATGAATTACATAAATTACATTTGATGATTACCAGATTATTATGCATTTATAAACTCTAATTACTGTAGTTGGTTTATTCTAATCCAAATCATTTGGTTTCTGGCGCCCATTTGTTTTTTTGTCTTGGAGCTATTCACAGGTTAGTACAGCTGATAAAGAATTTACGATGCAAGGCCGCCGAAATTGAGATAGTTCGGCCTACGCGGTAAGTGTCGGGAAATTCTTGTATTTGCCTTGTAGTAAGCGCAGTAAGCAGGTTGATCTGTGGTCTTTTGCTATCACCGTTAATTATTTTAATTAATTAACCGCAGGTCAGCTTCTTTGTTGTGTCAAAGTACTTATATTATTAAGAAACACTAGTAGGACATAAAATGTTGTATACACCAAGGACGTTACTTGATGTTTATACCCTCGGGCGCCTTTTAAACCTTCGTGCCAGATACCCTCGGGCTTGTAAACTTGTCGCCCTCGAGCGGGCATATTTCGGTCATAATAATTTTCATTACTTGCTTGCTTGACGCCACTTTGAGAGCGAACCCGTAGGCCGAATTGCCTGAGTTTGGTGTCAATCGACTCAAGGCGACGCAAGTAAGCCAGTAGTGGGGTTATAAAATTTTTATAAGTGACTTTTTTATGTGGATTTTATTGTTGATAGCTAACCTCAAAATTAACTCGACACACAAAATTGATCACTCTTGTACAAATTGCATTAAATGAATTATTTCGCGCCCAATTTGGGTGCAGAACGCTAGTAACCTAATAATGTCGTTGGTTCATAAGTAACTATTCTGTAAGTAATAGAGTTTAGAATACACTGTTTTATTGTTAATACCCCTGACTAATTTTTAGATTTCGATCAGTACTGTTTAAAAATATTCAGACTGTAGGACAACATTCAACAGAGCCAAGAAGTAACTACTTGGATAATAAATCTTTGAAATTCCAACTGGACCGAAAAATTTACTAGTACCACGAAAAATTGAAGCATTTTCCTCTTCACAATTTATTCGACCATGCTATATTGAATTTTAAATACACAGGGAGCGAAACAAAACTTGACAAACTATTGAAATCGATGGTAATAGTATATTGCATTAAAAGGGATGTAGGTAAGAGGTAGTGTAAATCTTCCTACATCCTGTGTAAAGTACATAATTTTTTCCACTACCAATATTTTCTTATGTAAAATAAATGGTAATAGCGTAAAATTATTACATTTTCTAAATTATAGTAGCCTATTTCGGAGCTTGGGGCGATGTTATAGTGTTGTAACGTTTTGTTTGACAGTTATAAACGCACTGTGAAAAATGCGTGAATACAATTACGAGTGCTGTTTTGTGAGCTTTGTGCTTGTATTCTGATTAAAAATGGATAATAAGTACGAGCAATAATGGTTGTCTTCATGTTAATCACATGGCAAACACGGCGTCTCGTCAGTTATAGTAAATGCGGGATGTAAGTAATTTACTTCTCTAGGGAGGAAGTACATTGTCATGGAAACTGTAACATTTTTTGTAAATGATCCCTACATTCCTCTAATCAGACAGTAGTAGAAGTGGAGGCACCACTAATTGGATTAGGTCAAAGGTCAACCGCGAATAAAATTGATTGACCTACTTAAATGACCCAATTAAATCGAATTCTGCGAATTAAGCCGCGAATTAAATTGACCTAATTAGCCCGCGAATTAAATGCTCCCATTAATTGACCCAATTAAATTTCGCGAATTAATCCGCGAATTATTACACATATGATAATTAACCACATGTGAATAATTATTTTAATTTCCGAATTTTGCGGCGGCCATTTTGGATTTGATTACGTCACACCTATGTCTTCCGTCTCACTTCTCGCAGCTGTTCTCTCTTGCTCGCATTTATTCAATTTAATAAATGTTTGCTTCCTGCAGAATTTGAACCCGAGTTGTTGTGCCAGTACCCTTACACCACTTCCCCAGAGCTACTGTGGCCTGTTGCTTTTAACGTGTCTCTGCATCAGTTTCTTCCCGAAATATGTTTTTAAAAGTTTGTCGAATAAGCGAAAATTTTAACAATATTAAGTTACTGTTTTTGAATTAATAAAATTAGTAGGGTAATTATATAGATAGCTATAAAATTTAAATTTAAAAATCGCGTTGACTGTGTAACGTGAGTTGCAGCGTGTTTTATACGTCAAACAAGTTTCCGTACAGACCGTCTGACCGGGGAGGCACCCCACGTCGAAAGGTTTTGAAATGGTGAAAAAGATCGGATTTATGTCATCACTTCGATGCAATTATTGACGGCATGAAACCCATTTCTATACACACTGGTCGTTGGTATTTCGACAGTTATTAATTTATAGCGGCGAAATTGCCGTGCCTAAGAACTAATAATTAGAAATAAACCGGACCATGCTATATCAACGCCATAAAATCGGTAGTCTCTTTCTTTCTTTACATGTATTGTTATGGTACACTAAGAGTATTATACGATTTTGCATTTAATCAAAATTACATTGCTGTTAAAAAAGAAGCACGTGTCTTTTCCAACAAGGCGACAGGGCGGCGCAGACCCCCTAGCGGACAAAGTATTGATGGTGAGAAGTTCTGAAAAGGCTGGGGATTATATCATTACATCGATGCAATTTTTGACGGCATGAAAACTTTTTTTTGTAAAGATACCGATCGTCTCTTTCTGTCTTTGTATGTGTGTACGAGAATTAAGCTACAATTATTCTACCTACACGCAATTCAACATCATCTCACTTAAAATTATCACAATCGTTTTACAAAACAATTTTATAATAACGAAAATTATGTAACAATAGTTTTAGAGTTATTTCTAAGCATAACTTAAGCATAATTTTGCAAATGTTTTACACTTTTTTATAAATTGCGTCGCTCAAAATTCAAATAAATCACAATTTTTTAAATTACATCACGCTGTTTTGAAATCGTAATTTGATTTATATGGATTTTCGCTACTTTGTATCTGTAAAATAGCTTCAAATACTTATATTTTAGCTTTCTAAGCATAACTTAAGCATAATTTTGCAAATGTTTTACACTTTTTTATAAACTGCATCGCTTTATTCAAATAAATCACAATTTTTCAAATTACATCACGCTCTTATGATTTAAACTATATGGATTTTCGCCACTTTGTTTCTGTAAAATAGCTTCAGATACTAATATTTTAGCTTTTCGATTTTTTAATTATTGCAGATTCATGAAAAACAGAAACAGGGTAGAAATAAAAACACAAATACTTTGTAATAAACAAATACATTGTTATTATTTTCGTAGAATATTTAATAATATAAAAATAATTATACAATTGTCTGTCTTATTTTCTAAAAATCACTTAGCCAATTTACAAAACTGTAGTTTGAGGTGCACAGCATTTCAAATTAAAAAGGCTGCAAGTAATAAAATCAGAATTCGTTTACAAGGGATCGTCGAACCAAAATTTCACCCTTTATAGTAACGGTGCCCTTGTCATCCCAACTCACATCGTTTGATGCACTCAAAATGCGTAGGAAAACTTCAGCTTTTTTCTTACAAGTGGTGGGTAGTGTAGATAAAATATAGGCCTTTGATATGCTGTTACTGCTTGTTTCAATAGGTATGTTGATTGGTTGCCGTGCTTGGTTTGTGAAATGAAGGTATCTTTGTCACACTTGGTTGTACTGCACCCATTTATCGTGATCAGTTAATTTGGACTGTAAAACTTTTTTCATTTCGGTATCATGGTGGTATTATAAAGTTTAAGACGCTCCCAATCCAGAACTCCATTCGTTTTTTATGTTGATGACCTCTGCCTTAGCGATGTTTATCTAACTGCCCCTTTTTGGAGGCGCTTCCTTATCGACGTTTTTCTGACTGTATTTTTTTGCTGTGGACTTGGTTGAGTAGTTGGTGTTTTTAATTTATATTCTAAATCGGACTCGCAGTTATCAGTTTCCACTTCGGTTTTCCCTGTATCGCCACTGGGCTGGCACCTTTTTCTGTTTAGGTTTATCTAGCAGCACATGAGCAACGTTAAGGTCTTTGATGTAATCAGCAAACTGTAGGCGTCCGGGTGGATAAATAGTTTTTCGAAACCTCAGAGCGTCGTGAACTAAATCGACTATGTTAGACGCCGGTAAAATTTCACCCTTTATAGTAACGGTGCCCTTGTGATCCCAACTCACACCGTTTGATGCACTCAAAATGCGTAGGAAAACTTCAGCTTTTTTCTTACAAGTGGTGGGTAGTGTAGATAAAATATCGGCATTTGATATGCTGTTACTGCTTGTTTCAATAAGTATTTTGATTGGTTTCCATGCCTAGTTTGTAAAACGAAGGTATCTTTGTAACACCTGGTTGTACTGCACCCATTTATCGTGATCAGTTAATTTGGACTTGAAAACTTTTTTCATTTTCATTGGACTAGTTCGGGCGGTACAAGCAATATCTTCTGCGTCTCTTCCATGTTGTTTGAAAATAGGGCTCAATCGTTTATACCTGTAGAACCGTCGTGGATAAACTAACTTAAAATCAAGACTCTCATAATAAATATATAAAAAATATGGCAGGAGCGGGAATCGAATCCAACAATTTTCAAAACACGGTTTGATATATATTTATCGAAGGACTTTCAGCTGACGTTTTATAATTATTATTTGCCGTGATTCGTCATCGCTGTATTTTACAAGAGCCTACCTGTCTGCCACGCGACGTACGCAATGTTTCCACCCCCTTTTTATTTAAAAATTTGTTAAACCAGAGGTCTAAGCCGATGCCGCACTAACTCGTTTTAAGCAGTTGCGCTCTGTTACCTGGTGCACCTAAAGATGACCCCCAGAAGAATTAATAACTTCCAGGAAGCAACCGCCCCTTTCAGCAGGACATCAATTGCAGAATCAAGTAAGAAAAAGACAAAACCAAGTAAGAGAAGGCAGATTTCAAATAAAATTCAACACCGGGCAACTCTAGCATCACCGCAGATAATAGTTGTTGACGAAGAGACCCGGGGACCATCGCTACAGCTACAGCATACGGACCTGGGGAAGATTTGAGGTCGATCGTGCAGGAGACCATGCATTGCTGTGACGTAATATCGGACACCTCGACCTAGGAGAAGCAGCTCCGTCGTGAGAAGAAGCGGTTATTGTGCGATTTTTGTGTGCCTTTAAACAATACAATTGCAGAATCAAGTAAGAAAAAGACAAAGCCAGGTAATAAAATGCAGTTTTCAAATAAAACCCAACACAGGCCAGCACTACCACTACCAACACAGATAGAGTATGTTTACGAAGAGACCCGGGGCCCATCGCCACAGCAAACAGGCATGCATAGCTGTAACGTAACAACGGAGACCACGACCGAGAACAAACATATCTGTCGTGAGAAGAAGCGGTTATTGTGTGCTTTTTGTGTGCCTCTAAACAATAGTTCTAACAAAGTTGTTCATTTGGGCCTGGATCCTTATAAAAACTTCTCACCTGTGGTAAGAATTCTAAAGACCGGCGGCTTAGGTGTTTCATTTACAGCTGAAGCTTTCATAGATTTTCTGGAAGCTCTACCGGACATGCTTGTGATGGCCAAACAAAAAATTTTCAAAAGTGATTTAAGTGAACATACAGTGGAACACGTGAGCCATGACACTTGCAAGATCATTTAAAAGGACCCCGCAAACAAATTTCCACTTTACGTAAAGTATGACACGCTGGAAAATTTATTGCCGATGTATCATTGGATGGTAGTTAAAATCACAGACTTGAAACGTGTAAAGTGTAATTTCGAAAAGTTTGCTGTATCAATAAGGAAGAGGTCATCAACATCAAAAACGAATGAAGTTCTGGATTGGGAACGTCTTAAACTTTAAAATACCACAATGAAATTGGTTCGACGATCCCTTGTAGACGAATTCTGATTTTGTTATTTGCAGCTTTTTTAATTTGAAATGTTGTGCACTTCAAACTACAGTTTTGTAAATTGGCTAAGTGATTTTTGAAAATAAGACAGACAAATGTACATTTATTTTTATATTATTAAAGATTCTACAAAATAATAACAATATATTTGTTTATTACAAAGTATTTGTGTTTTTATTTCTACCCTGTCTTTGTTTTTCAGGAATCTGCAATAATTAAAAAATTTTAAAGCTAAAATATTAGTATCTGAATCTATTTTACAAATACAAAGTGGCGAAAATCCATATAAATCAAACTACTATTTCATTATAGCTTGATGTAATTTAAAAAATTGTGATTTATTTGAATTTTGAGCGATGCAGTTTATGAAAGAGTGCAAAACATTTGCAAAATTATGCTTAAGTTATGCTTAGAAAACTAATATATAAGTATTTGAAGCTATTTTACAGATACAACGTGGCGAAAATCCATATAAATCAAACTACGATTTCATAATAGCGTGATGTAATTTTAAAAAATAGGATTTATTTGAATTTTGAGCGACGCAGTTTATAAAAAAGTGTAAAACATTTGAAAAATTATGCTTAAGTTATGTTTAGAAAGTTAAAATATTAGTATTTGAAGCTATTTTACAGATACAAAGTGGCGAAAATTCATATAAATCAAACTACGATTTCATAATAGCGTGATGTAATTTAAAAAATTGGGATTTATTTGAATTTTGAGCGACGCAGTTTATAAAATAGTGTAAAACATTTGCAAAATTATGCTTAAGTTATGCTTAGAAATAACTCTAAAACTAGTTTTACATAATTTTCGTTATTATAAAATTGTTTTGTAAAACGAATTCTGATAATTTTAAGCGAAATGATGTCGAACTGTGTGTTTTTCATTCAAATTTAATCGCGTGTTGAATTATTATGTCGTTTTTTGTATAATTTTAAGTGACTTTTGTATAATTTTATGTGACATGCTGTTAAATTTGAATAAAAATATCGTTTTTTGTATACTTTCAAGTGACATGATATCGATTTTTGTAAATTTTTAAGTGAGATGATGTCGAATTGCGTGTTTTTATTCAAAATTTAATCGCGTGTTGAATTCAAATGTCGTTTTTTGTATAATTTTATGTGACATGATGTTAAATTTGAATAAAAATACGGTTTTTTGTATAATTTCAAGTGACATGATGAAATATTAGTATTTGAAGCTATTTTACAGATACAAATTGACGAAAATTCATATAAATCATGCTACGATTTCATAATTGCGTGATGTAATTTAAAAAATTGCGGTTTATTTGAATATTGAGTGATCCAATTTATAAAAAAGTGTAAAACATTTGTACTAACATTATTTTTACCATAATTTTCGTTATTATAAAATTGTTTTGTAAAACGAATTCTGATTTTCACAGGTGGACTACATCGAAACATTTTGCGTTTAATTTAAATCAGTCTCTGATCTATAATATTTTTGTAAATTGACCAAGCAACTGTCAAATAAAATTACGTAATGTTCACAACTCGTAACATTTTATACGTTGAGCGTCTGTTTATATCAATTATTTTTGCCTGAAATGTTCATTCGAGTTCCAGAGAAGAAAATTACGCGGCATTATGAAAATGCATCGTCCCATACTGCTGCTTTAACACTGCAGATTTTGACTGAAAAAATATAAAAGGAATAGAACACCCGCCCGTGCTCTCTGGTTTAGCAATATGCTACTTTTGGCTATTTTATGTGCTTAAAAGACATTTGCAGGGTAGGAAGTTCTAGTCTGAGAAAGATATTGATACCGCAGTTCACGATTAGTTGGAAGTAGCGATGTGTCGATCCGGTCGGATTCGATACAAAGGATGGAATCCGGGGCAGGCTCGATTTGGCTCGAGTCCAAGTTTCGGTCCGGATTCGTTCCGAGGAATGAAAAGGTCGCGAGGCGTCAAATCTCGCGGACATTCATTTCTTTGGCATTCCGTTATTCGATCCATTTCAATACAGAATACAATACAATGTGTTGATGGGGAACAGCAAATGATGATGGTGTTCGTTTTAAAGGCTCGACGTCGACAGGCGACACATGATACGGCCGAAGTTGCATGCTTTTTTATCAGTTATCAGTGATGTATGGCTTTTGGCGGCTTTGTATGTGCCTAATTGATGTTTGAGACATATAAACATACTGAATTACCGACTGCGTGACCACTCACCAAAACAAAGATACTCGCGTTGTTCGTTCCGGGTCCGGAATGACCGAGGACCCAGGGTGTCTGAAATGCACATTCAATTTAGATATCGATCCGAGGATCGAATCCTATGGACTCGTTGCACTTGAGGAATGGGATTGGAATGAACGAGTCCGCAAAAGTATTGAAACTTCCCATCACTAGTTGGAAGGTGTTCCTACAGAAGATGATTGGCAGCTTGTAAAATGAAAGAATGCTCAAGTGTATTATTGCTGAAGGGAATTACTTTGAGCATATTTAAAATAAAATCCTAAAATGTTAACCGTTTTCTTTATTCTCAATAATTGTAGCTTAACCCTCGTACACACATACAAAGACAGAAAGAGACGACCGGTGTCTTTGCAAAAAAAGGTTTTCGTGCCGTCAAAAATTGCATCGATGTAAAGATATAATCTCCAGCCTTTTCAGAATTTCTCACCATCAACACTTTGTCCGCTAGGGGGTCTGCGCCGCCCTGTCGCCCTGTTGGAAAAGACACGTGCTTCTTTTTTAACAGCAATGTAATTTTTATTAAATGAAAAATTGTATAATGCTCTTAGTGTACCATAACAATACATGTAAAGAAAGAAAGAGACCACCGATTTTATGGTGTTGATATAACATGGTCCGGTTTATTTCTAATTATTAGCTCTTAGGCACGGCAATTTCGCCGCTATAAATTAATAACTGTCGAAATAACAACGACCATGGTCTATACAAATGGGTTTCATGCCGTCAATAATTGCATCGATGTGATGACATAAATCCGATTCCTTTCACCATTTTAGAACCTTTCAACGTGGGGTGCCTCCCCGGTCAGACGCCTCTGTACGGAAACTTATTTGACGTATAAAACGCGCCGAAACCCACGTTACACAGTCAACGCGATTTTTAAATTTAAATTCTATAGCTGTCTACATAATTACCCTACTAATTTAATTAATTCAAAAACAGTAACTTAATATTGTTAACGTTTTAACATTCGAGCATATTTTTACCACTCGAGCAAGTGCAGCGAAGCGAGAGTGATAATTTATGTGAGAAATGTTAAGACGGTTACCCCTCGAAATGCGTTCAGTAGTTTATTGTTCATTGAGGCAATAATTTTGAATCAATAATAATTATTAAAAACTGCTAAATCGAAATCGGACTACCATGAATATGTGTGATGTTGCTATAGTGCATGCATGTTAAATGAGTGGATACATGTTAAATGTATCTTAACACTCGAGGACCCGATCATGTTAAACACTGTTTAACATTTCAATGAACTAAACACTGTTGAACATTTCAATGAACAATAAATAACTATAAAATTCTCGCTTATTCGACAAACTTTGAAAAACATAATTCGGGAAGAAACTGATGCAGAGACACATTAAAAGCAACATGCCACAGTAGCTCTGGGGAAGTGGTGTAAGGGTACTGGCACAACAACTCGGGTTCGAATCCTGCAGGAAACAAACATCTTTTAAATTAAATAAATGCGAGCGAGAGAGAACAGCTGCAAGGGGTAAAACGGAAGACATAGGCGTAACGTAATCAAACCCAAAATGGCCGCTGCGAAATTCGGGAATTAAAATAATTATTCACATGTGGTTAATTATCATATTTGTAATAATCCGCGGGTTAATTCGCGGAATTTAATTAAGTCAATCAATTGGAGCATTTAATTCGCGGTTGAATTAGGTCAATTTAATTCGCGGCTTAAAATTCGATTTAATTGGGTCATTTAATTAGGTCAATCAGTTTAATTCGCGCTTGACCTTTGACATAATCCAATTAGTGGTGCCTCCACTTCTACTACTGTCTGATTTGAGGGACGTAGGAATCATTTACAAAACTTGTTACAGTTTCCATGACAATGTACTTACTCCCTAGAGAAGTGAATTACTTACATCCCGCATTTACTATAACTGACGAGGTGCCGTGTTTACCATGTGATTAATATGAAGACAACCATTATCGCTCGTACTATTATCAATTTTTAATCAGAATACAAGCACAAAGCTCACAAAACAGCACTCGCAATCGTATTCACGCATTTCTCCCAGTGCGTTTATAACTGTCAAACAAAACGCAACACTCTAACATCGCCCCAAGCTCCGGGATAAGCTACTATAATTTAGAAAATGTAATAATTTTATGCTATTACCATTTATTTTAAATAAGAATATATTGGTAGTGACAAGAATTATGTACTTTACACAGGATGTAGGAAGATTTACACTACCTCGCATCTTGCTACCCTTGTTCGCTGCGCTCTCTCAGGCATCAAATTGTTCTCGGTAGTGTAAATTTTACCTACATCCCTTGTAAAGCAATATACTATTACTCCATCGATGTCAAAAGCTTGAAAAGTTTTGTTTCGCTCTCTGTGTATTTAAAATTCAATCTAGCATGGTCTAATAAATTGTGAAGAGGAAAATGCTTCCATTTTTCGTGGTACTAGTAAACTTTTCGGTCCAGTTGGAATTTCAAACATTTATTATCCACTTATCCAACAGCCACCAAACACCAAAATGGCTCTTTACACTAGAAATACATACAAAATTTTATCAAATTCCATCTTCAACTTCACAAAAACTTACAAACTCAATCAAACTGTTGCGTGATTATGGACGCGCCTTGATGTAATTGCCAATAATTTTTGACAGTTCCAAAAAAGTGACGAATTACCATAATAATCAGGTATCTATGGCGGTGCGTAAAATAAAATGAAGTCACCTGATTACTTTATTAAGACATTGTTTACGTAGTTGCGTGTGGCGGTGACCGTTAAACTCTTAACGGTCGGCGGCCATTATCAATGACTTTTTTTTTAATCACGTAGGTCTTGACCACCGCCAGCAGTTATTATTTTTAAAGGTCGGCGGCAGAAAGAGAGGAGCCGAAGAAAATATCAGTTTTTCAACAGCTCGCCGCGAAGAAAGCGGTTCGACTCGATAGGCGTTAAGTTAAGGGGATATCCTGGTAAAACCAGCTATTTTGGAAGAATATAGTATTCAGTGTTACATAGCCCATAAATTTTCTTTAATTTGATGCAATAATCTTTGGTATTAAAATATTTATATAGTAGCTTTTGATTTGAGCTAATGCGCAATTTTCGCAAAAAGTATTTTACTTTAACTCGTTGACATTTACTTACGCAAACGAAAATTCAGCATTCGCTTATACAGAAGACTGTAGAATTGTATGAGAATTATTTCATTCCACTTTGTATTGGTGCTACTTTCAATAATAAAGAAGTTAGAAGAAATTTGGTGTGACTACGCGTAATTTCGTAAACGCGTCAAGATGGCGGATATCTCAATAGCCAATCAGAAAGATAGTCGAATGCAGGCTCTCACGGCCGTTGTCCATAATGGTAGATTCTTCCGGGTTATGCCGTGGTCGTCGATTTGAACTTGACGTTTCGCTGCTCATGCTGTCAGCCTCTTCAGAAGTTTTCTAAAGAGTGATGTTGATGCCTTTTGCTCCTGGTTATATACCGAGAAGCCATTACGTTTAGCTGCTCATGTAGATCTAGTATGTTTTTGGTACTGCGCTTGGTTGCTCACGTGAAACTTGTTAATGGGTGGATTGGTTTTGCAGAGCTACCTTCCATGTGTTACTAAGGTGGTAGCCGTCTTCTCGGTTGAAATTCTTTGGATTTTTAATAATAAAATAAAATATAATAATATAACAATAATAATAAAATAACACAGTGGTATTTGTCCTAGGAAAAGGTGAAGTTAGCACCCCTACACTTCGATCCACATTTTTGTCCCTTAAGTACATAGAACTATTTTTAAAAATAGCGAGGAACTCTAGAACTCTTTGGGGTGCAACGGGAACTCTTGAAAAAAATAACTTTTTTTGAAGTTGTGGTGCTAACTTCACAGGGGTCCAGATGTAAAGTAAAGGCTTTATCAGTACCTGCAGTTAGTTTGAATATCAAAGAAATGTGTTTTGTGCTTTTTTCTATTAAATTAAAATATTATTCTATAGGCGGGTATGCATTTTTGGAATAAAACTGGTTTGAATTTCAACTCAGTTTTGAGGGCGTTTTCGAAAAAATTATAAACGGGGAAGTTGTTCAGTTTAGCGAGTTCTATTACGGCTTAAAATACTTGCACTCATTTCCATAATACTCTGTATACGTGGTTTAACATTAGAAAAATGTAAATGCCTAAACATTTATTAAAGATACGGCAACTCGTATAATATTGCCAAAATAGTTATTGCACTGCAGCAGCAAAAATGCAATAAAAAATCCCATCTTATTTAAATAAAATGTGCGAATCACGTCACATTTCAGACAGGAATGACGTCAGAATCAGGTGGATGCCACCTAAAGAAAAACAACTAATAACATCAGTTTGCATGTCCCATCCTTTCGGTTCATGTTAGTTCTAAATTTACTCCATGCGTAGTTTCTATACTAAAGAATGGCTTTAATCATAGGAAAAATACAGAATTTGTTCTACAAGTATACGTGCTACTCCTGATATTTCTTTTAAATAAATTAGTAAAAAATAAATGCTTAGCTATTATTTTAATCGTTCGCAAAAACGCAAAATGCATAGTATTAGAAACACGTTCTACCAATGTACGTTGCTTTCCAGCACCCTAGCACACTTACATTAGCAAATAGTATGGTACATAAAAAATAGCAATTAATTAACGTTCTACCTAGCAAGGGGCAATGCTACCTACATACATAAAGTGTTGTTTACTTTGCAACTCGCGTAGAACCTCAGACAGGTAATAAATGATTTAACGTCCTTCAAGTTCCCATCTTAAAAGGTATTCGAGTTCAAATAAAAACAAAGCTGTTGAAAAATTATTTACACAAAAAGTTCAATGAAATTGAAGTACAGCAGAAATGATATTAATATGTCATGTGAAGGATTAGGCGCGACCACCACGTACAACAACTTATCTTCTGCGAAATTCTTTCCCACCGTGCACTTCTAATCGATTCCTCTAAACGCTGCCTTAAGGCATATATTTTTCTCTTTTATGGTACAAAAAACGCTCGACGTGAGGCGTTAATAACCTCTCGACGAGGGTTAAAAATCTTGTACTGAAATGGTTAAAACCCTCTATGTTAATGAACTCAAAAGAACTGTACGAAATGTTTAAACACGTTATACCCGATTTGCATTAATTTATGTGGTGCTTTAATTTACACGACACTTGAAATATGGCCGTTATAAAACCTTTTTGCTTTTTCCAAAATTAATATAAACGGTTTTTTTTATTTGTCAGTAACGGATGAAAATTTGCTCCTACTGCTTTGTTAAGGAATGGGGCAAACAATTATTTTGACTGACTATTATGATGCTATTCACCTCCATTCTATAATTTGTTTTATAATAGCTATTATTAAAGTATATATAACCTTGCCGATAAAAAATTAGTTCATTAAAATTAAGAGATTACTATAACCATGTAAGAATGGCAATATATTTAGATGTTAATCACCTCCAGTTTATAAGGTATTTTATAATATTTGTTTTGTTAATGTAGAAATGGTCAATAGCCGCAGTTATAAAAAAAATAGTTTATTAAAATTGGAACATAATTATAACGATGTAATAACAGCTATAGAGATGTTAATAAACTTCGGCATATTACATGTCTGATAATATGTTACTTTGTTGTAAGATAAGCTCAGAAACTTTACTAATAAATAATCTTTGTAATTTATTAATAATAATAGGTTATGGTCTTATGTGGCATAAGTGTAACAACTGGTTATAACTATAAATATCGAGTTCAATCTTCCTCCAAGTTAATCACATTGACCTCTCCAATTTACTCTAGGTAAATAAGGTTTTGTACTGCTTCTGACTTCCTCTTAAGTAAAAATCGGGAGTGTGCTCTCCTAGACTTTCTCGCAAATACCTTGAAGCAAACTGGTACGTTACTTGAATGGATACCGCTACCTGTTTAGGTAAAATGCCACTTCCGGTTAACCGATCATGCTGAAATGTAATATCTGGTAGTTTTTCTACATAAGAAATGTATGTACAAAATTTTGTTCAAATATCTCGAAGAAAACTGGTACTTTACTTGAATAGTACCGCTACCTGTTTAGGTAAAGTGCCACTTCCGTTAACCGATTTCGCTCAAAATTTGATAGGAATCTACAAATTTTGAATAATGACTATGTACATAATTTCAAGGGTCTAGCTTATTTCGTTTTTAAGTTATCGTGTTCACACACACACACACACACATACACACACACACATACACACACACAGACATAATTCGAAAAATGTTTTTTCGGACTCTAGGAGGTCTAGAACGTCAAGATTCGTCAAAATCTCGAAGTCGATTACAATACTTTCTCTATACTACCGTATGCGAGAAAGTAAAAAATACTCATAAAACCCTTCCGTGAGTCACCCATGTCACCCTTAGTCATGCATTACCACATTGTATTCCAGTTTAATTTTATTGTTACTGCGTTTAATATAGTTTTCAAGCTATGATGAAGACTAAACCTACAACTGAACCGGGTAATTCATTTTCACAGATAGATTCAAAGCAGTATAAAATACAGGAACAGATATATTTTCAACGGCAATATAATAAGTAGTACGCTTATTATCGATTATTTTTTATGAATGTTATGAGTTATAATCCCAGAGCTGAAAATGTAGCGGTATAGTCCGTAGCACGAGCAAGGAGCATGTTGGTACTAAGGTGTATTAGGTTAACTGCTCTGTTTTGGCCTAACGAAGCTTTGGTTCAAATTTTTTACATCTAATTATGACTCACCCTGTGTACTAGATACCATGTATCCAGCTAAAGATGAGCTTTGCGTCATATTTACACGAAGTTAGAAATCGTTCTATGCGTTACTCTAGGTATTTACGAGTGCGACAAAAATAACATTACATTAACACGTTTCTAGGTCTTTAGCAGTACGCGGTATGCGTCTATAAAATACGGCGTTGCCGATGATAAATCCCTAGATCAAATGAATATATCAGTAAACAATAAAAATAGTTAAGTACATACATTGGCAAAATTATTTGAAAAATATACGGTACCCCCCACCCAAGAAAAGCGCCCTTCCGTGCTTTCCAAGAAAACTTTGACACTCAACATCACTCCGTTTCGCTAATACAATGAAATGTTATGAACCAGTTACTTATAAAAAAAAACAAAACCTAAAAAAGAATTGTTTTTGCCGACGACCATACCTCAAAAGTTGATGTTGCCTTCATTTTCGGAGGACCTATCATATGAAAACGATTCAAGACTTCAGGAAGTTCCTGGCGACCGCAATCGTGTACACATACGAACATACATACCCCGCGCAGCACGTTTAGGCACCCCCCAATACGGGGAGGGATCTAGTGGGCTGGGGTCTTCACCAAAAGATCCGCACAGCCGAGACGAAGATTTGATATAGTGGTTGGCACGAATTTTAGAGGTATTTGACTCAGAGTGGTTTTCGATATGAGGGAATTCAATACTTCGTACACTTCGTGTCAAAGTAAAATTGATAATCAACACATGAGACCAATTTCAAAGGATTTAAGATCTTTAGTAGATTTTTGTGAAAAATTCCGATATTATAGGCAACGTTGCATGCGTCTATAAACATATGATTTGTTCTTCACATAGTGTTTTACTAAGAATAAGTACCACACTTTTCAGACCTAAGAAAAAGTGTAACAGACGGTATTGTATTAGCAGGAAATTTAGGTTTTTCATTAACAACGTACGACACAAAAATCATCGTTGAAAATTATTTAGATCGTAAAGGGATCCGGAAAAAGAGGTTCCAGAATAAACGTTCAGGTCAAGAATGGGTTGAACGATTTTTGGAGGAGCACAAAGATACTCTATATTCTGTCTTTCTGTTCTTTCTAGAAGAAGGTTTACCGTGGAAATGTAGATTTTTGCTAATGTGATTAGTAGTATTCTGTTATGTTTTATAACGAAATGCTCCGTTTCCATTTAACCACTTATAAAGCGTTATATAAACTCTAAAAACTTAACCGTAATGATTTTTGCATGACCAGACACCTATTTTATGTGGTTATTGTACAATCCCTACGTATAAAATTATATGGTCCAAGAAGTAAGAAGGCAAGAATATTTAATATAGTAATGCTACGAAGTAAGGAAGCAGCCTCAGAGACTTGTCCGGAAAAGGCGGGGGTAGTTAGCTGGAAGCATTTTTTTTGTTAGTTGGAAGTCGTTTGAATAGTAGATGTTCAAGTGAAAGGCTATTACGAGTAAAAATAAATCAATAATAGTAATATGTTTGTGTACTAATTTATGAAATAAATAAAATAAGCGTTAAGTTCACAACCAACCAGCTATTATAACTGGGCAGTAAACAATTGCCCGAAAACAATTACCCGAAAGACATTTGCCCGAAAACAGTAAAAAAATATTTGAAGATGGATACTTTAAAAATATTTATTTTATTCTATTTTTCCTTCACACTTTACCCAAGCTTAGGACTGGTAGCACACCGCTAGCGTGGAATTGGAATAAATTATTCCTTTGTCAACTTTTTTACTTTTTATTGTTTATATGTTTTTTTTTATTTTACTGTTTATACATTTTTTTAAATTCTGGTAATAAAGTTGAAATTAAAGTCAAAATACGTAAACTACTATATACTATTATTCCTTTTTCCCTTTACATTTCATACACACATTTTTCGAATATTCTTCAAATTGAAAAATATGCAGGAGCTTAAAGTTTAAAGAGGCTAAGGGCTTAATCTACTTCCGGCCTGAGGCACGTAAAACAATTTACACACAACTGCATGGAACAAACACTTAGAATACATTTAGGTCTTTTTAATGCCAAAAATTGCTACGACAGTTAAGGTGCCGGGCGGTAAAGTAATTTTCGAGCATCATAGTTACTTTACCGCCCACAAATTACTTTACCGCCCGCCGGGCATAAAGTTGTACTCGCGGTCATGGTAACTAAGATGTAAACTTTCATTTTCGCCCGGGTTGTGAGTACAATAATTGAAAAAGGAATCGTTTGTTCGTTCTTTCTTTAAACACGCGTGTGTAGCCTGTCCTAAGCTTGGGTAAAGTGTGAAGGGAAAATAAAATGTAATCAATTCTTTTAAAGTATCCGTACTCAAATAACTTTTTTTTATTTTCGAAAACTTTTCATTTCGGTCAATTGTATTTTCGGGCAATTCTCAGTTTGGAAAATTATCCATTCGGGCAATTGCTCTAGACCGATAACTAGGTTTTCTGTGTTAATTAATAATTTTTAGAACAATCCAATAAATGAAATATTTGAAAAGAGCTAAAGTACTTGACGTAGTAGGGGAATGTTATTATAATCTACATTTACATAATTATTCGTTTATTTAAAAAATTATGAATTAAATAAAAATCTATATAATTACAGTGAATTAAATTGGGTAATAGTTATTTACTATACAAGTGGGATAAGAGCATCATTAATATACGTGTGCGTAAGTTACAAACGAGTGCGTAACACGAGTTATGTACGCACACAAGTCTATTAATGATGCATTATCACTAGAGTCCGTCAAATGCCATTTTGCCATGTTTCTTACTATAGGCCCCTTTAGGGCCAGATTTTGTATTTAGGCATTTCACGTAGTAAGGGGTGGAATGAACCACATTTGTTGGTGCCATAAATGCTATAAAATGCCCTTTTTCGTGATAAATGCTATATTTTGAATAAATGTCATATTTTAATGCTATATTTCAACCAAAATCAATATTATGTGGCTAATTCACAACAAAAGGGCTTACAAATTTCAAAATAGACATGCAGGAGTTTTGGTAAGTGCCAGGTACTAAGGTCGATGATCCGGGGCGGGGGTGACCACTCGTCGCGCGCCTCAACGCTCAGGTAAGTATCCCGTTACGTCCACTCATCAACAACAACCCCGCGCTCTCCTCCTTCCCTTCAATGCACCTCTGATACCTACGTTCCACTTATTTGCCTTGTGCCCTTCGTTTTTATCAGATCACTTTGTCTTTTGTATTTGCGTTGTGGGATTTTTAATATTACTGGGGACATTTTTTCAAAAAAATTAGCTTTTTGAAATAAATACCATTTTTATGCTTTATTTTGAAATAAATGCCATTTTATATGCCATATTTTGAAAAAATACGAGATTATTTTAACGGACTCTGATTATCACACAGGCATTGTACAAAATTTTATCTACAACTGCCCAATATTGAGAAAAATCCATTAAGAGAAACGTCAGATCTGTCATTTCCAAAATATTTAAGTAGGCACATGTCATTATGTCATTCTTTTGCTACTATTTCAGTTAGGTAATAAAGCTATTACACCAGTCAGTTAGGTAATAAAGCCATTACATAACTGAGTCGTGTAATGAGCTTCATTACCTAACGGAAATAGTGTCAAATGAATGACGTAATAAGTTACTTATCCCACTGGAGTAGATAAAATAAATTTATATATATTTTAAAGGTTTCTGTGATTTAAGTATTTCTACATTTCTCTTTTGTAACGTAGCGTGATCATGTTTAAATGGATAGCTGCTTACTCTGTTATTTTTTTGTTCGGGAAGCGTTTGACCAGCACTTGCTAAATGGCTTCAAAATGGCACATCGGTAAACCAAATCTGAATTACTCATAAATACAACTTATATTTCGTATATGTTAAACATTTTGGACTAGCTAAACGGTGGGTACAACACATTAATTACATTACAAATGAATACAATTAGAAAGATCCTATATTTAATATACGCTGTCTGCAACTGAGTTCCCCAAGGGCAGTGATTTCTGTAAAGACGGTCCACGCTGTCCAATAGTATCTTACGTAGTTTACCTTTCTGGAAGACTCTGGCGTAATTTTAGTGAGGCGTATGCTGGAACTACGAGCTGCTTATTTGGAGCTGCAGTATTACTTTAAGTACCCGTAACTTTAGCACATACACTACGCAACAACACTGCGACCAAAAATTATTATAATCTTTGCTGCGACTGCCAGTATTTAGGGCAGACTTCCGTACATGGCTTTACCATTTGGCGGTTTAATGACGTCTGTCTTCCGCCTACGTCTGTCTTTTTGGCAATTACTCACATTTAGTGGTGTACGAGTGTACAAAGTCTCTTAGACTAATAACAAAATGAAGAGCACAAGTTGAATTTCTGATGTGTCTTTTATCTCATAATCGCTGCTTAATGTATACATTGGCTTTTAACTTCTCTCTTTTTATGTTATTAATCTATCCACCGTAGGATTTAATACTTCTGTGATGCACGCAATATTTTTTCTTCACATTTTGTTTAGTACTTCATCATTATTAGCTCGATTATTAAGCAGATTTGAAATTAACAAGTTGTGGAGATATATCAGGATATTTTACATCAAACCCTCCCTATGAAGAACTAGTAATTTTGAAGCCAAAGTATAAATTATTTATTCCACCTCCAGTACTTCATTAGAGGAAGTAGAGTTACCATCACTCTCTTACTCTGGATCAGATACCGACTGGTTTTTTAAAAACTGAATTGCAGCAGGCCCTGGATAGGCTGAATCGGTTGGCAATACTAAAGTGCATTGTTGGTGACACTGTAGTCTATGTCAAATTCGATGTTAATAGATTAGGTTTTGCGTCAGTTTTGACACAGACTGACGCAAAACCTAACCTGCTAATCTCGAATTTGACATAGACTTGTCACTTTCGTATTGTCAACTGATTCACGCTATCCAGGGCCTGCTGCAATTGAGTTTTTGCAAAATCACACGGGACTTCTATAACAACAGGTGGAATATTTTCAACCGAAAGATTTTCCGATTTTGCTACCCGAATGACACAAAAATTAAATGAAAGAAAAAGGTGGCAGTGCCTCTGAGAAAACTATAGTTGGGAAAAACAGAGATTGGACATATGGATCCCGTCGGCAATGAAGCTCAGAGTCCCCTTCATGTAATTGAAGATAAGTTAAAGATCACATTTCAGAAAAAGACATTCAAATAGAAACTCAAGAGATTGATAATCTTAAGACGCTCTCTAACAGTTTAAAACACGCTAAGAAGAAAATTAAAAAAATCTGTAAAAAGCTTTACACTGAACTTCTCTCGCAAGTAGAAGATTTCAAACTAAAAATGTTAAAGTATGAAAAAATGTGTTTGTCCTGTTTGGGTCCAAAATATGCCCTTTTTCATCAAAGTTAAAAGCCTGTGCTATGTGCTAAATATTATAGTTCTTGAATTTAAACAAAAATAAGCAAAATTTTATTCTTTAAGGTGCCTACCTTATATATATTTGACCGAAATTTTTACGGTTTCATGCCAGGTAGGCATATAATCCGCATTCAAAATATTGTCCTCCTCCAACCAGAGCTGGGCAAATTACTTTTAAAAAGTAATTAATTACTAATTACCAATTACCGCCCAATGTAGTAATTTAATTACCAGAGATTCACTTACTCACAGGAAATAGTAATTCAATTACCAATTACTTAGTAATTGTAATTGTACAATATCAATTACTTTTTCAATTACTTTCAATAAAAATTATTGTCATAGAGTTGTATTTAGTAGAATTTTCTTGCAAGTTGCAACTATCATTAGTGTCGTGTCGATTCGTAATCGTTATCTAAAAATGCTTACTTTTTATGTTTTGTTAACTATAGTAACCTAATACTTTATCACTCTTGAAGGTTTTTTGATAATTAAATCTTCTAGCTACATGCACCGTTCACCAAAACCATTGAAATGAAACTTCCAGTGCCCAGGGGTACATTGTTTTTTTAAATCGAGTAATCGCGAAGTTACAATATTTTAACCAACTTTTATAGGTTACGTTGACGTCGGTTGACGTTTACCTATCGCCCAGCCGCCTACAAAAAGTTGTAAAACAATGGATTACTTCACTGCCGATTTCTCGTATTTTATTTGACGATTTCGACGTTCTATACTGCCAATTAAAAAAAAATTTTTTTCGAACATTAAGAAATGTCGAATTTAATTTTGGCTAGATTTTGTAATGATATTAGAAAAAATAGCACGCTGAATATGTTATAAAAGTGATTTTTTCATGTTTGTGATAAGTTAATCCACTCCCTTTGCATCACTCGCTCGTAAATTAAACGTTGAAAAACTTTCACTTTTCTTAACTTGTAGAACAATCTATTATTAAATACGCTTAACATCAGGCTGAATGACGAAAATATGTAACTTACCTAAGTATACAGGGTGGAGCATTGGATTTCTTAAGTGTTTGACAGCAAATTTCTATTTAGATTTTGTAGAAGAATGATCCAATTGGCGCAACTTGAGCATTTTTTATTGGCTCTGTTCAAAAATACTTTTTTTACCCCTTTATACGAAAGTGACATTTTCTGTCGCCTGTTAGGGGTATAGGGAAAATATACATTTGGGTCCCTGGTTGGTTTCCAATGGCAGTGGGAGGGAATATAATACATTGACTGCCGTTGCCATTAGAGAAGGGAGACAATGTGATTATGATTAATAATAAATCAACTAGCCTCCTGGTTTTCATATTTAAATATTTTTGAATGCAGCTGATTACAACAGATAGTCTCATCATAAAATGTAAAAGTGCTGTATGTATAACTCTGGACTAAAACGTCATTTCATCCCTTGCATGATTACAATAAATTGATTAGGTACTGTTCTACTTTGAAGAACTAAACTACATCTCTGGGAGGGAATGATACATTTTCCTCCCTAGTAATACAAATAGTTATTAAAAATGTATTAGGTAACTTCTGAAATTTTAAAACAAAATATCAATTTCGTGTTGATCAGGGACCGTTGAAAGTTGACAGATGACTGATAAACCTAGTTGAAAACGGCTGATTGAAATAAGAATTCGTACTTTAGATACAAAAACAAAAGACATTTACTCAAGCACGTAACAATGAAGTCATTTTTACATTCAAGTGACATTTATACTATGTGTTCAAATAGAAATTACATAAGGGTTGAATATGGCAATTTTTAGAATTTTCAATCGCGATATCAGCGTATAATATAAACTTATGACAGCAACAACAGTGATTATGTTAATGAATTCTAACGCTTGCTGTTGCCAATACTTTTATATTCCATGGCCAACCCTTAAGTAATTTCTTTTTGAACACACCGAATAAGAGAATTACTGTGAACGCTCGACAATTAAATTGCTCAGGTTGCTTTCATATTTTTACTTCAAATTTCAAAATGTTATTAACATCTTTAATAATATCTGTTGATTTTAAGTTTAGAGCAATAAAATATCTGAAATTACGTAAATTGGGTCACTATACACTGTTCTTTTAAAAAACTAAATGGAATTTTGTGTAAAATCATTAAGAAGCCAATATTTGAATTTCTCGTAATTAGCAAGGGGGTTTTAAATAATAATCGAAGCTAACATGCTGCAGCAGTGCATAAAAATTATGCACTAGTGCCAGTATACATTTTTCTAAATTTATTTATGCCACACTTCGAGTCCTAGTATAGCAAATAGAAGTTTAGCAATAATAGTGGCGTAACAATCAAGAAATCAAAAATTGAAAAATTAGTATTAGAAATACATTTATTAAATAGTATACATATAAACCTTCAAAAACTTTAAAACTAACATAAATATAATAACTGAAACATTAAAAGTATACAGGGTGAGTTTATTTGAATGTTTAGCATGGGAATCTCGGAAAGTATTGGAGATAGAGAGACGGTTAAATGGGGAAAGAATTTCAGTTTTACGAGCTCAATTTAATGAGCTTTTTGTTTTTTGGAAAAAATGCAAGCCTAACTAGATATTTCGCAAAAAAAATTTTTTTCTAATTTCGTTCGGTGCCTATAGTTCTGTTATTATTAATTTTAGAAAAAATGTGTAAAGAAAAAAGTTGTAGACAATTATGTGGTTAATAACATAATCCAACCAAATTTTTTATTTAAGCTATAATTTTTGAGTTATGACACAAACTTGTGTTTTTTCTAATGGAAACCATAGTCAGCCATGACTTTATAAAAAAGGCAATTTTTCAAAGATTCTAACGATATACCACTTGATATAGTTATTTTTATAAATAAATTATGGCCATTTTTCTCTTTTCGTTTTCGAACTGTTCTTAAATTTGTAGTTCCGTCTGAACTTTTAACTTCACACAGACACAGTCTGCATTTTCCTCCAGAATCTGTCTTAATAAATACTTTCCCTACGTTACTGGTTGACGGTGGCATATTTGTTTAAAAAAGCACAATATAAACCACAATTTCACTGAATAATAAAAGAAAATTATTGCTAAACTTCTATTTGCTATACTAGGACTCGAAGTGTGGCATAAATAAATTTAGAAAAATGTATACTGGCACTAGTGCATAATAAATACAGAACTGTTAATTAATTTACCGAACACCCACGGCGACCGCGATGGAGTGACGAGTGACACAATTGTGGCAATTGCCTTATAGGTATAGTTGGAGCAAAGATATTTCGGACGCCTCAGGCTACTACTTAAAGGTTAATGAGCATGGCAGGTGGGATTATGTTGTACACACGACAATCCCTTTGTAATAGTTCACAAGCAAATCCATATCCTTAAAATCGAAATGCGGCTACGGAAACGCAATGTTTGTTAGTGTTTAAAAACTTATTATTTTTATTTAACAACATTGTTAATAAAAAAAGATACAATCAAGAAAGACAAAAAATTATAGAAAATATGTATATGCAACAAATAACTACAGTTTATTGATTGATATATACAAAAAACAACAATTATGAGTACAATATATATAAATTAATTTTCGTTATCGCTATCACATGGCCAATCGTCACTATCGCTGTCTCTTAAATTAATAATTAATTCTGGAATATCAATAAATTTAAAAAATTGGTCTTCAATGCCAATCACATGCCGAACACAGTTTTTCCAGCTATTTACATGAATTTTATTAACTTCTTCTTTAATTATTTCTATCATTTTCTCACTAAACTTGGGGCATTGGTTACGTTTTCGAATGTGTGTTTCTAATTCTGCCCATATCATTTCTATAGGATTCATACAACAATGATATGGTGGCAATCTTAAAACTCTATGGCCTAGTTCTGTAGCTATGGTGTCTACTACATATTTTTTAGAGAACTTCTTAATGGACAACACTTCCAGTAATTGATTCTTATTGTAAGTTTCTTGAAAATACATGTTGTTCTTGTAAAGAAAATCTGTAATTTCTGCTTTAGTAGAATTACTATTTGGCACTTTTTCAGCAAGCCTTGAGTGATAACTGGCGTTGTCCATAACGATCACACTATTAGGTGGCAAATTTGGTAACAGCTTATTTGAAAACCACGACTCAAACACATCTGAATTCATGTCTTCATGGTAGTCCAATCGACAGTCTCTTATATTTTTCGCAGATAATAGGAGACCATCGTTCACCCATCCCATCTCAGAGCCTACATGTAAAATTATAATACGTTTTCCTCTTGAAGGTGGAATGTCTAATTGGCATTTCCGAGAATTATCTGTCCATCCTTTTTGAACCACATCATGTGTGTCATACCAAGTTTCATCCAAGTAAAATATCGGTCTCTGTTCTTCCCGAAACTTTTTTATCTGTTGTAAGTATTCGCATCGCCATTTTCTAATCCGCGGAGATTCCATTATTTGTTGTCTTTTATCTATCTTCTTATAGCGAAATCCCATATTTTTTAGCGATGTCCTTAATGTCGTCATTGAACAATTTATACCCATGTCACCAATGATCGTATCATGAATAGTTTTAATTGTTGGCACCACATTAGTTTTATACATGTCATGAACTACGCCGCGTATTGCATGTTCATTAGGCTTTGTTAATATTTTGTGACACCCATAATCAGAACGCCGTTTACGTGGCAGCGCTTGATTTTTCGCAATTTGAAAAACCGTAGTTTTTGGCACTTTAGTTAAAAACGCAGTTCTTCTCACAACATTGCTTTCTCCTTCAGAAATTAGTGCGTTGTATACATTCAAGACTATGTTTTTCGCATCGTCGGATAAAAAATGCATTGATCGCTGGCTTGGTCTCTCTCCCGCATCATCAACTTCTTCTAACTCATCACATGGAGCAGCGACTTCTTCAACTTCATCCTCAATTTCATTAGTATCCCACATATTCCACAAAATACAACACAACACAAATACTAGATGATAATTAACGTGCGTCAAAGTATAACAGCAACGTTATTATTAAATTTGGGAAGTAAAGACAAGTCAAGTGATTTATATAATTTATCTTTCATTCTAATTACTGGAAGGGATGTAGTTGTAAATACATACTTTAATGCCAATATGACGCGACGAAACATTAAATGTCGATTTCTCTTATCTAGGAATGTCATTTGAGCAAAAATAATTTATTCCTCAATCAGGGCATAATCGCATAATGTGTTTATTTACCTAGTAAAATTAATTTTGTCATTCAATATTATTAGATAATTAAATATAAATTAAGTAGAAACTTCACTACAAAACGAAATAAATACCACCTTGGAAATATTCCCACCTTTGCGTATACCTGGCACGACTTAAGCGGACTAACAATAGTAAACTCATTTGCGGTTTAACTTTTAAAGCTCGCTCTGTCCGAAGTATCTTTGCGTCTACTATACAATATTTCATAATCTCGGGTATAAAATTTTTCTCGGGGATTTACCGAATTTCGCTAGGAATCCTAGTGGGAAGTTGCTGTTGCTGTTATAAATAGTTAAGCTGAATAATGAAGTTCTCTCTGAATATTTAATCATCACCGTTAAATTTGTTGGGATACATGAGAGCTCCAGTTCGCCAGAATTAGTCATTATTTTACAACTCATTATCTTTATAAGTGAATTTGTAGATCGCCATACGATAAATAAATAATCATAACTCATTAATTACAATTTTGCTGTATCAGTCGAAATCCGAAGCGTAATACGTTCTTGCGTTTGTAGAAGCTGAAAATGACTTATTGAAAGTTATCTAGGTGCAACCATTTTTAAGACTTCAAGAACTGTTAGTTCAATAAAATTAATATTTGCACATGGCTTAGGTTTTTTACCCTTGAAGAAAAAGGGTATATTTTGGACCTTTTCCCTTTGGTTTTTTCAAATTTTATAGTTTTAAAACTTTTTATATTAAAAATAAAAAATTTCATTATATAGTCAAAAGATGAACTATTTCTAGACAGGCGGCAAAAATCCAGGATCGGTCCTCCCGATCCGATACTGACCGAAAATAAATCTTATTGGATTGGATCGCTGACTGAAATACCGGTACAAAATATCGAGTATCGGAAGACAAAGTACCGGTACTTCAAAATATCGGATCGTACCACACATCCCTAGTGGACGCGTCATACAAAATGCAGAAGTTGCTGTTATTCGACTCGTCAGGGGAAATAATAAATTACGCTTATATTGCGCGGGAAATACCCTGCGATTTGCTTAATATGTAACTTAATAAGACCTTATTTATGCGTTCTGGAGATTAGCACCCTATATCGAGGTCAGTAATTCAGTAATAGACATACCACAAAGTAATTCAATTACCTCGAGTAATTTCAATTACCACAAGTAATTCAAATACCTATAAAGTAATTTAAATACTTTAGAGTAATTTATACCTTACACCTTAGGGTAGAAAGGTCTAATGATTATATATATATAGAGTAATTTAATTACACAAAAGTAATTGAGTAATTGAATGCAGTAATTAATTACTTTTAAAAAGTAATTTTCAAGTACTTTCTAACAAAGATGGCAATTCCCAATTACAATCACCGCATTTTGAAAAGTAATTCAATTTCAAGGCAAATACACAAAAATGAATTTAATTAGTAATTTAATTAAAAAGTAATTAATTACTGCCCAGCTCTGCCTCCAACAAATAGTGTTTGAGTTATACCGGCAACAGGGAGACATATACCACGTCTGCTTGGCATTCGGAAGGTAGTAGGTTCGATTCCCGTGGCCAACTGCTGTGATTTATGTTCTAGGTGGTTTTCCTGAGCCAACAGAGTACCTTCTCTGAAGCGAATGCCCGGGCAGTATTTTTCCACATTTCCTGGCCTCTCTTCTATTCTCCACTCCTCCTTTCTCCCACCCATCCTGAAATTCCCGTTATTGAATGAAGAGGGACGCAAGGTCCCTATAGCAGCCCGTCCCCAGTTGAAGGAATTGAAATGACCCTGAACGTTTTTACCAGGCAGACAGACAGACGGAATTGAGAAAACTTGTTTTTCGTCAGTTAGGGACCCTGAAAGTGAAGATCGGAAGAAATCTCGGAAGGTGATTTTTTCGCGATTACGATACTTCCTTCGTGTTTTAGACGAGGAAAGTAAAAAAGACATTTTGAAGAAAGTTTTTCAGATGAAAGTGTCTATTCGTTATGGGATTCGTTTTCTGACTACGAAAATTTGCCAGAGAGGGCATGGAAACAGATTCTCTGTATTCTACACCTTTTAATATTTTGTTAAACATGTTTCATTGTTAAATTCACAAAAGATCGTAAAAGATAAGAAGATTATTACTTTGGAGAAGTTATTGAATCACTAGAAACCGATTTAGATCCTTAAATTTATTGCAAATTTATGAGAAAAGCCAATGATCCAAAGACACTCCCAAACACTTTTGTGTATCCTGAGATTGAAGATCTATCAGTAATAGATAAGTCTCAAATAATACAAAAACTTCGTTCCCCAGTGGTTTTCAGTGGACATTCTATCGATTGAAGTAAAATATAAGAAAAAAGTTCCTTTATTTAGTTATGTGCAGAATGCATTTTATTATTTTTTATAGATAGTAAATACTCTTTAGTTTCTTGTATAAGTATGTTTTGAATTGCTAAACAATTGTCATAAAGATCTTCTTAAAAATTTGTTTTTGCTTTATTCAAATTTACGATTCTAAATACATATTTTTATTTTCAGCGTTGCAAGCTACATGACATTGGTACAATTCATGCATGACTAAAAAATGTGAGGCCTTTCAAGTTCCGTGCATATGTCATCTGATTATTTTTATATTTTTGTCATTAAACTACTGCTTTAAAATAAACACTTATGTGCCAACAATAGTTACACTCATTAACAATATGGTAATTTTTTTGTTTGAGTAACTCGTATAGCTTTTTTCATAAATTGCATGAAAAGTTGAAAACTGTTGCAAGTCGGGTGCATTTACGGTAGTCTATAATTTTTTGAACCAGAAAAAGATGATTGAAAATGATAATTTTTCAAATATTTTCAATTGCCCAAACTAACTAGATCCAGATGTAATTCATATACTACTTACGGCTATTATTTAATCCTCTCAGGAGTCACAAATGAATAAGTGCCCAAACTAAACACCCCGTGCGGCATGATGAAAGCCTAATGAAAACCATTTTTCGTAATCTTAAATTTATGCCTCTTCCTTTTTTGCCCCAAGACTTACACATCGTATCGTATTATATTATGCTCGCTCAGAACCACTAATAACAGGTATAAATTGTCCTATGTTATTTGGCAAAAAACGCCGTAAAACGATAACGACCTCTGGATAAAACAAAAAATCTTCCAATAGGGTGATTAAACCCTTTCAAACCAAGATTATGTGATAAATAATGCCCCTGCCTAGGTATATCGTATGACGTTGGACTCACAAAAAATTTGCTTGAATTTTGAAACAAGTTTTAAAGTATCCCTATTAATTTCCTTCTAAATTTTATTGTGCGTGAAATATGTTCGCATTTGAAGTGGTTTGTTTTTTTTTGACACAAAGGGTTAGCGGGATGGTTTGTTATGTCAGTAACGGATCAAAAACTACTACCACGTTACGTTAAGGCAAAAAATTGATTAAATTTTTCTTTTTCCTCATACCAACGAAAAGGTATTAACCTTTAAATTACAGCAATGGGTCGATGCTTGCCTCTTAACTAACAAAGGTGCTGTGTTATTTCTAACAAACCGGTAACTGTCTGCACTAGCGGACGATGGGATTAAAATAGTTTTTTCTCCTTTCAATTGAAATAAATCGATCAATACCCATTTATTGACAATGTTTGTATCAATGTTATTAATAACCATTCAAAACTAACATGCTTTTGTTTGTGGCAAATACATAATTATATTTATAACCACATTGGAATATATAAAAAGTATAATAACCTCGCCTATCCCTATACATTAATTCGCTTCAAATTATCCACAGAACCTTCTAGAGCACAGTGTTAAAAATAGTGTTTGCTATTTAACAAATTTTACAGTAACAAGGGCTCTTGCCTGCGACGTCAGCAACGTTATGAATAAAAATATAATTTTCAAGGGTAATGCCACAAAAGGTAAACTTTTTGAGATTTTTTCGTTTATATGCAGATTATTGAGTTTAAATTTCTCGAAATCACAACTGTGTTAAAAAATTCGAGAGACCGCAGGTCGAGTGGAATTTGAACAGTATTTTTTGAGAGAAATTTGCAATAATTTTTATATAAACGAAAAAAAAACCCTTAAAAAATTTACTTGAATGGTATTCAGAAAAATTATTCAACAATATTGATATATGACTGATTTTAACGTGTTCGGCGGCACACATTTTTAACGTTTTCCACTATTAATTCAATACTGGAGCTTCCAACACGATTATTATTCATTTTTAGAACGACGTCGATTTGCAAACTTCACTTTGACGTTTTGACGAAATGTCAGTCAAAGGCTACTGATTAAATTGAAATCCTTCAAACTAATCGGGATAGCGTGAAGTTACTGCGACATTAGTCATGTTGATGAAAGGTAGACTACAAATGTGTTTTCAAATACAGTCAATTTTAATTGTCGTTTCTCATTGGTTCGTTTATTATAGTGTTGAATAATCAAAAATATTCTTAGAAAATGCATTTTTTCTAATAGGTATTTTTCACAATTTGATAGAAGTACAGTTTTTACTTCTTTCTTCTAAAAGGCAAAGGAAGTATTGCAACCATAAAAAAATGCCTTCAGAGATTTCTGCTTATCTTCACATTTGTGGGTTCCTAGATGATGTCGCAAGAAACAATATACAATAGAGGAAAGAAGGAAGATCAAACTAAAATTGCTAAGAGAGCCAACACAAAATAATAAGGAGGTATTAGAGAGAATGTATAAAGAAAAAAGTGGACGTGACTACCTCCCTGGACTTTCCCATACTGGAAACTGTTCATATCGTCTTTATTCAACAGTCTTTACAACATATCAAAATTTCAACTCGATGACTCACGTCTTCACCATGATAAGCGTTTACACTTTCACGTAAATTGCGGGTAAATATAAAAGAACTAGTGAGTCACCCGAACTACGTTTCGGTTCGCAAAATTAAGAGAGATTCATTAATATAAATTAAAAAAAAAGATGCATCGACGGGATCGAACCCGGGGCTCCCGCGTGATAGGCCAGCACGCTTACCGCAGAACCACACTCTCCTGTTTGAATAATGCGCGCACCCGAGCTAATAGTAGACAGCGATAGGCGCTCCGCTCTGCTGCCTAGAGAAGTTAATTAAATTATACTGTTGCCTAGAGAAGTTAATTAAATAAGTCTGAAAATTAGCAAACTTTTAAGCCATCGTACAACTTAATCGGTCCAGTATCTTCGGAGGAGATAGCGAACAAACATAGTTACACGCAAACAAAGAGAGCTACGATTTTATGTTATAAGATGTGTAGTTCAAAACGTGACCACCGAGCTTCTGTAGATGGCGCCAAGTGGACAAGCCGCCACTGTGCTAGTTTATGTATTATTTTCCTCAAAACGGCTGTAGCACCGAGGTGAAATTTTCTAAGTACCTGGAAATTATATTTTCTAGGGAATACAAAATCGATTTTTTTATTTTCGCGGAAAAAGATTCTTTGACGCAAAAATATAACAACCGTTAGAATAAAAAAAATATTTTTCAAAAATAGAGGGGGGAGGGGGCCGGTGCGCTTACATATATCCACGAGTGTAATATTTTTTTGCATATTCATATCCTCCATTATGCACTGAGCAATCCAGTGAAAACCCCAGCTACCTATCTTGTTTAGTTTATTAATTAAAGGGGTTTAAATTTTCAAACTTCAAAGCTTCGTAGAGGGCGCCACAGATAATTCATGAGATTCTTTAAAAAACAGATCGATAGCCCTTTTCGGGGTCTATCAGTGTATGAAGTTTAAACAAATTCCTGTGGGCAGTTTTTGAGAAATGATTTTTAGAAAATTTCCAAAATTTTGAAAATTTGTAATTTAGGCCCCTTAATATTTTTCAAAACACTTTTTATATCACCTCATGTTAGCCTTCATATACTATTCAGAAAACAAAAATCAATTGAATCGATTCATCCGTTTTTGAGTAATAGGGCGTTAAACTCAAAATTTTCAAAAAATCATAGCGCCCTTCATTTTAAACCTAGCGAGTTCGGCAAAAAACTAACAGATTTGTCTTATGACCCTCTATCGTTATCCGCGATAAAATTTTCAAATTTTTAATCACGAAAACAGTGATACCAAAAAAACATGCGTAACTTCCGCTTCCGGTTTCGGATTTTTTTGAAAAGCTTATTTTGTCGATGAATTTTCGATACACCCCCGCATTCCAAAGCGCATCAAAATCGGAGCAATACTTTCGGCTGTAGGAGCGTCACCCACCCACACACACACCCACACACAGACAGACATTTTTTAAAAACCACTTTTTTGGGTTCCTAGAGGCCCAAAACGGATATTTCTGTGAAAATCTCGATTTCCAAAATTTTCATGATTCCAAGACTTCCCTATACCTATGGGTATGGGAAAGTAAAAAATAAACAAGTAAAAAAAAGTGGGCGGAGAGACAGAAGAATACAGTATGAGGAAATAGCAAATGAGGCAGATAACGCAGTAAAGCAAAATTACCTGAATACGCTGTATAAATTAACAAATAAACTAACAGGACGGAAAAAAGGTCGAACAACATAAATAAGAGATAAAAATGAAAATAAACTAAAGACGAAGAGGGAGATACTGGTTAGGTGGAGAGAGTATTTCGAGGAAATATACAAAGACTACCTAATTCAAAAGGAGGACGCAAATGAGGTGGAAGAATATGAAGAACTGGAAATAAATACAGAGAGACCGACAAGAGAGGAGATAATAGGTGCGATTTACAAAATTAAAACTGGTAAAGCTGCTGGCATTGACAATACCCCAGGAGACCTAATAAAAGCTGGAATTAGAAAAAATCGGAGATTATCTACCACTTATTTGGAAATATTTGGGCGCAAGAAGTGTTACCAGGAGATTGGACGAAATGGCGCATTATCACGATACCAAAATCAGGAGATAAAACCCAATGCAGAAACTGGAAAGCAATAATACTATTGAGTGATACTAGCAAAATTTTAACAAGAATAGTACTGGAAAGGATAAAAATACGGTGGATGATATTCTGAAGCCTAACCTAGCAGGATTTAGAAAACGGCGTTCCTGCACAGACCAAATTTGTACCCTAAGAATAATAATAGAAGAAGGCATGAAATGGCAGAAATAAATGCACTTTGGTTTGGTGGATTTTGAGAAAGGCTTCGAATGGAAAATACTCAAAGACTATGGAATCCCAAAAAAGATTATTCGAATAATAAAACTATTATACCAAGACTTCAACGCAACAATCGAACACAGTGGGTGGAGGTGTCAGAACCAATAAATATTGAATGTGGAGTGCGACAAGGTTGCATCCTCTCACCGATTTTATTCCTGCTCGCTGCTGATTGGGTTATGAAAAAAATAACTGATAATAGGAAAGGACTAGCATGGAGGTTCGGAAAGGTATTAGAAGATTTAGAATTTGCCGATGACATGTGTCTCATAACCGAAAGACTTAATCACATGCAACAAAAAATTAACAAACTTAAAGATGAAGCGGCTAAAATTGGAATTAAAATAAACACTGGAAAAACGGAATTGATGAGAACTAACACGAAGAATATAGAAGAGATTAGGCTGGATGGAAAACCTATCGAGAATGTACACGAATTCGTTTACCTAGGTAGTGTAATTGTTTATAGTGGAGGGGACTAGAAAGATATAGAGAGAAGAATAGGCAAAGCGCAAAATACGTTCGGCAGATTGAAGAAAGTCTCTAAAGAAATCTCTTTGAGAACAAAGATGCGCATCTTTAATACAAATATTGAAAGTACCCTGTTATATGCAAAAAAGAACTTAAACAAATACAAGTATTAATAAACAAGTGCCTCAGAAGAATTATAGGTGAATACTGGCCAAACAGAAACTCTAACGAAGAATTGTGGCAGCGCACAAACCAGGAACAGATCGAGAAATATATTGCAAGAAGAAAATGGGGTTGGATAGGCCACACATTAAGGAAGCCGAATACGGATATTACAAAACAAGCACTGGACTTTAATATTAAGGGGAAACGGAAACAAGGGAGACCGAAAATAACATAGAAACGAAATATAAGAGTGCGGGCTAATAAACAAAACGTGGAGTAAACCGACAAACCGTAGCGCATAATAAGAGGGAGTGGAAAGGCATTATAGAAAGTGTGTGTGCAACTATAATACCATAGACCAAATAGACACCTCAACTCAACTTAACAGAAAAACAGAAAAATACGCGAAGGTGAGAAGATAGTGCAAGACTAGCGACCTTGTACTATTACCCCTGCTACAGAAACGTCCCAGGACGCCCTATGCTCCCTATGGAGCTACAGGATTAAGTAAGTACGTAAGATGATGAAAAACATGTTTCTGAATTCCGTCTGTCTGTCTGTCTGCCCATCTGTTGGTGATATATCTCAAAAACTATTGTTAGAGGAAGTCGATATTTTGCATGCCGATTATATGTATGTCTACCTGCCGAATATACTTTCGATCAAATATATACAAGGCGAGTACCTTGAAAAATAAAATGTTCTTTATTTTTGCTTTAACTGGGGAATAAATTCAAGGAAGAAGGAATCAAGAAAAATGTTGCCTTTCTCAAAGATGAACTTGCTTTTTAGTTTGAAACCCTTTGTAAAATTTTAACCGTTTCTATATCATCTCCTTGCAAATCCATACATTTCTGCCACCGATACTTCAACTTTAAAATCACTCATTTATAGAACTCTGCATTTTGCACCTCCAGCCATCTTTAAAGTGCGCACCACGTAAATTGCTATTTATGTTCCTAAATAAATGGTAATCAGAACGTGCCAAATCAGGTGGATATGGTGGATGTGGCAACATTTGGAAACCCAATTCGGCCGCAATTGTGGGATGAGGCATCATCATGCTGCAGCAGGACAGCGTGGCTAAACATGTCCCTGCATGTCAGTTTAATACTTCTCCTCAATTTAGTTAAGGGAAACGCACAATAATCTCTAGTAATCTTGGGTTCTTTCTCAAAAAATCTATGAGTATAACACCTCTTGAATCCCAAAAACTGAAAGCAGCACCTTTTTGGGGGCGGAAATTTACTGTGCCACTACTCTATACTGGATTTGTTATTGTCACTATCAAAGTGATGAACCCAGCTTTCATCCTTAGTAACGATTTTTCCAAAACAGTTATTAGGGTCAACTTCAGAATAATTTAAAAGTTGACGACAAATGTTGACTCGATCCTGCTTTTGAAAAGGTGTCAGCATACATGGCACCCACCTGCCAGATACCTTATTTAGGTATAACTGATCAGAGTTTACCGACCAATCCCTAATCGTAGTGTTTACTATCTCATCCACCGTGATTGTTTCCACTTTTGCTACCATTTCTTCATTTTGTGCAGTTGAAGAACGTCCACTTCTACCAGCGTCTTTTAAGTTTATTCTTCCATGTTAAATATCTATTGAGCAACGTCTAACTGTAGATTCTGAATTGCAGACTCTCAATATATATTTTCTAAACGTTCCCAAATTTCCTTGAAGTGAATTCTCTATTCTGTGTCCTCGAACTTTGTCGGTATAATTTTGGGACACTCTGTACATATTGATATGGTATCGTCCTCCACGCTAGTAGTACTGGATTTGTATTTTTAGAGAATTTGAGTAATGTTAGATGACAGGATTGGAACCGTTAATAATTGATTAGGTTATTATAATTCTTACTTCTAATAAGAAATTTAATTAAAATTTACTAAAATACAGCATTAATTCGATTTAGACAGAATTAATGCACTATATCTTACCAGGTTCCGATTATGAATTAATATTTGAAAGAGAAATATAAATTGTTATTTGGTTTACATAAGATAATGTTACATTTGGTAAACAATATTCAAAATACATGGTGAGCGAAACTCGATGTCTCAGCTCTATTATAAGAAAAGGAAAAACGATAGAAAATATCTGAAAAGAGGTTCTTAAATGGGATTGAGTAAGGTCCATTTTAAGCCATAATTGCATATTTTTCCATGTTTGGAAACTGAAGTAATGACGTCATCAAATTTGTTTTTCCCAGAAACATGCCTATATTTTGCCATATTTAAAAAGAGTTAATTTTTCTGAACACATTTTGTGGAAAAAAAAATTGTTATCATCTTCCGTTCGAAAATTATAAGCAAATTTGTAAAAAAAAAGTATTATCAAAAATTCGAAATTGTCACGATTTAAACAAGTAGCCTTTGGAAACAAATAGCAAAGTCGCATCTGTAAATAATTAAACTAATAGTTGACAAATATTGTTTTGTTGTCATTTGACTTTGAAAAATGTTCACGCACGTAAAATAAAAAGAAAATCATAAATACTTCACAGCAGGGTGGTCCAGGAATTGTCTAGTCGTGTAGCAAACGTTTGCCAAGCTAGTCCCTGAGCAGGAATGGGGGGGGTTGTCCGGAAGCGCTACTGGTTCGAGACGGTCCAAACCAGAAAACCTACAGGTGGCCGTGTAAGTTCCTAAACCCACTCAGCTGTTACATAAAAATAATAAACGACAGAAAACAACATAACTTGAAATTACCCAATTGTTTATTTGCACATACAATTCTGCACCATGCTTAAAAAAAAAGAAGGCGACATAAATCTGCAATAAATAGTTGGTTCGTAAATTGAATAGATGTAATCTTAGTTTATGTAAAAAAATGTACAAGATTTTAAGTTAATAAAATTTGAAATCCAAAATAAACTCTTAAGATCTTAGCTTGCAATTCCGTTCGAGTGCATGTAGCTCAACTGTAGTGACGGTAGTGACTAAACATTTACAGCGATAGCGGAATACGGGAGATCTTAATAAATCGTTTCAAAGCTCGAATTCTTTACCTACTCGCGATTCATCCGAAGTGGTACCATTTCGTGGTGTTATTACACTAAAAGTTGTGTATATTTCAGCGCAGAGTGTTAAATGCAAAATTCAAACTCCCGGAAACCCTCGCGGAAGACATCTGTTAAATTTCAGAACGTTGAGTTACTTACTTGAACGCAACTAAACTGCAAAGGCACTATTGCCAATAGAAAAAAATATTAAATGTACAAAATAAAATTAACCTATTTCGCATACACATCTGCACGAGGTGAACGTCGCCGATAGCTACATAGAGTTTTCTAAATGTTATAGAGATCACCGTCAAACAAGGTAAGCGCAGTGCACAAGTTATCACAAAACTAGACCAAACGATATTTCTAGTTTAAGCGATGGTGTGAATAAACGCTAGGAGGTAGATACCTGGGGTTGTTCAGTGGCGCAGCGGCGTCGACAGAACAGCCATGCAGGGGTTTGCTCCACGGAGATGTCCTCTAGTTGCAAATAACTCCAAGAGCAACGGGTTCTTGCACCGGGGGAAAAACCTTGTAGTTGTCACACTGGGGAGAAGCCTTGCGTTCAAAGGCTACCACTTGGATTGAGGGTGCCCAGACCGCGTGGGGGTGCTTCAGGTGCGTGACAAGCAACAATTGTGCTCCAAAAGGTCGTAGACGAAACAGGATACTAACGTACCAATTAGGGGGCTACGGCACAAGCCAGAGCCTAGGGGCACGGAAGAAAAGGCCTGAAAATTACACGATATCTGAATTCGACGTCCAACGAAAGCACAAAATAACATATCAGAGCTGTTGGATCGCCTGTAAGTGGATTGCAGAAATACCTAATCATCCCAATATAACTGGCTTTATTTCAGCAATATAGCACCATATTTCCTAGAGCTGAACACAAAATCTACCGATAATTTTTGGAAATTACTTGATCCACTTAAGTGAAGTATCCCAAAATCACATGCAGCCCCAAAAGGAAATAATCTCACGAAATCAGTCTCATAAAAATGGCCGCCGGAAATCGGACTAACAATGTATTTTGAAAATTGTATTATAATCCCCTAGAATTTTCAAGGTTTTCCAAAATCATCCAAAAATGCAAAAGTGAGTACGCAACCAAATCTACACCTATGAACTACAGGTCAATCTAACTACATCTGAATGTATTTAAGCAAAAATTATACATAACAATTCTTGACTGCACCTAAATGTAAAATTACACGTAACAGGCTACTTGTTTAAATCGTAACAATTGCGAATTTTTGATAATACTTTTTTTTACAAATTTGCTTATAATTTTAGAACGGAATAAGATAACAAATTAATTTCTTCACAAAATGTGTTCAGAAAAATTATCTCTTTTTAAATATGGCAAAATATAGGCATGTTTCCGGAAAAAACAAATTTGATGACGTCATTACTTCAGTTTCCAAATATGGAAAAATATGAAAATTTGGTTTAAAATGGATCTTCCTCAATCCCGTTTAATAACCTCTTTTCAGATTTTGTCTATCGTTTTTCCTTTTCTTATAATAGAGCTGAGACATTGCGTTTCGCTCACCCTGTACAATAAGACAACATCCCGTATAATTAGTAAGATCAAAGTTACTACATATAATATTTAAAAGTCAATTTTTATTAAATCTAAAATTAAATTCGACATGGGTATGTGTTTAAAATCTAGAAGATATGAAATATAAAATTTGGAATATCGCATGTAACTATAGGAATGAGGATATAAAAAAATAACAACGAATTGAAATTGTAAAAATGTGACAAATAATTTTGTATTACGATATATAATAAACCCAATATTTACAATTTTTAATTATTAAAATAAAAATAAAGGGTATGTAATTAAATAATTGATGAACATAAGATAAAAATCAAATGCAATAATTTTGATGGTGGAAGTTTGGAATTTCTTAAAGAGTGGTCATCAATAGCATATAAAGGATTATACAGTTGAAGCAAGAATACCAGGTATATAGCGTATCAGTATGGGGCCCATTTACGTTGACATGAGGTCGTAACGTTAGATGGTTGCTGGTGGTGTGTAGCTGAGTTGACATTGCTGTTTGGAGCTAATATCGCATTGTTAGTTGTTGAATAATATCGTGGAATGTAATTGCGCGTCCGAGGTGCAGGAAGGAGTCTTTTGGCTGTAGGAATGCTTAGCTGTCAGTTGGTTGGAGCATTGAAGACAAGTGATTGAGTGTAAATACACCGGTAACTGTTAAGCAAGTATAAAAAGTTATTTAATGAGTAAATGAACTATAATAATAAAAAAATACTTACCTAGTTAAGAGATCTAGAAGATAATTTACAATAAAAATATTACATTGGCTTGTTCTGACGGTTGGAACTAACTTTGTGTTTATTTACTAAAATATCATTTAGGACAATTTTTGTTGAACTAAATAACATTAAATACAAAACAATTTAAATATAAATTAAATAATAATTTAAAAAATTGAACCTACCATGGTATTAAGAGCTAGTTGTACTACTGTAATGTCTTGCTCCTAATTAATCACCATAAACCTTAATCTGAAATTAAGAGCGTTTTTTCTTCGCGTGTTACGTTACTTGCGTTCCAGAGTGCCCACGGCTGAAAGCTCACCACGGTGCGCAAACGACACGACGGCTCGTGCGGCGCGCATTTCCACAATCGGGTTTGTTCAGAGAGGGAACTCGATAGCTAGGTATAAAATCAAATTATTCCGCGAGACTAGGAGAGAATTATTCCTGAAAAGCGAACTTCGGTTCTCCGACCTGACGCGCGGCCCTCAGCTGGGGGAGCGCTCTGCTCCTGTCACCAGCGGGTGCCTGGAAGTCGGCGCCGTAAGTGACCAAGGCTAAAATTCCCAAAAACCTACGTTGTGTAGTAAAGAATTTTTTCGAATGTGCTGGCCTCGCTGTAATTCCAAACCCCGGCCGCGCCAAATTCTTTTGGCTGAAACGCAGCCTGAATTTCTCGGCATAATAGGCGATCCCCCAGGTCTAAAATTAACGTCCTCTCGCGGCCCGCTGCTATCTGTAAGCCGAATTCTACAGCTGTACTTGTGGGGAAACTTCGCCTTCAAGGGAAGGTGACCCAAGGTGCTATATAAGCATTTATTTGGTTTCATTAATTCAAATAAATAAAGTAACTGATATCACCAAATAATAATAGCACTTATGTGGACGTTGGAACTAACTTTATTTTATTCTCGCAGTACTACCAACACCAGCCAATTACCATGGACATTACAGTGACTGTCAACCAACGGGAAACCGAACCCGCTTCTGCCATTTGGGTGGCCTAGCCGCAAGTGTAATACAATTAGATTTTATTTTTTACATATAATTAATTAATTATAAATAATTTACATGCTGATTTAATTTTATCCTTAATACCTGAACTGTACATAGTGGTGAATAAATGTGTTTTGTTACGTTACTTGGTATTCTTTAAATCAGTCAAAGTGAAATTAAGTCGAACCTGGATCCAATCTTAGAGCTACCAATTATTTGGGCAATAATAATTAATGCTACTATTGAATAAATACACAGGGAAGCATTGCATTACTAAAGCTAAAAAAATAAAACGGATATTTAAATATTAATTTTAAAAAACTCAAATACTATTGCAATAAATATCAAATACTTTAACTTTTTTAGTCTACTAGGGGCAATGACAACTTTTTACAAGGATCATTGGAAGTGAAAAATACAAAAAGTATGAAATGACTGAAGAACAAAATGGATTCAGAAATAATAGATCCACAGTGGTCGCGATCTTCATAATCAGATAAGTACTTAAAAAATCTTTAGAAATTGACTAGCTGCAGTTGTATTTCTTAACGACGAGTGCGTTTTTAAGCATTTATTTAACACTCAAAATATACTACACATAAAATAGCTGCTCAACACACTTGTTCCAGGACAGGCTATCCTACGCACAAGAACAGAACTAAACTGCAAAAAGCATCTTAATGATAAGGTGAGCTTTTTTACCTCTAAGAAATGAAAGGTCTCTACAGACTTACAAGTCTGACAAGAAGCAAGCTAATCTTTAAGATACAAAGCATTTCTAAATACGTAGCTCCCGTATTTTGTGTTTTGTAAACCGGATTACCCTGCAAGAAACACAGTTACCATCTAATCCAAATAATAAAACAACTAAACTTCAATAATCGACCATGACTTAAAGGCTGTAAAAGTAACAGAGGAGATGCAACTAAAAACTGGTGTTAACTAAGGAGACCGCTTAGGTTTACTATTTAATTTAATAATGAATAAGATCATAAAAAATGTCAGCCTAGCTGGAGACGGATATCAAACCAAATACAGGGTGTGTATAAATTGTTGAAAAAGCTGCACGTGGTGATATTCTTCGTTCTGAGTTGAAACTCTTAATACTAAACTGTTGGATTGATCTTTATGGGCTCTCATGAGCGGTAGATAAAACCAAATGATTGGGTAAAGTATACCTCTCCTGTTCTAAATACATTAAAATATATAAAATTATGGTCGCATGCAAAGTTTCATAAATATCGGCTTACTTATGAAACCGTGTGTATTAGATTAGGAGATATTATCCAAGCCAAACAAACCTAGCACAGTTATATGTTGTGTTGGGAACAAGACTGCTTTAAAATGTATATACTAAATTTTAAATAAGAATGCAGTGCTTGGAACTAAGTGGTAATCATAACTATGGCCGCGATTGGTCGAAATAAAGTCATCATTAGAACCATCTGAAAATGAAATATTTTCAAAATTGACAATTTGACATTAGGTAAAAATAATGTACAGAAAATGCAGTCCTACAACTTTTATTTGAATTAAATAGGACAAAATTATTGTACATGAGCAAACAAAGAAACTTATGTTTACCTGATGTAAAACTGAGTTTAAGGTTAGAGCGCCACCTACTGCATTCTTATTTGATATTTATTGTAGTTGCTAAGTATTTCTAAGTTATTTGTCAAGTCGCTGAGACGTTCCTATACATCAAACTTGTTATAATAAATAAAATTGTGTAAAGCCTCGTTCAGGGGCTTATGGGCAAGTTTCAAAAGGTCCAGGACGGTTTTTGCAAAAGCGGCCCACATAGACTTTTTACAACACTCCTCAAAACCCTTAAATATGGACCTATAGTCAAACAACGAGCTTTATTTCAAATAAAAAATACACTTACAAACACATAATTAAACTTTAAAATTAAAGGTAACATTCTATTAAATGAACAACAATCAGAAAATTAAAAAAACTTTGCATATAAAGACAATAACTAACGCCATTAATAAATTAATGATCTTGAAAGTAATTGACTCGCTGTAGCTAACCTATTTACTCGTATTACATCCTCCTTATCTATTTTTTGTAGCAAATAGTTTTCAATGTTCATAAGCATAAAAGACTCGGACTTTTCATCATTCATGAAATTACGTAATAGTTATTTTTGTACTCGTGACTTCGAAATTCGTATTTACCGGTCATTGCCGATGCGCCGAAAGTTACTTTTCCCACACTGCTGTGCTAGGTTAGGTAATAGTAAACTATTACCTAACAAATTCGGGAAGGTAATTTTCCCGAATGAGCACGACCGAAGGGGGTGCTGCATGTAGTGCGAATTCGGGAAAATTCTTCCCGAAAGAGTTAGGTACAATACTTTTTGTAACGAATAATTGAAAATATTTAAAAAATTATTATTATTTAGTGTTTTACTACTTTACTGAGTTGACACCACAAATCACTAAACTTTTATACATACCTCACGCACATGTTAACTTTTGTCGTAGATCAACATACTAAAGTGTAAGGTACCGCCATTAGTGATTTTTTTATATCTATCCTTGTGACACAATTGCCCTAGTTTTTGTTGGAAAGTAAAAAGCACCCCAGTGCGGAAAAAGTAACTTTCGGCGCATCGGGAATGACCGGGAAATAAGAATTTTGAAGTCATGAGTAGAAATTTTTTTAATATATTTTAATATTGAAAAGGATCGTTCGTATGGTATCTGCGATATAGGAAACGTTAGAAGGTATTGATAAGCTGTTGCCAATGCCTAAAATGCACCGTCGACTCTATTTCTCTATTTTCCCGACTCGGCAGCTCTTACTTTAGTAGATTTTTACTTCCCTCGTCTGAAAGACGAAGGAAGTATTGTAATCACGAAAAAATTACCTTACGAGATTTCTTCAGATCTTCCGTCTGTCTGTCTGTCTCTCTGTCTGTTGGCAGTATTGCTTAAAAACTATTGGTTGGAGGAAGACGATATTTTGCATACATGTTATATATCTACCTCGCATAAAACCGGTACCATTTCATATAAATATATACAGGGTGAGCACCTTAAAAAAATTTTTTTGTTTATTTTTGGGTTAATTTTGAAATAGAAGGAAGTAATAACTTTCACATAGGTCAGGCTTTACATTTGCCGAAAATAAGACACAACCGATAGAGGATAATGTCACAAAAGAGTAAAAAACATTTCAACAATAACAGCTTTCTGTTTAAGAGAGGCGCGCGCCGGACTTATTTGAAAGAGGCTCAGTAGCGTAGTTGGCTTTATCGGTGCAGATACGATTTCTATGTAGTGGTACGGATACGATCGCTCTGCAGATGCGGCGGGTTCAAACCCCAGCGGGATACATTTTTTTTTATTTGAAAATGTATTTAATTTATTAGAAACGTGAAGGTATTTTTACTCCCAACTTAATTTGATTTTTAAAATTTTTTAGTGTTACAATGTCGACGAGGGAAGTTCTGGGAAAAACCTTTTACAGATTTTTTCTATGGCTCTTCCTACTCCTGATTTAATAATAGGAAAGACGTTGACAAATCACAGGTCACCAATATGCGGTGTTTGCGTTTGAGCGCACTAGCCACTGCATTTCGTGATTAGGTTTCAAATTTTGGAACCGGCCCAGTAAACTGGGGTCGTGTTAGCCGGCCCATCTAACATAGCGGCCCACCGGAATTTGTCCTGGTGTCCCTCCGGGGCCCATCCGCCCCTGGCCTCGTTTAAGCTAATAAAATAATGGTAAAATCTATATCGAGAGTCCAAATTTTTGTATTGAATAGTACCTACTTATTATAAACAGGCGTATATGCAATAATTGTAGTTGAATTGTCTATTCAGTCATTATTGTGACCCGTGTCACTAAGCAATATTAAGTTTCATGTTAACTCATTAATCCCACTAGCTTTTCCTATTATTACATGGTAATGTATGATACTTATGTTCAAATTCTCAAAAATCGAGTATTACCCTGGCTGCATACAAACGTATCTAGTATTTTCTCTTGGAAATTGTTACTTATTTCAAAAATAAGGAGAAAATTAAGTAGGTATATAAAAATGTTACGGTTTTCAATTCGATATTATTACCACTATTATTAAACACCTACGTAAAATGCATTAGTTGCTGAATAATTAATCATTTTACATTTGACATTGGCCTCAAATTGTGATTTAAACCTCTGCTGTTGGTTTTGAAATACTTTTTGAAACAGGTATTGTCAGTAAAAAAGTAAGTATGGAAATCATGTTGATTTATGGCGAAATATCAAAGTTTACATTATTTTTTAAATTTTTTGCACGCTTAAAGTCAAATTACTTATTTGGAATTATGAAAGTGTTCATGCTGTACGCGAAAGAAACTTTTCAGTTTTGATTTTCAGTAAATATTCAGACAATAGGTTGGTTGAATTTTATGTATTTCCAAACAGATTAACGCTGTAAACTATTTTAATTTTCTAAATAAAAATCTTCCAGAGCTCATCGATCATATTCCTGTATTAGTAACACATAATATTTGGATGCAACAGCGTGATGCCCCATAATGCGGCTTTAGTTCTATAATAGCCTGATGAACGTTACCAAAATAAATGGATTGATGATGACGGTCCAAGAGCATGGCTCCCCAAGAAATCCCGTTTTGAATCCACTAGACTTCTACTCCAGTAAAAACCAAAAAAGAATTAACAAACAGGATTCATGAGGCAGCAGCAACCATTGACCCACAATTATAATACAAGTAACAAAATCTATTGAAGCTGAAAGACATTTTCAAAAACTTTTGTAGCCCATTAGTATCACGTGTGTCTGTTTTAATTTTCCCAAATTGTTTCCCAACAACTAAAATATTGTTAGTTAACGTAATAAGTCATAAAATTTGTCTAAGCCTGTTGTAGATATTAACGATACAAGTTCGATTATGAGCACCTTATCGAAACGAGTTTGATTGCCAGAACCAGGCGATGAGCCGAGTTCTGTAGCAATCAAACGAGTCTCGTTAAGTGCCATAAGCAAACGTGTATTGTTCAATATTTTATCTGCATCAATAAATTCTGGTTCAATGTATTTTTTTATATAAAAATCTGGTGTGTTACACGCACTGCCTTTTACAGTGACCTTATAATTAGCCATCAATTTGGTTTTTAATTTTGAAGAATTTGTCAAAAAATTTCGAAAATCGCAAATTCTACAGAAACCGTACAAAATAGAGCCTTAGTTGAAAATACAAATTTCCTCTAACATTTTAAGTTGAATTTAAAAATTTAATAATATACCGAGTGTTCTATTTAAAATAGGAGTTAATAAAAAGAAAGAAAAAAAACAAAAGAAACCCATTTTAGAGGTATTCAACTGGAAAATCACATATCTCACATCAATACGCATTAGAAATGTAATAAAAATCGAAAAAAACTGAAAACTCGCAAGAGTAAACGCCATACTTCCGGTTATGCTATTTTCTTCAAGAGCTTGCTGTCGCATTTAGATAGTACACAAAACGTATATATCAAGTTTCAACGCCATACCTCTTTTCCTATTTGAAATATTCTGTTCACAGGCAAAAAGACAGACACACACACAGACAGACAGACAGACCCATAAACAAAAACATGTTTGTTGGGTTCAGGGGACTCTAAAACGTGAGGATCTGTTGAAAACACAATTTCGAATTTTTGAGGTGAATCCGATACTTCCTTTATCCTAAAAGGAAGTAAAAAGAGTGCATTGCCGCACTCAGTGCGGTAGTGAAACTCATAACGATACTAAAATTAATGTGGTTAATAGTCTATAACAGATAAAAGCATTGATACATCTAAGGCTTGAACGCTTATACTCCAGTCAAATGTAAAACCATTTTACGAAATAGAAGTTTATTTTATAAATTTTCTTAAGCAAAAAACACTAGAAACTGCAACTAAAAATTTAAATATAAATACCAAATAGCTTGTCATTTTGTAATCTTTCATTTAATTTCAAGTAATTTCGTGTTTTTTTATAACATTGTTGATTTTGCGAATTTAAAAAAGTTTTAAAATGTTATTCCAAACGAATTTTATTTAATTTAATCATCTTGTTATTTGTTAAACTACTTAAATAAAGGTTACAACCTATAAACTATTTTCATGTTGTAGTACTGATATAGCACTACTTTCTATTATACATAAATTTGTACCTACTTATTTAAAACCTGCTTATCAACAAAAAATACATTTTGGTTACTATATATTTGTTATCCAACATCAAAGCCAATTGAAGGACAAACTAAAAAAATAATCATAACAATACAAGAATATGGTATAGATACTATAGATATAAGCTTAGAAATAGATAACTTATATAACGGATAAACAATATGCATAATAAGTTTCTCGTAACAACTTCAGTGTGCAGTCAAAGATACCACCTCTTCCACATATTTTATTATATAGTCAACACATAACTATTATATGTGATTTTAATAGTAATTTACTTCTAGCTGTATGGAAATTAATCCTAGCCAAAATTGAAGGAGAATCAATTTGGTGACACAATAGTTTATATAAAACCGTTCAAACAATTATTGATCGTCTGGTATCAAAAGAATACATATGGAAGGCTTTAAACTTTAAACCAAATTAATTTTAAAAATGTGCGGTGAAGACCCTCAATAACTATTTTATATGGATCATAATAAGGAGACCGTATTAAGACGCAATATTCAAGACGCGATCATAAAAGTGAAAAAGATAATGTTATAATGGTACTTATATTCGAGAATCGTTTAGAATTTCACATTACATAACCCATCATTTTATTGGCAGATGATACCATTTGCAAAATATGTGTATTAAATGAAAATTCGTTGTCAAAAAATGACATCAAGATCTTTTATTTAGCAACATCTTTCTAACTTGCTATCATCAATGGTGTAATATAAAACGACAGGCACGTCTTTCCTGGAAAAGGTTACAACTTTACATTTAGCTACACTTAAATTTAGTTTATTATGGGTACACCATTCATGAAGAAGATTTAAATTACTTTGCAAATTGGTGCAATCAACCAAAGTGTTAACTGGTGTGAATATTTTCACATCATTGGCAAACATTAACGTTTCGCATTGTAAAGTAAGCCCAAGGTCGTTAATAAACAGTAAAAAGAGCAACGGTCCAAGATTGGACCCCCGAGGTACACCAGACCGAGCAGTAAATGGTAGAGAAGAGTAAAGATTATATTCTACAATCTGAGTTCTATCTTGTAGATAAGATTCCAGCAATCTAATCACAGAAGTACTAAAATCATGCAATTATAGACCACATCCCCTTGTTTTTGGTTGTCTAGAATTTCAGATTAGCAGTATTGCCGAATTTACATATCAATTTTTGCTTTGTATGGTAAAACTAAAAGTCCTAGAAAGCTTCTGTTAGCAAATTTGATATCTTCATTAAGTTTTTAAGAGGGTTACCTCAAGCACTATTAGTATTTCTGGGGAGGCAACCCCTATATTTGGAAAATGTGTTTAAGGAATCAAAATAAACAAAAATTCGCAGAAACATAGATTCAATTATCCACCATTACTGAGATATTAGTTGAGAAAACCCATTTTCATGTATAAGGTTTTCAAAAATACCACCGTTGACGTCGATGCATTTATTAGCTCGTGTATGGATCGCAATTGTAACTTTTTGACATACACGGCGAATATCTTTTATAAGAGCTGCAGAATTGAGAATTCAGACAAGTAATGCCTCCCTCGCTTGCACCTTTCTTGTATATCCAAAGACAATAAACGAGGTGATTGAGATGGGGAGACCTTGATGACCAAATCTGTGAATCCCCTCGACCGATCAAACGGCGAAGAGAGCGAGCATATTTTTAAATGCTTTCTACCGGAAAATTGCAAAGAAATACATAAAATACTGCAATATCTAAATTGCGAACGTGTATTTGTAGCAACTATAATATCTCCGTAACAGCTGAGAATTGAATTTATAAGACCTTTCTGTATATTGATCTACAAACCACCTTCGTCATTTATTGCTATTTCCACCCCACTCACCCTGCATAATAGTAATAATACTAGATATAAAATAGTAAAACAAAACTGAACCCATCGATAAGAAAACAGCAAATTATTTTTTTATTTACAGTCACTGTATCAACAACTCTGAAATTAAAGATTCGCAAAAATACATTTTCTTTATCAATATGGAGCTAGTTTTAGTATAAAGCATTCGCAGAATCGCTTTAGTCTGTTTACCTTGTCTGAACTTAATGAGGATTCGATATTTCTGATAATCAAGTTCCGAGTACAAGACTTTCAGGCAAAAACAATCTCATAATTTTGCTATTTATCAACCAGGATCATCATTTGCTTAACATAAAAGTGCAATTATATCTAAATGTTACAAATAAATAATTTCTAACTTAACTAACCTCTCAACTTATCAATCGATTTAGATAATGTTGAATTTTTTTTTAACATATATTATTTTTCTCACATTTTTGTAATGCATTCTACTTTTTGTCTTATTTGAATGATAAATATTTGTGTCAATATAAATTTTAAGTTAAAAATATTCTAGGTTTTGCCACTTCTAACTACATAATTATTTTTTAAGTAACTATTGTTATAACTAACAAAACATCCGCGTTTCGCTTGTAATACTAGCTAAGTTGTTTGCAAGGTAATAATTTTACAAACTTCTATAATTTCTACTACTTATTTGTTTGCATTCATAATGCTTTTCAATGTATATATCAGTATGTCATTTATATTTTTCAAGGTATTGGTTTCTCCATGCATACAAGCTTATGAGTCAACAATAACACTAGTTTACTTCATAAATGATCTCGGAAACTTAAACCTTGCCATTTCCTGAAGCATATTAGTACTTCCAGTTAAATTAGTTGTCTGTATTTCCAATGATTAACGATATTTGTACCTATTAATAGTTTGAGGATTTTCTTTCAATGAATACTAAGCGGTCAAACAAACCTGAGCCTTCTCACCTCTTTTCCAAGGAAATTATATCCACCTTTTAACAAAAACCAATAACTTCCAGACAAATTGGTTGTCAATAATTTTGTTTGTTAAGAAAAGATGATACCTTTGTGTTGAGTCATGATGTTTAAACAATAAATTAAAGGGCATTGGGGTATAATTAGCTGTACTTGACTCGTCAATAAGTTTCGAGAGGTCGGTTGGCAATCCCTGACCCAGCATTTGACCCTCACACTTGTATTTTACTTTTATTGCTTTTGTACATATATGCATTATGCGGTGCGTATCAATTATAACAATAAAATAATAGCTTTCAACTTATATGAATTATTTCTGCGGTGGCATTTCCTTGCTTGACCTTCAACTAATTAGCAGCTTCTTCCTGCACCTCGCATTAGCGTGACTAAAGGATTGACCAAGACGTAGGTGTAAAAGCTTTTTAGTTTATTGCCTATTTGTCGGCGATGTTCTGTTTTTACCTAAACGGAATCGGATGCGCCTGTCATTCGATTTTACGGTGATTAGTTTAACCTTCTACCGAAACAAGTCAATAACATACAATCACTATTTTAACTGCAAAAAAACGGTATAACCACTCCATCGCTCTAGACAAAATGTGCATTCTCAACCATAAATTCTGCTTATTACTGTAACACCTTAGATAACTTTATAATTCCTTGAAACCAGATTATGTTGAAGATTGCCTAAGAGGGTTTATAAACATGTCATCTTAGTAATGAAAAAAAATACAGGATGTATAACTATAAATTTTAAAAATATCTAGTGATTCCAAAACACAATAACTTCCATGTTTAAATGCATAATAGGCACAGTTAACGTTTTCTTAAATATTTAACGCAGCTTACTACCTTTGCATCCATAATAATGCGTCATCGCTATGATTTCGGCCAGTTTAATAATGTAAAAAATTCAAATGTCAACTTTTTACCGCGATGGGAATGTGTCAGAATTTAATAGCTTCTGAATAATTTAGGCATTATTATCAAAGATGCTCCGCTAACTGAATTGTATCTATTGATACAAGGAATAGTCACGCTGAATATCCCGCGTGCATGTAAACTGACCTGATTATTTTTTTTCGATTTTTTGCAAACTGTTTTGCTTTGAAGAAATATATTTCGTAAATTTTCTATCAAAACATTCTCACAGAAAACGTCAAAATTTAATCAGCTATTTTAATGCACTTGGGATATCACTGTAATTGCAGCGATTTCGGCCAGTTTAATAATGATAAAAATTCAAATGTCAAAATTTAACCGCGGTTAAAAGCGTCAGAATTTAATCGGTTCTGAATATTTTTCATGCCATTATTGAAAGCCTTTAGAAGCATTTTCCTATTTTATGCATGCTGTAAAACACACTGTATACATACAGTTATGAAAATCCATTACACAGTTGAAAATATTTTTAAGATATGAAGATATAAACAGGCCCCTTTCCTCATTGTTAGCTTTGTCGTTTTCTTTTAAACCAATGTTTAGATGTATACAGGATGAGTCGTAATTATGTGTAAAAATTTTAAGCGAAGCTCCGTTAGGGCAAAACAAAGCAACTAACCTAATACACTGTTGTACCAAAAGCCTTATTAAAAAGATACAGAGTGTAAATGAAGAAAAAATTATATTGAAAGTAAACATTTGAATTTTTAAAATCAAGATGTTCTGTCAACAAGATGGTGAACCTCCTCACAATAGCAGAATCGTTACAGAATAGTTAAATGACTATTTCAATGGTTTGGTCCTGTGAGATGACAGCTAAGGAGTCCCAACTTCAATCCTCTTAATTTTTTTATGGGTTTTTTAAACAGCTGGTTTACCGTGAGATAATTAACACGAGGGAACAGTTGCAGCAAAACAATTTCGAGGCTGCTATTGAAATTCCTGAATACTATAATATTCAGCAAGTGTATGAAGCGCTAGTACGACGGTGCCATGCTTGTATTGCGACTGAAGAGGAGCATTTTGAACATTTATAAGGTTTCTTTTTTTTAGTCATTGTTTTGTTAATTTTGTGTTTATTATAATGCATTTTCAAACTCATCGGCTAATTACTTTCCAAGTTATAGTCACAAATAGAAATAATGTGTTTTATTAATGCCCTGTATCCTTTTAAGGGAGCATTTTGATACTAAGGTATATTAGATCAATTGCTTGTTTTTACTAAAAAAGCTTTGGTTAAATTTTTTATATCCAATTATGGTTTACCCTGTATAATAAATACATCTTTGTCACATGTTTCTAGCCACATAAATTATATTTATATAAATGTATTTTTATATTTGACATAAAGGGTGTTTTTTTAGAGTGGGAGAATTTTAAATTGAAATAAAACACAGAAAAATGTTTTTAATATCCATGAAATTGGCTTTATTTGAAAGATAATTTTATGCATGTATGTTTGAATATGATTTCGGGCATGTGACCGTCGCGGCTGGCGTGTACATGACGTAATCTGGAGGTCCAATTTTCACACACTCTTCGCAGTAAATCAGGCTGTATTTCGGCAATAACGCGTCGAATGTTGGCTTCCAAGTGCTCAATTGTTTCTGGTTTATCGACTTAGACATACGACTTTACATATCCTCAAAGAAAATTATCTAACGGCGTCAAATCGCACGAAGGAGGTGGCCAGTTAACAGATCCATTTCGTGGATCCATTTCGTGGATCTGTTAATTGGCCACCTCTTTCGTGCAATTTGACGCCGTTAGATTATTTTCTTTGAGGATATGTAAAAGTCGCATGTCTACGTCGATAAACCGGAAACAATTGAGCACTTGGAAGCCAACATTCGACGCGTTATTGCCGAAATACAGCCTGATTTACTGCGAAGAGTGTGTGAAAATTGGACCTCCAGATTACGTCATGTACACGCCAGCCGTGGCGGTCACATACCCGAAATCATATTCAAACATAAATGCCATAAAATTATCTTTCAAATAAAGTCAATTTCATGGATATTGAAAACATTTTTATTTCAATTTAAAGTTCTGTCACTCTAAAAAAAACACCCTTTAAATGCATATAGTTTAACATGTTTTTACTTTCTTTTACGATAAAGAAAGTATTGGATTCACACCAAAAATTCGAAATTGAGTTTTCAACAGATCTTTACGTTTTCGAGTCTCCTGAACCTAAAAAACATGTGTTTGTTCATTGGCCTGTCTGTCTGTCTGTGTGTCGGTGTGTCTGCTGTCTGTGAACAGAATATCTCAAAAACAAAAAGAGATATGACGGTAAAACTTCATATATAAGTTTTGTGTACTATGTAGATGAAACTGCAAGCTTTGAAGAAAGTCGCAAAACTGGAGGTAGGTGTTCACTCTTGTAATTTTTAAGTTTTTTTCGATTTTTTCAAAAACGGCTGTTACAATTTTTTTCAAACTTTACATTTTTAATGTGCAGTGATATGAGGTAGGTGATTTTCTAGTTGAATATTTCTAAAATAGATTTCTTTTGGTTTTTTATTAACTCCTATTTTAAATAGAACACCCAGTATATTATTAAATTTTTGAATTCAGCTTACAATTCTAGTGAAAATGTGTCTCTTTAACTAATGCTCTATTTTGTACCGTTTTTGTAGAAATTGAAATTTTTGAAAATTTTTGACAAATGCTTAAAAATTAAAAATCAAATTTTTGGCTAATTATAAGATCACTGTAAAAGGAAGTTGTGTGAGTGTATCACACAAATTTTTAAGTTATAATTTTAAACAAACCTGTACATTATAGTACATTGAAAATTCTTATGTTTGGGATAAACAATTAGCTATTGAAAACTTACAATTTGTATATTTTATTATGGTAGGTAATCCAACTTCAGTAAGAATACAAAGTTAGTGAATTTCCGTCGTCATTTTGTAAGTCAAATAGAGTTATATTCGTTAGTCAGTGAACTTTTCTGAATATAAATTTTCATATCAATAAAAGATAAAATGCAGGCAGTAAAATTTTTTATGTTATAGGATCACACAATGACTTTTTTATAAATAAATCCAACACTTAAAACAGTAACACTAACTTCAAAGTTTGAAAAGCTAACAATAATTAAATCCACCGCTAAGCCTGAATTTTTTAATTCATTATCTTTCCAGCCAGTTTTCAAAGCGGAATTAATTTAGTTCGCCACAGTCTCCAGAGTACTTTAGTTTTTTATCTACTACAAATTAAGTTTAAAATGTTATCATAGTACCCATGTTTTGCGATTCAGTTAACAGATAAGAATCATTTAGGCACAAAGTACGGTAACTTGCAGCTTCCAAAGGCATCGTATAATAGATATTAACGATACACGTTTGATTATGAGCATCTTAACGAAACGAGTTTGCCAAAACGAGGAGGTGAACCGAGTTTTGCGGCAATCAAACGAGTTTCTTTATGTGCCATAAGCAAACGTGTATTGTTCAATATTTTATCTTTATCAATAAATTCTGGTCCAATGTATTTTTTTATATAAAAAGAGTGCGGTAATAGTCCTTACCGCACTGAGTGCGGTAATATCCATTACCGCACTAATAATGCGATAATGAAGCTCTTAACGATACTAAAATTAATTTGGTTAATAGTCGATAACAACACCGATGCAGATAAATTCTATAAAAACATTAATCGACAAACTACATTAATAACCGCACGACTTTTATACCTGCATAGTACACATCTACATAAATCTTGACATTGATGTATTATTAGGTAACTAAAATATCAGTGATGAATGCCTCGTTGATCAGTATATTGTGCCTACCCAAATAAACTTCGTGGATAAACAAGCACTTTGAATTCCAGAAAAATTATGAAATCTTATTGTTGTCACGCTGTTTAAAAGAACACTACTTTTATGGTTTTCCAAAACAAAAACTTTTAGTACGTAGAAAAGTACAACATTTCTAATGAAGCAAGTAGTTCCTGTAGCTTTGCAATCTGATCTACACAATTACCTAATTCATTCATATACGAGACATTTTTACTCAAATAGTAAAATATTTTGCATTAGCTCTTTTTCCCAATAAAATTATATTGCAGTAAGAAATCTAGTATATCATTTCAAGATAAAACTATCTTTTAATACTGGATTATAGTTTGTCAGGCATATCATAAACTCTCGTGATTAATAGCTTGCAATTATTCCTATAGTTAACATGTTGGACACGTTTCGATGAGTAAACACACAAATTTTAAAGTGTTTTTTTATGAACAATTTTCTAATACTGCATTACAAGAATGCTTAAATTCAAAATTTTTCAAAAAATTCGTTGGTTCTTTATACTTACATAATTTTTTTAAATCGTTAAGGACTTTACTCAGAACTTCTCTCGAAAGTGGAAGTTACGGCACTAGAAATTTGATAAATCAAAGGAAACAACAGTAAAAATATCTTAAGGTTCCTAATAATACTGAAACAATAAAAGGAAACACTTGGCAATGCAAGTTGTCAATTTTCAAACAAGAAGCATTGCAGGCGGTGGGATTCGAACTCGTACGGAGGAGACTAAAAGGTAGAGGGGACAAAAATAAAGTTATTTCCTAATAAACTTATGGCCAAAACCCAATAACATAAAAATAACAACAGTTTAAGGTTCTTGTAAATGAATGCCCACTTATTGAATACCGTTGGCATTTATGAGGAAAAATTAGAAAAAATATCTTTGCGTTTTCGTTTCAGTAGAAACATATTTCTTACAACACCTGATAATTTGCTGTTAATGTAGTTCAATTTTAAATTATGCAGACTACTTCCCTCACACACTTTAAGCCACTCAAATCTTTTAAATTTCTGAGATTCATCTATCAGATCCCAATTATGCTATAATAACCTCGTCATCTAATTAGTAAGGCGTAGAATGGATTAACGAGATTCCAACTGTCTCTAATTACTACCTAGCAAAACCCTGCCAAATTAGCCAAATATGCAGGGAAAGAAGGCCCTGTTAACTTTTGTTCGGGAAATAGTCTGCAAAATACCCCTCTTGCATACCAAATTGATTCTAATTTTGTCTCGACAAAATTATTGACAATTTGGCATGCACTAGGAATATTACTAATAATTATTCAACACTATATTAAACAAACCAATAAAATTAGTCAGTTTGTCAGAAATGACCAATCAAAATTTACAGTATTTGAAAACATCCAATGTCGCAGTGTTTTCACCCGATTCCGATTAATTTCCATGATTTCAATTGAGTGAGTAGTCTTTGACTGACTTTTCTCCAATACGTCAAAGTGAAGTTTGCTATTCGGCGTCGTTCTAAAAATTAATAATCAGGGTGTTGGAAGCTCCAGTATTGAATTAATAGTGGAAAACGTTATAGATGTTGTTATATATCTTTGGTCACAGCTCCAATTGAGCTGCCAAAATTATTATATAACAAATATTATATGGATATATACCCTCTTGCTTATTAAGAAGAAGTAGTATCAAGAATATTTTCTCAAACACTTACCTTTCTACTTATTGAATTATTTTCAATTGGCATTTCTCACTAATGAAAATATGACATTTGAAATTATGTCATGTAATTCTTATTTAAAAATTACCTCGGCTAGATAGTTATTAAGCAATGAGACTCTATTTCGTTCTCAGCTGAATGGGTTAATGTTAAAGTTATCAATTTTCTTATTGTTGAAGACTGAATTATTATAAATTATGAGCAAATTGACATCTTTGGTCAATTACACTCTCTTGGACATTAAATTGAATATTCTTACTCAATCAGTTAGTGTTTGAAAGATTGGTCTGACATTACAATAAATCAAAATAAAAATGTTGTCAAATTATTTAATCAAATGTTCTAAACTTTTCCAACTTTAATGTTAAAATTAATTAAGGTATCCTAAACCAAAATATGTTAATTTCTAATTATAATTTCCGAAAACGTCGAGTACCCGAATCAATGTAAATTTAGAAAAATAAATATTCTAAATTACTCCTCTAAATATAAATTACAAATATTTCCACTAATTTTGCCGTTCCAAACTTCTTATTTATTTCTTAACGGAATATAAGAAATGCGCACTAACCTTCTTGAACTATCGCTTGTACCTGAGTGTATTTTCTATCAGCTCCTAGCTGAATGACAGCCTGTAAACATCTCCTTTGGGTTGTTCATGACCAAAATAGCTCGTTGCAGCTCTATGACCCCTTAAGATCTAGATATGTCGTAGCACATCATGCCATAAACACAAAAACGTGCACTTTTTACTGGTTGAAGCAAAAATTGCCACTTCAAATGGCTTCAAACAATCTTGAAGTTCTAATCTGAATAATAGTTGTGACCTTTAGTTAAATTTGATCGTAAAGAAGGTTGTCTTGCTATTACGTATATAATATACAATTATTACTTTTACAATTAAAGGAAATCTAGCCCTTTAACGTGATTATTTTAACGTAGATTATTATTTTCAAGATACTTTTTCACTTCGTGTAAACAACCACACTGGTTGCCCATTACAACTACCACCAGTTATTTACACACAACTGTTATCACATGATACCCATTAGATATCTAGATAATATTACTAAATTAATAAAGCATCTACACAGCATGCTGCATTACAGTTTGTGCCGTTAAACACGGCAAAATCAAAGTTATATTGTTAAACAATCTTTCCAAATACCACTCAAGGTTACATTTTTAAAGAGATTTTTATTGTTTACATAAAAATTTTGAAAATTTCTCTTACAAAAACTAATCAAATCCCTCCAACCTGTGGTTTTCGAGAAATTTAAGACACAATAATTTGCACCGTAAAACAAAAAATCTCAAAAAATGTTCTCCTTTTGTGGTATTACCCTTGAAAACACACCGTAAAAATAAGATACCATTTTAAATAAATAAAAGGTAAATCTATAAATTACAATTTTATAATGAAACCAACAATTAACCATAACAAAAACATTCACATTAGGTGATCGAAATGCTGACCCTGCATTTCAACGCACATTTGTCCTCGACGAATTTAGTTTTCCAATACTCTTGGAAATTGTTGGCGTAACTGCTTTGTTGCAGCATTGGTGCGACGGCGCAATTCGTCGATTGTATCAACTTCGGTGGCATATACCAATTCTTTCGTAAAACCCCATAAGAAAAAGTCCACTGGGTGAGATCTGGACTGCGTGAGGGTCATGAATGAATCCACCCAACCGATCCATCTTTGCGGAAATATAGTGCCGAAGTAATCTCGTACAGCATGACTAATATGTGAAGAAAAGCCGCCATGCATAAACCACATGGGACGGCGCACATCCAAAGGAATATCTTCTAGGAGCTCTGACAGAACTACTTGTAAAGACTGCAAATAAGAATTGCTATTAAGGTATGCTAGTAATTTATAAAGCCCTATTAAGATGTTGTTTATAATACCAGCCCACAGATTCAAACTAAAGCGCTGCTGAAAGCAACCCTGGCGACTCGCGTGTGCAGCGGATAATCCGTAGAATCGGTCCTTTCACCTTTTGCAGATGATAAGGGTACAAACCATTGCTGCTCAATGTGCGCCAATCAAAAGATGGAGAAACCCCCAGCTTGGTGAGAAATTTGGCGGTACTTGTAGTTGGACCAGCATCAACCATTTCTAAAGGTTCTTCCTCCACATTCACCAAATGTTTATTTGGTCTGCCGCCACTATGACCTTTCTTAGGTTGTAAATTTCCAGTCTCTCTTTCGCGTTAGACTACTCGAAGAAAAGTATTTTTATAAGCCGTTTAACGATCTGGAAATCTTTCCGAATACATACCTCTTGCACGTGCAGCATTTTCTCCAGCAGTTCCATACATAATAATCATATTTACATATTCTCCGTTACTGTAGTTCGCCATTTAAGTCGGATTAAACACTTAATAGCTGATGTATCTTAATTTTGACGTTTATAGATATTAACGATATAAGCTTGATTATGAGCATCTTAACGAAACAAGTTTAATTGCCAAGCCGAGGCGGTGAACCGAGTTTTGCAGAAATCAAACGAGTCTCGTTAAATGCCATGAGCAAACGTGTATTGTTCAATATTTTATCTTCATCAATAAATTCTGGTTCAATATATGTTTCAATGCAGTATTTGTTTCAATATAATTTGTTGCATATCACTACTTAAAAATGTCCTCGTTATCTAGTACCTCCTCATCGAAAGAACAGAATTTGTGGTCAAGCTCTTCTCCTTCTTCATCTGAAGAGGTTTTGCCTCCGATGGTGCTAGTGCTATGATGGGTATTCATAATTCTCTATCACCTAAATTACGGATAGATATTCCTGATTTATCTGTAATGAAATGCTTGTGTCATTCGTTTAATTTGTGCGCCAATTATGGGTGCAAAAAACTGGCTTCTATTGTTGAAGACATTACAAGAGAAGTGTATACACATTTGTAGTTTAGTTTCAAAAGGCAAAATGAACTAAAAGAATGTCAAGAATTTGTAAGCGTAGAGCTTTATAAAATTTTACATCCGTCGCTGACTAGGTGGTTATCCTTGCTTTCTGTTGTAAAAAAAAGTTGGAACAGTACGATGCCTTAGTATTATACTTTATCAACGAACATTTAGTTGAAAGAAATTTACAGGCTCATAATATATTAAATCGTTTAAGAGATCCATTCATTAAATATCTCAATTTCTAAAATATGTTTTGCTATTTTTTCATAATTTAAATCTCGAAATGAAATCCGAAGATACCAAAATTAGTACTTCGTATAAAATAATTGAATCTGTTTTAAGAACCCTTGTAGATTGTTATATAAAAAACATATTTAGACAAAATTAATATCACCGATATTCAATATAAAAATCCCGATTATTTTGTAAACATTCACGAAGTTCATTTTGAGGCTTTTGTTAGGGGAACCCTAACCTAAGTAATAAAACGCACAATTTAAATGCCCGAGAATTACTTACTTCTCAAAGGTGCTGTCTAGATAGCTTAATTGAAGATTGTGGCCAAATACACCAAAGGTTTGACAACAAAAGTAAACCTACAATGACTACAACAATTAGCTATTATTGCGCCTTCCGAAGTAGGTAATTGCCAAAAAGCATGTGTCTATAGGACCATTGACTATTAGATTTTTTTCATTAGTGTCAAACACTGAATTAAATGAGTTCGACGGCGAATGGCGGAGCTTGCGTACCGGATGTCGATTTAAGCCAATTTAAAGATTTTAACATTGTAGATTTTTTTGAAAAAGATATCAAAACTAAATTTCGGTGATGATAAACCTATGTCCTAATTTATGTGCTTAAATTTGCTGAGTTTGCCACACACAAGTGCCACAGTTGAGTAAATATTTTCGCAAATTAGTATAAATAAAACAAAAATTCCCAATAAATTTTCCACAGAAACATTAACTGGTATTTTAAAATTTTGAAATGATGAATGCATTTAATGCTAAAATTTATAAAACTAATTAGTAATGATAATTGATCTAAGGATTCTGAGGCACTATATTTGTTGCATTTTATTGCACGTTTTTGTTTATACTTTTATAATAATTGTTTTTTTTCAAGGATTTTGTAATTAAGTGTATGTTTATTTTATTATTTCTACGACATGTGTTTTATTACAATATTGTTCTAAAATAAAAATTAATTTAAAATTTTCTCTTCTTTAACCCGCAATGAAGATGGGTAATGTGGGTTGCATAATATTTCACTAAGGTTGAATTTAAGGAAATCTAGGGAAATTTGTCTGAATAATCTAGAAAAAAATATTTTTCCATTTGGCAACACTGCTTGAAAATATAGGTCATCTCACTAACCGCTATTTTCATGTCCACTGACAATAAAGTCGTAGTAAAGCTGTCGCACTTAGATTGAAAAATGTCACAGCTTGTTAGCTAAAAGGTTGCGGTTAGATGGTTTGAAACACCAAAATGTACATTTTTGAATTGCACTAACCATTCAAGACGTGGTTTTCGTTTATTTGATTTTCCAGCTGGTCAAAAAAGACAAGAAAAAAATCAGGATCTGGTCCATTCTCACAATGAGGTGATTCAGTAAATTATTGTAAAGTAAACACTGTCTTCCTCATAAAAATTAACGTATATTTTACATACGCTACATGTTTCGGCTTATATATTAAACCATCTATGGTATAAAATTCATCTTAATATTGACAAATGTAAAAAAATCACTATAACAAAAAATCGTAGCCGGGTGCAGTATCAATATAGGATAGGTGGAGAGACTCTTGAAGAGTTACAAAGCATACGAGACTTAGGAGTCATAGTTGATAAGGATCTCCATTTCGATGAGCAAGTGGACAGTATTGTCACCAAAGCGTTCCAAATGATGGGGTTTGTTCTCCGTAATACAAAGGACTTTAAGAATATCAATAGTTATATTATATTATTCAATTCATTAGTGCGATTCTCATCTGGAATATGCATCTGTAATCTGGAATCATTTGTATGCGAAGTACACGGACGCTCTAGAAAAATTCAAAAATACTATTATCGAATTGTTAGGTACCGGCTGGGTAGGGCAGTCAACATTAATCCAATGTCACTAGTTAAACGCAGAGAGCTGGCTGATGTGATGTTTCTTCATAAAATTTTACATGGCGAAGTGGACAGCAGCGAGTTATTATCGCAAGTAAATATACGTGTGCCTCGCAGCACTTCAACGCGCTGCTCCGATTTGTTTCACATACCCTCATTCCCTCATATAACACTAATGCTGGTAAAAGAAAACCAATTAATAGGATATGTACAACATATAACAAGAAATTTGGTTCAATTGACATTTTTAACAACAGCAGATATCAATTTAAAAACTTTGTTCGTGGCATGCTGCTGGAGAATCAGGGTACGAGTAGGTAGGCAAGTTAAGTTATTTTTGTATTTTTGTATTTTTATTTTTGTTGAGTTGTATATCTGTGATGGCAATAGCTATAATTGTATTATAAACTGTCTATTTCCAGGCTTTCGCTATATTATTGTTTTTTTTTTTCTATTTTTAAAGATTTCACTTAAGTTAGTCGTATTACGTAATAGTTTTTTGTTCTTTCTTATTTTGATTTAGTTAGTATTACGTCAGTAGTAGTTTTTATTTCTATTTGCTTAGACTAGTGTCTTTTTCACTGACACCTACTATATTACTATACTATTAAAACCGCACATGTTTTGATCACCTTGTGGTAATCGGTGTAGGTGGCAGACAAGTTTAATCTCTAATTACTTTCTCGCATACGGTAGTATAAAGTATTGTAATCGTCAAAAAAATCGACTTCGAGATTTTGACGAATCTTGACGTTTTAGACCTCCTAGAGTCCGAAAAAACCATTTTTCGAATTATGTCTGTGTGTGTGTATGTGTGTGCGTGTGTGCGTGTGTGTGTGTGTGTGTGAACACGATAACTTAAAAACAAAATAAGATAGACCCTTGAAATTATGTACATAGTCATTATTTAAAATTTGTAGATTCTTGTCAAATTTTGAGCAAAATCGGTTAACCGGAAGTGGCACTTTACCTAAACAGGTAGCGGTACCTATTCAAGTAAAGTACCAGTTTTCTTCGAGATATTTGAACAAAACTTTGTACATACATTTCTTATGTAGAAAAACTACCAGATATTACATTTCAGCATGATCGGTTAACCGGAAGTGGCATTTTACCTAAACAGGTAGCGGTATCCATTCAAGTAAAGTACCAGTTTGCTTCAAGGTATTTGCACGAAATTTTGCACATACATATATTATTGAGAAAAACTGCCAGATATAAAATTTCAGTATGATAGGTTAACCTAAAGTGGCACTTTACCTAAACAGGTAGTGGTTAGGTACCTGAAAATGTAATTTTATCGCTGTATGTATATACATTGCAATAAACTTTTTAAATTTGCTAGAAAACATATACAACTGTTAAACACCAATAGTTATCAGTACCAAGGCGAATGCGAGAAAGTCTAGGGGAGCACACTCCCGATTTTTTACTATGCATTATGTTTTTCTGTTTGTCATTGTTTGATTACCCTAATAAATAAATAAATAAATAAATAAAATATATAAATCTTCAGGCTAATGTCAAAAGTGGACTTTTGAGATATACCTACAGTTTTTAAGGTGCTCGCCCTATATGAAAACCTGAGTTATGTACAAAATATTACTTATATTTAACCAATAGTTCTTGAGTAAACACAAAAATAGGAAGAATTTTATTTTTGAAGGTATATATTTGACCGAAATTTTCTCGGTTTTGTGCCAGATATACATACACAGTGGGCAAAAACGGTACAGATTTTGTAGCCCCGTATATTCGTAGGTCACTAATATCTTTATATGATTACTATACCATCGAAAAGCTCAAACTTTATTGATGGAAATAAACCACTTTTATTAGGCGAATGTGGCGGTAACTTTCTTCAAGCTACAAATTTATATACTGAATGTTATTCAAACAGGAAGCATTCCAATTCTAACATGATTCAAAGATTAGATCAGCACTTAAGAGAAACAGGAAGATTTCAACCTTTGCAGGGAATAGGTGGAAGTCCTCCACAACAAATATTTTCTTTCTTTTTATTGTTAAGGGTGAACCAGGTTCAAGCGCATTTAAGCCTCAATTGACCTAATGCACTACCTCCAAGTCATGCGTGGGTATATTTTTTGTATGTAGTCCTGTTACTCTATCTCATAGACCAGTCTTCAGAGGAGAGCGACGTTAATTGTATCCCAATGTCGAATGGTCACTCGGCTTAATACCGACCCAGTGGACTGTGGAAGAAGTTCTGCCTATCCATGGATTCAAAACGATGACTTGCTTATTGCAAGCCTGGCACCCTATCCACTAGGCCACCGAGGTGATTGGGACATGTATTAATACCCGAAATGGAAGAGAATGTCTTAAATGTATTTGAAGACGAACCTCGCCAAGGTACTCACTGTGAAGCTCGAAGACTTGATATTAGCCATACATCGAGTATTAAGAGAAAATATCTTACATACTTTCCATTTTCGGCGAGTCCATAGGTTGCTTTCGGAAAATTATCCGCAACGAATAGAGTTTTGCAGATGGTTAATACAACAAGGAGTCAACCCGACTTTCACTGCAAACACGTTATGAACGGATTAAGCAACATTTACTCGTAAGGGAATGTTCATGCCTTCCATCAAACTAATCACCAATTTAGATTAAGTGTGATACGATTCAGTTACGCTAATTTCCCTGAGGGCGGAGATAAGCCACCATCATAGAGATATTAGCCCAGAAGGTGCGTCCCAACGACGCTTAATTTAATTAAACAAAACGAATCACGACCACCCCGTGGATTCATAGCAAACGCCGACAGTTCAAAAGTTTTCAAAACAACGTAATAAATCGCCCGCCGAAGCCGGCTTGTAATAAAAATAAGCCGCCACGGGTACAGAAGGCCAGCATGTGCGCTACGGCAAAAATTCCTAAAAGGACAGCAACTCGGCAAAAATGATAAATATCCAAGACGCTTGATAACGCGGCTAATTAAGATAAGAAAGGATAATCGGCTTTTAAACACTTTTTTTTAAATTTTCCCTACCGACTACCGTTGCCCCCCGGAACCGCTTACGCATTACTTCAGGGGGCGCGGGCGTCACTTAAACATAGCCTTAATTAATTGAAAATCTAGACCGCCCGTGCCGGGAGTTGAACTCTCAACGCTCCGGCTCGAGCGCTCCATGATTTTCAATGTGACCTCGGCTGCAACGGCAATCGCCGCTCGCCTACCGAGGTCCCGTGCCTTTTAAACACTATCCACTGCTAACGATCTAACACCAGGAGCGGTGATTTAAAAACAAGAAATACACGAAGCTGGAATTTCACGGGCATTGAAATATTAAAATTTAAAGCCCGAGAAATGAACAGGACACCCGTCGTTCGGGTTAACAAAGCAAGAGCAGCTTAAAACTTTCCTTTTCACAAGGAAATCAAATCAGAAAACCAGGCCCTCGCCGACAAGAATTATTTATAAGGAAGCCGATAGAAACGAAAAATTATAAGCAAATAATTTGTAGATCTTCCGCGAACCCCGGCCGCGTGTCGGAAAATTCCCACAAAGACAGCATAACAAAGGAATTCGTCCGACAGGGTCGTTAAAGCCAGGTAATAGGATTAAGACGCATATCAAACGCGAGCCCCGCAGGGAATTCGTCTGCGACCCGGATTAAACGCATCGACAAACCACGAAAATTAATTAGATACATATATCGCGACGGGATTAAAAGCACCGGCGAAGTAAGAGTAAGGTAGTCGAGTTGGGTGTCATTAAAAGCGCCTTCACGTCAGAAATCCAGTGAGCTACATTAAAAAAAATCCGGGCGAAAATAAGGGCGCAAAACGCGAAATTAATAGTAAATTAACAAACAGCCCCCGGAAGCGAAGCAGTGCATCCCACCCCAAACAAACGGACGTCCGAGAGAAAGCGGTGGGAGTAAAAATCCCTTTAAAAAAAGCCGCAGCCACCAGAAGATGCATTCGATAGAGGGAAACTTCACGAATCAGCCTTCTCTCCAGCTTAGACCCTCGGTCCCTGGAAAGCCAAATCTTCTGCTCGATCATTGATTGCAGAAGTCGACTACGAGACTCCAAGTGCCTGTTTGATCCCTGATCGCAGAAACCAAAGGGTGTCCGAGTCGCCGCCGCCGATCGCCGCCATCATCGTCCGCCTACACCCGGAGCAACGCCCAGCCCCAGGTCGAGCCGAGCCGTGGCCCCAGCCAACGTCGCTGCCCGCGTTCAGCCTACCCCTACGCCTCGCTGTGCCCCAGGTCCTGCCGCCCTCGACCGTAGCGCTCCTCGCCGCCTACGCTGTACCGCTTTCCTCACGCCGCGAAACGCGTCCATCCAGGATGTCGCACAAGTAAGCCCCGGGCAACCACCTCGGACGTTACGTTAGCCAAGCCGCCGCCGACGGCAGCACCGTCCTCCCAGGTACGAGCTAGCCTCCAAACCCCCACACTTACTTGTTTTATTACAGCCCTCCGGAACTACTGGAACGCCTCTTCGGGCCGTCGCCACCGCTTTCTCCACAGGATACCCTCCTTCAAGAAGCGCGACTGTTCCGCCATTCCCCTGGTACCCAAGCCGCCGCCCCCGTCGAGACGCCGTCTCCCAGCAGTCCACGTAGGCCGCAGCCCGGAGACACTCCTACCGGACGAACCGCCTACGAGGCCGCAACCCCCGAAGCTCGCCCGCCGCTTCGCGTGGCCCAGGTCCGCCTCACCTGCCGCCCCCAGCTCCTGGGAGTCGCCTTCTTCCTTAGCCCTGAGAAGAACGCCGAATTCGAGAGCCTGTGGGAGGAGACTAGGTCGGAAGCCGATCAACGCTTTCCGCTGCGCGAAGTGCAGCTGTACCATCGCCGCCCCCGAGACGCCACCGCCCGCTCCGTCGAGGGACGAGATTCAAGGAGGAACGCGCGCCTGCGCCTCCGTTCGCCGCTGCCCCTGGTGCGAGACCCCCGCCGCATTCCGGGACGTCGCCGCCAACAGCGCCACCGCCGCCCCCAGTGAAGGAACGCGATCCACAGCCAGAGAAGCCCCCCCCCCCCAGTGAATCGGGAGTGTGTGCGGGTCCGTGGACAATCTCCCCGTGCGTCACCTTTACTGTGTGTACACCTTCCCCCCTCGAACTGTAGCTTAGAGCCAGGACAACCGCTTATTTAGTTTTATCCATTATTTTGTGTATGAATGATTGTTGTATGTGTGTGTTGTAGATTGTTGTTTGTTTGTGTCATTGTTCGTTGTATTATTGTATTTTCGGATAGTTATGTATAATGTGCCCGTAGTTTTAAAGAAACAAAAAAAACAAATACAAATAAACCAATAATCATCCATTGTCAATAATTATTTTAGCCAATAGGCACTCGTATTCGCCAGCCTCTTCACCCATTGGTCGACCCACTCATCCGCTGAGCTAGACGGGAAATTGTGGCCAATAAGCCACCATCTTAACCCTTGCCACGCCCTCAAGAGCGAGGAGTGTAGCGAGGCGTGTTAATTTTCGCCCAACGTGGGGCCTCGCGTTTGGTGGACACCTACAACAAAGGACACACCACCCCAAAGATGGTGAAGACCAAGAGTAAGAAGAACATGAAGAATACACCCGAGAGAAGCAGCGAGGAAGGGCCACAGAAAGAGCACCCAAGTGCCAGCCTGCACAGCTCAGAAGTGATAGGAGACAGCGCCTCATTATTCCAATGTGGACAGAGGACGCCTACAAGCCAGCACAGCCCAGTAGCACAGAGGGACCCGCTGGAGGCACAACAAAGTGCCAACATCAACGTTCCCCAACAGGGAGCAGTAACCCCACCTCCATTTTTGGGAATGGATATAAATCCCTAGTTGCGCCCAACAGAACCGACAACCACGTCGACCACCACCAGTCTAGTAATTCCAAAGCATCATGGCGTCGATAACGTTACCCAAGAAGGTAAACCCCCTCCCCACTTTCAAGGGTGAAGAACTGAACGATCCCCAAGAGTTTCTGAACCAGTGTACCAGATACAGGGCACAGAGTCAGTGCTCCGCCGCCGAACTCATCAGAACAGCCACCAACGCCTTCCAAGGAAATGCCAGCCAATGGTGGAGACCCTACGCATCGCTGCCGTTTGCATTGGCCGAGTTTGAAGAAAGGTACCGACGAAGATTCGACAGTCCCGAAATCCGCGCCGCTCTCACTACCCAACTATACGGCCAAAAACAAGGAGTTCGCGACAATGCCGAGATCTTCTTATTGAAGAAAATCCAAATGGTACGCCGGCTGGAAATTCAGCAGTCCACACAGGCCCTCGTCCCCATAATGGTGGAATTATTACGGCCCGCCATCCGGCCTTACCTACGATTGGCTCCGCCAACCACGATGGACGAGTTGCTCGACAAAGTCGCCGCCATCGAGAAGGACTTGGAGGAACAGGCACCGCCGCCCACACGGGAAATACGACCCCAAGGAAACTCCCCGCCCGCACTACCCAGGTGCTACTACTGCCCAGGGTACCACTTCATCAGAGATTGCCCACAACGACGCCAACCTCCGCCGTCGCGCAATACTCCCCCATCCAGGTCGACCCCAGATGAAGCAAAGCTCCTCTCGCAGAAGCATCGGGAAACGGAAAAAGGCCCGGGCGTGCCAAACGCGAGGCCCCGCCCGTGGCCTTACCCAATGCCAGGCGTTAAGCGCCCCTACGCACCGGCCCCTACCTCGGATTATGGTACGATTGGGGCCGCAACAACAAGAGGTGCAAGCACTCATCGACTCCGCCGCCACACACAACTTTATCCACCCGCATTGGATCCTGCCACAAGACGTTCGCTCATACGCGCACAAGGAAGCCAAGATGGCCCAGGAAAACGTCACCATGACCTTAGTGGGAGAAGGCGTAGCACACCTCACCATCGGGCCAAACAGCTACCCCCTTTGCTTCATCGTGGCTGAGGCTCTAAGGGAAGACCTCATCCTGGGACTACCCTGGTTGACCCAGCAAGAAGCGAGTCTCGACTTTGCGCGCGGTTGCATCCATCATGGCACTCACACGCGGACGACCACGTACTGCTTGCACCCCGAACCACCACTCTCACCCCCAGGAACAGTGGACATAACGAGAGTAGCTCCACATGTCTCACCGGAATGGAGAGACCGCCTGGACGACACGCTCAACGACTTCCCGGATGTATGGAGGACCACCGCCTCACCTACTCGGACGTTACAACACGTCATCACAGTCAATTCAGACACCCCCATCCGCAGTCACCAATATAGGTACTCCGAGGACAAGAAGCGTATTATCGCCCAGCAGATCGAGGAGATGCTAGCCAAAGGCTTCATCGAGCCCAGTCACTCTCCCCACAACTCTCCTATCGTAGTAGTTACGAAAAAGGATTCCACCCCCAGGTTTTGTCTAGACTTTCGACGTCTAAACGAGGTTACCCGGGACGAACCCGCCGTACTACCACTAATACATGAGACTCTGAAGGACCTAGGACCCGCCCGCATCTTCACGTCCCTAGACCTCAAATCCGGATACTGGCAAATCAGCTTGCATCCGACGTCTAGGGAATACACAGCCTTCACTACCCCCGACGGCGCCGGGTACCAGTTCAAAGTCATGCCATTTGGGCTAAAAACAGCGCCCATGACGTTTCAGAGACTCATGGCCCGAGAAGTGTTGGTCGGGTACCTACACCGATTCTGCATGGTCTACCTCGACGACATCATTGTGTACTCCACCTCCTGGGAAGAACACGTTACCCACCTACGTAAGGTTCTGGAACGACTTCAGGACCACGGGCTAATCTGCTCCATGGAGAAATGTCGTTTTGGGGAGGATAGCCTGAAATATTTCGGCCACACAGTAGGCCCCGACGGCAACGAACCGCAGTCCAAACACGTGGCACAGGCATTAGCCACCAGCGCTCCGACTAATAGAAAAAAGCTCCGGCAATTCCTGGGCCTTTGCAATTGGCTCTTGGAATACGTTCTCCGCTTCTCCAACCTGGCAGCTCCACTAACAGACCTGTTGAGCACAAAAAGGAAATGGGCTTGGACTGACGCCGCCCAACAAGCCTTTGACGCTGTCCGACGCGCACTAAGCACCCCATTGAAGCTAGCCAGACCCGACGCATCCCGAGCTTTTGTACTACAGACGGACGCCAGCCAAACAGGTGTCGCCGCAGTTCTGTACCAGGAACGCCCCACAGGAAGCCGAGACATCATCTCCTACGCCAGCGCTCGCTTCTCACCCACCGAACAGAAGTACCACAGCAACGAGCAGGAATGCCTCGCCGCCGTATGGGCCATCAAGCGTTATCGCCCTTACCTAGAAGGACGGAGGTTTACACTCAGAACCGACAACCGGGCCCTGACCTGGCTGAATGCCCAGAAAGAGCAACGAGCCAAGCTCACCCGTTGGGCACTCTTTTTGTAAGACTTTGCGTTCACCCTGGAGCATTGCCCCGGCAGTAGCAACGAACTGCTCGACGCCCTCTCTAGGCATCCCGCGAACGAGAATCCGAGCCCCGTGTGGGACGACGCTCGAGAACTACTCTCACCTCTCGACTCCGCCCCGACGCCAAAAGTAAGCGACGCCCCGGAGGTAGCCACCGCCGCAATCCACCCCGAGCCCGGAGGGCAAGTTACGCACGAAAGGAAAACTCCAACAAGGACGCCCCGCGAACTACCGGCCCCCGCTCAGCGTATCCCCGCAGTCGCCCAACCAAACGTGATAGAATAACTACAGAGGCATCCACCGAAGCGCTTCGAAAACCATGCAACTACTAAGGAAGTACTACCAGGAGGACAACGTACTAAACCAAGTAATAACTCACTGCCAGAAATGCCCCGACTGCACGAGCAGCCCCCGCGTCAACCAGATCGAGGAGCAGGCCATTGAGCTCATTACCCATCTGCAGCAACAGCAGACCTCCGACCCCACCGTACAGGCAATCATCGACCAGTGGCACGAGAGCGTCGGAAATGAGAACCCCACGCCAGCCCTTCAAGAGATCCAGGCGAGCTACACTGTGGACCAGGGGCGACTATACAGTAAGACTCACGAAGGACCGCGCCTAGTGGTACCCGAGGACTCACAAGCAGCCGTCCTCCAGGAGTATCACGACCAACCCACGGCCGGACATCCAGGAATTGCGGAGACCACACGAGCGATCACGAAGCTCTTCTTCTGGCCACGGATGCGCATTCACATCCGAGAATACGTGAGACAATGCCTCTTATGTCTCAGGTGCAAGAAGGGTAGAAACCAGTTAAAAGCCACGCAAAGCCCGCACCAACCCCGCCAAGCTTGGGACACCTTAGCCCTCGACCTAATGGGTCCTTACCCTGTCACGAAGAGAAAGAAAAGGTTCATACTGGTAATAACCGACTTATTCACCAGGTGGACCGAAGCCTTCGCCCTCGCTAGGAGCACTGCCCCCATAATCATCCGGCTCCTGGAAGATGAAGTGTTCCCAAGATACGGTTATCCCAGCGCCCTGCTCACCGATAACGGCCGCCAGTTTACTAGCCGACCCTGGCAGCGCGCCTGTCAGCGATGGCAGGCTCAACCCTGGACCACAGCCGTATATCACCCCACGGCCAATCCAACCAAACGTAGGAACCAGGATATTAAACGAGGCCTTCGTTTGAACCTACAGGGCCAAGAGCACCACAACTGGGACTTGCACCTGCCAACAGTGTTATTCAACACGCGAACACGGAGGAACCAAGCTATAGGATGTAGCCCCGCCTACGCCATGTTCGGCAAAGAACTCCGCCGACCCGGAGAATGGAGACTATAAACGGAAGAAGAAGCCGAGCAGAGGACCCCGCCGCCCCACGAGCATCGACGTCAGGACCGAGACGACCAACTCCGAGCCCGGACCAGACGGGACCCACAGCAAGAAGCCGACCCCAGTCAACCCATCTTCAATGTAGGACAAAGGGTCCTCGTAAAAGAGCATCCACTGTCGAAAGCCAGCGACAACGTTCACGCCGGATTCCAGCTCAAATGGGGGGGACCCTACATCGTCACCGCGAAGCTAGGCGCCCACGTGTACCAGGTCGACAAGGACCGCGGACCCACAAAGGTACACATCAACCAACTTCGACCTTTCCCTGTCGTCAAAGAAAATCAAGCGTCGGTCGAAGACGCCAAAGAAAGGGGGGATTGATACGATTCACCTACGCTAATCTTCCTGAGGGCGGAGATAAGCCACCATCATAGAGATATTAGCGCAGAAGGTGCGTCCCAACGACGCTTAATTTAATTAAACAAACCAAATCACGATCACCCCGTGGATTCATAGCAAACGCCGACAATTCAAAAGTTTTTAAAACAACGTCATAAATCGCCCGCCGAAGCCAGCTTGTAATAAAAAAAAGCCGCCACGGGTACAGAGGGCCAGCAAGTGCGCTACGGCAAAAATTCCTAAAAGGGCAGCAACTCGGCAAAAATGATAAATACCCAAGACGCTTGATAACGCGGCTAATTAAAATAAGAAAGGATAATCGGCTTTTAAACACTATGCACTGCTAACGATCCAACACCAGGAGCGGTGATTTAAAAACAAGAAATACACGAAGCTGGAATTTCACGGGCCTTGAAATATTAAAATTTAAAGCCCGAGAAATGAACAGGACACCCGTCGTTCGGGTTAACAAAGCAAGAGCAGCTTAAAACTTTCCTTTTCACAAGGAAATCAAATCAGAAAACCAGGCCCTCGCCGACAAGGATTATTTATAAGGAAGCCGATAGAAACGAAAAATTATAAGCAAATAATTTGTAGATCTTCCGCAAACCCCGGCCGCGTGTCGGAAAATTCCCACAAAGACAGCATAACAAAGGAATTCGTCCGGCACGGTCGTTAAAGCCAGGTAATAGGATTAAGACGCACCACGTCAAGAATCCAGTGAGCTACGTAAAAAAAATCCGGGCGAAAATAAGGGCGCAAAACGCGAAATTAATAATAAATTAACAAACAGCTCCCGGAAGCAAAGCAGTGCATCCCACCCCAAACAAACGGACGTCCGAGAGAAAGCGGTGGGAGTAAAAATCCCTTTAAAAAGAGCCGCAGCCACCAGAAGATGCATTCGATAGAGGAAAACCTCTCGAATCAGCCTTCTCTCCAGCTTAGACCCTCGGTCCCTGGAAAGCCAAATCTTCTGCTCGATCATTGATCGCAGAAGTCGACTACGAGACTTCAGGTGCCTGTTTGATTCCTGATCGCAGAAACCAAAGGGTGTCCGAGTCGCCGCCGCCGATCGCCGCCGCCGATCGCCGCCATCATCGTCCGCCTACACCCGGAGGAATGCCCAGCCTCAGGTCGAGCCGAGCCGTGGCCCCAGCCAACGTCGCTGCCCGCCTTCAGCCTAGCCCTACGCCTCGCTGTGCCCCAGGTCTTGCCGCCTTCGACCGTAGCGCTCCTCGCCGCCTACGCTGTACCGCTTTCCTCACTCCGCGAAACGCGTCCAGCCAGGATGTCGCACAAGTAAGCCCCGGGCAACCACCTCGGACGTTACGTTAGCCAAGCCGCCGCCGACGGCAGCACCGTCCTCCCAGGTACGAGCTAGCCTCCAAACCCCCACACTTACTTGTTTTATTACAGCCCTCGGGAAGTACTGGAACGCCTCTTCGGGCCGTCGCCACCGCTTTCTCCACAGGATACCCTCCTTCAAGAAGCGCGACTGTGCCGATATTCCCCAGGTGCCCAAGCCGCCGTCCCCGTCGAGACGCCGTCTCCCAGCAGTCCACGTACGCCGCAGCCCGGAGACACTCCTACCGGACGAACCGCTTACGAGGCCGCAACCCCCGAAGCTCGCCCGCCGCTTCGCGTGGCCCAGGTCCGCCTCACCTGCCGCCCCCAGCTCCTGGGAGTCGCCTTCTTCCTTAGCCCTGAGGAGAAGGCCAAATTCGAGAGCCTGTGGGAGGAGACTAGGTCGGAGGCCGATCAGCGCTTTCCGCTGCGCGAAGTGCAGCTGCACCACCGCCGCCCCCGAGACGCCACCGCCCGCTCCGTCGAGGGACGAGATCCAAGGAGGAACGCGCGCCTGCGCCTTTGTTCGCCGCTGCCCCTGGTGCGAGACCTCCGCCGCATTCCGGGACGTCGCCGCCAACAGCGCCACCGCCGCCCCCAGTGAAGGAACGCGATCCACAGCCAGAGAAGCCCCCCCCCTCCCCCCAGTAAATCGGGAGTGTGTGCGGGTCCGTGGACAATCTCCCCGTGCGTCACCTTTACTGAGTGTACCCCTTCCCCCCTCGAACTGTAGCCTAGAGCCAGGACAACCGCTTATTTAGTTTTATCCATTATTTTGTGTATGAATGATTGTTGTATGTGTGTGTTGTAGATTGTTGTTTGTTTGTGTCATTGTTCGTTGTATTATTGTATTTTCGGATAGTAATGTATAATGTGCCCGTAGTTTTAAAGAAACAAAAAAAACACATACAAATAAACCAATAATCATCCATTGTCGATAATTATTTTAGCCAATAGGCACTCGTATTCGCCAGCCTCTTCACCCATTGGTCGACCCACTCATCCGCTGAGCTAGACGGGAAAGTGTGGCCAATAAGCCACCATCTTAACCCTTGCCACGCCCTCAAGAGCGAGGAGTGTAGCGAGGGGTGTTAAGTGTTAATGTATGGGCTAGAATTATCGGAAATAGACTAATAGGCCTACACATTTTGCCTTCTGGATTAAATGCCAAAAATTATGTCGATCCTTAAACAGCACTTTACCGGGATTATTGGAGGAAGGACCGTTAAACGTCATGAAAGACAAGTGGCTTCAACTGGATGAAGCTCCAGCCCACTTCAAACCAAAGAATGGTTCATAATCCGCTTGGATTCCAGTTGCACAATGTTGCCTAATTTAAAAACTTTTAATCGCAAATATTTAAGAAAACTATAGCCTAAAACCAAATTAGAATCTTTGGTTTAGTTTTGACATAGAATTGCGTGCTGAAAATATTCTGCGCACGTTTTAATACACTCTACATATATGAATTATCCAAATAACTACAGAGGGCGTTACCAAAGTTCTGACTACTATGACAGATTCTTGAAAATTCTAGTAACTACGAGGACACCAGGGCCGCACAGCTAACTCATTGAAGATTGATAGAATCCAAATGAAATACCAAAGTTACTTTTCATTATTAAGGGCGCCAACAAGTTTTTAAAATACGACAACCTGTGCCCAGATGGTATCGATAACTCATAAACTCAAGAAAGGTAGTCAAACACAAATAAATTCTAAAAGAAAGTCACACAAAGCAAGTCGCAGCAACGAAATCAGGCAAGTAATAATGGAAGCAGTGTATAGTATCAATCGGCGATAATTGCATATAATAGCCAATACAGTGATACATATGAATAATAGTTAAATACTTTCGGTGTACCGAACATTACACATTATCATAAAATAGCCTACCAGAATTACATTATCACAGGTAAAAAACAATTAGGCGTAATACTACAAACAAACTTACGTTAATTTAGACAAACAAAAGTAAATATACTGCTTGCAACTGGAATATCAGAAGTGACGAGGTTGTGTAGTAATGAAATTAATGGAAGCTAAAATCCGAGGGTTTCTGAAGGAATCCAGTCGGAAATGCTGGTGCAATCAGCACAATAATAAAAATACACACTTAACAATCTCGCCCGCGTGCTGTTTTCTCCCAGAGTATTAACTTAACTCTCGGCCGACGAATGCATCTCACCTGGTAACTGGGTCAAGGCCACTTAAAATACAGAATTCGCCCATAAACCACGAGCTAGTTAGTAGCCCATCTAGAAAGATCGCTACATTAAGAAAATCTTGCAGGCGGATCAGCGACTACTTGAAGCCACGGCAAAGGTCCAAAAGTGCAGACAAAATCGACGAAACTTTTCGATTACCAGGAGGTGATATGAAATCATACGCCATCACAATAATGTCGCTCACCACGAGGTGAACCAAAGAAACGGCACAGTGACTTACCCTTATTGATGGCCACGTTTGCTGCGTAGAGCAACAAACAACAAACAAGACTGCCTGCATGATCCGTCAACAGACAAAGAAACCAAATTCCTATGATGACGCTCCCAGCCACGAAGCCTCTTAAAACGCATGGGACCAAATATTCTCCATCATCAGACCAAACTCAATGCCCCAAGCAGACTCCTGAAAACGACCTTGCTTACTTCACGGCTTGCGAGATAAAATAAAAGACCACTCTGCGACGCACAAATTCCCACAATCGTTTTCAGAAAAGCAAAACACCTTCGGTCGAGAAGATAACTAGAAGAGCACATTACCAGCCTTAAGGCGAGTTTACATAGACCACAAATGTTCCCACTAAAAGCGAGTTTACACCGTAAGAAAGGTTAAGCATAAATGGCACATTCACAGGACTTTAAATTTTGGATATTATTGTTTGTTTATGTCTGGGATTATTAAAGCTGCATTTATCATATCCGTCAGTAGGAACACAAGTAGAATTTTTAAGATATATCCATTTCTGAAAAATAGATTAGATTATATGAATGACTTTCAGAAACAGTGTATAATTACCTATTACTTGGAAGAGAGCAAAAATTTCTGTGTACTTTCCAATAAATTTGTTGGACAGATTACTCTCCCGAATCATACGCGTATTGCTACTCGTGCTTTAGTGTTTTTGTTAGATAGAATTACAACTCGTCGAATATTGGAAGTAAATTGTAGTGTATTATTTTACTGGTAACAGGCCAGATGATTAAATCTTGTTGACATTATTCGAGAAATTATACGTTGTTTTAGTAATATTGGATTAAAAGTTAAAGCAGTCGCTACAAATAAGGGTTCCAGCAACCAGGCCATGTGAAGAAAATTTGGCATAGTTATTAAAAAAATATTGAAAAAACGTCAATTATATCCCAAATCCAACTGATAATTCTAAACGTTTATATTTTATATGACATTTTACATTTTCCTATATACTGAGATGGTTTAAAGCTCACAATTTAATTCTGTATGCAGCATAAGCAAAACAGATTTCAGAGGGATTGAATTTGAAGTTTGAGTAAAAGAAAGATTTAAGATGGCTAATATAATGTAAGTAATATGATAAGTTTGAGCATATTTGAAGCCAGACCAAATTAAAGTAAATAATATAAAATGTTGATTATGTGCACAATGAATATGAGCGTAGAGTTAGTAATAAACGTACAGGTCAGTGAAAAGCAAGTAAGCTGAAACGTAGATGGAAAGCAAAGCAAAATAAGATAGAATTTGCAAAGAGCAATACAGAACGAGGGCAATTGAAATGAAGAATGATCAGTGACGTGTTTAAAATTGAACTCAAGTGCCAGCGCATTTTAAAAACTAAGTGTTCATAGCAGACCAGTGATAAATAACGTTTTATGTGACGGGAAAGAAGAATTTTTATGTATAAGAAATAAAGACAATTTCTAGTTTTAAGCTACAAACATGTTAATCAAATTTTATTCCTTTATGTGAAATTGTAACTAACACTTGTTTCCTTTAAAAATTACAGATCGCGAATACTAGGTAACGCGATGCTCTTTTGTTAAATGATAAGAAATGAATTCCTGTAATTGTCAAGTAGTGGGCAAATGGTGCTCCTGAATTTTAACGTTTTAATACAATAAAATTTATTTGCCAAGTAGAAAAAGTATACAGAATTATTCTACAAGTTACCGGGCACATGTGGAAGTGTTAGCAAAAGTTTCTCCGATAAAAAAGTTATAAAATTTATTAAACTAAGATCGGTTGGAGTTCGGCCCGAGAACCTAGATATTTCGAGCTGCGACACCGGTCCATTTGAACTTCAGAAGCCAGGGATCGCAAGTCCTACAGGCCAGGAAGAGGTGTAAGAGCATCTCAGAACAAGATTTGGGTCGAGGGAAGCGACTTCCAGCGAATAAGGACATCGGCGTCACCTGCACCAGCTCCGAGGCCAGATCGGCGAGAATTTCAAAGGTACGATTTGGCATGTTTTTATGTGACTGGAGTCCGGAAAGCTAGTGGACTTCGAGAATACACCTTATAATATTCCACCCTTGTGCTCATTAAGGGTACAAAGATAATTACTAATTAACTTTCTGGTAGCTAGTCGAGTCGAAGACAGGGTCAAGATTTCCCAGATATACATAAGAAGCGTAGCAAACTAAACACAGGATAGCTTTAAACAATTTAATATTGGTACTCAGAACTATTTACAAACGTAATCATAATTGTATAATTGAAAATGAACATTTATTTCGAAAATAAAAGTATTCTATTTTCCTTCGCTTCTTGCCCCTTGTCGCTGCAACCCGTCGTACAGCCGTGTAAACGGTGAACTCTGGATAGCCCCCTCGGGAATTCTTGTAGAGACGCCTCTGGTAACTTCTGGACCGACTTCGAGGTAGGCGCGCGTTCTTCACTTGGCCCTCAGCGAAAGAGTTTCGGGCACATGTTGCTGTAATGTCAGGTTAATTAACTAAATATCGGATTCTTGCTTACGTGCCGGCAGTTTCCTAAGGGATTGGCCCTTAGTCAGAGAATTCGCGGTGTGATGTTGGTGTAAGGAGCGGTGTCTCTAGGATTCGGTGGAGGGATTCACCTGGTGAACGTCCTTGACCTAGCTGTTGGTGCGTAGGAGGTGATCCCGGGCTTCTCTGGTAAGTAGAATCCTATAGCCAATAAAAACATTAACCAATTCTTTCGAGGGGAGCAATTCTGTCTTTATACGGGCTTTTGAACTAGATATTACGAGACGCTATTGTCATATCTTAAGCGCCAGCACTTGGGTTAAATAATTATTTCCAAAATGAAATTTAGGTTATTTGCTAAGCAAGTTATCTCAATAGACGGGCCTGGCGGTCTCTAAAAAAAGGAAGAGTCGTCGCCGGCAAACACGTCTTAATGATTTGTCCAATTAAATTATCAACAGATTTGGAATTATTTAACTTAATTTACATAGACGGGCCTGACCGTCTCTAAATAGAGTCTTCGTCGGCTAACACGTCTCAAGGATTGGTTACATTAAATTATTAACGAATTCGGATTCCTTTACTTAATTTGGATCTCGGGGAAACAAGTTAAAATAAGGGCAGAACGGCGGAGCGGCTCTCAAGCGAACTTCGTCCCGTACCAATTCTACAGGATATGGGACAGGTTTCAGGTTGCAATCGTGAAGGCGGCCTTCTCGTTGAAGAAGTCTTCGCCTATCGCCGACTACGGATCAGGTCAGGAAAATGAATCTAAGGTGTCTTTAAATAACTAGCCAGGACGGAACGGGATCGGGATCTAGGAAAGGAATGGATGCTGGTGAAGGTGTCGGTGTACAAGTGGATGAATGCTGCGAGGAGCGGTCGTGGGACTGCTTATAAGTGTTCGCCTTCGGGCTTCGTGCAGCGAACAACTTCCTCGGAGTGTTTAAGAGGGGGACCGGCGCAGAGATGCGCAAACGTGGAGCGGGGGATCCGTTGATGACGCGCCGTTATCGCTGGACGGGCGTTTCAGATCTACAGCCCCTGATAATCAAAAATCGCTGAGGGGGAACGCGCTAATTAATTTTAATTTAAAAACGCGTTCGCCCGGGGCGAAACGTTACACATGCCCTCCTCCTGGGTAAAAATGGGAGACCACCGGTGGAGAAGACGTCCACAAGGGACCTGAGGATCTCGACACAGAAAACATTCATTTCTTTCGGAATACATTCAGGACTTATTTGGATCCTTGAAAGCATTCCGGTTTCAGGACAGACTATTTGTACATTCATTCAAATTTTCAGCTGGAAGAAGATTGTATGAGCCGCGGAGCCCGGCGCACAATCTTCCGGAAACTAGTACGCACAAAAAAAAATGCAACTTCGAGTCATCTTGGACAGGAAACAGTCGGCTTTCTTTCCACATCTTCTCCTTCAAGCTTCGGTATACCTACAAACTTTTACTGTTAGCCGGGTTTACGGGGGTAAAAGTACGCTTCAGAAGGAGAACGGTCAGTACTTTCAATCATACTAATCGCATTTTAAAATTAAACGCTCTGGTACAGGTACATTCGTTCAGGGAAAACTCTCTCACGCTTATCTGGGTAGGAAAGCTTCACACTCACGGAGCGGATGCACCTTTGCATTCATTCTAGAATTGCACTGTCACAAAGGCATTCATCTGGAATACATTCTGGAATCGCATTATAAATGCATTCGCCTGGAACGCTCTCTGCCGCTTATCTGGATTAAGCGCAGAGTTACAAACTCACGGAGCTGATGCACAGTTGCGGTCTCAACATGTGATCACACTAGTAGGAGCTTACGGAGCTGATGCAGTTGCGGTATCAACCTACATTCATGCTGGGAGATTCTGAGTGTGCGAAAGGATTCGGGGTTCAGGATAACCTTCTTTCACAACACAATCTCTAGGGAAAAATTCAGAGGCCGCGGAGCCCGGCGTAAAATCTTTCACACAACGGCGCACAGGACTCATCTCCAAACGGGTTTCATGGTAAGTTTTCACGCTAACTACGGCGGCATTCACACAAACTTACATGATTCTTTCTTTCCAGACTCACCAGGCACTTACATGCAGCTTCCTGCGGCTCTGGGACTGAAAAACTGGCCTTCTACTGCCATCTTCTTCATCTGGGATTCGCTCGGGTGCCTCGGGAACGCTAGGCCCGTGTCAGCTGATGAGGCTGACCCCTGAGGGTTTCAGGAGGATTTACGGACTAGACAGGGTTTCTGGGAGATCTTATCTGGATTACACAGGATTTCGGACAAGGAACTTGGAATCTTAGGCTGGACATTACGGGTTCTGGCTGGTTTTCGGCTGCGGTGGATTTCCTATGCTGTAACAGGTTTTATAAAATATTTAAATTACAAGATTTTAATCGGATATTTTCCAGGTCTATCCCGGGTGCCAATCTAGTGTTTGCTACTCTTTATGTCTATCTGGTCTGCTGCTCGGGCGCCATATAATATTCCACCCTTGTGCTCATTAAGGGTACAAAGATAATTACTAATTAACTTTCTGGTAGCTAGTCGAGTCGGAGACAGGGTCAAGATTTCCCAGATATACATAAGAAGCGTAGCAAACTAAACACAGGATAGCTTTAAACAATTTAATATTGGTACTCAGAACTATTTACAAACGTAATCATAATTGTATAATTGAAAATGAACATTTATTTCGAAAATAAAAGTATTCTATTTTCCTTCGCTTCTTCCCCCTTGTCGCTGCAACCCGTCGTACAGCCGTGTAAACGGTGAACTCTGGATAGCCCCCTCGGGAATTCTTGTAGAGACGCCTCTGGTAACTTCTGGACCGACTTCGAGGTAGGCGCGCGTTCTTCACTTGGCCCTCAGCGAAAGAGTTTCGGGCACATGTTGCTGTAATGTCAGGTTAATTAACTAAATATCGGATTCTTGCTTACGTGCCGGCAGTTTCCTAAGGGATTGGCCCTTAGTCAGAGAATTCGCGGTGTGATGTTGGTGTAAGGAGCGGTGTCTCTAGGATTCGGTGGAGGGATTCACCTGGTGAACGTCCTTGACCTAGCTGTTGGTGCGTAGGAGGTGATCCCGGGCTTCTCTGGTAAGTAGAATCCTATAGCCAATAAAAACATTAACCAATTCTTTCGAGGGGAGCAATTCTGTCTTTATACGGGCTTTTGAACTAGATATTACGAGACGCTATTGTCATATCTTAAGCGCCAGCACTTGGGTTAAATAATTATTTCCAAAATTAAATTTAGGTTATTTGCTAAGCAAGTTATCTCAATAGACGGGCCTGGCGGTCTCTAAAAAAAGGAAGAGTCGTCGCCGGCAAACACGTCTTAATGATTTGTCCAATTAAATTATCAACAGATTTGGAATTATTTAACTTAATTTACATAGACGGGCCTGACGGTCTCTAAATAGAGTCTTCGTCGGCTAACACGTCTCAAGGATTGGTTACATTAAATTATTAACGAATTCGGATTCCTTTACTTAATTTGGATCTCGGGGAAACAAGTTAAAATAAGGGCAGAACGGCGGAGCGGCTCTCAAGCGAACTTCGTCCCGTACCAATTCTACAGGATATGGGACAGGTTTCAGGTTGCAATCGTGAAGGCGGCCTTCTCGTTGAAGAAGTCTTCGCCTATCGCCGACTACGGATCAGGTCAGGAAAATGAATCTAAGGTGTCTTTAAATAACTAGCCAGGACGGAACGGGATCGGGATCTAGGAAAGGAATGGATGCTGGTGAAGGTGTCGGTGTACAAGTGGATGAATGCTGCGAGGAGCGGTCGTGGGACTGCTTATAAGTGTTCGCCTTCGGGCTTCGTGCAGCGAACAACTTCCTCGGAGTGTTTAAGAGGGGGACCGGCGCAGAGATGCGCAAACGTGGAGCGGGGGATCCGTTGATGACGCGCCGTTATCGCTGGACGGGCGTTTCAGATCTACAGCCCCTGATAATCAAAAATCGCTGAGGGGGAACGCGCTAATTAATTTTAATTTAAAAACGCGTTCGCCCGAGGCGAAACGTTACAACCTTGCTGAAGAAATTCATCGTGTTTTCGAGCATCCAGATCTGTCCCTGTTCGAGTAAATTGCGTGGAGTCGCCAGAAAATGCGATTTTGGCCAGGATTTGCGGCTACCACGGGAAGTAGAACAAAAGATAGCTAGCGTCGTTTTACGTCACATCTGAAACAAAATCAAGTTAGGTGTTGCTAGGCGGGAGATTTGCTTCAGTTTACCTGTCGTTTCTTGCAAATTTCGCTTTTGAATATCAAAAAAAGTGTTGTAAGCACCCGCGAACCTTTTGTGGTTAAGTCAAGTTTGTAAGGTTGTAAGGAATTGAAGCGAGTAGCGCGATTGTACTAAAGTTTGGAGTATTTGAGCCTCTCTGAGTTAAAGATTCTAAAGAATAATTTTAAACTAAAAATCAAATTTGAACCTAGCCTGAGATATTGGTCTTGTGTTTTGCCTGAGCAAGTCCAAAGAAATATTGCAATTTGATAAATATAAAAAGGGGCAATTAACCATTTTATTAAAGAGTAATAAATACCTTTCATTTTGGTTAGCCTAAGATAGACAGGCAAAGTTTACTTTTTTAATTTAATATAACAACCCAGGGTATTGTGTGGTAACTTGCCCTATTGAATTATTTATATTTTCACTAAAAAGTTTATTAGTTGAGGGTATCATTACAATACATGTACATGTAGTTATAAACAAAGTAATTAAAATACAAAAAAAATGTACAGGAGCCGTTTAATTTGGCTACTAGCATTGTTATCTGAAACACATACAAAATCTGGTAAATTATGAATATGATTTTAAATAAAATTTCCTTTTAAACTAAAATTTGAACTACTTGATAACGAAAATCTGATATTATTGATAAAGAAAATTAGTTTGACAATATGAAGGTGTCGAACTTTTATATTGTGAAGAAGTCGAAGAAGGTAATCATAAAGATATTTTGACAGCTGCTTGGTTTGTAGAAAAACCTTTAAATGGTTTAAACTTTTTACGTCACAAAGTCCGGTTTTAGCTTTGAGCAAATATGACAGAAAGTTTCTAACTTTTAGCATTATAACTTTTTACGAACGGCTAAGTTTCCACAGCACTGTTTAGAAATAGTAGTTTGTATACCAAGGCACTGAAGTTTCGATTTTTATCACGAATATGGATTTAGTTGCCGAAGCCTGTAGGGCCAAGGCAAATAAATCACATGAGGGATGAAGTGCCGAGGGGTACACTATGTTTTTTAAATCGAGAAAACGTAAAATTACAATATTTTAACCAACTTTTGTAGGTTATGTTGACATCCGTTGACGTTAGAGTGGCTTCAAAGCAAGAAGTACATAGGCGTGGCTACAGTTATGCGCCAATAGACGGTATCATTTCCATTTTAAAGGAAAACTTTTCATGCTGATTTATTTTTGGTTTCAAATGCTAAATAAATTAGCATGTCATAAGAAGTACAAGCTCTACCAGAAGCTCGCGAGGCTGTCCTTCGCCGTGCGTCACCAGCTCCATTCCGCGCGAGGAATTATTAAGTACTAAATTTGCCCGTTTTGCTGTGAATTTTTGCCAAAGCTGTGTATGGACCTTCGCCATTTGGTCGTGGCAGCATTTTAGACAATAGCTGGGAATCTGGCAGAGGGCGCAGGCCAAATGCTCTTGAATACGCGTGCGACCTGAGAAAGTTCGAATATGGCGCTACGGACAATAAATGACTAACCCCAATGCGTCATGTAGCTACCAGACTGTAAGGTGCTCGCCCAAACCCCTTTTTGATATTATTAACGGGTTAATAGTCATGGAAACATGTAAACAAAATGACACGACGAACGGCAATGAACTGAACCCAACAGCGGAAATCACCTTGTTGAACGTAATGGACTCGTCCGGACGTTTCTAGCGTTCTGCGCATCTATGACGCGGTGTACTTTACAAACTGAAAGACTTCTAGTTATCTGTCGCTCCGCCACAAAACAATGGATTACTTCACTGCAGATATCTTGTATTTTATTGACGATTTCGGCGTTCTTCACACGATTAAAAAAAAACTGTATTTTTTACGTACTGCAGGGAAATCTACTGTATTCCTAAATACAAAATCGTTTAGGTAAGTGGTACTTTTCTTAATAGCAACTTGTTTCTGCATGATAAAGACAAATCGTGTAGAAAAGTGGCATTTTTGCGATGCACATTTTGATTTTAAATGCACAATATCTCACATGACCTTCGATATTTTAATATTAACTTTTTCCTACAGCACGTGAAAAAATAGCACGTGCAACACGTTAGAGAAGTGTTTATCCGTGTTCGGTGGGTAATTAATCTCGGCTTCGCCTCGATTAAAAAGCTCGCGCCTTCCACGGAAAAACTACACTTTTACTAACTTGTACTATTATGTAATACCTTGCAAAAATTGGTGTTTTTTTATTCATCCTAATTTTTACCACTTGTGAGAAACCACACTTTGCAACTTATTTCATAAATAATTATTAAAGTTGTTTATGTACTCAATAAGTGCATATTTGTCTATATCTCAATTAAAGTTTTAATACCTAATATGTTTTTCATTAGTAAATAAATGTTAAAGATAAGAGCAATGTCGGATCGAAGAATTTATTGACATGCATTATTTGTCAAAACATATAAAACTGAGGTTGATAAGTGAAAAACTTTGATGAAAATTGAAATGGTTTTTTACTTTAAATCGACATGTCCCAACTTGTATCCTATTAATGTACATGAACTCTATCGTAATCTAAAGCTAGTTGACATGTAAAGTAAACGCACAAAAGCAGAATTATTTATCAGCTAGATGGCAAAGCTTGTACTCAATGTATTTTACAGTTTACATTAAAACATTTACAATAATTTCTAACATGTAATAAAAAGATAGCAGTAAGTGTGCACCACCTTTGCTACGACTAATAATAGCACAATACGACAACTGCTTGATCATCTGGCTTTGACATTTTTGAATAGTACATTTTTCTCTTGCGCATCACTAAATATTTTTTAAGAAGTTACTGGTTTTCAGTTGCGTAGTTACTTTCAACAGTAAGTGTCCAATAATTGATATCGAAAGCTGTTGAAATTGCAGTAGTTAAGGTTTTCAAAAAAGAAGCAAGAATTTCCCAGTTTAGGCAATCGACATTGTAATACTGAAATACATTATTAACAATTAGACTACTATTGTTGTTTTTATCATTAAAATAATATAGCCATACTTTTACTTATAGCTGCGTGACCTGCACATTATTCATTTCCATGTTAAAACAAATAGGTGAAGCCGTTTTTATTTTATTATAAGGCCGCAGTAGTCTCTGTCTTATATAAGAGAACTATTAATTTATATCTGGATTGTATCCGTTTGTCAACTTTTAAATATGTTGGTTTCGATAAGGTGTTGAAGTAACAGAACATATAAACTGCATTAAATTAATTACTGAATAACCTTTCTAATATGTTCGCTTATGAATTATTAAACTAAGTTCATTATAAAAGTAATAGTGTTTAAAACAGCAATAAGCTATTTTAATAGGAACTAGTTACATTGCCGTATTTATAACTTTTAGGGACGGACAGAGAATTTTCTATTTTCCTCAAGTGAATATGCCGTTAACATTATTTTTGGCGCTTTGACAATTTGCTTTCTCAAATTTTTAAATGAATTTTGAACAATTTGTAATATTTTGTAAATTTAGAAAGCCATATAGAAAATTAATTTTTCTTTCTTGTTTATTATGCATTTCAGTTGAAATCTATACTTAATACTAAGAGAATGGTCGTATGCAAAATATGAGTGAAAAGTTTTGACTCTGGAATTAAGTGTCATAGTACTATAACTACATAAAAATACATGTAGGCCTTTACAAATCTGATCGCCTTGGATTTTTCAAAATACATACCATTTAACCATAAACTACACATCATTACAGATATAAACAGACTTTTCGTATCTCTAAAACTCATTATGGGAAGAAATAAACAAGAGCCATGTAGCTACTACAAATACACATATGTCTTGATCTTCCTTCTTATACAACGTGTCTCATCGATATGTTGAAGATAGCTCCTCACTCAGGTAATAAATATATTTAGATTCTGCTTTGGCGAGACAATGGGTATCTACTATCCAATACAAAATAAACTAGGACAATATGTTCTGTTGTGAATGTGTCTGCTGTCTGCTTTAATAAGTACAGTTGTTAGGTATTTCTGACTTAATTGTCAACTAAAGTATGATAAAAATTATTTTTTGCACTACTAGTCTCAGAACGCACCGTTATTGGCCTATCTTTAGGTCGTGAAGTTGATTTTCTTCACCAAGGGAGATAAAGTAAAATAAACAATTTTCACCGTGGTAACTAATAAATTGCTAAGTTACCAAATATGACTATTTTAATTTTGACGTTTTAAAGAGCTGCATTGTCAGGTTGACAGTTAAAATATTTTCGAAATTTGTTGGGAATTTAGGTAGTAAGCCGTTTGGTAGTGCAAAAAATAGTATATACACCACGGTAGCGAATCGGCTTATAACCTTCGCTCTTTAGATACTTCGCGCTGCGCGCTCAGTATCTAATATGCGCTCAGTTTATAATACTGCGCTTCGCTACCTTGATGTATAATATACTATTTTCGACGACTGACATCGAAAGTAGAATTTTCTCACTGTCATTTGACAACAGAAAGTTGACATTTGTCGCTGAGCGTGCGTTTTCATCACTTTGCCGCTCGCCGAGCGTTTTGGGTTTCCGCGTGAACAAAATAGGTAGCCACGTCCGAATGTTTCCTTGACAATGCCCGTCATTTGTCGAAATAATCGTGTCACATGCCATAGACTGCGCGAGTAATGTTAACTTGATTGTCAATTAATTTTTGCGATAAAATGAAATTTGATATTTTCCTTTAATAATATGCTCAGTCGTCGAAAAAATAGTATGTATGTTTCGAGCTAAAAGTGCTCTTGCCGCTTTTGCATGCGCAAGCGGCAAGAATGCACTTTCAGCTCTTAAGGTGGTAGATCAGTAGTCTTCAAAGTTTGGTCAAGCTATACTCGGAGACGAAAGAAGATATGCGAGCCCAATTTGGCGTACAGACATAAATCTGTAATACCTTTAAAACGAAATATTAAAAAAAACTGCTAAAATAAAATTTAAACAAAAATTTAAAAAAAATTATTAAAAAAAAATTATCGAAAAAAGAAAACTATGTCATAATAAAATACAAGTAAAAATCAATACATAACCGTGCATGTTTATTATTATTTAAATTTTCTCTACAATTGCAGCTTGACCAAAGATATTGCAGGATTTCAAATTTGCCGCCATTTATTTTATGGGTTAATTTAAAAAGCCGGTAATACAGATGTATTTTGTAGTTGAATGCTTCTCTTGTAGATGTCTCCACTAAAGTTGCATAATCCAATAAACAAACCAGACAGAAAATTCTAGAAATGAGTAGCAGACGGACGTAGGTAGACGATCGATATTTATTACTTTATTAGGAGTAGGCAACGTGTAAAACGATGTTATGCATTACGAGCGGAAAGAAATATGAGTACTTTTGTGAGCGCACTCGTAAATTGCGGCGCGAGTCCGCGGGCTACAAGCGAAACTCAACAACAGCGGTAAACTTTTCAGCACGGTTGCGCAATAGTACATATAGATATTATGATACAAGTTTTATAAGAAGCTTTTTGTAGCACGCACGGATTTAGGGTACGACGAGCGGAGCCTTATAAATGAGGTATCATACAGTATTTTATCTACTTTGACTACTTTGTACTTTTTTAAATAAAAATTACTCTGTTTTTAGTATTTTTACTTCCTTTTACGATAAAGGAAGTATTGGATTCACCCCAAAAATTCGAAATTGAGTTTCCAACAGATCTTCACGTTTCAGAGTCCCCTGAACCCAAAATACATATTTTTTTTCATTGGTCTGTCTGTCTGTCTGTCTGTGTGTCTGTGTGTCTATCTGTCTATCTGTGAACAGAATATCTCAAAATCGAAAAGATGTATGGCGTTGAAACTTCATATGTGTACTATCTAGATGCGCGACCGCAAGCTTTTGAAGAACATCGAATAACCGGAAGTTTGGTGTTTACTCTTGTGATTTTTCAGTTTTTTCAATTTCCTACAAAAACGGTTCTAACGATTTTTTTCAAAGGTTACATTTTTAATGTGTATTGATGTGAGATAGGTGATTTTCGAGTTGAATACCTCTAAAATGGGTTTATTTTGTTTCTGTTTCTTTGTTTTTATTAACTTCTATTTTAAATAGGTATATTATTACTTTTTTGAATTCAGCTTAAAATTTAAGAGAAAATTTGTAGCTTCAACTAACGCCTATTTTGTACGGTTTTTGTAGAATTTGTAATTTTTGAGAAATGCTTAAAAATTAATTTTTTTTGGCTAATTATAAGATCACTGTAAAAGGAAGTTGTGTGCGTGTATCACACCAGATTTTTTGTCTTATTTTTCCATTCTAGTTAGGAAAAATTCAACTATTCCGCATCCAATTTATTTTTCCATTCTAGTTTGGAAAAATTCAACTTTTCTGCATCCAATTGAGTATAGAAAAATCGAAGAATTCCTAACCGGATTTAACAAGACAAATTTCCTAACTGTTTTCAAAAACAGTATTTTTTAATTTTTAAGCATTTGTCAAATATTTTCAAAAATTATAAATTCTACAGAAACCGTACAAAATATATATAGTTGAAAAGACAAATGTTCTCTAAAATTTTAAACATAATACAAAAATGTAATAATATTGTGTGCGTGTATCATACCAGATTTTCTTTTTTGAAAAAAACATCCGCTTCGCAGAAGAGGGGCGCTGGTAAATACTGCATAACAGAATTAATTTTTTACAAGCCCGGCAAAGCAAGTTTTTTACTGTGTCCTAATGGAAATCGAAAATAGCTATTTACGAAAGAAGTAAATAATCTAAGACTTTATTGAACAAGTCTATCGTATGGCCTAGCTAGGCTAATAAATAGGATGAGTCAATAAAGTTGGATTATGCATAAATTGCATGCAAAGCTTTATGCTCCGCTGCTTTTTAACTTAAATAATAAATAAATATCTATTGACAGATTTTCCATGATGAACATCTAAGACAACAACAAATGTGTTGTAAATATTCATTACCATAATAATAATTAATCGTTGATTTTTCATTTATAATAGCTTTTTCTTGTTAATGTTCGAATGTATTGCTTTTATTAAAGTAATTTTTTGGTTTTATACTAACATTTACTTGACAGTGACAGTTCATTCTCCAAATTGCATTATCATTATGGTACTAGTACAATAAAGTGCAACTTTATGGACTTTAAACAGTTTTATAAACAAGGCCTTTACGATGCAATTGAACATAAAAAAAATCAACCTATCCTACTGTCCTAGACTATAACTACAATTAATTCAAATAATACAACAAAGGAAGGTAAGTGATGCAGTAAATGTGTAATAATTATGAAGACATTTCAAAGTATACCTATTTGAGAAGTTGGGTTTGGAGTAGTTCGAATATAATAGAAAATGGTTGAGCAAATTGAGCCCAAAAATAATGTATTCCTAAATTAAGCTAGCGATTCGGAATCTTCGGAACCGAAAGAGTAAACAAGGATGCCGAACCGACAAAACACAGGAAACTGGGCGAGTAATATAAAAAATGTTTAGTAAAATAAGAAAAATTCAGCAATAATACATATACCGGGTGACAATGAGACTAGGGCCATGCTTATATCTTCTTTATTTATGAATGGATTTGGATACAATTTTATACCAAGATACTAGACATAATTTCTGATTGGCCGATATACAGGGTGTTTCATAATATATGCGCAGGACTTCAGGATGTGATAGCTCGTCCAAAAATTTGAAAAAAAGTTTCTATTAACTTACCCTCTAAAATGCACAATTTTCGAGATACAGGGTGTTGAAATTGAAAAAAAATTTTCGTTTTTTGCGAATATCTCCGGAACCGTTTATCGTACAGAAAACAGCTTTTGTAAGCATTTTCTACTCATAATAAGCTGTTTTGTGCGAGAAAAAAAAATTTTTTAAGTCATAATTGGTGAAGATTTTGAAGGAGCAGTGAGTGTTTTTCTCCCCAACTTCTACGCCACTGGTAAAAGTACGGTTTTGAGACGCCCATTTGAACCGCCAATGTTTTCTACACAAAAAAGGTACTCTTGGTCATAAGCTCTAAAGTTGACCGTTTTCGAGAAAAATCAACTTTTATGTTGAAAAACATGGTCAATTTTTTGAAATAAATTTTTGGTTGCTAATTAAACGGAGGACATTTCCAACATTTAATTTAACTGTGTATGATTTGTTATTTTTTTTTAATTTTGCAATTATGAAGTTAACGTTTGGTTTTGTTACTGGTTCTAACGTTTAAATAAATTTTGTATAATTAGTAAAAAAAAAAATTTCAAAAAATTGACCATGTTTTTCAACATAAAAGTTGATTTTTATCGAAAACAGTCAACTTTAGAGCTTATGACCAAGAGTACCTTTTTTGTGTAGAAAACATTGGCGGTTCAAATGGGCGTCTCAAAACTGTACTTTTTCCAGTGGCGTAGAAGTTGGGGAGAAAAACACTCACTACCCCTTCAAAATCTTCACCAATTATGACTTAAAAAAATTTTTTTCTCGCACAAAACATAGCTTATTATGAGTAGAAAATGCTTACAAAAGCTGTTTTCTGTACAATAAACGGTTCCGGAGATATTCGCAAAAAACGAATTTTTTTTTCAATTTCAACACCCTGTATCTCGAAAATTGTGCATTTTAGAGGGTAAGTTAATAGAAACTTTTTTTCAAATTTTTGGACTAGCTATCACATCCTGAAGTCCTCCGCATATATTATGAAACACCCTGTATATAGTGAAAATGGCTGACTTCCAGTTTTACCGGAAATTATACCAACTTTAATTTTTTTAATGGAATACACTGTATATTTTGTGTTTTTCTGAATCTACGACTCAAATTACATACAACAGTGTTGCCAAATTTGCTTAGGTATTATTAGTTATTACATAAAAATATTTAAAAAGATAATTGATTAATTAATTTTCAGTTTCAGATAAAGATAAAAAAGTGCATAATGCATATCGTCAAATTGGTAATTGCATTTTCTATCTAATGGCAAGAAGACCCTTAGTAGGTGCAATTTAAAAAAAGTGACTTTTTCTTAAAAAACGAGTGTAGCAAACTATATTCATTTATTAAAGGTTTGTTATTGACCTTATTGATAAAGTAGATATTATTAAGAGTTGCTAGAGTCAATTAGAATAGATTTTTCCAAGTCAAGGCCTTCTATGGTACAAAATGAAAATTAAAAAAATAATTTTTTTGTTTACAAAAATTGAAATTTGACAAGACTATTATATGTAATTTGACTGGCAGATTCAGAAAAACTTAAAATATACAGAGTGTTCCATTTAAAAAATCAAAGTTATTATCATTTCCGGTAAAACCGGAAGTCAGCCATTTTGACTATATTTATCGGCCAATAAGAAATTGTCTAGTATCTTGGTATAAAATTTTATCCAAATCTATTCATAAATAAAGAAGATCTAAGCATGGCCCTAGTGTCATTGTCACCCGGTATACCTTGTCCGCCAAAAATTCGGCATAATATGGAAAAACATTTTATTTTTGATTTTTCAAAAAAAACTTTTTAGGTCAATAATTTGTGCTTTCATAAAAACCTATTTAGCCCCTATCATATATACCGAGTGATTTTTACTTATTTAGAAAATGGAGTTTTTCGAAATTTTCAAAATCCAAAAAGTGCTATTTTTTGGAAATTAAGTAAGATTTTAATGAGATTTTTTAGAGTATGTTATTTCTAGCTAACTGAACAATCTCAAGGTCAGCAAACCTCTAATTTTTTTAACTTTAGCTAAAAATTAATTTTTAAATTGTTACATATTTTTCATAATTTCACATATCATGACTTAATATTAAAATTCAATTTTGTTTATGTGAAAACAGATTTATAATTGGAAAAAATAATATAAAATGTTAATTACTTCTTCAGATTTTTTATTATTTACCGAAAAGTAGTATGTTTGCATAATTTTTACGTTTTTTATGCAAGACGCTTTTTAGGAGAATTATTTTTCACTTCTACTTAATATCTATTTAAATGGCTTCAAGAAACCTTAATCTAGCCCTGCTAATGATTTACTGTTACAAAAATTCTGTAAATGTTCTTTTACAGTTATCTAAATGAGGTTTTTTTAGAACTTGTAATTGTATAAAGAAAAATCTCCTCATTTAGACAACTGTAAAAGAACATTTACAGGATTTTTGTAACAGTTATTCATTAACAGGGCTGGATTAGAGTTTCTAGAAGCTATTTAAATAGATATTGATTAGAATTGAAAAATGTTTCTCCTAAAAAGTGCCTTGCATAAAAGATGTAAAAATTATGCAAACATACTACTTTTCGGTAAATTATCAAAAATCTAAAAATGTAATTAACATTTTATATTATTTTTCCCAATTATAAATTTTTAGTGTTCACATAAAAAAAAATGATTTTTTATTTTAAGTCTTGATATGTGAAATTTTGAAAAATATTTAAAAACCTCAAAAATTCATTTTTAGTTAAATTTAAAGAAAATTAGGGGTTTTCTCGCCTTGAGATGGTTTAGTTAGCTAAAAATAACACACTAAAAAATTTCATTGAAATCTTAATTTACGAAAAATAGCACTTTTCGGATTTTAACAATTTCGAAACACTCCATTTTCTAAACAAGTAAAAATCACTCAGTATATATGATAGGGGCTAAATAGGTTTTTAGACAAGCACAAACTATTGACGTAAAAAGTTTTTTTGAAAAATCTAAAATATTTTTTCCCATATTATGCAGACTTTTTGGCAGACACTGTGTATATATACTACTCCTTTAAATGTTATTATGTTGGCCATTTATTGAATGTATCATACATTATATTTACTGAAAATTACTTATTATACTAAATATTTTTTATATTGATAGTGAGCACAGAAATGCAATCGATTAATGAAGAACTAATGCCGACAAAACTTTTTACTTTTATGGTCCGCATAAAATCGTAGATTTTCTCAGAAAAGCAGGTGGTACAATAGCGAGAGAATTCAAACGGGTTTTTGCTCGGGCCTTGCGTTCCGAAGATTATGGCAACTAGAGTTCTGCGTGAAAGCAATAAAAACTGTAATTACAGTTGGCATTAATATGGTTTGCTACTTAACTAAAATTAATTTTGTAGCGATGCTGGCGCCGCGCACGCGAATAGTTTCTTACTCCTTCTGATCTAAAACCTTAACATACAATATACTATTTCCCGCTGCTGATCATGTAAGTTAGTGATACAGCCTTAGTAACAAAACGTGTAAGTCGGTGATTATATTTGTTTGCTGCTTTTTCTTGACAACGGAACTTAATATTATTATTATTAAGTTTCTAGGATAATAAAATTAGCAAAGCAAGATGCAGATTTAGACGTTTTGTTTATCAATGGAAAGTGTTTATGTCACATGTGACACTCACAGGTAACACGACTCACGAAAACTAATTCTGGTGAAAGGTGACAAACCAAACGATTTTTTCAAAAATCTAGGAAAATTTCGATAAGCAGCGGGAAATAGCTATTTAAGTCACAAGGAATGTAAGGACCTATTAACATTTGAGGTAGGCAAGTACAAGCCAAGACGAAGTCGCGGCTTGTTGCCTGCCGAAAATGTTAATAGGCGATACATTCCGAGTTATCTTATTATATTTTTCCCGCTGCTTATCAAAATTTTCCTAGATTTTTGAAAAAATTGTTTGGTTTGTCACCTGTGACCAGGATTAATTTTCGTGAGTCGTGTCACCTATGAGTGTCACATGTCACATAAACACTTGCAATTTAGAAACAAAACGTCTAAATCTGCATCTTGCTTTGCTAATTTTATTATCCTAGGAACTTAATAATAGTATTAAGTTCCGTTGTCAAGAAAAAGCAGCAAACAAATATAATCACCAACTTACACGTTTTGTTACTAAGGCTGTATCACTGACTTACATGATCAGCAGAGGGAAAAATATAATAAGATAACTCGGAATGTATCGCCCACGACCTGCTGAATTATTTGACAAACGTAGTGACTTGTCACACAATTCAGCAGGCCGTGGTATCGCCTATTAACATTTTCGGCAGGCAACAAGCCGCGACTTCGTTTTGGCACGGCCAACTAAATTAAATACTATGGCCTGCACATAGGGAACACCACCTAGAGACATCTAGTAATTAATACTGAAACGTATTTTATTTATGGCGGCAAATTTAAATATTTGACATATGGAATACAATAGCATATGTTGTTTCTATAGAAATGCTTATTTTTCCAATGTCGAAAATTAAAATATGAATAGACTAGTTAGTCACCCGAACTACGTTTCGGTTCGCAAAATTGAGAGAGATTCATCAATATAAATTTAAAAAAAAAAAAGGATGCATCGGCGGGATCGAACCCGGGGCCACCCGCGTGATAGGCCAGCACCCTACCCCACGACCACCTCTCTTGTTTGAATAATGCGCGCACCCGAGCTAATAGAGCACGGCGTAAGGCGCTCCGCCCTGCTGCCTAGAGGTGTTAATTAAATTAAAACTTGTTCGCACTTTTTTTGAAAATAAAAACCGGCCTACGATCTAAATCTAAAAATTAGCAAACTTTTAAGCCATCGTACAACTTAATCGGTCCAGTATCTTCGGAGGAGATAGCGAACAAACATAGACGCAAACATGCAAACACGCAAACACGCATACAAAGAGAGCACCGATTTTATGTTATAGATTAAGTCACCTTTGAAAATGTATTGACAACTTAAATGTTATTCTAACAATCAAAATAGTTATAGCACTTATTAGTACTCTGCTTGTTAAAAGTATTGGATATAATTTTATTTATTTATTTTATTTTAACCTGTTTTACAGTATAAATACCCAATTACAAAACAGTTTTATCTCAACCAGACTTTGAACACCTGCAATATCAAGCACCAGACAATTCTTTGCACATTGGGAGCATTTCTATAGTAGCCCCGGTATAATAATATCGTAATTGTTTGCCATATAAGAAGCATGGCATTGTCTTTTGCAACCTTCACAACAAACTCCTTGCGGGTTTCTGCTGATAAAGGTTAAACAAGCTGTGCAGTTAACCATTGGCACCCATAAGGTTATCACTATCGTAACAGTTCAGGTCTTTTTGTTATAGCCGAAAAACTTGTTAACTTTCTCTCCACACCCACTCTAGCTATGTGTACATCTTAGTTGTGACAATATTCTATTAAATTTTAAAATGGTTAGTGAATTGTGTGTTTGCCAGCAATGGGTTGAATTTTTACAAGAATTTTGTGGTATTAATAAACAGTAAAAAAACTACATGTTGCATGTTAACTACATTTTTATTGCACATATCTCTAAAATTACAGACTATAGGGCCTTATGTAAAAATTATTTCGAACCACAGCAGCTTGTTAACAACAGTGGTAATTTCTGCAACTTGTAACTGATTGTTGTTTTGTTGTGTTACGACTGGTTACGGACAATTTTTCATCTAATGTCGCACTTTTTAAAATGTTAAGTGGGAGATCAATTAGAAATTACATTGGGCATCCCTTTCTTTCGCTACTACCACTATTTTTGTTATTCGATTATTGTCGTGCTTTAAAATTGCCAGAAATTTGTTTTTAGAACTTGATATGTATTCCTCGAATGGAAAATTGCTTCAACGTATTTGAGATTATTATATAATTTACAGAAGGGATTACCAGTTAAATCTGTTCGATATTTAACAAGAATGCATTTATATCCCACAAATTTTGAAAAGATGAATGTTCTGCGAGCTATCCCAATATTTGCTCCTACAGTGACTAATTCATTTAAATTTTTGAAAGAATCCGGTGACAATAATTTTCTTAACGTTAATACTACAGTAACATACATGGGGAATATTTATATTTTTTTCCAAATACACGTTTCAAACAAAAATCCATACATTCGTTCCTTGGATAGCAGCATTCCACCTTACGTTCATGTAGTACGGGATTACCAGGATTGACAAAGGAAACCACAGACACTCTAGAATTCACTTCAGAATACTTATTTATGCATAAAATTTCTTCTTGAGCAAGCTGGCTTCTATTACGTATTAACACAAGCATTCAGTTTTGATGCAGTTTAAGCAACTTTCTCTCAATGAAGCTACAGATGCCCGAACAGTAGAATATGCACTAAGGCAACTTTTGCGCTGTGAAATAGTTAAATCGTCTGACAGTTCAAATAACGCAGAACATTTTAGTTTTATTAGTAGTATTGCCCAACTGTCATCTCTCCAAACAGCATCCAACAATAGCGAAGGATTGTTATTACCAGTAGAACTACGATTGAAGATCCAAAGTTTAAAAATCAATGATATGCCTGAAACCAACATTTATTCAGCAGATTAATTTATCTGCAAGACCCTGATTAAAACTTTCCCAAATAAACTTACTTTATGTATTGATTTATTAGAAATTGTGTTAAATTTCAACAAAAACAATAAACTGAGATTTTATGGGGCAATTAACCTTTTAAAGTTAAACGTCAGATTTTGACATTTGAGCTAAGAAACACACTCAATGCTTTTAAATTTACACAATAGGTGGCTACAGGAGGCGTTCCCTATGTGCAGGCCATAGTAATTTAGTTGGCCGTGGTCTTGGCGTGTACTTGCCTACCGCAAATGTTAATAGGTCCTTACATTCCTTGTTACTTAAATAGCTATTCATCTAGTATGGCTATGGACTATTTCCTAATTTATTAATGCAATTATAACGCACATAAAAATCAAAAGTCAAGTTGCATTCATAAATAAAATAGGAACTGTTCCACAGCCATCGCAGCTGAATAGTATATTATACATCAAGGTAGAAAAGCGCAGTATTATAACCTGAGCGCGAAGGTTATAAGACGATTCGCTACCGTGGTGTATATACTATTTTTTGCACTACCAAACGGCTTAATACCTAAATTCCCAACAAATTTCGAAAATATTTTAACTGTCAACTTGACAATACAGCTCTTTAAAACGTCAAAATTAAGATAGTCATCACAAAGCAACCACTAATAGAGCGATTGCTCCCATAGTAAGATTGTATATAAGTTTCAGCGCCCTACATTGGGTGGGCCAGAAACTATTCTAGCAAGGCGGCAAAATTTAAATACGCCATTACTACAATATTTGGATTAATCAAAGATATGCCGTCAACACCAATACAAATTTTGCATATACATAATTTGTCTTCATGAGAATCTCAATTTTAAAGTTTGGAACCGCATAAATAGGAATATGCAAAATCTTTATAGGTTCTGAAGTTTACAATAATTATGGAAAATTCAAACAAAATATTTGCGAATAACAAATATATTTTAAGTAATTCAAATAGCAATATTGTTTAATAAGTATTGTCAATCTTACAATAGTCGTGCTCAATTGTAACAATATACTTTGGTTCAAAATGCTTTTCACGCATTTTAAATGACTTGTCGGTGTCAGTTTGACGTATGAGTTTACTATTTTTTCTACTCCCGCATGTATATATTCTGTTTTCTTCACAATCTACAGAATAGATATGTAGGCAATTGTAGTTAACTGAACGTATATGATTTCATATCCACACAAGGGTGGATATGAAATACACCAATCACAAACCACGTTAGTCGTGATTACCTAGGCAACTTTCATTAATTGTTTGTTTTGCAATGGGCACGCCCTGCTGTGCCCTGTTAGTGGCAAACGTGATTTTGTTGTAAGATATCTAATTAATTAGCGTTGAATAAATTTTCTTTTAATTTTCCATTCCTTTCCATTGATAGGTCGTAGAAAAAATACACTGTACAACTCGAGTGGAATGTCCATATCGCCCTCGGATAATTGAGCACTCCGCCTACGGCGTCGTGCTCAAACTTTATCCTCGTGCGATATGGACATCATATCCACTCTCGTTGTACAAACTACTATACCAGTGATTTTGAATGACATAGATACAAGTACAGCATTAAAAATTACATACGTTTATGTGCCAAGATGTGTAACATCCCTTTTTCGTGCTATCTTCTTCTGTAATACAGAATATGAATATACTCTATCTTTCTTGCAGTTACTAGCACAGCACCCTAGATATAGAACACAGCATGCTTATTTTTGTTTTTCAAAAACGTATGTTGATTATTGCACCTTATTATGAACAAGAAATTGTCAAACTCACATTTTTAGGTGTAAACACATAACCTTAAAGAAGTCGGCTGTTTACTAATTTCAGTATGACTAAATTTTGCTTTAAATGCGATAAAGAAGATGATCAACTATTTCCATGTGATGGCTGTAAAAGAGAGCTGCGCAAAAAGTGTGGAGACATATTCGAAACCGAAATAAGATGCTTAAAGTTAAGTAAGAGAAAACTGCTAATCTTTTGTGAACCATGTAAGGTTGGTGTTTTTCGTGTACCAGAGTTAATTGAGAAAGTGCAGCTACTTGAGAGTAAATTTGATCAATGGTGACAATATGTCATGAATGTGCAAATAAGCTGGATATGGGTCACAACAAGGCTTTGATCTCAGAAATGTTTTAACGTCAACAGCGAGCTAAAAATGTTATACTTTTCAACGTTCAAGAACCTCATGGTAACTCCTATTCAGAAAAAGCCCACGTAGACAAAAACTCAGTCAAAGAACTGTTGAGATATCGAAGGGGATACTGATAACTTGAAACTTTTTAGGTTAGGAAAATTTGATATGGTATAATACGTCGTTTAGAAGTTATTCTGAATTCTTGTGAAGAAGCAAAAAATATTTTAAGAAACAACAATAAAATTGCAGTGCCTAATGTGCAAATTAAATATGATCAGACTCTAGCGCAAACGGATTACTTTAAAAATAATAAGGCTAAAATTGAGCGGTTTAATAAGGAAGGGGTTACTAATAAAACAATCAAATACCTAAATGGTGTTCCTACAATTGTGGATGCCACTTCCCGTAGTAACTCAAAAAACTACTAACTGTGTACTATCAAAATACTCGTGGCCTTCGGACCAAATTACAGTTACAAATTGCAGTAGGTAACTACCAATAGTGATTATGATTTAATAATTTTTACTGAGGCATGGTTGCAGAGTGACATTTCTGATAATGAAATGGGACTCTCGAACTACACTGTGTTCAGGAAGGATCGGAATAGTGAAACTAGTGTTTTTAGTAGAGGTAGTGGTGTTTTGATAGCTGTTCGGAACCATCTCTGCAGTAGCCGTATTTATGTTACTAACACTAATTTTGTAAAAATTTCCTGTCTGCGGGGGATATACGTGTTGTCCCCAGAAATTTTGAATACGAGCATTTCAATGCATTACTGGGCACTTAGTTACTACCCTAGAGAAATAATAAACCGTTTATTATTTCTCTAGGGTTACTACTCTCATTTTTTGCCTAGCCGAACCAAATATTTTAATTCACTAAGCAACGGAAAATAATTAGTAATTTCTAGTTTTTACTGATTTTGTAATAAAATACGGAATCAAAGTCAAAAATAGTTACACGATACAAATTATACTTAAATTCTAACAAACACAATATTAACCTAATAAATAACAAATAGCTAAGTTCATTTTATTCAATGTTCAAAAACATCTTGTTGAGCAAGACAATATCACAGACGATCATAAAATTCTGGTCTAATTTCTCTTAACATCGCAACAGTGATATTTTGAGAGGCTTCAAGAAGTTTTATTCTGAGCTCATCCACGTTGTTATCTCTTTGATGCTGATGGGTATAAATTGTTTGCTTTGTAGCCCAAAAAAAAATAAATATATATTTGGGGACAAATAAGGAGATCTTGGTGGCCATTTTATGTCTCATGTGGTGCTAATAATACGATGAGGAAATATTGATTTAAATATTCCTTAGCCGCATTGTGAGCAGGACATCTGTCGTGCTGATACCAGATGTGGGCCATATCAATGTTTGGAAGCCTTGAACTGCTGGTATCACTTGCTTGTCAAGCAGTTGCAAATACTTTTAGCCATTGAGGTTCCCGTCAATAAAAAATGATCCTATAATAGTGTCCTCCAGTATACCAGCCCAAACGTTAAGTTTTTGGGGGTACTGAGTTCTTAAAGTTATTCTTTGGTGACTGTTTTCTTGGGACCAGTATCTCACTACCGAAGAATTATGACGACCATGTAACAGGAAAGTCGATTCGTCACTAAACAGAATATTTCTAAGAAATTCATTATTATTGTTTACTCTATCCATCACATCTTCACAAAATTCCATTCGACGACCATGGTCAGCTGTGAAAACCTCTTGTGTCGTTTTAACTTTGAAAGACTTGAAACCATTCCTTTTAAGTAGTCTATGCGCTTCTGATTTTCCGGCATTAATTTCTGGATTTTCTGCAAGGGTGCTTGTTGACAAAGAGTCATTTTCTGTTATCATATTGCGAACCATAATTTCCCGCATTTCAGCTTCTTCATTTTGAGGCTTCCATTCCTTTGAGCACTTACATGATGGATTTTCAGAACCAGTTTCCTCAAACAAATGTTTAACATTGAAGACCGAACTGGTGTTTACTGTCACATCGTATGCCATAACAAACAAATTATTCGCGATTTCATTCGTGGAATGACCTCGGTAAAACCATTTAACAATTTGAGTTTTCTGTTCTGTTGTCAACATTGTGAAAAGAAAAATTAACCACTTATGTGTATCATATTTGAAGCTATGTATAAAGTCAAATTGACATGCACAACCAACAGTTAAAAAACGAAAGTAAGAAACACTCTGCAACTACTGCGACTACTTATTGTCTGGGTAAATTATTATACAACATTGATAGAATGTACTTATATAAAAAATAGTCAGCACTACTTAATGGATTTTATTATTCCAATTTAACAAAAACAAGAATATAATTCCATTTCATATATTCAATTCATATGTATTGTTGCTTATCTAGTTCTACAACCAGTTACTTAAAAGCAGAAATTGGGAGTTGATCCACTTATTTGTCCAAAAATTCAAGAAAATTTATTAGAAAATGAGGAAAATAGAACACCAAGATACAGTGCGTCTCCCGATGAGGTAGGTACTACACTCTTGTAAACTATCGAATTTTTTATTCTTCAGGAAAAAGTCATTCTTGATAAAAAGTTTTACTTGTCTTAGGAAGTCACAGTGATTAAAATTATGATAAAGTATACAAAACATTCCAAAAATTTTAAAATATAAAATTGACCTTAAGCAAAGTACTGACTCTTATTTTTAACTTTTATGAAAAATTTAATTTAACAAAGTTGTTACAAAACTGAAGAAAAGGTCAACTATGGGAGTTTGGTTAAAAATAACAAAACTAACTTTTTCCTAAGAAAACTAAATTTTTGAGGTCGATATAGAACTCTTTTAACTTTCTTATTCTTGACAGAAAAAATAGTTCAAGTGAGAACAGTAGACAGTAAAAAAATCAACTATATTACGAACTTTCAACATAAAGATCTACTAGAACTTACACATTTTCTAATCTTCTAACTTCTTCACACACATTCATATCTTTCTTTATGGTGACAAATTCAAACAAGCTCCTGTCATATGACACTGACAATTTTAACGACAAGTTAAGATGGCACCTTTAAACGAAGCTCATAAAGCAATAAATCGAACCAGATTGAGGAATGGGATGAGCATATGGGTCTTGCTCAGAAAAAAAAATCTGCGGTACTGAAACAATAATTAGAAGAAAACAAGGCACAACCAAAATTTTCGAAAATTAGGGTATCTTCATATTTTCACCGCTTAGTTTACTATGAAGGCGCTGGTACATACATGTTTTCTATAGCAACCGGCACAGAACTTCAGAAAAAGTTATCTTCGTGCAGCATTGAAGGTGGAGTTTTCCATTTTAAATAGTAACCATGTGTTGATACGCAGGTTAAATGAATCAATGCCCTTTGATCCTAACTCACAAGACCAACCGAATTGTGTACAGGGGGGGAGTAGATATATACGAACCTACCTGCGCTATAATTCTAAGGTTCCGCGCCAGTTGCTATATTTTTTTGATAGTATACATATCTATATGTTTAGTATGTGTAAAGTTTTCTTTCGGCACCTATTTTGAGACTTCCACCAAGCCGATTTATATATTTTTTTTAAATAGAAGCTGCCACCATGTGGGTTTGCAAATATATACTGCTCAACAAATGAACTGAACCATTTGCATATATTGGTGCAATTTTAAAAATATTTCCAAAAGGGCAGTCATGGCATTTTTGGTAACCTTTCAGGATTGTGTCACTATAAAAAGCATTTCTTTTCGTAATTTTGTTTAAATAAAACTAAGTCCATTAATAAAATATCATTTGAAAATTTTGAGTTTTTCCCAAAAGTTGATAGCACATTGCATACAAAGTATGCCAAAAAATTGTAAATGTTCCAAAAAGACTCGAAAAACTCTTATTTCCTTTATTTCATACTGATGTCAAAATTGGCATTTTTTGGATTACTTCCGGTACAAAAAATGGAACATTCAAGTCTTAGTACATTAAAGTAAAATATTAAAGTTCAAGTACTTTAAAATTATACGTCAGTTGTTAACATTAAATTTGAAATGATTTACAACTTTTTATTTAAAATTCATTAAACTTGCAGTATGAAATAAACTGTTGTATTCACTACGAACGAAAAGTGTTTTTAAAGGTCCTCGCAAGTAATTCCCTCCTTGGCTGATGCCTCGGCCTTTAAAATGTCTCTTTTCGTTCTAGATAAATAAACTACTATTTTTTGCTCTTCCTCTTTGTTTTGTTAAATAGTATTTTTTATAATGGTATTGTTTTTTAATTGTATTAATATGCGTCAGTTGATATCCAATTATAAAAATACAAAACTTGTTTTAATTAGAATATGTAGTTTGTAAGTATATGTAGTAAATCCCTGTTATTTTTATAAACAAAAACATATTTCAAATAAATTTGATATTTAAATAGCAGCTTTGTGCTTTATTATATGTATATCCACATATTATGTATCATGTACAAAATATATTCATGATAAGCATTACTTTAGTATCTTTAATTTCATTGCAACGTTGGGAAATATTTTAAATTGAAGCATTGCCATATTACTATTTTTAATTTTTTAGTGTGACACAACCTTTCAATGAAAAACGTTATAAAATCCAACTCGGAAAAACTTGAAAAATTCAAGAGAGATTGAAAACTTCACAGCCTAACACAGGAGTTTATTTATTTATTTATTTTTCAATATAATCCCCTTTTTATGCTGTGATCCCAGTCTGATAAAGCTTCGTCCTGGTTTTTAAAATACCCCGTTATGGCTGCTACAGCTTCTTCCGTGGACAAAAATCTTTGCCCTCCTAGGTGTTTTTGAGCTTCAGAAATAGATGGAAGTCTGAGGGAACATGAAGTACCAATTCAAAACCATACCGATGAATTTCAGCCATCGCAACTGTTCGTTAGCATTTCAGTTTGCTTTCTTTGAATTTCTTCACGAAGTTGATGTAAAAAGTTCGAGTAGTATTGTCCTGTTATGGTTTGATCCTTAAGAAAGGAATCCACCAGCAATATTCCCTTCCCGTCCCTAAAACCAAAGCCATTACTTTACTAAAGGACGGCACCACCATTGCTTTTTTGGGAGGTGGTGAGCCCTTATGCTTCCACTGTTTCGACTGCTGCTTTGAGTTAGGCTGATAATAGTGAATCTGTGTCATTGGTGGTAGATAACTGTTGAAGTGTAAACTGAATCCTGAATTACTTTGAACTAAGGTCACTAAATCACGTTAGCTACGCTAACACACAGAGCTAACGTGATTTAGTGACCTTACTTTGAACACTAATCTAAATATTAGTAGTAGTCTGCTGTCGGTATCATAAAATAGTTGCTTTTAATTGATTGTCCAATTCACAGTTTTTGAATACTCTACGTTGTAATTAAAGTATAACTTCTAAAGTTGTATTTCTTTAACACTCACAACACTAAATCTCAATAGGTTACGGGCCCAGTTCGCCTGTGAGTGTTAATAATCGTTAATCGTGAGGTGAATGATAATAAACTGATTTATTGCCTGAGATTTTTAAGTCAAAGTCTGTATCTGAAAAGATGGAGCATCTTCCAGTAAGGATAGACAAACTGGAGGGACAGACAAATTGGGTGGACTGGAAGTTTCAAGTAAGAATTCAGCTGCAGGCATACGACGTGATGCGTGCCGTGCAAGGTCAAGTTACACCGACGAAACCGACGAATAAAGCTTCAAAGCAAGAGGTTGAAGAGTATGATAAAACTGTAGCAACATTAAATAAAACTGAGTTCATGGCTCAAAATATTATAGTGTCAAGTTTGAGTAGTCAAGTACGACAATTGATCAATATGTGTAACACTGCCAAGGATATGTGGGAAAAACTGCATAGCATTTTCGAGCAGAGAACTGAGCAGCGTCAGGATCGACTCTTCAATGAGTTCTTTGGCGTGCGAAAAAAGGAACCCCTGGATAGTGTGGCAAAACACATGGCTAAGCTGGGGAAATTGTGGCTTGAACTGCAGGATGAAACTTGGAAGGAGGACCAAGTGAAACTTCCTGATTCGTTGTTTCTCAACCGCGTTCTGAACACTATGCCGTCAGAATATTTTGCATTTATTAATGCATGGGAATCAATGCCAAAGGAAAAACGTACAAGCACTCTTTTGAGAGAACGGCTATGTACGGTTAAATTGCGTTTAAAGGAACGAAGCAAATCGTCTGAAGACATGAACGTGACAGCATTTGTAGCAGCAGGCGGATCGAAAAAGAAGAGTCCAACGACTGAGACGACTATTTCTTCGAAACCGAATAAGCTAAAAAAGGGCAAAGGTCCTAAATGCTATGGATGTGGTCTTTACGGTCATTTTAAACGTGATTGCCTAAAAAGGAAAGGCAATGCAGATGAAAGCAGTTCTAGGTCTTCGTTGAATGCAGCAGCTTTTGTTGGGGCAGCGGTTTTTGTGACTTCCATGAGAATTCCAAATGGGAAGTGGATAGCTGATTCAGGTGCAACACAGCACATGACTTCTCGAAGAGAATGGTTTATTACATGGGACACTTTTGCAACGCCTCAACTGATATATATTGGAAACGGACAGCACATGTGTGCAATCGGCAAGGGCAACATTGATGTGGAAATGTTGATTGATGGCAAATGGGTACGAAACTATCTCAAAGATGTTTGGTATGTACCTGAAGTTCGACGAAATCTATTTTCCATACTATCAGCGATTGACAAAGGAATGACTGTTAGCTTCAGTAAAGGTCAATGTAAGCTGATGAGGAACAAAATTGTTGCAGCGGTTGGAGAAAGACATAATGAGCTCTATGAAATGTGTATGCGAGTAGTAATTCCAAAGAGAGCTGGTATGGCTCACTTAGCTACAGCTAATACATTGCAGATTTGGCATGAGAGACTCGGCCATCAGAACAAACGACATGTGCAACAGTTTCTAAAGAAGCGCAGAATTGAAGTCAACATTGATCAAGAATTCTGCGAGGCCTGCATGTACGGAAAACAGCATAGGCTTAGTTTTGGTCATCGTATAACGAGAGCAACAAAACCAGGAGAATTGGTTCATGCAGATGTTTGCGGGCCAATGGCTCAAACTTCTTTAGGAGGCGCTCGTTACTTTGTGGACTTCAAAGATGATTTTTCGAAATACAGATCTGTGTATTTTCTAAAAGGAAAATCTGAAGTGAAAAACAAGCTGGAGTTATTTCTAGCTGAACTGAAGGTTGCCGGACACACCATCAAGGAGCTACTAACTGATGGTGGAAAAGAGTTCGACAATGAAGAAGTAAGAAAAATAACTGGGAAGGTTGGACTGCGTCATAGGATCACAATGCCATATTCACCTGAACAAAATGGTGGAGCTGAAAGGGAAAACCGCACATTGGTAGAGGCAGCAAGAACTATGTTACACGCTAAGAATCTACCGGAAGCACTATGGGCGGAGGCAGTAAACACCGCGGCTTATGTAATAAATAGGACAGGACCAACTCCTGTGAATGGGAAAACTCCCATTGAATTGTGGTCAGGACATGATAGAGCAGTCCATCATCTAAAGATTTTTGGAACAGAATGCTTTGTGCACATACCAAAGCAGAAACGCCAAAAATGGGATAGAAATAGCATAAAAGGAGTTCTGGTAGGCTATTGTGCAGACAAAGATGGCTATAGGGTGTTTATATCTGAAAAGAAAGAAGTAATTTGCAGCAGGGATGTAATCTTCAAACAAGAGGAAGCAATAGTAACATTTATTCAACCAACGTCTGTAGCTGATGTTAACAATGACGTGAACGATAGAACGGACTCTTCTGGAGATGAAGAGGAAAAGCAAGAAGAACAGAATCGTCTCATACTGCGAGATAGGACTAAACTCAAATTGCCTCAACAGTTCGATGGATATGCAATGTTAGCCGAAGCTGAATCGGAAACAGTTCAGGAAGCAATGTCTTCGATAAACAAAGATGAATGGAAAGCGGCCATGAATGGCGAAATGAAGTCTTTGGATCAAAATGGAACTTGGACGCAGGCGAGTTTGCCACCTGGGAAGAAACCTATTTTACAAATGGATAACGCCAGTGCGGTGAAACTAGCGAGAAATCCGGAGTTTCAAAAGCGGACTAAGCATATAGATGTACGGTACAGGTTCATTCGTGAGAAAGTGTCCGAGGGTGTTCTAGAAGTAATGTATATTGCAGAGGAACATTAACTAGCTGATACTGTAACAAAACCCTTGAGCAAGCCCAAATTTGTAAAACTGAGGAAGTTGCTGGGATTAGCATCTAGAGAAGAAATTTCAGTTTAAGGGGAAGTGTTGAAGTGTAAACTGAATCCTGAATTACTTTGAACACTAATCTAAATATTAGTAGTAGTCTGCTGTCGGTATCATAAAATAGTTGCTTTTAATTGATTGTCCAATTCACAGTTTTTGAATACTCTACGTTGTAATTAAAGTATAACTTCTAAAGTTGTATTTCTTTAACACTCACAACACTAAATCTCAATAATAACAAATCTTTAAATAAAATTATTAGGATCAGCCTCATAACAGAGCAGCGACGTTTGAAAACGAACACGTTTCTAATCAATTATCAGAAGCCAAAAAGCCCACTGCGAGAATCATCTTCAATGCCGTTTCTTCCCCTGTTTCAATTCAGCTGCCCACTTTTTGACCATTGTATATGGAGGACAAGATGTTCCCATAACGTTTCCCATGTCTTCATGAATTTGTCCTTTTTGTGCAGGTAGGTATTTAATCACTGCACGGTGTTCTATTTTTTCCATTTTAGAAAAGTCAATGCACACATTGCTCCACAAAATTCCACAAGTCTCAAATTAACAGAATAACGTAAAGCTTTGCATATAACCAATAACAGTGCCCATAACCTCACTACGAATAATTGTAGCTATAATGTTGCCCTCTCTCTGTCATGTCGTAAAATTTTCAATCTATTCGCGTAGAAACTTTCTTCAGTATACATGTGGGGTGCTCATTATTTTGAAATTAATTGAAAAATACATGACTCATTGGTGTCTGTTTGACATATCTGTCACAACTATAACATCTTGACAATTTCAATTTTGGTGCTTTTGCTTCAGGGTTGGTAAAGCAACTGCAACAAAGATAAATACATACACATTCTTTTGCTTGAGAAAGAGATGATAGCAAAAAAGTATGTCTTGGTTATGTTGGCACATTAGATGAACCTTGTGTTTGTATCATGATACAAAGACTAGAAGATATGACATTGCGCATGCTTCCCCCACCAGTCATTAGCTCCGTGACGTCAAGTGGTGACATGCCATCGTTGTTTTGACGGCTTTAACCTATATTCTCTTGTGTTAGTATTTAGTTTTTTTGCAATTAATTTACAAGCAATTCGGTGTGCAGTGTGTAGTTGCAGCGCTACTAATAATTTAAAAATGATTGGACCAAATTTACAGTTTTTTCGCTTCCCTAAAGAGGAACCAAGGCGTAAGTGAATCGTTGTTGTGCTGACCATTTCAACGCTGATAATTATCGGATTTGTTCTACTCATTTCAAAGACGAAGATTACGTTCGAAACACGAGTTATTGGACTATAAGCTCAAAAATTGTCGCCAATTAAAGAAAAATGCTGTACCTAGTGTAAATATCGCGAAGTCAAAAGCTTCTTCTTCAGAATGCAGTTCACAGTTTAGAAAATTATACATTAAAATGTTATTACATATTTTTGTTTCATTTAACCCAGTCATTATCCCATTTGAAGCCTGTAAGAAGATGCAAAACTTGGTAAATGAGAATATCACATTTGCGGCTACTACCAAAGTCACATTTGAAAATAACATGATATCCGACTAAATGAAATTGCATTTATTTCATACTGTGGGGAAAATACGACTTTACGTCATTAATTTGAGTCCGGAAAGTGGAACATTACACCATAAGGCCGGAAAGTGTTGCTAGGCAACTGCTGAATAATATGTTGTTGTCACTGTAAGTTTATGTCAAATTCAAGGTTATCAGGTTAGATTTTTCATCAGTTTTGACACAAACTGGCGCAAAACCTAACCTGCTAACCTTGAATTTGACATCGATTTGCAGTGCCACCAACATGTTATTCATACGTTTGAATTTCTACAGCCGCCAGTAAACAGTATGAAATAAAACATTGTAGGATAGGCGGCCGTAAATAGCTATTTAAGTAACAAAGAATATAAGGACCTATTGACATTTGAGGTAGGCAAGTACAAGCCAAGGCGAAGCCGCGGCTTGTTGCCTGCCGAGAATGTTAACATGCGATAGATACATTCCGAGTTATCTTATAATATTTTTTCCGCTGCTTATCAAAATGTTCCTAGATTTTTGAAAAAACTCGTTTGGTTTGTCACCTGCCACCAGGATTAATTTTCGTGAATCGTGTTACCTGTGAGTGTCACATGTCACAAAAACACTTCCAATTACATATAAACAAAACGTCTAAGCCTGTATCTTGCGTTGTTAGTTTTATTATCCTAGGAACTTAATAATAATATTAAGTGCCGTTGTAAACGGCGAGCAGCAAACAAATATAATCACCGACTTACACGTTTTGTTACTAAGGCTGTAACACTAACTTACATGATCAGCAGCGGAAAAATATGATTAAATTACTCGTTTAGAAATTCCCGACTCGGCCCGTTCCTCGCCTGGTCTGTAAACATCTAAACTCGTATTTTAATCAGTCATTTTCCGGCCTTATAACGTAAATAACTATTCATTCACCAAGATTTGCATCAACAGGCCTCATTTAATCAACAATCAACAGTAATGTACAATTTTACGTAATAAACTCATACAGTCACGGTTCTTGACTGTCACCGCGTGACGTCATGCGCAAAGTGAACGATTTTAAAACACGGGAATGGCATATCTCTGTTTTCTTGTATCATGTGTTTGTATCTATATCCTTCAAAATCACTGCTATTTACGCACTTTTCAAAAAGCGGACAGGTGACACCAGCGCCTTCTGACGGGTGGGCCAATCTCTAACAATTATTTGATTTGACAGATACATTCAGAAAACGTTTCTATTAGTAGGCTTTTTTATGCCTTTGGGAAATTTGTGTCTCCTACACTGAATCAGCACAATTTGAAACAACACTTCTTCACATACCGACCCATCATTAATTATTGTTTGGTTCCCAACCTTGCCGAGTGGCGAGACTAGCGCCCTCCGACTGGTGGGCCAGTACCTAACAATTATTTGACAGGTGCATTTAAGAAACTCCTCTATTAGTGGTTGCTTTGTGATTGTGATAGTCATATTTGGTAACTTAGCAATTTATTAGTTACCACGGTGAAAATTGTTTATTTTACTTTATCTCCCGTGGTGGAGAAAATCAACTTCAAGACCTAAAGATAGGCCAATAACTGTGCGTTCTGAGACTAGTAGTGCAAAATAATATCCATATATATAATAGGCTTGTCTGGGACGCTGTTTTGTGTGTCCGGGACGCTGTTTCAGCAGCCAATCCGTAAGAGATAGAGAAAAAAGTTATGAAAGTTATATGTTTGGAATGGTCATGTCAGGTCAGGAACCAAATTTCAGTCACGTGACACTTCCGGTTTTCGAGAAATCACGTGATTTCCGTCCGTCCGGGACGCTGGTCCGTCCGGGACGCTGTTTCAGCAGCCAAACCGTAAGAGATAGAGAAAAAAGTTATTAAAGTTATTTGTTTGGAATGGTCATGTCAGGTCAGAAACCAAATTTCAATCACGTGACAATTCCGGTTTTCGAGAAATCACGTGATTTCTCGAAAACGCGTTCTATTTGAAAAACGGTCTTTTTTGTTTTATTAAATGAGAAATTTGTCTCACTGGTTGCTAGTATTGTTTAACGAGTGACGAAAGTAGCATTTTCTGCAAACGAGGCGTAGCCGAGTTTAATAATGTTCTCAAGTTGCAGAAAAAGCTTTTCGACGAGTAAAACACTTATATACTTTTTTTCTATAACCATGGTTCACTATATAAATGTATAAAAAGTTTGAGAAAGTTCAATTATCTTTAAAGTGATCTTGACGAAATCGGAGATTTAGGGAAATACATAAAGTGGATGGCTTAAAACTATTGGCCAAATTTCCAAAATAGTAACACATTTTCAGAGTAAGAATTTACTTGATTTGAGGCTCTCCAATCCATGAATTTTGCATAAATTTGTTTATACCGGTTCTTGGATTTCGTCGGTAATAATCCGTCGAGTGTCTTCTCAGCTACACTTTCTGGAGGAGTATTCGCCAAATTGAACTCATTTTCAGAACTAAAACTCATTATAATAAACTTCAGTTCACTTTTGCGAATTTACGTTTATTATTGTTTGTATCGCGCAATTGACAACTCTGACTAATATGGCCGTTTGAAAGCGTCGCATAGCAACTAAAACACTACCGTCCGAGAGCAAGGCTACTTGATGAGACGTTCTGTCAATTTCGTGATAATTTTATAACTGTATTTTGCATTTATTACGTTATACAAAGTAAATTTACACGTTTTTGTGCTAAATCATGTTTTTCCATTATGCTTTGTAAAATTAAATTACAATTGAATATGGAAGAATGCATTTAATATCTGAAATTGCAACAACTTACTTTCGTCACTAGAGACGAAAGTTAACGTTAAGGGATATTCTATCACTAGCGTTTTCGGTTGGGGTAAAACGTGACGAAAGCTGTCCATTTTTAAATGATTATCGAAAATAGTATATTACATACCCAGGTGGAAAGTGTTTCATTCCTGTCGAGAGATTAAGTAGTTAACCGAGGCGCGAAGCGTCGAGGTCAACTTTATCTCGAGACAGGAATGAAACTTTTCACCGTGGTATGTATACTAATTAATTCGCAACCACTTTATTCTAAATAATAATTGGAAAAATTATTATATTTTGATACGACAGGTTGTGACGCGCATGAATGGATGAACGAGATTCCCAGTGTACTTACACAGCGGTCGGCAATTGATTCATTTCCAACCTCTGCGACGGCAATCACTTTTCCGACCGGTTGGAAAGTTGCAAGTTGGGAATAGCTCATTTTCCAACTTCTTAAAAGTCAGTAATGATCTTATTACATATAAGTCGTTCACGACCTTTTTGGGACAGAGTTAGCTATGTTTTTTTTCATTTCATGTTGGACTAACTGATTCGATGATGTAGCGGATGCAACTTTTTTTTCTGTCAGTGTCTGTTCGATATTTTCATGCCACCACCACATTACCAGATTTATTATTTTAATATTCGTAAGAAAGTGTAAAAATAATTTTAATTTCTGTCACAGGAAAAGTCAAAATACCCAAAATAATTTTGTTACAACAAAAAATTTCCATTAAACGATGCTACTTCCAATTTAACAAGGACAGACCAAATTTAAAAGAACGCGAGTCGATGTGGAGACTAGAGAATATCCGGCAACAATGTACCTATTCAGAAAATATAACCTTAAACTGAAAACAACCTAACCTAACACAAAAAGTGTCAATTTGCATGAGGGAGTTTAGTTGCAACAGAGGTTCTGCCAACAAAATTACTAGATGGTCATAGCCTCACCTGACCCAAAAAGATCGTGAACGGCTTATACAGGGTGTAAAAAAAGTCTGGAATATAGCAAATATTTCAAAAACTAACGGAGATGAATTTTTCAAAATTTCCAGACTTATATAGGTAAAAACTGCGCATCTAGGAAGGACAAAACCGTTTCTGTAACTATACAGGGTTAGTCAGAAAAAATACCAACTTTTGTATTTTAAATTGGACACCCTGTATATTACCGAGGAATCAAATAGTCCTTCAAAAGACAAATTCAACGATATAGGGTTTGACGGACTTATCTGTCAAAATGACAGATGTGGGGTGACTTAAAGAATAAAGTTTACAACAATAGACCGGTTAATATTGAAGCTTTAAAGGATCATATTAGAAATGAGATACGTCAAATTCGATGGGATACTTTTGACAACGTCTTACGAGAATTTAAAGACAGTATCCGATCGAATTTGAGGTATCTCATTTCTAATATGATCCTTTAAAGCTTCAATATTAACCGGTCTATTGTTGTAAACCTTATTCTTTAAGTCACCCCACATCTGTCATTTTGACAGATAAGTCCGTCAAACCCTATATCGTTGAATTTGTCTTTTGAAGGACTATTTGATTCCTCGGTAATATACAGGGTGTCCAATTTAAAATACAAAAGTTGGTAAATTTTCTGACTAACCCTGTATAGTTACAGAAACGGTTTTATCCTTCCTAGATGCGCCGTTTTTACCTATATAAGTCTGGAAATTTTGAAAAATTCATCTCTGCTAGTTTTTGAAATATTTACTATATTCCAGACTTTTTTTACACACTGTATATGGTTGCGAATAAAAATATTTATAAATTTCGTTAGGCATTTGTTTTCAAAAAATGGAATTCAGTTGAAATGGGGTGCTATGTTAATAGCTAATCAAAGTACTAGATTTTCATGATGGTCTTTTGTTTCATCAATTACTATAAATAGAAACTAAACGGGAAAGCTTTAACTGAAACGTTGTGGCAGTTGATTACACTCGTTTGGTAAATAGTTAGAAGCTGTGAGCACACGAAAGGGGCTGAAGCCGCCATCTTGTGAACTTCTTCCGTGCAGCACAGAGGTGTCCGGTTCCAGTTTGGGAAAGGAAGCGTACCCAGTGTCGCACAAAAATGTGGGGGCTATTCTGCCTTTACCTTCGTATTTTTATGAGCTTGAGCAAGAATTTAGACATTTTCGTTCTATAACAAGTAAATAAGTTTACTGAAATGGCATTTGAATAGTTTTGTCAGTAGAAAAATGTCCACCCTCATGGATCCACGAAATTAAATTAATCCTGTGTGTTGCATTAATATGTACCCTGAGTTGTGTAAAGTACGAGTAGGTCTATTTTTTATTAAATACAAGTTATGCTTTGCATTCGAATAAATAAACTAAAGCTATTCCCATGTTAAGTTTTGCGAGAATTATCAGTTATTATTATTGATTCAGCGAACTCACAATCGATGACGATAAATTTAAATAAGTGGAACAAATATAAGCCTACAAAAGTAGTAAAATAGTAAATTACATAATTACAAACAATGTAATTAATCACATACCTACCTAGGAATGTATTGCGGCGTAATGTAATTGTAAGATTTTTTAACCGGTCCAGCCGAGGAGTACTATCAAGATTCCAATTAATGCAAACCAATTCGAAGCACCAAAATTTGCTTTATTCGTCTCAGTAAAATCTGTTAATAACAAGCTAAACTGGCGAACGAAGCAGGTTCTTACAATTATTTTCATAACAACCCAAACAATAGCTGCCTAAAACTAGTCTAGTACGGATATTAGTGCCAACACGTATGAAATTTCTTTAAATAGCATAATCTACGTTTCACATCATACGGCAAAAGACGAAAATATACTTCATTTCAAATCAAAACCGTTATAAGGGTGTTCTCATACAGTGTTGCACTATTTTTTTTTTAAATAAATGTCAAATATATTATGAAATTTCTGGAAAGACACTTTAGTGCTGGTCACACTGATATAAAATTATATGGGGCTGTTTTCAACCGATCTCCTGCCAGAAGAAGTTAATTGAAAAAAGTGGCCCTTTGCAGACGCTTGCAGTTTTCACAAAAAAAAGTTGTGTTAGTGTATATTTCATATACAGTATGTGTGACTTTCGTGAAACTTTGAAAACTTGTTTTTAATGCAACACGTGGTATATTGGGATCTTGGTGATTGATATTTTTATATTTCTTATTATACTAGATTTGTACAGGGTGTCCCAAATTCGTGGGTGACCATTGGGATCTTGCAAACCGTAAGAGATACGAAAAAGTTTAAATTACGGCAAAGTTGAGAATTTTAGAGCTTATTAAAATGCCGTTTTGAAATTCTGAAAATTCAGAGTATTTCCGAAGATATTCGGCAAAAACCGAAATTTCGAAAATCTTTTTTTCTTGCTCCTGACTTTATTTAAAGAGATAATGCGAAACCAATTTAACATATCCATGGTCACTTTTCATGAACTACACGCTGGTGCTTTTAGATTTTATATTCGACATTTCGTCTTCTAGCTACCATCATCAACTTCATTTTTTTAAATACCAACCTGGATTTTTTTATTTTAATTTTTGAAAAAACGCGTAATTCCAAGAATGAGCATCTATCATGTTTTATAGTTTTTGAATATTTCGAGGCAAAAATTACGTCAAAATGCTCAACTTTGCCATAATTTAAACTTTTTCGTATCTCTTACGGTTTCCAAGATCTCCTTGGTCACCCACGAATTTGGGACACCCTGTACAGGATAAAGTAAATAAGCACCTTCACAATACCGTAGTTCACGTCACAAAACAAACAAGTTACATTTTCAAGCATTCTTTCACGTTTAATTGGTCTTACAGACATTTTTATTTAAATTAAAAGCAAAAGGAAAACAGTAAATCAATTATCAAATCACAATTTACTACTTCTGAACCCAAACTAGAGATCAACAGACTTCATACATGCCCAGTCACATAAAAAGGGGGGCGATACAACGGAACCTTTCAAGGATAACATCTGCTAATGTTAGACCCTTAGGTAGATAATACATAATACAGATTGCATGACTCATATTTTGAAAACGAAAATATTCTCAGCACCAAGTCAAAGTTGCTATCACGGTATGATGATATAAACTAAATGCAAAGTCAGATAGATTGAAATAATTACCATTTCCATGTATTTTTAGATACATATATATTATATAAGCTATTCTGCAACCATAAGATGTTTGAAATTAATTCAGCGTTCAATAAAAACTTAATTAAAACGCCATTACAGGGCAGCGATTGTATTGCTGATATTACACTGTTTTGTTTGATATATTAAACGTTTGATTTAATGGCGTACATGTAACATTCTCTTTGCTTGCATTGAAATTAAAATGCCTGCAGATTTCTTTTCTGCGACTGTTACATGAACGCCATAAGCTAAATGTTAATTCGCTAACATTTATCTAAGTCTGAAAGGTCTTAGATGTGACAATTGCGATGAAAGTGTATTGTACACAATAATCTCATGATTTGCTTCCGTGTTGCTAAATTACATTTCTCATATATCTTGAAGCATCTTGGTTCGGTGTACTTAAGGTTGTGTAATATTAATTTAAGAAGTATTTGTGTAAATTAGTGTATTCCCACGAATCTGCACAGGTGAATGTATTCAGTAAATTTTCTTAAACTCTTATAGGTGGCCATAATTCTCAATTTGAAATTTAAGTTATAGAAATAATTAAAGAATACAAAAGTGTTTTGGATACGCAGAGTATGAAATGAAGATGCTTACTTATCTTTTCTATATTTAATCATAATGATTTGACATTGTGAAGGCTGATATGGATTTCCGCCATTGCATAACCGCGGACTATGATTAATACAAAAGCGATTTTTCCAAAATCTACCCTAGCGATCAAGCTAGGCTGAATTTTATTTTAAAATCTTGTTTAGTGTCCTCAAAAAAACCAGATATGAATATTTGTTGCAATATTTTGTTTTAAATCGGCAGTGAAGAACTCCGAAATCGTCATTAAACTATCAGAAATCAGTGAAGTAGTTAATTGTTTAGACTGTTTGTAGGCTGTGGGGCGACAAGTAAACGTCAACTGACGTCAACATAACCTACAAAAGTTAGTTAAAATGTTGTAATTTCACGATTTCTTGATTTCAAAAAAATGTATTTACATTAAATAACCACGATATGTAAAGGTGGAACTGGAATATCCAAAGATCTGCCATAATGTACGCCAATCGTTAACTCTAGCGTCACCGTTCATTACTTGGTTAATTAGTTCGTATTGTATGGAACTCACCGCCAAATAGGCGAAGCTTAACAAGTGAATAATAATAATAATAATAATACTGTTTATGGACGATTGTATTAGAAAATACTGTTTATGAGATAGGTTTGTGGCAATAAAATAAGTTACTTTATATTACTAGTACTGTAAAGTCACCTATTAATGTCAAAATTACTCGTAAACTAATAATGAAAATAACAATAATTACAGCTGACAATATCAAAATAAGTTATTGTTATTAAACAACCAATCAACAAAAGGGTTTTGAAATACTAAGGCATTCTGTTATAAATGCTTCGTTTAAACATCAACCTCTATGTCTTAAATTTAAATTGTGAAAATCAGTTCAAAATTTTATTTTATTTACTTTGCGTTCGTACTGAGGCGATGCTATAATAAAAATACTAAACATTTTCATTTTTTTTGCTTAAAAAAGTGGCAAAGTAGATAAAATACTGTATGATACCTCGTTTATAAGGCATTTTGTAGCACTTACTCCTTTAGGGCACTCCTCGCTTCGCTCGTCGTACTCTAAATCCGTGCGTGCTACAAAATGCTTCTTATAAAACTCGTATCATAATATACTATTATCTACTTTGCATTCATACTGAGGGTATTACGATACTCGTTTGCATATCGTAACAGACAAAAAGCGATGCTATAATAAAAGTACTAAAAACAGAGTAATTAATTCTTCTAACGTTGGCAACCATAGGTACTTCGCTCCGTGTATATATATAACTGTCAATAGCCGTCTTTATTGCACCGCACAAATGTTGCCAACTGCCGCGAAATTCCCTAAATTTTGAAATTATATTTATTTGTTTAAAACCATGGCAAAGTAAATAAAATACTGTATGATACCTCGTTTATAAGGAATTTTGTCCCACTTACTCCTTTAAGGCACTCCTCGCTTCGCTCGTCGTACCCTCAACCCGTGCGTGCTACAAAATGCTTCTTTTAAAACTCGTATGATAAAATACTATTATTGCATAGAATTTTTTTAACACTTTATGATGCAACACTAAAGAATGTACCACCCTACGATTTTTCATGCTGAGCCAATTGGTCTCTTTAATTTTAGGTGATAATGTTATTTGCGTCTAATAGGACAAGAGATCTGTATTCTTCTACTTCTGACAGTATTGATACAATTCTCATAAACAGCATCGCAGTAATTAAATTGAGGTAACACCTTAATGTTTTTATTACGACAGTGTCTGTTACCTGTTACTATATAGCAGTTCGAGATTCCCATAAGCTCTTCGGGTGCAGTTATTCATATAGTCTCGAACCCTCAACTTCTAATCAACAATTAGACCTAGGCTGCTAGTATTCTTAAAAAAATAGCAAAATTTTCTTAAATTGTGAGACAACTGGGCTAACCTACTATTAGTACCACCAAAAAATATAGCTATTGATTTACAAAGGTTAACGTTGACGCAATTAGAAGCAACAAATTTCAATATACCTTTTAAGTTTGGGATTATAAAACTACTGACAGCAACAGAATCACTGAAAAAAGTGAATAATTCAATTAATATCATTCGCATACTGATGAAACGCATAATGCTCTAAAATACTGCAAAGACAAGTAAATAATGTATAGTAAAGGACCAAGAATTAGGGGTAACCGATGATTTATCCTGTCGAAAGCATTGGATAAATCAAGAACAATTAATTAAGAACACCATCAGTAGCTCTCATTATATCAACAGTAACCTTAAATAATGCAGTAATACAACTATAATTAGTGCGAAAATCAGACTGCTGGCCTGAAAATAACTGACTACCCTCAAAATGAGAACAGGAAAAATACTGATTGGTGTGAGAGTTTACGCAATGGCTTAACGTATGCCTTTTTCCAATCCAATGCGAAAACACCCTGTAGTATACACTTATATACTTACTGACCTGAAACATTACCCCTTTTTGTATTGGGCGATGGTGTTAGTTAACATTTAGATATATTGTAATGGATGCTCTCTAATGACTGGGTTTTAATTAATATTTTATTGTAAGTTAGAACAAAATCCAATATGCACAATTCACTGATTTAATATTTTACTGTTTACCTAACTTTTGCCTGTTATCAATTTATTAGGCTGGTTAAAATGTGAGCTGTACTTATTTACTGCCCAAAATAAATGGTTATATGCCATTTTAATATCTTATTTACCTGCAATTAATTATAATAAAACACTAGCTCAAGTAGAACAACAAGCTTCTTAACTCAGGTGGATTCCTAGTTGATTGAGAAATTACAAATTTTCTGATACGGCTCTGTTCATCGCATTTAGTTCCATTGGGAGGTATTTATTCAAATTTTCGCGCTTTGGTGATAATTATCAGCTTTTGATTCAGGCACAAATTTATTTCGTGACGTCAGAAGGGATGCCGACTCGAGCTTGCAACTGTTTTACCTTCGCATAACCTCAAATTTGGAAAACCGCTTATTTTTCGAACTGCGAATCGAATCCTCTTCAGTAAGGCCTCTCATATGCAAGTTGAAATCCGACCGCTCCCTCTTATATTTTAGGTAAATTCTGGGGTACCTTATAACGGCGGCTCCTCCCAAATCCCTGGGGTGTTTCTGGCCCTGGAGTAACTTTTCTCGCTGTTGAAGCTGCCGGTAGCACTCCTGCAGTTCTGTCCTAAGTATCGCAGTGCAGACCCCTGGCTCTGGACCCTTGTTTTGGCTGGACGTAGTTGTCGATGTCTCGAGCTGGATCGGCTGACGAAAATCCTCGGAGAGGCACCTCATGGAAATTTTTATTTTTGGTGGCGGAAAACTCCACAAACGATACCACATAAATATGAAAACTGCACAACACAATGGTATACTTGTTATTTTGAAAAATGCTCATGTATTGTGTTAAAATTATAATTTAAGTGAAGCACAAATCTAACACTGTCAATCTTAATTTATTTCATTTGTTCTCCTTGCCGTTATTAAAACAAAATAGAAACTATTGCTATGGTTACAATATAAACGGAAATAAGTTTCGGTTAATTTAAATACATTCTAGAAAAAAGTTTGATAACATAGTTTTAAATCTTCTAATTTCTTACAAACTAAATTTATTGTCTGTTTCTTATATTTAAAAATCGTCTCTTTGCGACACTCTCACAAACACGTTTATTATTTGCTCTGCTTTTTCACTCACGTTAAATGCACTTATTATTTTAAGAGTTCCTTTTCTAATTGCTTTCTCATGTCCACGTGCCTGCTTTTTTAGATTACTCTTTCGCAATGTATTGTTATCTTATTCTGGCTTCTTTACCTTTTTAGAATCCTCACCAATTTCACTCATTATCTTTATTGAATTCTACGCTTCTTTTACTTGCACATAGCAAACCTTTTTGTGACTATTAATTTCTTTCGGTTCGGCTATTTATTATGCACAAATCTATTATTTAATTTATTTGCAAGTCAACTTCGACCCCTGTGAAAAACAAGCTTGCCATTTGCGTTCCTGACTTAATTACTTTATTATAACTGGCATCTCTTTACCAATGCATTTATTATTTGAAATTTAAGTTTAGCATGGCAGTTATATACAGCACCTCAACTCTGTGCTTATTGAAATGTTCATTAATTTGCAGTGCTAGCAGAATCGAGTTGTGGGCCTAAGACCATTACAATATGTCCGTGTGTTTTCTTTCTATAGACTGCATAATTTTATTATCATCTGAAAACGTGTTTTACCAAATTGTCTGGGAATGCAATACTTCCATTTCTATTGTTCATTTTTTGTTTACATGTACAGAATTCGGCTGTTTTAGAAACAGATCCAATATCTGGCGTCCAGATGACGAAAGTATCGTCTACATATCTAAACCAGCATTTCAGTTTTAATTGCAATTGTAGTAGAACCTTAGTTTCAAATGACTTTAACCTGTAATAAATATTGTATTATATTTATGTGTTTTTAATAAACGAGGTTAGGTAAATATATACCTCCATTTTGAAAAAATAAATCTGAGTTTTATAGACCTGAATTACATAGGTACATCTAAAGCAAATTGTAAAGAAAGATGTTACATTTATAAAACAAATAAATTTATTTAATTTGAAATTTCGTACAATATCATAAATCATGAACAGGTAAAAATTCTAAGGCTAATCATGAATGTAAGTATATCAACTTTTTTAAATGTGTCCGCCATTGTGTCCCTGTTTTCTACGAGATAGAACGTTAGTTCTTCCTATTCTATGTTTTCATCTTCTATCCCAATCGGAAGCTAAAATTTGAACATTCAAGAAAGAGTGCAGAGACAAACAGTTAGAAGGACAAACACAATTAACGAATTCAGATATTACTCGAACTAAGGAGTTCGTGAACATGTATTACTGCATCTTCTTTCCATTATACATATTACGCATTTTATTTGTTGACGGAAACACATAATGCAAGGAATGTAGCTCCGCATGCAGACGATACCCATAAGCATTTAAAAAGCTGCAAATTAATAATTCATGGTTTTTAAGGCTATTCATAGTGACGTCAGTATGTCACGGCCATCTAGATGAACATAAATATAATCCGACTGTGTTGTAACTCACACAAAATTTCTTCCCTGCATAATGTTAAAAACTACTTCAATAACACGTTTTTGTTTTTGAGAAAATTTCTACAAACATTATCTAATTACAATCGAAGCTAATACTATTAAAATTGACTGTAAACTATCAACCTGTTTTTAAAGTTTATTAAATGAATATAATATTAACTGCTTACCGTCCACCTGTTGAAAAAATACAAAACACATATTTCTAAAGCGCTAAAATGGAAAATTTTCAACGAATCAGTTCAGTTTTACGTTTTAAGGGCACAGCTAGTAGCAGCGGTAAAGAGAGTCCTTGTCATTCCGAAAGTATTTATGAGAACGAAAAGTCATAAAAATAAAGCATCCGTTATTCAATATTTCAATAAATTATACTTTAGATGCCCTTTTGTACGAACGCACATACACATATTTTAAACTGGTTTGAAAAGATTCTAACAAATATTTATTTACTACTTTAAAGGTCACGCAGTTTTTATGTCGAAACCGCACGAAAGTAAAACATTACGAATAACGAAATATAGTTGTTAAAAAAACAATTAACTAATATACTTATTTGTAATTTAATTTATATCTGCTTCTGAAGGGTATTTGAGTTCTGCAAGTTATACGCATTTCCTTACTAAAAAAGTTGATTAAAAAAGAATAACAATCAACAATCATATTTATTCAATTTAAATATAGCTGTCAGCCTTCTGTAAACAGTGCTAAAACAATCATAATTTATTGTAGCTAGCTTTTTCAGAATATAGGTGCTCGTGCGATTTTTAAAGCTATCTTGATTAAATGAAAAACAGCAGTAATTTCTATAAAAAATTGCATTTCCTTTATATTTCTTTTACAATGACCAAAAATATCAAATTACATGTAACGCATATGAGCAAGCTACATCTCCAAACACCTTTTTTTAAATAAGAATTTTAAAAATTGAAGAATGTCAGACTAAAAAAATCATTAAAGGGTTTTACTCAGATCTCTCTCGCAAGTGGACGTTGTGACATTACACAATTTTTTAAATCAAAGAAAACTAAGGGTAAAAATATCTTAACGTTCGTAATAATACTGAAACAATAAAAGCAAACACTTGGTAATGCGAATTACATCAATTTTCAAATAAAAAAGTATTATCGGTGGTGGGATTATTTGGCTTGGATTTTCTTGGCAGTAGACCGACCGTTTATCTCAGGCGACCTTCAGATAACTGTGATGCAACTGTATTAAACACAAGATACTTATTTGTTACCGCTTTTTGTCTTTTACAACATTTATCCTATTTCTGTTGTGTCCCATTTTCGTCAAGGATATAGCCTAAGCTATGTGCAAATAATTACTTTTATCTATTTCTCAGTTAAACCAAAAATAAACAAAATTTTATTATTTTAATATGCTCATGCTGTATATGTTGGCTCCAAAATATGCTTCTTTTCGTCAAGAATAAAACTTGAACTACGTGCAAAATATTACTTTCGTTTAAGGAAAATTTCTTGGGTTAAAGCAAAAATAGGCAGAATTATATTTTTTAAGATACTCACCCTGTATATATTTTACCGAAATGTTCTCGGTTTCATGCCAGAAAGACATATAATCGGCATGCAAAATATCGCCTGTCTCCAACAAATAATTTTTTAGCTATACTAGCAATCGACAGACAGACAAAGGAAATTGAAAAACTCATCGTCATCTAGGGACCTTGAAACGTGAAGATCTGAAGAAATCTCAGAAGATGATTTTTTCACGATTATAATAGGTACTTCGTCTTTTAGACTAGGGAAGTAGAAACCATCACTTATCAGAGTTAATTACAACTGCTAAATGTATAATAGTTATGTATGCTACAAGTGTGTTATATTTCCAATAATATGCGGCTGCAGTCAGAGCCATTCCTATTTGCACCGCTTCGTACTAACAAAAACTATAAAAATACTCTTAATTATAGTAACCAAAACCAAAAACCATTATTTCTACCAATATAATGAGTAATTAAATCTTCAATCGTGCCATTGATCCATTTTACACACAACTGTGCGCAAAAACACGCTTTCGCTGTTTGTGAGTTGTAGAAATGTGTCCACTTACAGTTGTAAATGCAGAAGAAGTTGCACGGACTACATCAAACGTGTAATCTAAAGCTGTCAGTATTGACAATATAAATCTGCAAAAGCTAAAATTTGTGCTACCGTTTTGCAAAGATGCGATTATCAATATTTTAAATATCTTGCTTGACTGTGGCGCTGTTCCCTTACTTTTGAAGAAAGCAATAGTCAATCCTGTTCCTAAAGTTAACGTTGCCAAAGAGTTAAAGGATATAAGGCCAATCAGCACATTACCCACTATGTCTAAAGTTCTAGAAAAGGTTGTTAGCAAGCATGTAGTACAACATATTGAGTGCAATAACTTATTGCCGATATCTCAGTCTGGGTTCCGCCCAAAGCACAGTACAACTGCCATGATAAAAATCACGAGTCACACGTTATATGCAATCTTTACAGCGAATCTGAAAAATGTATTGGAACATCAATTCAATATACCGTAATCTCAGGGCTAATGAAAATGATGTAATAATTAATAGTTAAATACATGGTTTATTGCTCTTCTGTATTTTATTTATTTGCAATTAATCAAAGCAAGGCTCCGGTCTAGCATAAAATAACTCTAATCTCAAGGGTAAGTTCAACAGCTTGTATTACAAATACTTTTGTGTATGACAAATTTACTAGTATGGCAATTGCTTAAATTCGTTTGTAACAACTCTAACCTCAATTTGACTGTAATCACAAAGATGCTCTGCACGTATAAAAATTTGCATAATTTGACTTCATGCTGCAAAAATGGCAAAATGAACATCAGGTAAATACAAAGTAATTGATGTAATGTAAGTTTAGGATAACCTGGTTTTATTTCAGTGACGCAAACCGATGCTTTGATCCGCTTTTGTTCTATTTCCAGCAAAAACAGTAGAAATATTGGCTCAAATCGCAAAATGAAAGGACGCCCCATCTATTAAAAATCTCTAGAAAGCTTCTGGGAAATGGGGCCTGGTGCTACACCTGGTAGACAGTCTAATCTTGATGAAGCCCAAATTTTACGGACCTGCTCTAACGGCTTCCCTGTGAATTGGATGTGATATCACAACGAAAGTTACTCTTAACCCTCCAGTACCCGTTCAAAATTCTAAGACATCAGTACCCGCACCGGTCTCGCAGTCCGACACCGCTCTGCCACCTCCATAAAAATAATGAGATATCTTATGGCATTAGTTTCTTGTTCACTAAAATCTTCATAATCAGATATTTCCTGTTCAGTGTCACTTTTTATTTCCCTAGTTCCCAATAAATTATCTTCGTCAGACGATGGCACATCATCATAAAACGCGTTGTCGACATCCTCTTCCGCTCTTATATCTCGCATCTTCTGTTCTAGTCGCGCCTGTTCTTTCTCATAAAATCTGCCATGACTATAATAATGTTTTAATATAACAGTGTTACTAAAAATGCAGAAAATACTTTCTTCTCCTCACATTGGTCGTATATCAAAGGTAAAAATAAAAACAACTTGGGTACCCGCTTCGGTCTCTGAAACCGAAATTATAAATAACTTTTAAACCACTGCACGCACGAACTCAAAACTGCATACGGATCTTCAATGGCAATATATAGGAAGGTAGTGAAATGGGCGGTAAACTAACGCTAGCACATTAAGTAATATACTGCATTGTAACAACCCGCAACAAATTGCGTTTGTAATTATAAGACTTATAAAATTTAAGTTGTCGAAAGAAAAGAATAAATCAAAGCCGCTCCTGCATAAACTAAATTCATAGCGAATGCAAAAGTTCCAGTTGGTAAGAACGCAAAACGTTATAATACAATAAGCATAAAGTATTGAATTACATCCGGTGCCGGTAATTCAGAGAATAGAGAATTGTCGAATTGACTCAGCAACATTACTCGCTCTTGCATTCGGCAAGAGGTGCAGTGACACAATGTGAAATTTAAGAAATCTCAGGGATTCCAGTAACCCCAAGTAGAAGGGAAAAACGATGGAATACCCATAAAAAGTAATGTTGGGAATTGTGGGTCTCAATCATCGGCAGAGGTTCGAGACGGAGGTTGCACTCAGCAATATTACTCGCTCTTGGATTGTCCACGAGGTGGAGTGACACAATTCGAAGATTCTCAAGAAAAAGCCCAAAGGAACCGAAAACAGGATCCGCAGCTAGAGAATCAGTAGGAAGGAAGTAGGCTAATAAACCCAATAAAAAGAGGGACGTCATAAAGGCTGATCACCTAGACGCAATCTTAAACTCTTTAGTGCGCAAAGAGGATATTGGAAACAGTGCCGGAAAAGTCACGGGAAAAGTGACAAGGAACTAGGGAGAAAGTTCAGTAAGGAAGCCATGGTTCACAAAGGTAAAAATGCTAGGAGAAAGCATATAAATGGAAATGCCAATGAAGTAGGCAATATTTTTATCCACAGTGTTGGAAAACTAAGTGAAGAAGAAGACAAATAAATCCTGCAGCAAGAATATGAAAATAAAGTAAGGAAGAAAAAGAAGGAAGATAAATTACGTAGGGATTCGAAAGAAGAATCTAAGAAAAATAAGGAAGAAAAATTAGGTAGGGATTCGAAAGAAGAATCTAAGAAAAAGAAGGAAGAAAAATTACGTAGAGATTCGAAAGAAGAATCTAAGAAAATAAAGGAACAAAATTTAAAATTGGTAAGTAAAAAGGTACCGAATTATTAAGAAGTGTTCCAAGGAAGTAATATAAAGGAACAGGTAAATATGGTAAGTGAAAAACTTGTGTATCGAAGAAACAAAACTTAGGCGAAGAAAAAAAGGAAGAAGAAATTCAAGAAAATCAAGAAAATGCAGAATACGAAGAAAAACGAAATAAAATTGTTATAAACTTAATACTACCTCCCCGTACCAAAATAAATCATGAAGCTAAAAATATAAATTTCACCAAAATAAATCATGAAGCTAAAAATATAAATTTCACCAAAATAAATTGAGAAGCTAAAAACATAAATTTCACCAAAATAAATCGAGAAGCTAAAACTATAAATTTCACCAAAAGAAATTGCGAAGCCAAAATATAAAGTTTAAAAATATGCAATAAAGAAGAAACTAAATAATTAATTATTAAACAATCAACAAAATATATATAGATAATACAAAAATAAACAATACAATATTTATTTCACACATTAACAGTATTAGCCACACACAAGCTTAAGCAAGGCGTAAGGTAAGTATGTTAAAATAAAGATTAGTGTTTATAAAAATAAAAATTAAATAATAAGCAAATATCAAAATTTTAGGAACATTCAGGTAAAAATAACAACGAAAAATTATTATTCAATAAGTTCTGTTAGTAAAGCGTAACAATCCAAAGACTGTTCCACAATCCATTTTTTAAATTGCGTTTATAGGTTTCTAAATTATTTGATAATCTAAAATGAGTTGGTACACAATCAAAAATATTTTTTTTAACACAAATAACAGGTATGTTTTTGAGAAGTTGCTTTATTATAAAATACAAATAAACAATAAAAATCATTAAGGCAACAATAAATAATAAAGATAAATAAGGAAACATAAAGAAACAAATAAAATAAATATAAGAATGAAAAGTGAAAGCAATATCACAGCAAAATTTTATTCCCTGTGTGGGAACGGGGATCGAATATTCCCACCGCCCAGGAGTCTGGCGTGTCGTAAAAGGCGACCAAAAGACATCCCAAAATTTTTCCCGGCTAAGGAAATTCATTTTCATTCCAGATTAATTATTTTCAATCCACATTTATAATTTATTATTTTCATTTCAGACTCATAATCTCTTAAAGAATTAAAGTAAATATAAATATAAGTTATCCCAACATTTTATTCCCTGTGTGGGAACGGGGATCGAATATTCCCACCGCCCAGGAGTCTGGCGTGTCGTAAAAGGCGACAAAAAGACATCCTAAGGTTAATTCCCTGTGTGGAAAACGGGGTTTAGAATATTTCCACCGCTTAGGAGTCTAGCGGGTCGTAAAAGGCGACCAATAGACGTCCAAAAATAAGGAACGAATAAGAAAAAGCATAAAGTAATAAATAAATATAAAGTACGATGTTAGTACTTCAGATTGTTAACAATGATGGAATAAAAATAAATAAACATGTCTATGGTAAATTTTTCAAGGTTAAGCTTAGTGAAAAGCACAATACGAAGATATTAAAACAATTTCTTATTCGGTACCAAAACAATTAACAAATACTAACAATATTTTTAAAAGTAAATATCAGGGTACAGTTACGTAAGGAAAAATAAATAATGGGAATTAAAATTAAGTAGGAATAATAATATTTTACAAAAGCTTACTAACGTAGTAGGAATTACAAGGAAATAAAGTAATGGGAAATAATCATTTAACACATTTTTAAACATAATTACTTTATTACTAATAATAAACAGTGAAGCTAAAAAGGGAAACAGCTGGTTTATCAACTATGAATAATTTTATTTTCTCTTCAAGGATCAAACACTTGTGTTTCTCATTTGAGTTTCAGTGGGAATCGTTTAAATGACAAATATGATTTTAACTAAGAATTATAAAATTTATAATTAAGTGATAATCTTTGCAAATTAATCTTTTTGCACTAATAATATGAATGCGAAGCTAAAACGAGAAACGGTTGCTTAGGCAAATAGAAACCAATTTTAATTTTCAATATAATAACATATGAATATTTTTTTTTTAATTTTTCAATGATTATCAACTTGTTTTATGTTTCTCATTAGAGTTTCAACGTTAATGGTTAAACCAAATATTTGATTTTAACTTATAAGATTTAAAGTGGTAATTAGAAACATTACTTATTCAAAATTCATATTACTGATAAGTTAACAAAAATGCTCATACCGTTGTTGACATTAACACCAAGTGAATAGTGCTCGTACAAGTTTGCGATTATAACATACAAAGGAACAAACCCAACATTACATCAGTATCCAGCCAGGACATAGCCGATTGCCCAAATCCACAGGAAAAATCATACAAAGGAATGAATTTAAGCAATATAAAGTTTACGCATTTTTGGTAGAGGTTACATGAAATTTAACCCAATATGGGATGCATTAAAGTTCCTTAAAGGTAGCCGAAGGTCAGAGAACCGCTTTTAAGGCACCAGGAAAATACCCAAATGTGGGATGCAATTAAGGTCCTCAAGGGTAGCCGAAGGTCAGCGAACCGTTGTTAAGGCACCAGGACAAGAATAATGATAAAGCGTACATAGATACGAAAATATAAGAATTTATAATGATGTAATAAGAAAAATATTAATTAATAGTACCACTACAGCAATGTGAAGCGTAGTAGGTGAAGTAACCGAAGACGCCAAATGCGAATGAGGATCGTACAACGAAGGCGATCAATCGTAGTAAAAAGTTATAGTAACTGCAGCAATAAAAATAAATACGAAGGAATATTATGCTACAGTAAAATGGAAAGGAAAAGTAAATGAGCTTAAATTCAGAAGTTTCATGCGAATATACAACAGTCATTGTGTAAATTCCAGTTATGAAGAAATAGTATGGGATTACTACAAGACACCGCCTATGACAAAGGGATCAGCTAATGTACCATGGGAAAGCAGAAGTAATATCGCAAATAAAGAAAACAACGACTCAAACCTTAGTAATAAAAGAAGGAAGATAACATTTTCACCTCATCATTATATAAAATCAACCACTTTATACAGTTTTCCACCTTTAATTATCCTTTACTCTGGAGGCCGTCATGCCTGCAACAATAGCCTCTGTTGCACCATCCTTTTCCTTTACCATTGGAAATAAATTCCAAACACAACCATGAATAAATAATAATTAAGTAATCATAAAATTACAAATAAATATGATGAAGAAGATAGACAAACAATACAATAATAATTAATACGAATAAATAATAAATATTGGTAATGAAGCCCGAAATAAATACAAAGAGGTGCAAATAATAAAACACAAATTTATAAAGGCGACAACACGAAGGAAAAGGATAGAAAAATAGGATAATGCAGAGTAGGAAGTAAAACAATTATCAGAAGAAAGAAGACCGAGCCGAGAACCAGCAGCCCGCAGCCGAAGGATGACACACCATATCAACATAGTAGTGAAACGCGAAGTGCGGGAGTGTTTCAAAAGCAGAGTATTAAAACAAAATTAGTGGACATATCACAATAAAAATGAGTGTAGTGCGAAGTCAACTGCGTCACAGAGCAGAGCAATAAAAACAAGTGAGCGCAAAACACGGTATGAGGCATAAAGACACTTTAGGGAAATAAAGCAAGGAAAATGAGTCAATATAATCAGAAGTAATAACTAATTCACTTACAAGTCAAGGGTTTGTTAAGAAAAGCAGACATGTCCATAAGGACATGCCTACTTTTAAAAAGCGGGGAGTAGTGTAACAACCCGCAACAAATTGCGTTTGTAATTATAAGACTTATAAAATTTAAGTTGTTGGAAGAAGAGAATAAGTCAAAGCCGGCCCTGTGTAAATTTCAAATATAGCGAACGCGAAAGTGCATTTACCAAGAACGGTAAGCTACATTTGTCGTAGTCAGGAAAAGCGATTCAATTACATCCGGTGCTCACAAAGTAAAAGATTTCTGAGAACAGAGAATGCCGATTTGACACATAGCGCAAACCCGTGTGGGATATGTCAAATTCGCAATTCTCAGAGTGCACAAAGTACAAGTCAAAATGCAAGTGGACAAAACGGGGAAGTCCGAGAAATATACGGCCCTCCACGAGAGAAAATTACCTGGGAGGGAACGCAAACCGCGAGAGCAGTTCGCGTCCCGGTTTCGAGTAATAAATTAATCCGTCGATAACATTTTTCGGTGTAAAATTTAACTAACTCCAAATTACATCTTTCGATCTAAAACTAAAGTGTTGTGTAGTGCCCAACCGTAAGAAAATCCAGATATACAAGGGGACCAGGAGACTCCCATCCATTTTAGCCGAACTCAATCAAAAATTTTAACTAAACATTCGGTCGCTCCGTTTAAACTAAATATTAACCAAATCGAGGGGAAGCAGCCAGCGCCGGAAAAAGGTCAGACTTAATCCTGGTTATTTATTAACCCAAAAAGAAGGGCATCGCTAGATTTATTCTTTCCTTCCCAGCCAAATTAATGTCATAAACTTTAAGCGTAATTCCGTTCAATTCTAACGGCGAAACTATAGCAACTTAAGCATAGAGCCGTTCGGACGAATAATCATTGTAATCATGCAGATTTAATAGTTTCTTTCAATATAAGTTAATTATTCTTTTGTGGGTGTTTTATTTACTCAAAATTTAGCTCTTACCCCCTTAAGGTGTAAACAAGGGGACAGCAGAGGAATTACAATCCTCTATTGGTGCATTTAGTGACATACGGGTGTAATCCAACCCCTATATCACCAAAACCGTGGCAGCACGTAAACTGGTAACCGGGGGGAAGCAAAAACAACCCCTGTGGTTATAGCATCATGTGTTTGCTCGGTCTCACAGACCGTAAACGGGTACTGAAGGGTTAAAGATGCTCTCCACGCTGGTGAATATAAACAACACTTTTTGGGTGATACAAATAACTTTTTATTAATAATTTTACACCAAAACTGGGAGCTACATAAATTAAGCTGCGTTTGCCATAACTAGCATCAAACATTAACTGAAACGCTGTAGGTAACCCTTCTGAATCCTGTTTTATCTAATGCCAACCTTTCTCACTTAAATTATAATTACTGCTACTCATTTCAAGTGCGTTTATTAGTGTAAAATTGCTGACTTTCTTGCAATAAACAAAACACTAATTCTGTGATTATCTTAAATTATTTATTTTCGTGTTAGTTAGGCAACCAGAATTGCTGTGGGCATTAAACCATTACAATACATCTATATGCAGATGACACCCAACTATACACATCTTGTATACCAGAACAGTTAACCAATTTATTTGCGAATTCAACTGTAATTTGCAACATATACCGAAGTGGTCTGAAGAAAATTGTCTACGTTTAAATTCCAAGAAAACTACCATAATATGCATTGGTTGTCGGTCTGTAATTAATTTAAAAAAATAGCTTTAAATGGCAATGTGCTATTCAACAATGAGGTGTTTCAGCAACATGTAATAAAAAAGTGTGGCGAGTATTACACTAAACTTAAATCTTTGTACAAATTTAAGTATACCTTACTAAAAGATGTTAAATGGAACATAGTAAATGCACTCATCTTAAGATCTGTTGACTACGGTAACAATGTATATTATACTGCTAACATAAAAAATAAACTCCAAATGCTGCAAAACTGCATGCTGTCTTAGACATTCGTTTCTAATATCTGCAAGATACTGTATTACACCGCATTATATTAGACTACATATACTAAAGCTAGAACATAGATTTGCACTTTTGTATAGATCTTTATTGTATAATATATTGCAAACAAAGCAGCCCACGTATTTGTATAATTTGTTAGTTAAGCAAAGTGAAATACATACACGTCGTGAATATTATAATATACCGCAGCATAAAACCTCCAAATTTAAAAACTCTTTTGAATACTTAGCTCCAAAAATTACAAATTCTTTAAACGACGTACTATATAGTGAAGCTACATTAGTTAAATTTAAAAAGTTTTAAATTGTATTTAAGAAATCTATAAAACTATATTGAGAATGGTATACCATCATAAATGGTACAACTGTTATATGTATTTACCGGGGAAAGTGAAAAACGCATTGTCGATCTTTCTCCTTTAGGCATATTATCTGTTTTTTCTTTTTTTTTTAACTTCTTAAATCTCATATATTGTTTTTATTTTTCTGTCAATGTAATTATTTTTCTAATAAACATTTTTACTATTATTATTATTATATCTAAAACCAATGTAGTAAATCGGTCAGTTCTCAAATCGTTCATTATGCGTCTCTACGGTCTATTCTTTTGGAAGTCATTTATATAATATTATATATAATATATATTGCTGATTTCTACATCGTTACTCGCGTCTTCCACATCTCAGTTTTCATGCTTTCTTGTCTTCCCACTCATTTTTATTTAAATTTCTTTTCTTTATGGCAATTTTCACTCCACTTCCACATATTTGTTTTGGTTGGTCACGACGCCTTCTTCGGAGTGGTATTCACTTTCATAGCTTTCTGGGCCATCTTTCTTCTCTCATCTGTTTCATGTGGCCGTACCACAGTAACCCTTTCCTTCTATGGTGGTCAGAGCTGTTCCGAGTACAGACAAAAAGTACTCGAGTACCGAGTACAAGTACACAATGAAAGTATTCGAATACCTATACAAGTACAGAGTACCGAGTACAGAGGAATGCAATGGCGGAGAGATGGTAAAAACAAAAAACACAAAATTTCTTAGTCTTTTTTTATTTGCTTTCAAAAGAACAAGTTTTTCAAAATTGTCATCTGTCAGGGCATGGCGACGTGGTCTGTTTACCAGTGTCGCGAACGAAAATAATCGTTTTACTGCAGCCGATGATGGTAAGCATGTATTATAGCGCATGAAAAGTTTTTCATTTTCGGGTAATCATCCAGCATTGACAGAGTGGTCCATTTATCTTCAAAGTAATGTAGAAGTTCAACTTCAATTTTGGACTTCTTTTTATCTTATGTGATACTTTCAATTTTTGGGTTTCAATAATATGAAGAGATCATTATTATCTTCATCAAAATAAATATTCTAGATCCTGATCTTTGGCTTTGCTGTCACATTCATCGGAATTTTTAGAATACATTTCCAAATCGTTAATATCTCCAAAATAGTTAACTTTAGACACACAATTTTATATTAAAAATATTAGCTTCTCGACGTAATACTTTTAAGCAATCTAAATATAGGGCGTTCTGTTAAAATAAGTAAGTTAGGTTCGCGACACTTTTTTCGGTTGCCTCGTATAATCAATACCATAAAATCGGTGGTCTCTGTCTTTCTTTGTATGTATGTATGTATCTTTGTTCACTATCTCCTCCGAAGATGGACCGATTAAATTGTATGATAGCTTAAAATTTTGCTAATTTTTAGACTTAGATTGTAGGCCGGTTTTTATTTTTAAAAAGAGTACGAAAAAGTAAAGTTAAACATAATTATATTTAGGATAATCTCTGAAACTTCTTTGTGGCGTGAATCTATAATTCATATTCTTTTTTGGATATTTCGCGAAATACCCAAAAAAGAATATGAATTAATAATTATATTTAATTCAATTAAATCGTGTAATTAGCGAAGCGAAGCCTAGCTCGGGTGATTCACTAGTTAGTTTACGTCACTAATCGGTAATCACTGTTGTCAGTCACTTATTAAACAATCAACTAACGAACTAACTAGAAACCTGAACACTGCACGACTGCAAGGATTACAAAACTGCAATTAAGCTTTTTATGGCAACTGGCGGACGCATGTCTGAAATTGGATAAAAATGTAGGTACTTATTGCGCAGTGCAATGTACTCGAGTACCCGAAATGTATTCGAGTAGACGGATATGTACTCGAGTACACGTAAATGTATTCGAGTACAGGAATATGTACTCGAGTACATTTGTAGGTACTTTTGGTCGCGATAGTACTTTAATTTGCCTTTGTCTTTACATCATACTGTAATATATTTCGTATTTTCCATATTTATTTGTAGTCATAATTTTTGGTATTCCTTTAATTTTCCTCATCATATATTGGGCATCTAACTCATCTTCAGCACATATATGCTGATCATCAGCGAAATGTAGGGTGCATAAGAATGTATCCCTGATTGGAATTCCCATATTGCGACACTTGGCTCACCATATCTTTCGTGTTTTGTTTAAAATAAATCTTGAATAAAATGGGTAATATGCAATAGCCTTGTCGAAGTCTTTTAGTTATTTTAAATTTTTCAAAAAGTTCCCCTCCGATCTTGATTTTCCCTACTGTGTTGATTTAGAAGATTTTTACGGCATTCATAGCTTTCCTTTTTATACCATTTTGGCTCTCCATAACTTGGTAGTGGTACACTGTCGTATGCCTTTTTTTATATCAATGTATATTAGGTGGTTTCAAAGTTTCGTGCTGAGCGTTTCTCTAGGAATTGTTGGAAACAACATATACTGTCACTATGAGAACGGCCTGGTGTAAATCCGTTCTGTTCCTCAATTTTTATTATCTCGATTTCGACACGTGATTGGCCATACAGCCTTCCAAATGTACTTAATATATATATTTCTCTAGAATTGGAGCAGTCTCTTCACCTCCCATTGTATGAATGGGTGTAATAAAGTCGTTGTTCAAGTCCTCAGGTATTTTATTTTTGTTTCTACATTTGTTGAACAGTTCTGCTATTTTTCGTATAGCACTTTTTATGGGCTCCATAGGGTGTTCCTTGATCCTGTAGCTTTTTTTTTTTTCATTTTTTATTACTTCCTAGGTTGTGAGCTTATCTAATATTGTTACGGGTAGCGGATAGATCCTCCTCTACAATCCCGGTGAAGGACAGGTCTTCTTCAAGGAAGGTATTCTACCCACGCAAGCCTTGTTTTTCTCTCACTTCTTATCACCGAGAGAAATCATGTCCTAACCTATTATTCAACGCATTACCTATTTTACCCTTCCTATATCTCTACCAAACTGGCCAACGGTCTTGATGGCAGATAAAGATGCAAGAATCTCAATGACTAAAGGAGCGGAAGAATCATAGAAGTAGAGACTGTAACTCTACAGTTAAGGAAAACAATCAGCCTATGAGGAAAATCCCTGATATAAAATTTTCTGGTCCTCTAGATTGGGAATTAAGGCGGCGGGCCAACAACTCGTTATTCGTAAAATTTTTAAAACACTAAAAATTGCAGTCTCACGCCTCAAACATCAGACGGAAACGCTGGGAAACAACCGCGCAAACGAAACAGGCATATAAATTTTGATAATTGGAACATACAAGGTGTGAAAACCAAACAAGTAGAAGTCTTCCAAGAATTAGAGAAATTTAAGGCAGATATAGCTACTCTTAGAAAACTAAGAAAAAGGAAAGGGAATTGAAGAGGTAGCAGACTATATTCACATCTACAGCGGCGTCGACAAAGATATGAGAGCTAAACGCAGCATGTCGGTAGTGATAAATAAACAACTAAAGAGATGTATAAAGAGTTGGGACCAAATAAATGAATGCATTAGACGAGTGACATTGGAAATTAAGGGATATGAAACTGACATTATTGGAGTATACGCACTAACTGACAACGAAAGCGCCGAAGAAAAGACAAGCTTCTTTGATGGCGAAGAAACGGTTAATTACAAAGGTGAAAGATTCATCGTGATATGTGAACAAATTTATATAATACCTTTTTACGCCTTAATTTTCTTTTTCTTTTCTAACCATTTTCCATATTATTTTATGTAATCGTGTTTCTCTTTCTTCTTTATTTAAGCAATACTCCTGTTTATTCTGCCTCTATTCTGTGGACAAGAACCAACTTTGAGCCCATCTCTTAGATGGCCATCCTGGTGGTCTTTATACAGTTGGTTTTTGTGTTTTACATATGCTGGCTATTCGATTGTCAAGCATCCTATCTACATAGTCATTCCATTCTTTTTTCTTCTTCTTTGTCCACTTAACCACGTCTTGAGTATTACAACGTTCTCTTATTAATACATTTGTTTGCCTATTTCGTATAGATATGTTTAATATAGTTCCCAGTATTTTCATCATGTGCATTTTATTATATTTACTATGTCTTTTACAACCACCTTCCTTGTCATCACCATCTCGAATATATCCCGTATTTCGCTGTGGTATCCTACACTGATATCGTTTAAGTTCTTTCTATTTATTATTTTATTAAATGTTTTCCATTGGAATTTAGATAAAATAAAAGAATATGAAATGATCTCATCCCCAAGCCATGGAATTTCTCCACTTGAGCTTGTATACTCACCTGATTTCGATTCAAATGGTACCTCAAAAACACGCTGAAGTATCAGTTTGCTATCTTCTACACAAACAGCGTAAATAGCCGACAGTGCTCTAGCCTAGAAATTATTACTATTTCATTGACGCAATTAGTTCCATTTATATGCATGGTCTTAAATCATCCTCATAATCAAATCATCGCGTATTACGCTTGTACTACTTGCAATTCCTTTCTTGGACATCCAAGTGTTATTCTGTATCTTTCTCTTGATCTGAATGCGTCTGCTATTTTGAGAATCTTTCTTCGGGCATCTTTTCCAAGTGTTGTTTCCATTTTGTAAGAAATTCTTTAATTATGTCATTTAAGTTATATATCTTCAAGGCATTTCGAATTTCATCATTTATCTTTCTGTCACTTCATGTATAGCTTTCTATCGTACGTTTCTGAGGTATTTAATTTTACTGATTTATGCATCTTCTGTTTTAAGAGTTCGGCGTGGAAAGGTGGGGACCGTTAATGATTTATATAACTTCATTCTAAAGTTCAATTATTGATTGTTGATATAATTAAAACATATTCCAATGTAGATGCCTAATTTTCTGCTTTTGTGTGGTTTCTGTAGGTACTTTAATTCCATACTAAAGTCTCATATGACCATCGCTGTTTCAATAATTTGTGTATTACGTTCTTTGGAAACTTACGCACACGTTGAAGATGAAACATAAACTTGGATTTATTGCTTATAGTGAGTATAAATCCATTAACTATTTGTTAGTTTGGCAAATTAAGGTACTACACGTGGTGTAATATACAGTTAACCCTTGAACCGTTTAACGCTACCTACTAAAAATTTTATGATCATTTAGTTCTGTTTTCATTCTGTTTTTATGTAACTTGATAGAATTCTCCGGAGTTTCATTTTTCAAGCCATTTTATGAATAACAACCAACAATGCCTTTTAGGTCTACACATTGACGAAGCTACAGATTCAATATACATGTATTAAGAAGAGAACTTGTAATTCTTAATCACGTAAGAATTAATTATCATATTTAACTCATACATTATATGCAAACTTTGACGAATCGCCTTCACCCAATTGATCTGAGATATTCACTTCCCATCTTTGAGCTATTTGTTCAGCCAACTAAGGTCGTAAAGTGACCCTAACATTCAGAGAATCAAGTTGTCAGCTTCAGTATGACAGGAAATTAATAACGCCCACGTATAGAGTTGATTCTAATTCTGATTTCGCTGTCAAGTCCTTTTAATTCCTCTTTGCTAGTGAACCGATAGCTTGTAATTTAGTCACAAATGGCATGGTATCTTGTCTTTTACAACAATGTAGCTACATTTTCTACATAAAACCATACACTAATTTTTATTGGCCTTTCGGTAGATTTACAACCTGTTGTGCTGTCTAATAAAATTAATTTTTCAATGCAATTACCATATTTTACGGTTGTATTAGGTAGTATTAATTTGTTCGGGAACCTTTACAGGCGCTTTTCACTAAAAGTTGTTCATCACCGAAACAATAACTTTAGTTTAATTAAGTAGGACAATATGGTTAAGCCAACGAGGCGTTAATTTATTACAGCCCTGATATTTGAAAATTTTCAATGGCATAAAGGATCGCACCAAAGATTAATCGTGTTGTATTTGATGAACAATGAACAAACTTTACATATACTAGGACAGTGGTTCCCAAACTTTTACATGTTTCACTTTAAAATATGAAAATTGTATGTGCCGTTCAATCCTATCATGAAAATGGGAAATACGTTACCATTAATGTTTTTCCCTAAACACTAAATAACATCGCATCTATTTACCTACTTGTACACTTTTATAAACCATAATTTACTCTAGTTTCTGAACTGTGGCGTGCCAATTTTATTAAACAATATTTATACTGGGTGCAAATAAATTCTGGTAGACTGCATACTTCGTATTTATATAAAAAAATGTGATTTCCGGTTAGCCCTGAAACAGATTTTTAATTGAATTTCTACAGTTTTATGTGTATAAAACCATACCAAATGTTACTTATTTTATTTATTTTATTCATTTTATTCCGCACTCCGCCAACAGCAATTAGGCCAGTTATAGGCGTCACTGTACATTTTATAGAGACTTCCAACCCCACAAACGACTGTCATGATGTTATTATGACAACCGGGACCAACTTTTTTCCGTGGCAGCCGTACCACGAGATGCCGGGAGAAGCAGCCGTGGAACTCCCATCCAAGTTCTGACCAAAGAGAGCGTTGCTTAACTCTGCTGATTGAACGTGGACGCTTGTTCAAGATACACCACCTTGAACCTTGTTATAATAGTAGATATATAAATGCAAAATATATTTGGGATATATCAGACTCCAATTACACCCGGTATATGTAAATCATATCAATTTGTAAAGTAAATAGCTAAAGTCAATAAAATTATTTATATCTGTTACATATTCTAGCTGCAAATTCATAAGCTACGCATTCAAATAAACCCATATATACAGGGTGTCCCGCAGCTCCCACTAAGGCTTCAGATAACGCATGAGAACTATAAAATTATCAACACAAACTCTATATACAGTCTCTAGTTTCCTCATACGAAGCATTTAAAGAAAATTAAATTTGACAACACTGTTAGATTTGATTATAAGATTATTTAATGAATGTACTTAAGGAGAAGGCCGTTTGGAAGTGACAAATTTAAATGCTCTAATGAAAAAATAATGCACAAAGTAACATTTTTATTTACAAAATTAAGTAATAAGCAAAAATAATTCTCAATCAATGCTTTGGCTCAAAAAACATTACATTATTGTAAAACGTCTTCAAATTGCTCCCCATTAACTTCGCAACACTTGCGTGTACGCACAATAATTTCATCTTGAACACGCTGCAATATTCTGGGGTTAACGGTGGTGATTACTTCATGAATTCCTTCGGTAAGGTCTTCTCGAGTTGGACAGGAGTAATATAAACCAAATTCTTCAAGTGCCCCCACAAGAAAAAGTCCAAAGGTGTTAAATCATGACTTTCCGCTGGTGAAGGTCTTGGACCCATGACCGATCAATTTGTCAGGGTAATGGTGGTTGCGCATTGCCGAACCACACCTACATAATGTGATTGTGCACCATCGAGCTGCACCCACATATCGCGCCGAAATAAAAGAGGAATATCCTCTAGTGAGCCCGGAATTTTATCATTTAAAAATTCTAAATACTTTTCTGCATTTAGCCTTTCAAGAAGTATAAAAAGACCAATCAACCTGTTTTTAAGTTTTTCTGTCCATATATTTACTGAAAAACGTACCTGGTAGTTGCTTTCGTGAACTGCATGAGGATTGTCATGCGCCCAAACGTGTTCCTTGTTACAGTTAAAGCTGGCTTTTTTGTAAATCTAGCTTCGTCCGTCCATAACACATTGCTTATAAACAAATGATTTCTTCTATGGGCTTCTACCAACCACACGCAAAAGGTAAATCGATGTGGATGGTCTTCCTGCAATAAATTCTGAACTCTTGTTTTGTGATAAAGATACAGTCCATCATCTTTTAAAATCCTATGTATACTTTTAGAAGCACACACATTTCTAGAAATACTTCATATACTAGTTTCCAGATTTTCAGCTACTATTTGTAAAACGATTTCCTCTAAGTTGGGTTTCCTTATTCTTGGTAGATCTCTGTTCATATAATAAGCTGGAATAATGGTTTCAGTTTCACTTAGTCTTCGATCTGCAGTTCTTATTGCAATATGAGAGCGATGCCTTCTGTAGGAAAAACGTATGACATACATCCTTGCAGTTTCATTAAAATGTCCTTGACAGTTTCATAAAACCCATATCATGTCTACATTATCATATGCTGCGTACTATATGCTGCAAAGACAAATTATGGTTGAAGCAAATCAAACGCAAGTGAAATTACAGTCTGGAATAAATCTGATGTCACAGCATGAATGTTGATTCCATTTTTATTTGTTATCATATCAGATCACTATAAATATGCATTGTTCTCATATTAAATTTTAACAAAATGTCTTATCTCTTAACGCCATTTCAAGAACGAAATGTGAATAGTTAATGGTATATTACTCAAAAAGTTTAGAATCGTGATGTTTTACTGAACAAGTATGGCGAGTTTGAGTACGAGCGTTAACGAGTACTTAAACGGTCATACGAGTTCAGTAAAATCACTTTTCTAACGTGTTGAGTATACGTACTATTTTATGGCAATTCATAAGATATGTAAAGTAAAAATTTTTTACATACAAATGATACTAAATGTCAAAACATAATATCCCTTTAACGGTATCTGGTATGATAGTTTTACCACTGTGCATAATCTATCTATATATACGGATGGGGCCACAATTATATATAACAGCAATGAGATAACATGAATAACCAAATAGAATGCTTGAGTAAGAAAGAGATGGCCATACGAAAAAAATATTTTAGTAGGCATGTTTAGTTGACAAATGTTATAATTAAATTAAGCGTAAAGCCTTCTTGAATATTTGCTACTATGTTTATCTCTTTCTTACTCAAGCAATACGTGTCATTTTCTTGTTCATGTTATCTCATTGCTGTTATATAGGGTGTTCATAAACAGTCGTCATCCCAGTAGGTTTTGACTTCAGAAACGTATGTCTATTAAAATTGAGAAAACATGCGGTATGACAGTACTCAATGACGTTTCATTGTGTTGCACGAATTAATCAAAGATATAACATTTTGTTTTTCAAAGCAACTGGGATGACGACTGTTTATGAACACCCGATATAGTTGTGGCCCCATCGGTATATAAAGGAAAGTAACAACCCTGACTAATCAACGCAGATCCGAAACCACTGGTACTAGAAACTTGAAATTTGGGTGGAAGGTTCGATTTGTGACGTAAGATAGTGCTAAGTAGGGATTTTTTGAAATTCGACCCCTAAGGGGTTGAAAAGGAGTAAAATGTGTTTTCACGAATTCCTCAATATTTCTTACACCCCATAAGATATCGACTTGGTGTTTACTTGCAAAGATTATTAATGTAAATACCTAGAAATGTATTTTAGGATTTTGCCCTAATCAACCCCTAAAGGTGCAAATCTGGATTGGGGGTGAATTAAAGAACCCTAAGTATTAGTGTACCTCTATATTAATTACTAGTAATTAATATAGAGGTACACTATAAGTATTTCCTATGTTTATTGAGTTAGAACATTCTTTTTTGGCACATAGATTGATTTTTAAAATATTTAGAAAGGGGTGTAAAGGAATTTGAAAATGTTAATCCTAAAGGGGTAAAAGGAGGAAAAACTGAAAAGGGGTGGGGGGTTAAATTTATTAATTTTTTTCGCCGTGAGTTCCATTTCACAATAAAATGGGTTAAAAGAAATTTTTTGAAATTCCTCCCCTACGGGGGTGAAAAGGGGTAAAATGTGTTTTCACGAGTTCCTCAATATCTCTTACATCCGATGAGATAGCGGTTTAGTGTTTACTTGCAAATATTATCAATGCAAATACCTAGACACTTATTTTAGTTTTTTGCCCTAATCAACCCCTAAAGGTGCTAATCTGGATTGGGGGTGAATTAAAGAACCCTAAGTATTTCCTATGTTTATTGAGTTAGAACATTCTTTTTTGGCATACAGATGGATTTTTAAAATATTTAGAAAGGGGCGTAAGAGACTTTGAAAATTTTAACACTAAAGGGGTAAAAGGAGGATAAACTAAAAAGTGGGGGGGGGGGGGGTCAAAATTATTAAGTTTTTTCGCTGTGAGTTCCATTTTATAATAAAATGGGTTAAAAGAGATTTTTTAAAATTCCTTCCCTACGGGGGCGAAAAGGGGTAAAATGTGTTTTCACGAGTTCCTCAATATATCTTAGACCCGATGAGATAGCGACTTGGTGTCTACTCGCAAAGATTATCAATGCAAATACCTAGAAACGTATTTTAAGATTTTGCCCTAATCAACCCCTAAAGGTGCAAATCTGGATTGGGGGTGAATTAAAGAACCCTACGTATCTCCTATGTTTATTGAATTAGATTAGAACTTCCTTTTGTTGGCATATAGATGTATTTTTACAATATTTAGAAAGGGGTTTAAGGAAATTCGAAAACTTTAACCCTGAATGGGCAAAAGCAGGAAACACTGAAAGGGGGTAGGGGGTTAAAATTATTAATTTTTTTCGCTGCGAGTTCCATTTTACAATTAAAAAGGTTAAAAGGGATTTTTTAAATTCCACCCTTACGGGGGTGAAAAGAGGTAAATATGTTTTCACGAGTTCCTCAATATCTCTTAGGCCCGATGAGATATCGACTTGGTGTTTACTTGCAGAGATTTTCAATGAAAATGCCTAGAAACGTATTTCAGGATTTTTCCCTAATCAACCCCTAAAGGTGCAAATCTGGATTCGGGGTGAATTAAAGAACTCTTCGTATCACCTGTGTTTGTTGAATTCAAACATTATTTGATGGTATATACATGTATTCTTAAAATATTTAGAAAGTAGTTAAAGAGATTTCAAAATTTTTCTCCTAAGGGAGTGAAAAGGAGTAAACTGTGTTTTCACGAATTCCTCAATATCAACTTGGTGTTTGCTTGCGTAGATATCCAATACAAGTGTCTAAAACCACATTTCAGGCTTTTTCTTTAATCAACCCTTAAAGGTGCACATCTGGATTCGGAGTGAATTAAAGAACCCTTCGTATCTCCTATGTTTATTGAGTTAGATCATTGTTTTTTGGCATATAGATGTATTCTTAAAATAGAATAGAATAGAATTCATTTTAGATATAGAAGAAAAACATTTGTAGCACGTACGAAGAACGGGCATCTTGCTAGTATATATATCTAAAGGAAAGTCACAACCCTGACTAATCAACGCAGAGCCGAAACCACCGGTACTAGAAACTTGAAATTTGGGTGGAAGGTTCAATTTGTTACGTAAAGTAGTGCTAAGAAGGGATATTTTGAAATTTGAACCCTAAGGGGGCGAAAAGGGGTAAAATGTGTTTTTATTAATTCCTCAATATCTCTTAGGCCCGATAAGATATCGCCTTTGTGTTTACTTGCAAAGATTGTCAATGCAAATATCTAGAAACGTATTTCAGGATTTTGCTCTAATCAACCCCTAAAGGTGCAAATCTGGATTGGAGGTGAATTAAAGAACCCTTCGTATCTCCTATGTTTATTGAGTTAGAACATTCTTTTTTGGCATATAGATGAATTTTTAAAATATTTAGAAAGTTGTTTAAGGGAATTTGAAAATTTTAACCCTAAAGGGGTAAAAGGAGGAAAAACTGAAAAGGGGTAGAAGGGTAAAATTGTTAATTTTTTTCGCTGTAAGTTCCATTTCACAATTAAATGGATTGAAAGTATTTTTTTAAATTCCACCCCTACGGGGGTGGAAAGGGGAAAATGTGTTTTCACGAGTTCCTCAATATCTCTTAGACCCGATGAGAAAGCGACTTGGTGTTTACTTGCAAAGATTATCAATGCAAATACCTAAAAACGTATTTTAGAATTTTCCCCTAATCAACCCCTAAAGGTGCAAATCTGGATTGGGGGTCAATTAAAGAACCCTTCATATCTCCTATGTTTATTGAATTAGGACATGATGCCCGTTCTTCGTACGGACTACAAATGTTTTCTTCTCTTCTAAATTTTAAATAAATCCTAGAGTGGGAGTGCCTCCCTGTCGCACAATACGCTAAACTAAGGTCGCAAAACAATATTGTAGGATAAATGAAAAGAATATTCTTTCGAAAAAAGTTCTCCTTAACTCTTTTATGCTTCACGTACCCCCTGGAAATGTGTATGTAATTGTCGTTGCCCTTGTATAGATTAATAAAATTATAGTTTTAGTATGATAATGAGATAAAATCAAAAGTATGTGTACTTATAAAATGTTGTATTCATAAATTATAGCAGGATACCTGTTTCCACAGCTTGGGGGTGGATTTTCAGAAATCCTTTTATTTTCTTCTACGACATTTTGAAAAATTCGTTCAGTCCGTTTTATCCTGAAATGAACCCAGAGCGAAAAAAATTAATAATTTTAACCTCCTACCTCTTTTCAGTTTTCCCTTTTTACCTCTTTAGGAGTGGAAGTAAAAAAACCCTAAAACCCCTTTCTAAAGATTTGAAAAACACATCTATATGCTTAAAAAGAATGTTGTAACTCAACAAACACAAGAGATACAAGTGGTTCTATCATTCACGCCGAATACACATTCTCACGTTTAAGGGTTAATTAGGGTAAAATTCTGAAATGTGTTTTTAAACATTTGATTTGGATACCTATGCATGCAAACACCTAGTCGATAGCTTACTGGGTTTAAGCGATATTGAGGAATTCGTGAAAATACACTTTACCCCTTTTCACCCCCTTAGGAGTAAATTTTTTAAAATCCCTGCCACCACTTTTTAAATATTTTATAAAGACATCTACATGCCAAAAAAAAAAAGTTCTAACTCAATAAACATAGGAGATACGAAGGGTTCTTTAATTCACCCCGAATCCAGATTTGCTCCTTTAGGGGTTGATTAGGATAAAATCCTCAAATATGTTTCAAAGCATTTGCATTGACAATCGTTGCAAGTAAATACCAAGTCGATATCTCATCGGAACCTACGAGATATTGAGGAATTCGTGAAAACACATTTTACCCCTTTTCACCCCCTTAGAGGTCGAATTTCAAAAAATTCCTTCTTAGCACTACCTTACGCAACAAATTGAACCTTCCACCCAAATGTCAAGTTCCTGGTACCAGTGGTTACGGCTGTGCGTTGATTAGTCAGGGTTGTGACTTTCCTTTATATATGTACACACACGATCATTAAAAATGAACAGGGTTATGCAACACATGTTACACATTTGAAACATTTGTGGTTGGAAGGCTGCTATAACCGTGTTTTCCAAAAAGTACTTCATCTAATGCACACGGTTTTATAAAAGTAGCCGGATATTTCTGTAATTTTGCATGGGGCCATAATATTGGTTGCACAGCCCTGGTCATTTTCAATGATTCTTTGTGTATATAGAATAGATTAAATCTGTCTATTTTTATCGAAGAGTCTGTGTCGGATAGTGTGTATTTCTTTTATATATTCGTGATGTGGATATCTGTTTTGTAATCCCTAGAGTGAGCTTAGGGAATCAGTAACCATTATAAATTCATTAAAATTACTGTTCTCGACATATGTGAGGGCTTTTTTATAGCATACAATTCTGCGCTATAAATAGATGTTATGTCCGGTAGCTTAAACTGAGAGGTTTGTTGTTCGTGTATGAGGGCACACCCAACTTCGTTGTTTATTTTGGAGCCATCGGTATAGATAATTTGTCTATTAGGGTATTTATTTAATATTTCGTAGAAAACATTTCGGTAGATTATGGGATTGGTAGAGATTTTCGGGAATTTTGCTAGTTCTAGGTATAAATGAAGAGGGGGGATGATCCACGGAGTTTGAGATGTAGGTGTTGGTGAAAGCGAGTATGATGCTTCGAGATCAGTAAGAATTTGACGGGCTCGGATGTTGAATGGGGGTGATATTCTTTGTGAATAGTTAAACAAATTTTGAAATAAGGGTTGTTTAATTAACTGACTATTTGGATGGGTTTTATTGGCTAGAATTCGAACACTGTATGTAGTTAGCTGATTTAGCAGTCTATACGTAGTTTAGTGGAAGTTGACCAGTTACTGCGTACAAATTTTAATAGGGCTCGTGGGATGTTTTTTCTTATCGTGATTTCTAATTTTTTTAGTTTTTTTCTTTATGGAGATTCTTTATCGGAGATTAGTCTTGGGATGTTGGCTCTATTTCGGCTATCTGCTGGGCTACATTTTCCGAAGAGTTTTCTTCTATAATAAACGATCTTGGTCTTTTTTGAGGATTGCATTCCGTATGATGAGTTTCATTTAATTCTGCTGGTTTGTCATTTATTGGCGGGCAGAGCGGATTTCCGCAGTTTGTTGCAGTATGGCCGTTTTCTTTACACAGAAAACATTTCATTTCGTCGTCCTGTATGAATATTCTATTGGTCTCATTTTCATTGTTGATTAGGAGTGAAGGCGGCAGGAGTAAACTTTCTTCGAGATTAATATATAAGAATCTTCTATAACTAACAATGTGAGAATACTCCGGGTCGGTGAAACCTGCTTTAATTAGATAGATAGAGGAGGTCATTTTAATTGCAAGGTCTTTGAATTTGTTTTCTATAATATGGTTAGGGATACAAGGGGACGCGTTTGAAAGGATTATTTTCTTACTAGGGCTTAATAATCTGCGGATGGCTACTTGTTTATTGTCAATTGTTATGCTTGGGTATTCTTCAATAAGTATATCTACTACTGATTTCTGGCTTAGGTAGATTCCGATTCTTTGGTTAGAAATTCTAGACGCTGCTATAATATTCTTGGTTCCAGTTATATTCCCTATTGCAACTATGTAGTCTTTAATTTTTACATCAGCTACTGAGCTCAAGATTATGCCCTGCTCTTTATTTGGATACACAAAAGTATTTCTTGTTACATTCGAGTACGTTGGCTTTACCACAGGTGTGGTTGTATTTGGGTTGATAAGATTAGTGTTGTTTTTGGCGATCTCACTGTTTTGATTGGGAGTCTGATCATGTTCATTTAGATTGTTAGACATTGCTGTATTGCTGGTTGCAGAGGTTTTAGTAAACATTGCTAGTTATAACACCACAAACACGAGCAACCCTCCCCGTAGAGGGTTGCTGGTTAACTGTAGCCAATATCTATAGAACTTTATATTGGATAAGTGTACTTGCCAAACTTATGTCCAAGAAACTCATATATCACACACAAAACAATTAAATTCGAGAACACAGTACACTCGCGTGACTGCCAAACACGACGCTCGAACAACCTCTCCTATATCTTTCTTTTGAAAATAGGTAAAATCTTGTATGAAGCGTGAGAAAATGCACTTTTCTTACTTGTGTAAGGAAATGACGTTTTTTCCCCACTTATAACATAAATAGCTATTGCCTACTAAAATATTTTTGAAAATTACAGATCTGACATTTCTCTTACTTTTCTCAATTTTAGGCAGTTGTAAATAAAATGTTGTACAATACATGTGTGATAACTGATAATGCATCATTAATATACTTGTGTGCTTACATAACTCGTGCTACGCACTCTTTTGTAACTCACACACACTTACATTAATGATGCTCTTATCACACCTGTATAGTAAATAACTATTGTTCAATCATGTAGAAAAGTTGATTTTTACAGACGTAATTGCGTCTGTGAAATACGTTTTCGAGGTGGTTACTATACTACGCGACTTTTACAAATAACAACAGCCATCACTTTGCGGCACGATAGCATAAAAATTAATTGTGTTTTTGACTATTTCCCCGTTATCAAATAGACCAACCATTTGACATCCAATTTTAAAATGTCGACCAATCACAAATTGTAAAACTCTAAATATACTTTACTACTAAATTTACACTAGTAGAATTTTCCTTTACCTACTGCCCATTTATACATAAACTAGCTGACCCGGCAAACGTTGTTCTGCCCAAAAATAATTTGTCTCTGAAACCCCGTTTCACCACTATAGGGTTTTAATTTTATGTCATGTCCACCGCCTTGAACTTAAAAATAAATGCCTTTTTGCAATAAACGTCCCAAAAAAAGAAACTCAATAACGACACCCATATCGATTTTTAGGCTTATTTGCCCCATTTCACCTCCTAAGGGGTTGATTTTCGGAAAACCACGAAATAAGTGTTTGCTGATGTTTTTAGGAGTACTCCTACGAAGTTTCAAGTCGAAATGTCTATTTAATATTATTTTGCCATACAAAATTGGAACCCCCCTTTAGTGGTTGAATTTCGAAATATCCTTCCTTATTCCTTGTATACGTGATAAAGAGAACCTCTGTGCAAAATTTCAGCTTTCTAGGTCTAAGGGTTTGGGCTGGGCGTTGATGAGTGAGTCAGGACTTTTCTTTATATGCTTATAATATATAAGATGAGGCATAATGACCGTTATCCGCGTTGACAGGGACTAAGCCGTTGACGCCTGAGACATTCAAAGTGATGGTGTTCGGTGGGTTGCCTAATATAATTCTGTTTCGAGAAACCAGGCAACTTCTATAAGTAATTAAAATGGAATACAGTCACTTATAATAGCATTAGTAGTCAAAGTTATGTGGACTATTTTTGCGGTGGTGTCACGAATGTCCATTGGGCTTTGGTACGATTAGGACGTGTGCGATAGCACGAGTCCTAATCCCAAGCGCAATGGACATGAGTAGTGATACCACCGCAAAAATAATCTACTTAACTTTGACTAAGAATGGTATTCGAGGGACTATTTAATGAACCAAACGACTTTTACTTCGACACGAAGTGTACGAAGTATTGAAATTCCCTCATATCGAAAACCACTCTGAGTCAAATATCTCTAAAATTCGAGCCAACCGACTAATGAACCCACTATATCAAATCTCCGTCTCGGCGGTGCGGATCTTTTGGTGAAGACCTAAGCCCATTAGATTCCTCCCTCTTATTGGGGGGTGCCTAAACGTGCTGTGCGGGGGATGTATGTTCGTATGTGTACACGATTCCGGTCGCCAGGAACCTTCCTGAAGTCTTGGATCGTTTTCATTTGATAGGTCATCCGAAAATGAAGGCAACATCAACTTTTGAGCTATGGTCGTCAGCAAAAAAATTCTTTTTTTTTTTGATAAATAACTGGTTCATAGCATTTTATTGTATTAGCGAAACGGAGTGATGCTGAGTATCGAAGTATTCTTGGAAAGCACGGAAGGGCGCTTTTCTTGGGTGGGGGGTACCTTATATTTTCAAATTAGTTTTCAGTAAATCAAGCAACAAACTACTCAATTTCTATAGTAACAGAACACTAATATTGACTTTTTCTAATAAAAATCACATTTGTTTAAAATAGTCACTTGAATACCTTCTAGAAAGATATATCCACTGATATTTTTTTGATTGGTCAAGAAACGTCAGAATTCTGGATTTTCATTGGTCACGTTTTGACAGATGAAGATGACAGGTGAATTGAATAGTCAAAATTATACTATTCCAAGAAAAATTCGAGCTTTAAGATTGAGTAGAACGTCTAATCCCATCATCTTGTAAAAACAAAAAGATTTTGCTAATTTCTATTAAAATTCGATAAATTAGAAATTGAAAATTTTAACCACGAGTGATTGAAAAGATAGATGGTATAATGAAGTCATGTAAATATCTCTCCTTCAAATGTAATCATAAGCAGTAATTTTCCTATGCAGTTTGCTAGTTTATATTCCATGCAGACAGACTACTAAAACCATATATCTAATACGTACTATATTGCTAGCGGCTATGAGTGGGAAACTTACCAAGGAAGTGAGACAGACAACCAACTCTTCAATGTATAATGGTGAGCTGTGTGCAAGCGCGGCGGCGTCGTCCGGCCAATGGGGAAGTGGTCAAGTTTAAAATTCGCTTCTAAAGGCGGGGTTCGAATTCTCACGCATGCGCACGAGACGCGTTATACTCTAAGTGAGACTATGTCGGCGCCGTAATGTTTTCTGACGTTTCCAGGCCCTACTAGCAATATATGTGTATTATATATATGACTAAAACCAAGAATTAAAGTGGCAAGAACGAGAAAAAATCCCTTGAGATTATTTACATAAGAATATAATTCCTTAAATTTTGATCAATCCAGTGAAGAATCTAATTTGTCACCAGCAAATCCTTCTTTTAGTAATATCAGTAATTGTACATTCAATATTTATGTAAATAATTAAGTGAAATGGTTTGTTTAGATAATAAATTTGTTAAATGTTTGTTGTGTCAAATTAATTTTGATCCGGCCGTTGTCAACTACTACTGGTCTAGGCCGGTAAATATTATCTACCGGACTTCTTTGTAACTATGTAAACGCTAGTTACCAATGCAGTATCCTAAAAAGTAGTTTTTACGTTCTGAAGGCATCTTTTTGATACGAATGCAGAGGCGTAGTCAGTTTTTCAAAACAGTTTTGAAATTCAAGTTATACCATAAAGTTGTATGTTTTATATAGAACCCATAATTGTCTGAGACATCATGATAAAGGAAATGTTTCCCATTCCAGTGATATATATCATAATATATAATGTAACATACAGTGTCCGTCATAAATTTAAACACATTTGAATTTTTTATTATCCATTTATCAGAAAGTTTTATTCTTAATAAAAGTTCCTGCATCTTATGAAACTTGCACTTGCCAAAATTTAAATATATTTTATCCTATACGTGGGAGGTTCAAATATGAGAATAGTTCAATAATAAAGTACCGTTATTTTTCAAAATAGACAAAAATGTTATTTCAAAAAGTTACTTAGAATCGAAAGTAGGTGTGAAATACGAAGTCATTGCCGCCTGCTCGAAAAAACAATTACACTGGTTTCTCCTATTTTTTCCTTACCACCCTGTGTGTTACCAAATGCGACTTCAAAGTTGATTTATCATTGGATGCGATAAAGGTGTACCGTCGAACTTGAGTTTCTCTCATCTAGTAACCAGGATATTACGTGATTCGAAATGAATTCTAAGAAATTTCATTTTTTAAAAATCTAGTGTGATACACGCAGGCAACTTCCTTTTACAGTGATTTTATAATTAGCCAAAAAATTACAAGTTCTACAAAAAACCGTACAAAATGGAGCGTTAGTGGAAGAGACAAATTTTCTCTAAAATTTTAAGCTGAATTCAAAAATGTAATAATATACAGGAGTTAATTAAAAAATTTAAAAAATCAAAAACCTGTTTTAGAGGTATGGAAAATCATCTTTTTTTATTTTTTCCTACCGACTACCGTTGCCCCCCGGAACCGTTCGTGCATTACTTCAGGGGGTACGGCCGTCACTTAAACCTAAGCGTTAATTAAGTGGAAAATCTAGACCACCCGTGCCGGGAGTTGAACTATCAACCGCTCCGGCCCGAACGATCACGATTTTCACTGTGACCTCGGCTGCAACGGCAATCGCCGCTCACCTACCGAGATCTCTATGGAAAATCACCTATCTCACATCAATACACATTAAAAATGTAAAGTTTGAAAAAAATCGTTAGAGCCGTTTTTGAAAAAATCGAAAAAAAACTGAAAAATTACAAGAGTAAACACCATACTTCGGGTTATGCGATTTTCTTCAAAAGCTTGCTGTCGAATCTACATAGTACACAAAACTTATATATGAAGTTTCAACGCCATATCTCTTTTCGTTTTTGAGATATTCTGTTCACAGACACAGACAGACACACAGACATACCGACAGACCAATGAACAAAAACATGTTTTTTGGGTTCAGGGGACTCTAAAACTTGAAGATCTGTTGAACATTCAATTTCGAATTTTTGGGGTGAATCCAATACTTCCGTTATCGTAAAAGGAAGTAAAAATACTGGTGTAATACACGCACATAACTTGCTTTTATGTACTCCAGTGGGATAAGTTACTGATTATGTCACTCATTTGACACTATTTCCGTTGGGTAATAAAGCCGATTACACCACTCAGTTATGTAATGGCTTCATTACCTAACTGAGTAGTGTAATAGCTTCATTACCTAACTGAGTAGTGTAATGGCTTTATTACCTAACTCAAATAGTGTCAAATGAATGACATAATGATATTTGCCTACTAAAATATTTTTGAAAATTACATATCTGACATTTCTCTTAATGCACTTTTCTCAATTTTAGGCAGTTGTAGATAAAATTTTCTACAATACATATGTGATATGAAATCATTAATATACTTGTGTGCTTACATACATTAATGATGCTCTTATCCCACTTGTATGGCAAATAACTATTACAGTGATCTTATAATTAGTCAAAGATTTGTTTTTAACTTTCCTACTACATTATATGAAAAAACCCACTTTAAAAATAAAAAGAAGTAATAACACAAGAGAATTTAACAAAAAAGAAGTGATTTCGTATGGGTTTGAACTGAAGACAAGAATTTTCAAAAACTACAAATTTACAGACCCTTACAAAATAGAGGGTTAGTTAGACAAACGAATTCTCTCTGAAATTTTAAATTGAATTTAAAAACGTCATAATATACTGGCTCTTCTATTTAAAATAACAAAGTTGATAGCGACTCCCGGTATAACCAGACGAAATATTGTAGTTGTAGTCGCTCGTACACATAAAATCCATGACCAAAGTTTTAGATTTTCAATTTTATTAGTCCTCTATAATGCCCTGTAAAAATCCATTTTAGAGGTATTCAACTTCAAAATCGCCTTCTCACATCAATACACATTAAAATGTAATAAAAATATAACGTTCGAAAAAAATCGTTAGAGCCGTTTGTGAGAAAAATCGAAAAAAAATGAAAAATTACTGGATTCCTATCAAAAAATCTGGTGTGATACACGCATACAACTTCCTTTTACAGTGATCTTATAAATAGCCAAAAATTCGATTTTAAATTTTTAAGCATCTGTCAAAAATTTTCAAAAATTACAAATTCTGCAAAAACAGTACAAAATAGAGCGTTAGTTGGAGAGACAAATTTTCTCTAGAATTTTAAGCTGAATTCAAAAATTTAATAATATACCGGGTGTTCTATTTAAAATAGGAGTTAATAAAAAAAATAGAAAAAAAACCAAAGAAACCGATTTTAAAAGTATTCAACTAGAAAATCACTTATCTCACATCAATACATATTAAAAATGTAATAAAAATCTAAAGTTTAAAAAACATCGTTAGAGCCGTTTTGAAAAAATCGAAAAAAACTGAAAAATCACAAGAGTAAACATCTACTTTCGGTTATGCGATTTTCTTAAAAAGCTTGCTGTCGCATCTACATAGTACACAGAACTTATATATGAAGTTTCAACGCCATACCTCTTTCCGTTTTTGAGATATTCTGTTCACAGACAGACAGACACAGACAGACAGACCAATGAAAAAAAATATGTTTTTTGGGTTCAGGGGACTCTGAAACGTGAAGATCTGTTGAAAACTCAATTTCGAATTTCTGGGGTGAATCCAATACTTCTTTTATTGTAAAAGGAAGTAAAAAGTGGTTGAAGAATGTAAAAATTACGTTTCTTTATTTTCATAAATAAGCGAGATATAGCCACAAAACTAAAAGTCGAAAAATCGAACTTTTGTTTAGAAGTCTAAAACAAAAGACGATAGCCAATTTTGGTTTCCACCATTAAGCTTTTCTCGCAAAAGAGATCGGGGGTCGGTATGAGGATCAATTTTTCCATATTTCCTATAGTAGTACGTCGGGTACACCAAAAAAAGCTGCACTTTTTGATTAGAATGTGCCACTTTTTATGGTCATAGTTGATGCCAAAAAGGGGTCTTGGACACAACGCCCACTGGTCACAACGTCCACCACCTAGTATGGCAACCATGTTGGACACAACGTCCACCGCTATTTTTGGTCATAACGTCCACCCTGGTCACAACGTCCACCGCCACAACGCCCACTCTGGTCACAACGTCCACCGTCGCATTTGGTCATAACGTCCACCTTGGACACAACGTCCACCGCCACAACGCCCACTCTGGTCACAACGTCCACCGGCGCCTGTTGAGAATAACATTTTACGGCGTTGGTCGTAACGTCCACCCTGGTCACAACGTCCACCGCCATAACGCCCACTCTGGTCACAACGTCTACTTTCAAATTTGGACACAACGTCCACCTTGGACACAACGCCCACCGCCATAACGCCCACTCTGGTCACAACGTCCACTTTCGCATTTGGTTCACAACGTCCATCTTGGACACAACGTCCACCGCCATAACGCCCACTCTGGTCACAACGTCCACTTTCATATTTGGTCACAACGTCCACCTTGGACACAACGTCCACCGCCATAACGCCCACTCTGGTCACAACGTCCACCTTCGCATTTGGTCACAACGTCCACCTTGGACACAACGTCCACCGCCATAACGCCCACTCTGGTCACAACGTCCACTTTCGCATTTGGTCATAACGTCCACCTTGGACACAACGCCCACTTTTGTTTAACTTGTTATTTAATCAACCCTTAACTGCCTTCTTTAATGCTTTTTGTCTAATGTTGTTTAAAATTTGAAAATGTTGGTTTTAGGCTATTTTATGTATTTCTTTAATCAATGTATAGTTTCAACTATTGCCTCCGCATTCTTAACGATTTTCTCTCTATTTTATGATGGTTTTTCTCTAGAGCAGTGGTCGCCAACCTGTCGATCGCGAGCTACCGGTAGCTCGCGGGGGCAATTCTGGTAGCTCTCACAACGATTTTAATTTAAAAAATACAAAATCAGAGAAGCTTCCTAAAATTCCACAAAAAAATCTAATTGTCATAATATTAAACATAAACAGCGGCAACGTTGCGGCGAGCGATCTGCCGCTGACGCCATCAAGCTAGAATCGGCTAGAATCGGCTAGAACCGACCAGCCGGACCAGTGCGTTAGTGTTCGAGAACGATCTGGATTGCTTTGAACGGGATAAATACGCACGGCGCGGCGACATTGCGCTTAGTTTAAAACTGAACGCGTAACCAACGTCCAGCGGTTGGGTTAGTAGTGAACAACAAAAAATAATATTATGGCAAGCAGTTGTAAGAAGGTAAAGACATACCACTTTCATTCGGAATGGGAAGAACAATACTTTTTTACAGAAGTTAAAGATAAAAATGTGTGTTTGTTATGTAATACTTCGGTCTCCGTTGCTAAAAAAGGAAATATTGAGAGACATCATAAAACTGTACATTCTAATTTTGAAAAATCATTCCCACTACATTCTGCTGCCAGAAAGGAGAAACTGAAACAGTTAAAAAAGCAGTTAATTGGACAACAATCAATATTTTTAAGAACAATCGACAAAAATAAGGCTGCAACTGAAGCATCGTACCGTGTGTCCCAGATAATTGCACAAAAAAAGAAACCTTATGAAGACGGGGAAATGATAAAACAGGCGTTTTTAGAAGCTGCTGACTCGTTATTTGCCAACTTTAGAAACAAAGACGAGATAGTTTCAGCTATAAAATTTATGCAACTTTCTGCTAATACAGTGATGAGACGTGTAGAAGTAATGAGCAATGATATTTTTTTACAGTTAAGAACTGACTTAGATAACTGTGTTTATTTTTCACTTCAACTGGATGAATCAACAGATGTCGTTGACACTGTCCAGATGGCCGTGTTCGTCAGGATGGTTTTTAGTGATTTTACGATTAAAGAAGATCTTTTGAAGTTTATTCCACTGAAAGGACACACTACTGGACAGGAGTTGTTTTCTCATTTAAAAAATATTATTTCTTCCGAGAAAATTCCAATATCGAAAATGGTAGGCTTGACAACCGATGGCGCTCCAGCTATGGTGGGTTTTGATAAGGGTCTGGTGGCGTTACGTCGTAAAGATGAAACTTTTCCGCAATTTCTCTCTTACCACTGCATTATCCATCAGGAAGCATTATGTGGAAATTTCCTGAAACTAAACAACGTTATGAAACTGGTGGTAAAAATTGTGAACAAGATTAGAGCTCAAGCGTTACAAAGAAGATTATTCAAAACCTTGGCCGATGAAGTTGACTGTCAATACGGGGACCTACTCCTTCACTCTGAAGTCCGATGGTTAAGTAGAGGACGAGTGCTGAAACGTTTTAATGATGTCCTATCTGGCATAGTTCAATTTTTCAAAAAACGCGATGAACCGACTCCGGAACTAGAAAATTCAATCTGGCTTAGAGATTTTGGTTTTCTCGTGGACATTACCGAGAAATTAAACGAACTTAATTTGCAGCTTCAGGGGAGAGACAAAGAACTAGCAGAAATGATTTCTGATATAAAAGCATTTATCAAAAAGCTGGAGTTTTGGGAACAAAACCTAATTAACAGCGATGCCAAGCATTTTCCTATTCTTTCAGAAAAAATATCTCAAAATCCATTAGAACCCTATGACAGCAAATATCATGTAGAAATAGTTTCTACCCTGAAGAATAACTTCAAAAATCGTTTTAAGGATTTCAACGAAATGGCTTTAGTAGCGCAGTTTGTTGTTTCGCCCTTTATGGAAATTGATATCCAACAGTTTGCAACTTGTGTTATGCAGAACTTTGGCGAAGACATCGCTGCAACAGAAATGGAAGTAATTGATTTTCAAAATGATTTAGCCTTAAAATCGTTAGTCTCAAGTACCAAATATATCTGGCCTATTGTAAGTAAAGACAAATATTCAGTTCTATGCCGTGTTGCCTTGAAAGTGAAAGCATTATTCAGTTCAACCTATTTGTGTGAATCTTCTTTTTCCAATATGAAGTTTATTAAGAACAAATATCGCAATCGGCTTACAGATGAACATTTGGATAATTGTATTCGAATGGCTGTATCAAATTATACTGCAAACATTAAAAAAATTATCGATGAGTCTGAGTGTCAGCCTTCTCATTGAACGTGCTTTTTTATTTTTCAATGTTTATGTTCATGATAGTGCGTTACTTTTTTGTTGTTATTATTAACTATTTTTAAATCTTACGTGACATGCCGTTGTGGCTGGATAAAAGTTTGTGTTTATTTTTCAAACAACTTCGTTTGGTAGGTAGGAATGTAGTTATTATTAGTACCTATGTATTACGTATTACCAGTTAAATAAATAGTAAAATAAATACATATAATGATAAATTAACTGTGGATTATTTCATTTACGTTGCGTTACGTGGCTTCCGTGTGGGTAGCTCGCTGTTTATTCCAAAATTAACAAGTAGCTCAACACATTGAAGAGGTTGGCGACCACTGCTCTAGAGTATGCATTTCCCGATCTTTTCTCATATAAATCGGTAGGTATACGAAGGATAAAGGCCCTATTATAACACTAAATATACCTAAACATTAGAAAAACGTTTCCTTATTGTTTCTTGTACCAGTAGGTAAGTATTTACCAGTCCCTAAAAACTAAAAATAAATGAGAAGGTTGACGTCACTGAAAAAAAGTGGTTATACCGGATGAGCCATTTTAATCTTTGGACGCGTTTTTCCAGTGAGGGAAGCAAGATGGTGAAAAATACCCCGGGACAAAATTGTTCGGGGTGAAGGGGAACAACTTTTGGCACCATAATCCATTCCCCCGCGGGGGGGGGGGGTCAAATTTCAAATGGAACCCCCCATTTTTTCCCATGGATTCGGGTTCCGGATAAAAAAATATGAAATTTTTGTCCGAACAATTTTTCATGAAAATGCTTTCTTCGGTCAGAATTATGACCCCCCGCCCTATTTAAGAACTACAGTGAATGGACATTTTCCCGAAACAGCACATATGATTGTTAGCGCTCGATATGGAGTTACCAGGTCTACAGCCATAAAATTGTCCCCACACGATGTCATCACAGCTGTCAGGTAGCTGTCATCAGGGCCAAAAGTGTCAATGTTTCACCAAAATGACAAAAATTTCCAAGATTGAGGTTCCAGAACGTTAGATTGGACCTACGCTCGTGATGTACGGTCATGACCAGAGCGCGGGGGAGAGCCACTGACTCCCGGCGAATTTAATGAGAACACCCCGTACATGAGAGGCAAGGGGACTCACGCAAAAAAAGGATCCCGTACGTGAGCGGCAAGGGGACTCACGCGAAAAAAGCACCCCGATGGGAACAAAATCCCACCACGTCCACGTCGTTGTTCCTGGGTAACGCCAAGGGTGGGATTGTGAGATGCGCTAAAACTGACCGAAGAAAGCATTTTCATGAAAAATTGTTCGGACAAAAATTTCATATTTTTTTATCAGGAACCCGAATCCATGGAAAAAAATGGGGGGTTTCATTTGAAATTTGAAAGTTGACCCCCCCCCCCTCCTCGCGAGGGAAAGTACGATGGGGGAGTGGATTTTAGTACCAAAATTTGTCCCCCTTCACCTCGAACAATTTTTCCCGGAGTATTTTTCACCATCTTGCTTCCCTCACTGGATAAACGCGTCCAAAGATTAAAATGACTCACCCTGTATAGTCGTGTTCAAATAAATCTGGGACAATGTTTTTTTCATATGCAGGTTCAGTTAAGAATTGAAGAATATCTCCATGGATTTCCTGCTATCAGAAAGAGTTACAGATTTCAGTACATGTTAAAGTTTAATGTAACTCTTTCTGATAGCAGTAAATCCATGAAGATAATCTTCAATTCTTAACTGAACCTACATATGAAAAAACATTGTCCCAGATTTATTTGAACACGACTGTATAACCACGTTTTTTCAGTGACGTCAACCTTCTCTTTTATTTTTAGTTTTTAGGGACTTGTAAATACTTACCTACTGGTACAATAAATAATAAGGAAACGTTTTTTTCGAATGAGGTGTATCGCAAACCAATGAATGTGTAGGTATATTTAGCGTTATAATAGGGCTCTTATCCTTCGTATAACTACCGATTTATATGAGAAACGAGCGGGAAATGCATGCGGGAAATGCATACGCTAGAGAAAAAACATCATAAAATAGAGAGAAAATCGTCAAGAATGCCGCGGAAATAGTTGAAACTATACATTGATTAAAAAATACATAAAATAGCCTAAAACCAACATTTTCAAATTTTAAACAACATTAGACAAAAAGAATTAAAGAAGGCAGTTTAAAGGTTGATTAAATAACAAGTTAAACAAAAGTGGGTGTTGTGTCCAAGGTGGACGTTATGACCAAATGCGAAGGTGGACGTTGTGACCAGAGTGGACGTTATGACGGTGGACGTTGTGTCCAAAGTGGACGTTGTGACCAAATGCGAAGGTGGACGTTGTGACCAGAGTGGGCGTTATGGCGGTGGACGTTGTGTCCAAGGTGGACGTTGTGACCAAATATGAAAGTGGACGTTGTGACCAGAGTGGGCGTTATGGCGGTGGACGTTGTGTCCAAGGTGGACGTTGTGACCAAATGCGAAGGTGGACGTTGTGACCAGAGTGGGCGTTATGGCCGTGGGCGTTATGGCCGTGGGCGTTGTGTCCAAGGTGGACGTTGTGACCAAATTTGAAAGTGGACGTTGTGACCAGAGTGGGCGTTATGGCGGTGGACGTTGTGACCAGGGTGGACCTTACGACCAACGCCGTAAAATGTTATTTTCAACAGGCGCCGGTGGACGTTGTGACCAGAGTGGGCGTTGTGGCGGTGGACGTTGTGACCAGGGTGGACGTTATGACCAAAAATAGCGGTAGACGTTGTGTCCAACATGGTTGCCATACTAGGTGGTGGACGTTGTAACCAGTGGGCGTTGTGTCCAGGCCCCCCAAAAAGTAACTTTCCAGATAGGGAGGCACTTGAAAATCCGTGTAGAACACCAAAATGGCGGTCATTAAAGATGGTGCCGTATTGGTGCCATATATACAGTGTGGTCCATTAAGTGTGCAACAAATGGGACATTTTTTTATTAGTTGTAAAACCGAAATTTAAATACCGGCAAAAGTTAGTGCATGTTCGATAACCATATCAGATGCCCTTAGAATGGCTTCAAGTCAAACAATATACAGGGCAGGACAAAAAATATGTAATTCGTTCAAGAATAAAGTTACCTTATTTCAAAAAATATAGCAAAATTTTATTGAGAAAAGTTGTTTAGAATCAAAAGTTATGCTCAAATACAAAGTCACGGCCTCCTATTCAAATTTTGATTCTTTTTTTGTAAAATATTTTATTATCCCCGTATGATACATATTTTTATTATTTTGATTTTATTAAGAGTTTTTCATATGTAACTTATTATTAGTAAAGCATTTGCCTTGTTAAAAAGAATATTTGCGAAATTCTAAAGTTCTGTTAAATATCGTTGCAACAAACATGAAGTGGACGCTTACCTAAAAAAATATAAATCCAAGTACATTTTACAAATACGCTTCAAGTTGCTAAAAGTTATTTGAAAGGGATGTGGTTGTGGCTACTTTAAATACATATAAAATCAAAATAATAAAAATATGTATCATACGGGGGTAATACAAAATTTTCCAAAAAAGAATCAAAATTCGAATAGGAGGCCGTGACTTTGTATTTGAGCATAACTTTTAATTCTAAACAACTTTTCTCAATAAAATTTTGCTATATTTTTTGAAATAAGGTAACTTTGTTCTTGAACGAATTTCATATTTTTTGTCCTGCCCTGTATATTGTTTGACTTGAAGCCATTCTAAGGGCATCTGATATGGTTATCGCACATGCACTAACTTTTGGCAATATTTAAATTTCGATTGTACAACTAATAAAAAAATTTCCGATTTGTTGCACACTTAATGGACCACACTGTATAATACACATATATTGCTAGTAGGGCCTCGGAACGCCCGAAAACATTACGGCGCCGACATAGTTTCACTTAGAGTATAACGCGTCTCGTGCGCATGCGTGAGAATTCGAACTCCGCCTTTAGAAGCGAATTTTAAACTTGACCACTTCCCCATTGGGCGGACGACGCCGCCTCGCTTGCACACAGCTCACCATTATACATTGAAGAGTTGGTTGTCTGTCTCACTTCCTTCGTGAGTTTCCCACTCATAGCCGCTAGCAATATAGTAAGTATTAGATATATGATTGGTGCACTAAATTATTTTGTATCTCTGCTCCTAATGGTCCGATTTCGACTTTCTTTTTTTTTGTTTGAAAGCTCTTATAAAGAGGAAACTGTTTTGCCCTTTACATTTATCTCTACACAATAAGGGTTCTGCACAACTTTGAAAAACAAATAATTTTAAATTTTTATTTCTTTTTGTAATTCGATGATTTGTTGCGTTCTCTTAAATTAATTAATTAAACTAACAGTGCTGACGGGCCTGTTCACGATGAACAGTACGCTGCTTACCAGAGCAAGTTTCAGGACCAAAGAGAAGATTTAAAAATAAGCTTTCTAGAGTTCGGAAACCCTTTTAAGGAAAACTCATGTGATTTTGTTGTTTGGGACATAAAAGTTATAATGGACCAAGAGCGGGTAAAAGCTTTGGTTGGTGCTGAAGAAAAAGACTTACAACTGTACAACAACTACCTATGTGGAAAACCGTTTGAGTAACCAGACAAACGTGAGTGTATTTGCTCCTCTGAAACAAATTCGGACTAAGTTCTTTGGCTTTGCTCGAAAAAAGGTTTCCTCCCCAACAGTTTCTGACTTGAGAAATGATGTTGAGCTTTTCTCTAGGGCTTTCATTGTAAGTCAAAACTGAAACTTGGACTTGGACAAGTTTTTTGAATATGAAAATACCACTGCCCCACCTTCGCTTTCCTCAAATGGTGTTCTGCGATCATGTCAGAAATCTCAGTTATTCTGCGATAGAATCATTTACGATAGAGCAGCACTAGCACATGCTCTTCCACCAAAAACATCCCAGACTTTTGGAGAATACCTACTGTAATAGGAAATTCAAAAACATACTTTTAAATAATACTGAGAGATATCATGCAAACAGAATACACATTTGTTGGGATACATACTCAAAAACTTGTCTGAAAAAACGTGTGAGAGATAAGAGAGGTGTTGTTTTCGTTGCCATGTAGCACAAGGAAATATGCTACCAAAAAATTGGAATGACTTCCTATGCTGCAATCAGAATAAGACAATTTGATTGGGCTCACATCAATACTGAGATTGATGGCATCATTCGTTCGTCTCGGCCGGATAAAACTTCCATTCACGAAGTACAATGTAGGCAACAGGAAGAAACAGACGACAGGATTTTTCCCTGTTGAATATGGGGCCAAAAATTATTATTTGCACAGTAGATACTGATGTAGTCGTTTTGGCAATCACTTTCTTTCACATTCTGTAAAATGCGGGACTTCAGGAGATGTGGATTCTCTTTGGTGCTGGGAAGGGTCAGAGGTACATAAGCATTAATGCCATGTTTGAAACTATGGGTGAACATAAAGCTATTGCATTGAGAGGATGTCATGCATTCACTGGATCAAAGATACCGTCATCATTTGCAATGAAAGGGATACAGACTGCCTGGAAAGTGTGGAAATCATTTCGTGAAGCTGCTGAAGCCTTCCAAGCTATCTCTCTACCACAACAGTCTATTTCTGACGACACTTTTCAAGTTCTGGAGAAGTTTACTGTTTTGCTTTATTACAAAGACGCAGAAGACTTCTCAGTCAATCATGTTAGAAAGCTTCTCTTTACTTCAAAAAGTCGCAGTCTACAAAGTCTGCCCCCCCCCCCTTTTAGAGGCACTAAGGCAGCATTGTCTTCGTTCAGCATACCAGGCAGGACAAGTTTGAGGTCGTGCGTGCTCAGTGCTGGACGACATTCCAGGGCCAGAAGGATGGGGATGACCCATGGTTGCTGGGGAGTGGACGCGGGTCTGGTATTCTCTTCCCCCTATTATGACAGCCTGCAGATAATTGGTTAAGTATAGTTGCTCCGGATGTCGTACACGGTGCTCCTGCTCAAAGTCCAAGGTTCCATGCACGCTACTTTGCACGAACTGCACTAGGGGTCGACAATGCAGCAATAAATACAATAAAATGTACTTATGCGTTTAATTGATTATTTTTAAATTCGTTTCACCATTTCAAAATCGTATTGCTTTGTTGATCAAATGCCTTAATATAATAATAACTAGCAACCAGTGAAACAAATGTCTCATTTAATAACTTTTTTCTCTATCTCTTACGGTTTGGCTGCTGAAACAGCGTCCCGGACACACAAACAACGTCCCAGATAAGCCTATTATATATATGGAATGGATAATATGTAATAATTATCTTGTTCCAGGGAAAAGTGGAAGATGATTGCGTGATCTAGAGTCATAAGAGCTGTATAGAAGCAGTTAATTTACATGACTATTCAATTCACCTGTCATCTGTCAAAAAGGGACCAATGAAAATCCAGAATTCTGAATCTTCTTGACCAATCAAAAAAATTTCAGTGGATATATCATCTTAGAAGGTATTCAAGTGACTATTTTAAACAAATGTGATTTTTATTAGAAAAAGTCAATATTAGTGTTCTGTTACTATAGAAATTGCGTAGTGTGTTGCTAGATTTACTGAAAACTAATTTGAAAAAGTAGTTCGTTCATTAAATAGTCCCTCCAATACCATTATTAGTCAAAGTTAAGTAGATTATTTTTGCGGTGGTATCACTACTCATGTCAATTGCGCTTGGGATTAGGACTCGTGTTAGCGCACTCGTCCTAATCGTACCAAAGCGCAATGGACCACCACAAAAATAGTCGACATAACTTTGACTACTCATGGTATTATAAGTGTGTATTTCTTAGTATTTAGTCTTTTTTTGTTTGTAAAAGTTTGTTGCCTTAATGTAATAAATGTTTTCAAAATAATTAAAATCAACGTTGTTTATGAAAACAAGTCTTTCTTGACATATGCGGAACCCCATATACTGAAGTGGTATTAAGTAGGGATGGTTGTCAATTCTCGGACCTACTCTTTTGAACCTAGTTCGTTTGCCGGAGTAAGTGCACCTGGTTCGGCGTCCGTTAAAGAGTAGGTCGCCTGATCCGGCGTTCCTTCAACGAATCGAACCGCTGTGCACCTAATCCGAACCGTGCCAGCGCGCGGAGCGGCGGACCTGTAAACGGAATGCCGGACTCTCGCACCTAGGAGTGATCCGTCGTTCCTTCAATGAATCGAACCGTTTTGCACCTAAGCCAAACCGCCCCAGCGCTAAGGAGCGCGGAGCGGCGGAACTGTGGATCGGAATGCCGGACTCTCGAACCTACGAAGTGGATCCGATCGGTCCTCTTTCTCGGACTGCAAGGACGTCGAATTTGAAATCGGAATGGAAATGAATCGACGCGTTTTGCGCTTTGCAATCGTTCGTAACTAACTAGGAGCTGCATAATCTAGGCAAGGAATTGCAGATTCGGATTCGGAATTGCGGGATCGTTATGGCAATGCCTCGTGTGTTGGGCCAAAATCATAGATATTTACTGTAAGGTATAAATATAAAAAAGGGAAAACATCTCATATTTTTTAATTGTAATAGACATATTTAATTGTAATAGTTGCCCTGCTAATGCAACCAAAGAAATCTTGTACAATTGAAATAGACGTGCCAGCAATAACTTTCGACCGGAGTGGTCGGATTCAAATCAAAATCACGTCCTCTACATTAACATTTGAGTCATAACATGCGACTGTAGGTGCAGGACCGTCCGAGATCCGACTCCGACCGCTCCAGCGTTTGGCGAAACCTGCAATTTCTCGGTGACCGCGAGCGGAACTGAACCTAGTTTCTTGCACCTAGTTCGGAGTCGGAGTCGGATCAAGTGCACCTGATCCTTTAGCGGAACAGGTTTTACCATCCCTAGTATTAAGCCCAAGACTTGGCTCTGACTGTAATGCAGGATAATCGACTGATTCAAATAAGCACAGAGTTGAGGTATTTTAAATACCTGCAATATTAAACAAGAGTAAAATAGTAAATGCATTGATAATGAAATGCAAGAACCAATAATTAGTAGAGAAAGGCAAGCTAAGACAAGGCATGTTCAGGGGGTTAATAATTTAAAATGAAAGGTTTGTGCACATGCAAAGCCAAACCGCATAAAATGTATTTAACACAAATGGTTGGTTGGCTGCAATTTTAACAGAGCTTAAGTTTATTAAGTCAAAGCATAAGATGGTGGAAATTGTGAGCATAGCAAACGGGTAAACCGATATGAAGCAGAATAGAAAGAATTTGCAAGAGAGCAATTGCTAAACATTGGCAACAGATTGTGGAGAGAGACATGAAAGTGCGCACCTTAACAATTAGTACATTTAAAAAACAAAGTAAAACAGAGCAGAGCGGTGACTTTTAAAATAACGTTTGTGTGTGCAATCGCAAAGAGACAATTTTAATTATAAGGGAAAAGACAATCATTTCGATTTAAGAAATGTTAATTTTAATTTTATGTATCAAACTTTATTCCTTTTGTAACCTTTTTGTATCAAAACTTATTTCTATAACTTAGCAACCTGATGCTGGTTTGTTTGAAAGAAGCGAACAATTGAAATTAATTTGTCTTGAAGTTTGTACGAAATTTGCTCCACTTTTAATTAAAAATTTATCATAATAAACGAGCATATTAACAAGTAAAAACTACTGCATATTATTGCCAATGTGTCAGTGTTCGTATGAGAGTGTTTGTGAAGCTTTACACCTCAAATAAATTTGAAAATTTTACGATCCCATTCCGAAGCCATCGGCAGTCGTTTCAACTGGAATTGTCCAGCTTTATTCCTGGTAAAAAGAAGCATCAAAAAGAACTTCAAACATAACCACTGATAGACCCAGCAGGAAATCTGTGCAGCATCATCTACGTTGCAGAGCGACCCGAAGTTTAAAAAAAAGGTAGGGCGCCTGAGATTTATGCATCAGAGCCGGGAAACCCAGTATAACGCGAGAACAAACCTTGGCGAATAAGTTTAGCGCGTTCCCAGGGCTCCAGCGACGTTATAAATATTGAAAAAACGAGTGGCGTTACCAAAATTTGCAAATCCAGCTAGAAGCCAAGCTCTTGAAAACAGTTACTAGAAGTAGCGTCGTTTCCGTTTCTAAACAATGAAGGAGCAGTCGTGACGTCATTCTAAAACAAAGACGAGTTTAGTTAGCTGGCGGGAAAAATTTAAATGACTTACCTAACGCAGTCTTGCACCATCAACAAATTTGTGTCATCTGTCAGTTGGACAATTATTTGACTTACCTACTAGGAACCGCATATTTGAACTACCGACTTTGAATAGGGGATTTTCATAAAATTCTACAACTGTTATTAACGGTCCAAATAAATGCATTAGTCTAAAATTAAGGAACTACAAAATATGAAAGCAAAATATCAACTAATAAATAATTGAGAAGCATACGAAGTTTCGCGCGCAAAATCCTGTGTTTGAAATAGCTAAAGAGCGCGCGCTCGCTGTGACGTAGTTGTGACGTATAATAGTGCTAAAATCTTATCCGCCCGCTTGTTAAAGCGTAGACAGTTGCACTAATCGCCTTAACCACCGTCTGCCTTAACAAAACGTTTTGAATCCAGGATAGTTCTGATTTCTAAAATTGATATAAAAATAAGGCAATGCAAAAACAGGATTCCGGTTTTTATAAATATTGCATTGTTCCAATGTGCAGAAGTACTTCCGCAATTACCACAGACAAAATTTTTATCAGGGCGCCTGCTGAAAAACATCGGCGAGAAAAATAGATGAAAGCGTGCAGAAGAACTGTAGCAGATATTTCAATGAAAAACACGAAATTATATGTTTGTGAAGATCATTTTAATGTAAGTTTCTTTTATGATATTTAAAAGTAAATCATATTTAATGTTAATTTGAATGTGTTGTAGTTGGAGGAAGATATGGAGAATTATATGAGGTTTAAATTAATGGGAGGTCGAAAACTAATGAAACCTCATATTGTACCCCATATTTTTAATTGCCAGGATGATAGGAAACGAGCTTCTTCACATCCTGCAAGAGTAGTCGCAGAAAAGAGAGCTAAAAGAAGATTAGTAGAGGAAGCAATGGCTTCGACATCGAATGAAACATGGCAAGAAATTTCTTTTTCCAGGAACATTCCACCATCTACTTCAACCACTACTACATTTGACGAAGAGCAAGTTGTTGATTCGGAGTTGTCCTCTGGACCTGTAGTGCTCCATCAAAAAATGTCAACTAATCCAACGCAATCATCTGAAGCCACATCATGTAGTACGACTACAAAAAACGTGGGAGTTACAGCTCGACCCATGGTACGCAGCAAACATATTCAATGTAATCTGTTGCACCTTAGAAAGTCAATAAAAACTTCCCCTATAAAATTTTCCACCGTGGACTCGGCAACAACACCAACAAAGCCGCAATTTCTCCCAAAGTTTTTAGAAACAACACCAGATATGACAGTAGATCTTGATAGTACCACAGCATCTTCATGTGATGAAAGCGAAACATACTTCTCACCATCCTATGATTCAGAATCATCGAATCACACAGATGATGACATCACCGGTAATGTTGCAGCTTCCTATAAAAGAATGGCCTTGCAGTGTACATTAAATCCCATGGCTTCCAAATCTCGCATGTATCTTGGATTGACAGAAGACACGTACTTTATAGTAGATCTGTTGGTTAAATATTGCAAACTAGATATAGTTAACATACTTTTGCCATTGAAAAACATTCGAACTGGAGATACATTTGCAGCATTAGCAGATGACTTTGGTATGAGTTGCAGTACTGCAGTGCAAATGTTCATTGTGTGACAAACGTACGACCTGTGCCCAGATCTAAAATTTTATAATTATTTCAATTACTTACAGTTATTACATTAGTATACAGTATTGTATTATGTGAACTGTTTATAACGCAAAAATGAATACCTACGTTACAGTACTTACTTATCAGCTTTGACACCACTGGATTCTCCTATTGCAAAGTCTGCAGTATTTTTAAAATACTCTGCCACCATAATTGCATCTAAAATTGGTAAATTCTCAGATTGCGCTTTAGTGAAGTCTTGGTCTGCCATTATTACAAAAAGCAACTGTCGAATAACGAATTATAAATCGCAAAACACGTGAAACGCGGACACAGCACGAAACGACAATCTTGCAAGTAAGCACGTGGTCGCTGATCTGCGCCGGACGCACTATTTGACGTCATCCTACGTCACAACCAATCACTGGTAAGCTTCTTGTCACGTGATAAATTCAAAATTATAACAATTTATAATTGTTTACCAGCAATAGCAAATGCTTTAAATTACTTATTTTTTTCAGTTTTATGCTTCTTTACCATATATACTACTAATTTAACGAATAAAAATTGAGGTATGATTTTTTGTGCAAATCCCCTATTTTCAGATCAAACTTGAAAATATAGCACAATTCTGATCCCACCTGAGCGAGTTTCATGTTTTAATGATGGGTTAGTCCATTGAATTTTGCAGTTGAATGAAGTATTAAAAAGGGCATACAACCATTTATTTAGGCAGCAAATATTACATATCATTTTAAACAGCCGTAATTCATTAAAAGGCGATAATTGATTAACAGACCAGGCAAATTAAATATTACTTATCATCATTTTTCAAATAACAATACAGCGAATAATTAGGGCCCTTTCATCTCAATACTGGCACCGCAACGTGACGCATACACAGGGCCCACTATTCGTTGTAATATATAAACCCTTTTTTGTGGGGTAAAAAGGAGATATTGAACACAATTAAAAAGTTACTTATCAGCTATAATTTACCAAGGGCAGTGATAATCACCCGCAATAATTTTGACAAATAACAACCCGAAAGTGCTTGCCTAGAAATAACCCGAGGCGAAGCCGAGGGTTATTTCTTAAAGGCAACGCACTTGAGGGATATTATTTGTCAAAATTATAAGGATTTATCACTGGCCGCGGTGAATTCGGAAAGATAAGTTCTTAAATAGATTAGCCATTTTCTGACAAATTAATTTGACACTTCATTATAATAATATTATGTTGGTGGCACTGTAAGTCTATGTCAAATTTGAGGTTATCAGGTTAGCTTTTGCGTCAGTTTTGACACAGACTGACGGAAAAGCTAACCTGCTAACCTCGAATTTGACTTAGATTTACAGTGCCACCAACTTGTGATAGGATACTACTGAAATTTAATTAGGTAGTTTCCATAGTGATTGAAAATCACCCTAGGGTCGTTTTCACTTCAAGTGTGGTCTGATTTGTCAAACTGAGTCACGTGATTAAAAATAATCAAATTGGATTGGTCTGCAATATATGTAAGAACTTATCAATGAAATTCGTGAGAAAAGTAAAATGTTCAGGTTTTTGAAAATTGTGCAGAACCCTTAAGGTGTACAGATAAATGTATAAGAGCAAAAAAGTTTTCCCTTCATAAAAGCTTTCTTACAAAACAAAGAAAATCGAAATAGGACCATTAGGAGCTGAGATACAAAAAAATATAGTGCGCCAATACGGCGCCATCTTTAAAAACCGTAATTTTGATGTTCTACACGGATTTTCAAGTGGCTCCCTATCTGGAAAGTTACCTTTTGGCATCAACTATACACAGAAAGTGGCACATTCCAATCAAAAAGTGCAGTTTCTTGGCTTTTTTTGTCACGTACCCAACGTACTATAGTTATCGAGATTCCCTATGAAAACATCGAAATTTGCCGACCCTGTACACTAAAGCTTGTTAGGTATTATAGGCTATTCAGTAAACACAAAAACATAATTTTTTTTGAAGTTGGCATCTACGTAAAATTTGTCTGCTAGGGATTCTGTATTTTGTTTTGCAAAGGTTTCCATTCCTGCATAAGTGTAACTTTGAATTTAAAAATGACAATTAATAAATATCATTAATTCAGTGCCAAAGTACATACTATTCTGGAAATTCTTGCCTGAACTTTTATAAAATGTAATAAAAATACTTACTAATAAATGCTACATCAATAGTATCAAACACAGTATTTGTTTTATCGGTTGCAGGATATTAATCCCTTGTTTACATATACAAAAGTAGGCTGGTAACTAAATCATAACTGATCTGTACGGTAATAGTCCATTACCGTACATGGCAACCATAACCACACAGCAACCGATAAACTATTGAACAAATCACGGATGTTATGAATCATAACAGCCTCAGATGTTTTAAAATCCTCGCTCTGCGAGCTCGGATTTCAATACAACATCTGCGGCAGTTATGATACTCATAACATTCCTAGATATGTTAATAGCTATAACATCCTTAAAAGTAGTTATGACAGATGCTAATTAAATGTCACACTCTTAACCTATTTGTTTTAGCAACTTTTTGTAAGTACATTCCTAGACAAAAGATGCATTTTGGAAGTACACTCATGAAATTTTAGAAATCAAATGGCACTTTGTGTTTTTATGTTTAGTGAACAGACTATTATAATATGTTTAGTAGCTCAGCGAAACGTAACAGTTGAAATTAACAAACAACCTAGAAAGAAATAGAAAAATACTTAGAACGCCACTGGTGCAAGTCTGATGTTAGGTACAAATCTGTTTACCACTTTTATTCGGCAACTTCATACACTAATGTCAAACTAAGTGAAACTCGAAATGGTGGATAGATTAGGTATGTATTTCACTATTATTTCTTTAAATTTAACCTGGGCAGAAGTGAATTTCGCCACTGGACGTGAAATTGCATTCATCACATAGTTAGTCATCAACTACATTACGACATAGCAGCATTCGAAAATGTTCAAACAATATTATTTACCTATTTAGGTTAGGAACATACGTCATTAGGAAGAACTTTATGGTCTGTTTAATTTTTTGTGGTCTATTTCTTTTAATGACACATTTTTCGATACATTCACGATCTTTGCTGCGCGGCGATGCTCGGTAATAAAAAGAAGTTACTAGGAAATACCAAAGAGGAAGGACTCACTCATGATGATTCATACTGGTGTCGTCTGATTGATAATGAGTTCCTATTTTAAAATGCTAAAACTTCACTAGCTAAGGGGTGTATTAATTACTAATATGGCTGTTTTAGTTAACAGTGAGGCAAATTCTCGGCGAATTGCTATGGTTGAAAGCTGCTTCGGCAGCTCAGGTCAGGTACGTTGAGAAGCTCTGACTAACGTTTTTCCTAGCGATTAATAATACTGTTATTGTATAGCCATTGGAAGTACAAGGAAGAGTTTTGGTTGGAGAGGGTGTACTGACCAAGATGTGCAGAAAGAAACCGAAGGCTCGTCAGTTCTTTCTCTTTAACGATATTCTAGTATATGGCAACATCGTTATTAATAAGAAAAAGTACAATAAACAACACATCATTCCATTAGAAGAAGTTAAGCTAGAAAGTTTAGATGACGATGGACGTAAGCAATATCTGATTTTGTCTGGAACGTTTTCTAGATGACTGTGCATTTCAGAATATCGTAATGGTTGGCTAATCAGGACGGCTTCTAAATCATTTGCTGTTTATGCTGCCACATCGACAGAAAAACAGGAGTGGATGGCTCATATCAATAAATGTATTGAAGATTTACTGCGGAAGAGTATGTTTCTCAAGATAACAGTAACGTTAATGACTAATTAGTTTTTATGCCTAGGTGGAAAGAAAGCTGCTGCAGAACATGCAGCTGTCTGGGTCCCAGACGGAGAGGCACCATTTTGCATGCATTGCAAAAAAACACAGTTCACACTCATCAACAGAAGAGTAAGTAGTAGTAGTTAAATAAAATGTGATCCGAAAGGCATTCAAAAATTACTAAATATAAAATAGAACGATGTAGTGTACCACCATTGCATTTTTGCAGCACCATTGCCGTAAATGTGGAGCAGTTGTTTGTGGCCCTTGTTCCAACAAACGATATTTGTTACCTCATCAAAGCTCAAAACCTCTTCGTGTGTGTCTACATTGTTACGACACTCTTACAATGGCAAAGAGCCAAAATTCTAATGATAATAATATTAAAGGTAAGTGGGGCTTGCTTATTTATTATAGTATGGAAACTGCATTTTACTGGTAAACAAAAGTTCCACGTTTATATTAGAATTTGTACATTAGTCACTATTGAAATTGAAGAAATTAGAGAACATTATTTTTCCAAAATTTATTGAGATTCATTATATAGTGTAATAGGCATAGAAAAAAGCTGGGTTTTTAAAAAAAATTTGCTCACTGGGTTATTTCGGTGTTAATACTGTTTTTTGCATATAGGTATCCCTGGAAAAATCCAAATTAATATTGATTTGAATTTTTAGGTAAAATGTAGGTACTTGGGTAATTTGTAATTTATCTAAAAATATACAAATAATAGTATATTATGATACTAGTGTATAAGTACGCCTTTAAAGCACGTGCGACGAGTTTAAGAGCACGACGCGCTAGCGGAGTGCTTTAATGGCACTTATACACGTGTATCATACGCCATTTTTTCTACAATCGTAACAGAAATATAAAAACTTAATTCGGTGACAATTTTTCCATCACATTGTGTTAGATATTCTAGGTTATGTTGACATTCAAACTTACGGTAAAGCGTGTTTTAATTTAGTATTAAAACACGTCACCAATGGCAACATGTGAAAATATTAAGAGTGCTACAAACGTCACTTTTGACCCTAGAAACTGTGCAAAAAGTTGTAATTTTGACATGATCGTAGAAAAACATTCTTTAAACTTGTAAATCATGTAAATGGGGTTATACATATAGGTAAAGTAGCTTTTATCAAATTATGTTTTACACTAAGGGTTACTACTATCGACTGATTCTGAGAGAATTCCTTCAAGGGGATTCCCTCATTCAATGATTTGCCCGTATAAAAGTGATTGAAATTGTTATTAACGAAAGATTTTATACCACTTACAGCTTTAGTAATTTTTTTTGTCAGTTTTTGAAATAACCTACATTTAGTCTAAAGCTCTTTCAAGTGGAAAAATCATGTCGATCCTGGTAATAGTAATACAGACAGGGCTCGCCGTTCGCGGCTTTCCTTTGCGGTTCGCTGATTTGAGTTTACGTGGGGCTTTGCAGATGGAATTGCCAACTGTTTCAACTTTCACACACTAACAGCCGGTCGTATAAAGGCCACTAATCTGACGTTAACTTTAATTCAGTGTTAAAATAAACAAAAGCGCATAAAAATTTGTTTTCATAAGCGTCAACGTTTTGATGCGCTTTTGTTTATTTTAACAGCGATTTAAAGTTAACGTCAGTTTAGTGACCTTCATACGACTGGCCGTAACTAAATAAAGCAGACGTATGCGGTTTATGTCATGAACACCTAAATAACATTATTTATCACGAACTTGTAAACACGCTTATCGAGCCTATTGCTTTGAATCTCTTATTACCAAATCGGACCTGAAATAAATTGTAAAATTATAACTTGAATAAACAAATGGACATTCGAGCTCTAGATTCATGTTGCAGACGTATGTTACGTATGGAATTTTAGTTCAAGCTTTACTGTCTTCTCGAGCGTTTCTGCCGAAAATTCAATTGAGTGTAATTCTTAAAACACGGAAAACCATGTCGTCAAAGCGTAAAGTTTCTGCTTCAGATTTGTCAGACAAAAAACTCACATAGTATAAATAAATCTAGTTAATTGAACCTAACCCCGTTTTTATCATTTATGTGTTTACTTGTGCATCGCGGTTTGGCGCTTCGTGGCATTCTTCTGGAATGTAACCCTCGTGAACGGCGAGGTCTGCCTGTAAATATTTTGTTATATTCAACTCCATTCTGCAATATTACGCAAGATGTAGTTTAGAAATTAATAAATGTTCATGGACAGTTTTGTAAATATTTAAATATGTTTATGAAGACTTAACGTAAGCTGTTATTATTTTCAGAAAGGGATCGTGGAGGAAACCCTGATACTTCAGGTGAAGAAGACTCGGATGACGATGATGAAAATGCAAAGGGGCAACCGGATTCACATGATCTGGTGAGTATCTTGTTTTATTAAAGTGTATAAAGTCTTAGCAAAGAAGTGAAGTCTGTAGAACGTCTCCAAATAGATTAATAACAATTTTATAAAATTTTCAAACTAGAAGTATTTTAATCAACATTTATTTCAAAGGTAGGGAGTAAATAAAGGCAACAGAAATACTAAAATACGTTTTAATTCTAATTTCTTAGCTAATATCCTGACTTTTAATATTTGTCATCAACAACAGCAAAAAAAATAAATTTCCTAAAATATTTCCTAGCAACTACTGTTGCTCATTTTAAACCTTCGAACTAAGATTTGGAATGAATCTCATCTTTCTGATTAATCACACAGTTTTGTTCAATTTGCTTTATGTAAATACGAATATTTCAGTTTCAGAGTCATTGCCTTGGTTATGCATGCTAATGTGTAAGTTCGTTTTGAATTGAGCAGAAATCTAAACTTTCATCATGTATGTGTGTGCAATAGCATCATAATATGGTTTAAGTGTGTGCGGTGAGGTTTTATTTTTGACTTCATGATATTTGCATGGTAGCTTTATCAGCATCCAAAGCAACCACAGACAAATAAACGTTTGCTTGTCTATTGATTAACATATTTACATTAAGATGTGATATTAATATCTTTGTAAATTTTGCCGTAATTTTAACTCTTAACCATGTATTGGGAATTTTACCAAGAGTTGCAAGTGAACCTAACTAAGAATTAAAATTAGAGTTTCGCTCTCAGACAGGGCCGTAACTAGGTATAAGCCGAGTAGGCTCCCGCCTACAGGCGCATGCGGCAAGGGGCGCCAAAATGGCACTGAAAAAAGAATTACTCTCATACTAATAAAAAAAAAAATAAACAAGTGGGGATTTTACAAAAAAATGCCTTTGTAATATTAACAATTTTAGTCTAAATAATGCAAATTGCGCCCAATCTGGTCGATACATTACATTGCCTTGTGCAGTTTGCATAGGGAATGTTATATGTCTACCAGATTGTAACGGCGTTTGTTTTACAATTCCCACATATATCAATCAAAGCATTAGAATTAATAACGTTCTAGCCCACTTAGTGTTGTGCCTTGGTCAGTTGACCGGTCAATTGACCGGTCAATTTGACCACGGTCAAAAACTGTGTGGTCAAATTCGCTGTCAAATGCTCTTTTAGCCTTAAAATTGCTTATATTAAATTACACTATCAATCAACGTTTTTTTTTGTAGAAGGTCTTTATTATTGGCTGTAAGCCTGTAACTCATCAAACATTTACTGAAATTGCAAAAATGCAGGGGATTTACATATTTAGCGAGGGGATTCACACAGCGACCAATGTTTCTTGGAGGTGTTTCTTAATACATTTTAGTTTGTTATTATTCTCTTCTTTGCTGTACTTATGCAGTAATGATTTGTTTTTATTGAAGCATAAATATATGGCCAATAAATGGTGTATTATTTTAGTTACCGAGAGTATAAAATGAAATAATTGTTAAAACTGTTAATTATATGCACTTATAAATACTAATCAAAAGGGTTGGTGGTAATATGATACTAGTTAACTTTGTGATTTGCTTAAACTTACAGAACTATCAATACAATTGATTAAAAAAAGGTTAATTAAAAAAATTAAAATGGTCAAATGAGCGGTCAATTGGCTGGTCAATTGACCAAAAAGTTGTTGACAGGTCAAAGGCACAACCCTAAGCCCACTGCATGGGTGGTCTTATGCGTGGTCTTATGCCAACTAGAAAATTTTTTGCTATGTTAAAACTGACTGTAATACAGCAGTGGCGACAAACTAACTTAAATTTTAAATAACTGTTGGAACGGGTTCACTGATTGCACATATTACATATAAATTACATTCACTGCTCTGGGTTCATCGCTGGTACAGTGGTCCATTGCAACAATCAGCAGAACATCACAGACCGGTTTCGAGAGTTTACTTGTTCCAGCAATATAGCATTTTTTGCTATAATTACTTGCCGCTAGAATTTGTCCAAATTAAGACACTTCTGCACAATGGCAGCTTTTATTAAAAAAAAAGGATGATCGAAATCAGTATGATGCAAGGCCATACTAGGTGCCTACAGAAAAAGCTTCACGTTTTAAATATTATATTGATTACTACAAGACAGTGTGGCTGCAAGTACATTCATATGTTACTACTCAGAATATGTAATTATTTATTCATATTGCATTATTATAATATTGAATTGTATATAAAAAAGTTATTTAAAAAAATGTTTTCAACTTCTTTAATACAGAAAGCGTTCTGCAAGGAGAAAACTTTGGTAGATCGAATTATGATTGAAGGGTTTTCAAAATAATCTAGAAAATAAGTAAAAAATAGCTTAATGCTGCTAATAATACTGAAACACTTACTAATGCGAATTATATGAATTTGGAAAACTAAAAAAACATTGCAGCCAATGGGATTCGAACTCGTGTTTACTGATAAATAGATATGCTTATTGTTGTGTTATAAATGATGCAGTGGCGTTCCGATTTTGGACGAAATGTGTCTGATCGCTGCCGATGAAATGGTGACGCAGAGACACAGGTACACCACATGTTTATATATAGGGATTTGTTAAATGTTTTACTGGCTACATAATAATATATACTTTTTACTTCCCTCTTCTAAAAGACGAAGGAAGTATTGTAATCGCAAAAAAATTACTTTCTAAGATTCCTTCAGATCTTCACGTTTCAAGATGACGAAAAACAAGTTTTCTCAATTTTGCCTGTCTGCCTGTTAGCAGTATAACTCAAAAACTTAATTTTTGAAGGATTATGATATTTTGCATGCATATTATATGCCTTCCTGGTATGAAACCGAGAATATTTTGGTAAAATATATACAGGGTGAGCACCTTAAAAAATACATTGTTATTTATTTTTGCTTTACATTAGAAATAGATAGAAGTAATAATTTGCTCATATAAGCCGTTCACGACCTTTTTGGTTCACGACCTTTTTGGGACAAAGTTGGCTATGATTTTTTCTTTTCATGTTGGACTAACTGATTCAATGATATAACGGATGCAATTTTTTTTTTCTGTCAGTGTCTGTTCGACATTTTCTTGCCACCACATTGCCAGATTTATTATCTTAATATTCGTAAGGAAATAAATGATTTATCAAATGTGTAAAAATAATTTTAATTTCCGTCAAAGAAAAAGTCAAAATGCCCAAAATAATGTTGTTACAACAAAACATTTTCATTAAACGATGCTACTTCCAATTTAAAAAGGACAGACCAAATTTAAAAGAACGCGAGTTGATGTGGAGACCAGAGAATATCCGGCAACCATGTACCTATTCATAAAATATAACCTTAAACTGAAAACAACCTAACTTAACACAAAAAGTGTCAATTTCCATGAGGGAGTTTAGTTGCAACAGAGGTTCTGCCAACAAAATTACTAGATGGTCATAGCCCCACCTGACCCAAAAAGATCGTGAACGGCTTATAGTTCAGACTTTACACTTGACGAAAATGGAACCTAACAGTTACACAGTAAATGTAAAAAACTCAAAAAGGGGCAAGAGTAAGTGTGTTCAGTTTAATGTAGCCGCGATCCGAGAGATCCTGGATGGTCCATTGGATCAGACTAGTAGAAACGAAATTGCATTCGCAGGCGCTGTAGTTTGAATCCCACTACTGGTGATGTTATTTTATTTGAAAATTGATGATTCACATTAGCAAGTGTTTTATTGTTTCAGTATTATTATTTTCCTTTGCTTTTTAAAATTGTTTAGTGTCACAACGTCCACTTGCAAGGGAAATTCTTACACCCGTATGCATAGTCGTTCGCCGGCGAGTCATCAGAGATTTTTCTCGGCAAAGCTCCCGGCGATTCGCTCGGAGCCTAATTTGCATTGCATAGTCGTTCGCCACTGTAGCGTATCGCCGAAATACTTGCTCGTGCGCAAGCCCTTGTTTACTCAAAACATATACTGCTTATAGAGACCCAGACCTCGTATATAATGGGTGATCCAACGGTTAGCGTGGATGTTGATTGTCGCTATCTGACATACATTGCAATAGCCATAAAAACATTTGTTGACAAACTTCATTTTAGACTTTGGCAATTGCAACGATGGAGTTTTTTTCAACCGCGCAACGAGTAAAAGTTATTCAAACGTACTACGAAAATGATCGTTTCTTTAAAAAGACATTTCGTAAAATTCGAGACTATTTCGGTCAAAATAATCGTCTTAGTGAGTCGAGAATCCGTGGAATAGTGCAACGATTTGAAGAAACTGGATCGGTGGAAGGTCGTAAAAAGTATTGACATCCTCGTACAGCTCGTTTAAATGAAAACATTGCTGCCGTGAGTGTTAATGTGCGAGAACAACCAAAAATTTCAATCCGTCACCGGGCACAACAACTAGGCACTATGCAACGGATTTTAACGAAGGATCTTGGTTTACATCCTTACAAAATCCAATTAACCCAGCAACTCAAGCCGTTGGATCATTTACAACGCTGTAGATTCGTCAATTGGGTTCTGCAGAGAGGAAATGAAATTTCATCAAAAATCATATTCAGTGACGAGGCTCGTTTTCACATCGGTGCATATGTAAATAAGCAGAATTGTAGAATTTGGGGCTCGGAAAACCCTCATGTGGTTTTTGAACAAGCAATGCATCCACTCAAAGTGACTGTTTGGTGCGCTTTGTGGGCCAATGGCATTATTGAGCCATACTTCTTTAAAGATGCCGATGGAGCTACTGTTATTGTTAATTCCGAGCGTTACCGTAACATGCTAAGAGAATTTTTGTGGCCTAAATTGAATGAATGAATGTGAATGAGTTCTGGTTTCAACAAGATGGCGCAACATCCCATACAAGCCATGAAACGATCGCCTTATTACGCTCGAAGTTCGATGATCGCATCATTTCCAGAAATTGGCCCCCAAGATCCTGTGATCTTACTTTCTTAGATTATTTTCTTTGGGGGTATTTGAAGAATAACGTGTACACTAACAACCCACAAACACTTCACCAGCTGAAAGACAACATTCGAGCTGCATTAGATGCCATTGATCCACTTTTATTGCAAAAAGTTATCGAAAACTTTGACGTTTGAATAACCTCCTGTCAACGAAGTCGTGGAGGTCATCTGAATGATATTATTTTTCATACATAATTGCTACATATTAAACTTTTTACTACAATAAATATTTCTGGCGTAAGTTTATAAAATGAATTTTTATTTGATGACAAAATCCACGCTAACTGTTGGATCTCCCGTTATTTCTATTTTATACAGTTCCTTACTTACTACGCGCATGCTTTAAAATTTGTGACCCTGCTGACCATGTGACGATTTTAACCTTAATTTAGCATCGTGTTTGTGGCGTTTGTGCTACGCCTACTACATTTTCCTATTTTTCATTGCTGTAACACAATTAACCGCAATAAGCGAACAACAAAATCAATGCGATTGTACTTATTTGTTCCCTGGACTGCACACGAAAATTTGCAGGAGACGCAGTCTGACAGATCTCCAGCGCGTCGCCGGTGCTCCGCCGACCACTATAGTAACGCGCGTCCATTGTTTTACCGCCGGGCGACTATGCAATGTAATTCTCGTACGACGCGCAGCTGACTCCGGCGGGTTGCCAGCGAGTCGCTGGCGAACGACTATGCATACGAGTGTTAGTAAAGCCAGATTTTTTTAAATTAGAATTGTGTTTTATAATATTGTTTTCTGTTCCTATTTTATTTGTGTTGTATTTTATTAAGTTAACATTTAGTTGTTTGTTTTTAAAGCTTTTGAATTAAAAATGTTTTGATCTTTTTTCTGACGTCATGTGCTTATACCCAAATAATTTAGAATGTTTGCTTCTACTAACAAGGAGAAGTACAGTTTTGAATCTTTGCCGTGATTGCCATGTAAGCATATGACGTTCGGGAAAAGAATTGTGGGATGAACTGTATAGAAATCAAATTCCTCATTGCCAATTGTGATCTTCATTGTAGCAGACTTGATGATTATATTGATTAGTTCAAGTTCTGTTCAAATTTTTAATCCCACTGTAATTGATACATTGCACAAGTTAGTGGTTTAAGTGTTTGTAGCCAATCACTAAGCATTTTCTTCATCCAGTTCTTCATTATTCTGTCCATGTATGTGATGAATTGGAGAAGACTTATCCAGTCTTCTTGTTTTAAGTCCATTTTCCAACGTAAATGGTTCTAATCTTACCTCATCTATCTGCATTATGCCCGAGACATTTCTATAGATACTTTTTTATTGTATGTATCAGTTTTGGTGATATTTCTCGTTGTTTTAGGTTTTTTCGTATGTCTAATCATACAGTGTCGAAAGTCGCTTTACACTTATCTAGTCTTGCTGCTCTAAATCCTCCCTTTTCAACTTCTATGTTTTTTCTTATTTCTGTTTGCAATCTTTAATATTTCATTGTAAATTTTTAAACCTACTGGCGCTAGACAGATTGGTCTATAAGTTTTACCCTTGTTTTCATCACCTTTCTTGTATATTGCCGTCAGTGTATTCCTTTCCTGGTCTTTCAGTATTCAGTTGGCTTTCCATGCTTTGTTACTTATTTATTGTACTCGTATATGAGCCTTTCTCCATCAAGCATACAAACTGTATGTGTGTAAATTGCGCCCAATAGCTTGGCCAAAAATGTCACTAAAAACTAAAAGTTAAGCCGATGAAATGAAAGTTCCCACTATGTGAAAACATGTTTGCACAATTCCTATTCCATTTCGACTCCTATAGTTCAACCCACATGTAGTATTTTAGTAATTTTTAACTCTGGGGGCTGTTCCTCTGGTATGAAATAATTCCTATAAAACTTGTAAGTGTCCACATATTTTGTAAGGGGTTAAAACGTGAAAAGCTGACTCTTCTTAAAGCCGCCATATTGAATTTTCTTGATTTGGGATTTTTCTCATCGACCTTAGGTTCCAAGAAATGTTTATTCCAAATTTCAGGTTTGTAGGTGATCAGGAAGTGCTAAAATAAGTCTGTCACCTTTTTTTGCAACAGACTCTTTTTATCTCTTATAATTCGACCCACATGTATTACTATGGTAACTTTTACTCTAAGGGCTGTTTCAATGGTAAGGAGTAACTTCTAGAAAAATATCAAATTTCTACATCTTTTGGAAAGGTTCGAAACGTGAAAAGCTGACTCTTCTTAAGGCCGATGTATTGAATTTTTCGGATTTGAGATTTTTCCCATCAACCTTAGGTCCCAAGAAATATGTTCCAAATTTCAAATGCGCCGCTGTGAGTGTCACTTCTGAGCCCATTAGACGCTACAACTTCTTCCCCACACTGATTGGGTTTGTGAGTAAATCTTCGTAATAATTTCTGAGTATCTCTAGGATCTACATTTCCTCAGCTAGCAATTTCAATTTTTTTGTAAAGCATACGTATTTCTTTACCTATATATACAGGCTATTTGAAGTTAAGTACTTTAATTTTTTTATTTCCTACCAGTACATTAATTGAAATTAATTACTCTATTTTAAGGTATCTTAGATACAAAATAACGCTCCAGGGCAATTATTTTCAGTTGTAATATAACAAGTGGAATGATTATTATCGATGATTTTTTTTCCGAGTTAAAACCGGAACCTAAATTTAACTAGTGCGTAGCACGAGTTAAATTTGCTGTTTCGGTTTTAACGAGTAAAAAATTATCGATCATTAATCATTGCACGAATTATATTTGGAAAGAGAATATATTGAATGAAATGCAAAATATCAAGTATTTACTTTTTGTTCTTAGGTTGGCACTGTTAATGTTGGTTACCCTGCTGTCAATTTTAAGTCTATGTCAAATTCGAGGTTAGCAGGTTAGATTTTCCTTCAGTTTTGACTCAAACTGACACAAAACCTAACCTGCTAACATCGAATTTGACGCAGACTTAAAATTGACAGCAGGGTAACCAACATTAACAGTGCCAACCTAAGAAAAAAATCACAACCATTTATGATCATTCTTAAAAACAAGTACGAAAATAAATTACTACCGCTGTAATAATGTGTAACTAGGCATTTGCATGTCCCTCATTGGTTGAAATAGCGTCACGTGATACATGAATTATATTCTCTTCATAAGAACACTAGGGTTATTATGAAAAATTAACAGTATTTGTTTCCATGGATACAACTTTATTATGCACCACTGTCACAATGAAAATTAATGACAGCTCAGCTAATGTCACAAATCTAACTTAGATCAGCTAACTAGATCAATCTTAAATACTATATCATAGTAATTATATGAATTGAATATGAATATGAATTAGGTAAGAAAATTGGTAGGACATAAAACCTTGAAGGCACCACGGGCATTATGAGCTAAGAGGCCAAAGGCCCTCGGTTAGTACACTAACAATCTTGGGCTCTTATTTTACTCATAATGCCCTTGGTACCTTAATAACTAATACGTTTTGTATACTTGTTTATGAGTTTCTCTCAAAATTGCTGAACCTTCAAGTCTTTATAGTTCACGATAAACTTTCTCTACGTGCCCTGTGGATTTTTTTGAACTTTTCCAGGTCCTTGAAGTCACTTGTGATTTTGAACTACCATTTTTCTTGCTTGTCCAAAAATTGGTTTCGTTAGTATATGGAAAAATAAGCGACTAGTTGTGCGATTATGGTCCATGATCAATCGCATCGTATTGGTTTTCTCGGCGCCCTTATATTTACCGAGTGACTATAAATGATTGAAATTTTTTTTATTAGGTTGGAACTGTTTATATTGGTGGAACTGTAAGTCTATGTCAAATGCGAGGTTAGCAGGTTAGGTTTTGCGTCAGTTTTGACATAGAATGACGCAAAACCTAACCTGCAAACATTGAATTTGACATAGACTTACAGTGCCACCAACATAAACAGTGCCAACCTAAGAAAAAAAAATTCAATCATTTATAGTCACCCGGTATTATTGGTGCTAATATCTTGTATGTTACATTTAATAATAATGCATTTATTGTCTAAAAGCATAGCCAATAACAAGACAATATTAGAGAATAACGTAAAATGTGAACTACAATAATAGTATATTATACATCAAGGTAGCGAAGCGCAGTATTATAACCTGAGTGCATATTAGATACTGAGCGCGCAGCGCGAAGTATCTAAAGCGCGAAGGTTATAAGACGATTCGCTACCGTGGTGTATATACTATTTTTTGCACTACCAAACGGCTTAATACCTAAGTTCCCAACAAATTTCGAAAATATTTTAACTGTCAACCTGACAATACAGCTCTTTAAAACGTCAAAATTAAAATGGTCATATTTGGTAACTTAGCAATTTGTTAGTTACCACGGTGAAAGTTGTGTATTTTACTTTCTCTCCCTTGGTGGAGAAAATCAACTTCACGGCCTAAAGATAGGCCAATAAGGGTGCGTTCTGAGACTAGTAGTGCAAAAAATTAAATATACGGATAACCAGTACTAGTAACTAACAAGAGATCAATAAAAAAACCAATTAGGGTAGGCTGTGATATGTGTTATACGTTTGGCAGTACTGAAGTGTATTGTCAGTCTATGTCAAATTCGAGATTAAAAGGTTAGGTTTTGTTTGTTGTTTGACACAGACTGACGTAAAACTTAACCTGCAAATCTCGAATTTGACATAGACTGACAATACACTTCAATACTGCCAAACGTATAACACATATCACAGCCTACCCTAATTGGTTTTTTAATTGATCTCTTGTTATAGCATAGTAACTAATCATAAATTCTAATTTATTTGATATTTATTTTAATATAGTAACTAATAACTTACTTATATTTGTCTATTCACCAATAAATGCTATTAGTATTGGTAATGTACAATTATTGATATCACATTGGCTGCTTATACGGTTATAATTATTGCACATGGTATATGCAAATACCACAGGTATACATGGGGGATTTAAATGTAATATTAGTTCGAGCGCCAGGTAAATAGAGCAGCGATGACTTGTCTAGAATGTATTCGAGGCACTTTATTATGTAGCAAATTAAAGAGAAAAGTCAAACTGATACGTACCCTTCTGTGTTCACATGAATTAATATTAAATGTATTTAGTAAGGTTAAGTGCTCAAACCCCCTAGGCGGATAGACATGGTACACCTTGAACCACAAATATTTTAAAAGTTTTCTTTGTACATTTTCTATAGACGTTATATGACATTCATAAATTGGATTCCATATAAAACTTGCGCACTCTAATTTTGAACGTACAAAAGCCATAATAGTAGAAATATTTTTAAATTCCTTACAGCTGCGTACTATGAAACCTAACATTTTATAAGCAGAAGACACAATTTCATTAATATGATTTACAAACCTAAACTCACCATCAAATACCACACCCAAATCTCTTATTGAGTGTAGTCTAGATAACAATTCTGAATTTAATATATAGTCAAAAAGGATTCGATTAATTTTACGAAAATGCGTAACAATTTTACATTTGCTAACATTTAGATTTAACTTATTTCTCTTACACCAGTTGGAAAGTATGCTAAGATCGGTTTGAAGGTTCATAGCATCATGGTGACTTTGAAAATATTTTTACGTCATCAGCGAACATAAGTACATTACACTGCAATTGATAACTGAGATCGTTGATGAATAAGAGGAATAGTAAGGGTCCCAGATTAGAGCCCTGGGGCACTCCGGATGTGCGAATATATTGAGTAGATCTATACCCATAATACACAACACGGTGTGGTCTATTTTGTAAATACGATTTGAATAGTGCGACATTTGTGTCACTAACACCAATGCTATGTAGTTTTTGAAGTAAAATACCATGATCTATCCTGTCGAAAGCTTTAGATAAATCTGTATAAACAACATTGATTTGGCCTAGATTGTTCAGAAACAAATTGCGAAAAGCTACAGAGGCTAGTGATGGTGGAGCGGCCTTCTATGAATCCATGCTGGGAAGATGATATGACTTGTTTCACACTACTATATATGTGTTTGTACAGAATAATTTAAAATACTTTTGAAAAGTTAGAGAGAATAGCAATGGGCCTGTAGTTCGTAACATTGGAAATACAGTGAAACCTCCAATAAGCGGACACCTCTCTTACACGGACATTTTGTTGGGAACCAACTTGCTTGCATTAACTTTACTAATAAAATTTTCTCTAATAAACGGACACTCTCTTAAACGGACACGGACACCATTTTTCGGCAATTTTTAGACTGTGAATCTCTCTTGTACGGACACATCAAAATGCAGGCCCAGCTAATGGCGTCAAAACAATCCATAAATCCAACATTTAATGATCATGTTAAATTATCGAATTCTTTTGCAATACGGGCGGTATTAAGTCAACTCAAATCAGCATTATGACCGCAGGAAATTCGACACTTTCATTACCCTATGCACGATATTACAAAACAGTCCATGTCGCCCAATTTTAGAGGCTTGCAATTCAAAACTACTTTGCCTTTTGCGTGGGCAGCCCATTATGATAAAAATAAAAATAGGAAAAATTTTTCCTGCTTGCTTTTATGGAAAGACAGAACAAGAAAACTGCGGGTATCAAGTTACGCTACTGCAATCAATTCGAACCAGAGGACGATTTAACCTTATCAGTAATGGCTAAACTGTATAGGAATATCCCAGAAATCGAAGACGTCGACCCTGACAAATTTATAAACACTGACAGAGAAATAATCCTGGAAGATGATGTAACCGAAATTTCAGGTGAATCACCTGCCGTTGATATACAGTTGGCAGAATTAGAAAACGATGGCGACTTAGAAATTTGTGAGAATGTAATCAAGACCTACACAGAAGCATTAACAGTGAATAATTTTAAATGCTTTGCTAAAGAAATTAGCAATTTAAAGTATTCAAACTGTCAAAATATTTAGAAATACATGCAAAAAGTATAATAAGCAGTCAGTTGTAACAACTATTACATAACTTTGTTTCAATTATTTTATTATTCTTATTAATTTTTAGCGCGAATACCTTTGCATAATACGACTTTTTTAAACATAAAAATGGATTTTTCCCTTAAGCGGACGCCTCTAATAACCGGACAAAAACTTTGGCACCGTGCGTGTCCGCTTATAGGAGATTTCACTGTATCGCTATTCTTAAAGATGGGACAAACACGTGCAATTTTCCAGATTTGAGGAAATGTCGACGTTTTTAAGATTAAATTGAAGATGATTGAAAGCGGAGAAGTAAGAACGTTTGTGCAGTCTTTGATGATATAGCTAGGCACTTGGTCAAAACCAACAGTTGGTTTGTTTTTCAGTTTCTTGATGGCGGAAATGATATCGTTTTCAGAAATAGAAATGAGATTGATACAGGGTAGATTAGCATAACAGGAGAGATCAAGCTTATGAATATTGTCGGTATATTGAGAGGGTTGATAGACACTGTTAAAATACTGTCCAAAACCATCTACTATATGTTGAGGAGTAGAATATTTTATATTGCCGTTGTATGTAGTACCGGGTATTCTGGTAGCATTTTTCTTATTATGAATGAACTGCCAGAGTTGATTTGGATCCTTACCTATAGACTGTTCTGAGTTACGAGTGTATATAGTGTATGCTTCGTTGATTTTTTTCTTAACGTGACTTCTAAGGACTTAGAATAGGTACAGGCCTACAACTTTCACAAGCTAATTATTGATCACCTTTTTTGTAAATCGGGCATATCTCTGCCCAAGCCTATTCTTTTTGAATCTTCCGAAGTGCCCATATGTTTTTAATTCGCTTAAACATTCTTTCCAGGAGTTTTTCATTTAATTATAATTTCTTCCACTTCGCTTATTGTAGGTGCTACAACTTCTTCCCCACACAGTGATTGGGTTTGTGAGTAAATCTTCGTAATAATTCCTACGTCTCTAGGATCTACATTTCTTCAGCCATCAATTCTCTGTTTCTTTAAACACGTCTGTTTTTGGTTAGTAACCTTTACTTATCTTTTGTAAAACGTACGTATTTCCTTACGTATATACAGGGTGTTCCATTAATATACCGACAAACTTTTAGGCGTGGTAGGGGACATCAAAGCAAACATTTTTTCCTTTGTAAACATATGTCCAAAAACGCTTCATTTTTGAGATACAGGGTGTTACAATTTGTAAAAAAAATTGTTAAAATTTTTTTCCTCAAAAACGAAGCAAAATACGCAAAACCCTCAGATGAAAAAAAAGTTGTGTTTTTAGTTGCTTCATTTTAAACAAATTTAAAAATTCAAAAAAAACTACTGGGTGTTATTTTTTTTGCGAAAACACTAACATGTTGCCCCGTGAGCACGCCTCTGGAATTACTGCATCAACTGTAATAGTTCCAAAAGATGCCGCATAAAGTTGCCAACAAACTGAAAATTTCATTAAAACCGGCTGAAGCGTTTTTTCTACAAATTTTAACACCCTGTATCTCGAAAACGAAGCGTTTTTGGACATACGTTTATAAAGCAAAAAATGTTTGTTTTGATGCCCACTACAACCCATAAAAGTTTGTCGGTATATTTATGGAAAACCCTGTATACAAGCTGTTCGAAATTAAGTGCAGATCATATTGTTAGCTTTTTTTACTATTGATGCTATGCTTTTGATTAACTTGGTAAACTGGTATAATTTTTAACACAGATTACGATAGTGAAAACAGAAAAGCAATTGAACGAAATCATTTCCAATTATTCGCTGAAGTAATGTTTTTTAAATGCAACATGCGAGGGCGGGTTGAATACTTCTCGGCTTCTTGGACTTAGAAAGAAAACAAGTTTTGTTTGATTTGAGAGTGATTTTATTTTTCAATGTAATCCCCTTTGAGCTCAATGCACTTGCCCTCCGTGTAGTGCAAAACGTCAAACTCTGCAAAAAAATGCGTTTCCGGCGTGAATCACTTCGCGGTTTGAGGAAAACTTCTTTCCTCCAAGCCATTTTTTCAAATTTGGGAATAAGAAACTTTGCTGGGAGCTAGATCAGTGAGTATGGTGCGTGTGGAATCATCTCAAAACCCAATGTGTGAATTTTTGCCATTGTAATTGCCGACCGGTGACGAGACGCGTTGTTATGGTGGAACCGCGCACTTTTTTTGTTCGACATGTGTGGGCGTTTTTGGGTGATTTCTTCTTTTACTCGATCCAGTAATGCAGCGTAATATTCACCTGTGATGCTTCTTCCCCTTTCAAGATAATCAATATAAATTATACTGTGTGAATCCCAAAAAGCAGTGGCCATTTTCTTGGTGCTGGAGAATCACCATGTTTTCACTGTTTCGATTGTTCTTTTGTTTCAGGGGTGTAGTGGTGCACCCATGTTTCATCAACAATAACAAATCGTCGCATAAAATCTTTTGGATCGCGGCAAAAACGCTGCAAGCACCATTTTGAAACATTGAATCTTTGGAGTTTTTGCTCAATTGTCAGCAATCGCGGCACCCATCTTGCACAAACTTTTTTCATGGCCAAATTTTCATGCAAGATTAATGTACACGTTCTTTAGATATTCCTAGGTCGGCTATCTCCTGCAATTTTAATCGGCGGTCGTTCAAAATAATGTTGTGCACTTTGTTAATCATTTCTTCAGTGGTAGCAGTTTTTGGTCTTCCTGAACGGCGTGCATCGTCACAGCTCATGCCGTTAACGGTGGAAAACGAAGTAGTAGAATCTAACTCATTTTTAATTTCCGTGGCGGTTAAGCCTTTCAGGATAAAATATTTTATAACAACTTGATGTTCGTGTTTTTCCATTTTCCACAAATCACTTGCAACAACAACTTTAGCGGGCAGTCACACTCGCAGTTATTAATCAAACGTTTTGATAACTCAGATGCAACACTTTAGAAGTTAAAACTTGACAGCTGTTTAATACACTCATGGCCCTTTCTAGGGCAGGCCGAGAAGTATTCAACCCGTCCTCGTATAAAGGTCCCGGGTGGTGTAGCTTGAAGAAGCGTCCACGTTCGATCAGTAGAGTTAAACAACGCTCTTTCTGGTCAGAACTTGGATGGGAGTTCCACGGCTGCTTCTGTCGGCGCCTCGTGGTACGGCTGCCACGGAAATAGTTGGTCCCGGATGTCATAATAACATCATGACAGTCGTTAGTGGGGTTGGAAGTCTCTATAAAATGTATAGCGACGCCTATAATTGGCTTAAGGGCTGTTGGCTCAGTACTAAATAAAATAAATAAAAAATAAACTATATGTTAATTCAGTGAATAACACGAAATTACGTTGCTCAATTGTTTTTCTATTGCCACCACTGCAGTTGCCATAAAATATAACACTAGTTTACTCAGTTTTGACATCGTAGCTCCTATAATAACCAAGTTAACAATAGTGCGCACTTAACTTGAAACAGTTATCTTGTTTTTGTTTGGTCTCTGCCAACATACGCTCCATTTTATGCGGTTATATTTTGGTTTGATTATTAATATGTATTTATTGTATACGCTCACGCTCTTAGCCTTTAGCTCTGTTGTCGCCGCGATATTACTGTCTGCCCGTGCACGGTTTAGCAAATTTGCCCTCTATAGCCGTTCTCATATCACGGTCGTCGTGTAATGTATTTCCTGTTTCGCCCGTATTTTTCAACCCCTGTATGTTACACGAGTCAGGAAGTTTACCCACGGTTTTAGTAACCTTTATCGCTTTAAACCACACTTTACATACTTCTAATTTACGAAATATTTATTTATCGCACACCACCTCTCGATTTGCGACCGCACTCATTCGCACGCTCAACTTCTCTAGCTTTAATAGCCACCCTATATATGATTTTCATAACTTGTCTTGATTATAATGATCATTACTTTATAATTTTAATCTAACTAGAATAATTATTGACTTGCAAATATATTAGAGCTGATTGATTATAAAATCTTGCCAAATTGTATCAATAAATTTTTAATTTATATACTTAAATATATTTAATCATTATTGGCTTTATTAAAATTTGCTTTGTTTTTATCAGAGCTTGATTAACGTGTGATTTGCGGTGACCAGCATATTGGAGGTTTATTTACTATACCTACTGATGATTTTATAACAAAATTAACCAAAATGTTAATTTGTATTGCTTTTAAAATATTTATTGAATTACCACTTACTTTGTTATTTTTTTTTCAGCCCAAGTTCTATGGGGATAACGAAAGATCTGATGACCAGCACTAAGGCCTTTATTTCCATTTTTATAATGCATTACAGGTATAAAATGAAAACATTAACTTCTATTTTTAATATGAATTGTTAGTAAAACGAGGAGGGCATGCTCATTTCGATACAATAAGTAAGGCAAATAGTGATTGCAAAACCTTCAAAATAGATTTTACGTCGTTATTGCATTCCTGTTCTTTTGAACATTACTGACTTGTATATGTTCCCCAACAAGTAAAAGATTAATTCATTAAGTAAAAGAGATGTATGAATTTATAGCCCAGGAGATGTATGTGACCAAAGGGGTGTTTTATTGATCTTTTACTTGCTGATGTTGTAAGACATGTAGAAATACAGTCAATTTTTGGTAAGCTTATTTATTTTCCATATAGGCAAAATTGTGTTTACTTGTTAAGTTTCTTGTAATCTAATATTGATGACACCAAAATTCAGCTCAAAGTAAGAAAGCAATGTACCTATGCAACATATATTGTTTTAAATCACTCTCGCTAAATTTGTATTTTTCTTCAGTTCATAAATTATTTATAGTTTAGTATTAGCATGCGGTATATAGGTTTGTGTACATTTAAGTATGGATTGTTTATTATTAACATAATCATTGTTATTGCAAGAAAAAATACTAAATAGTTTTAGTAACTGTGATATAAGTTGGCGGCCTATAAATGAATATACAGGATGTGTAAGAATAATTCTAAGCCAGCAGTAACTGTAAAAATAGACTGGTTACAAATTTCCAGTGATAATGTGCACCAAACGTTATTTATATTTATAGTAATGATAAGCAAAACAAATATAATTAAATGGATATTGAAGTTCCATTGGTATTTCTAAAAATTAAGTACGTAGCTCATGAAATGCTGACAATATTAATTATAGTTTAAATGGTCTAGCAATATTCTTACACACCTTGTACCATATTATAATTGGCTCCAAAACAGTAGCTTCAGTTTAATCCAGAACAATTTTGAAAAATAGGATTTCCAGTTTACAGAATTTAACTGCAGTTACTATGTGGAGCATATTGTAAAATAAAACATTGTTCTTCATGTACGCAACATATAACAAAATAGATATCATCATACCTAGTAACGAATTGTATATTTTTCCAGTCTTTTACATGATTGTAACTTAAAGGAAATACACTGGTTTAAAGGCATTTCACATGTAGTTTTAATGTTTCATAAAAATTATCCTAGTGTTAAAAATTAACTATTTTCTAGAAAAATATGGTGGGCTCAGTTCATATTGTACTGTCTATCTAGAGCGTAGGACTACGACCTGCAGATAACAGAGTTGAAATGAGCTAGTCGAGTGTGGTTTCAAAGCATTTATTTAGTTTGTTTTACTCAGCACAGGTCTATGCTCTGAAAAGTTGCTTATATAATTTTTACAAATAACCCACAAAAACGACACAATTGTTAAAGTGTTGAGTTCATTCCACCGCAAAATATTCTTCGTTTATCTGAATAGATCTCGTTGAGAGTTTTAGAACAATACTATGTACAGTCATGTTGTGCTTACAGTTGCCAAGGTAGAGTGAGTGAAACGTGGTGGTACACCCAGAAATATTGCAATATCTCCCCTGCACATGGGGAGCGTATGTGCATGATGTAGTACTCAGCATGTGCATGCAGTAAATCGATAATATACATATTATCCATTTACTTGACATCCTCACCGTCAATGCCAAATTTTTAAAAAATATCTTGACTATACCTTCAAAATAATGTATTTTTTATTAGACTGTACATTAATTTAATTGTTAAAATCGTCGTCTGCGTTGATTGTTTATAACAAGTCTGTCCATTACATCTAAACTTACAACTAGAGGCGCTGCTATCGCGTGTCAATGGAATCTAAGATTCAGGGTTTAACACTGAGATTTGTAAGTTGTCAATCGATGTCGTTGTCAAATGTTTGGTTATACACATGTTATGACATTGTCAAATATTAAAGAGCCATTTTATTGCTCCTTTAATGTTAAATATAGAATGAATAGTAAGTTTAAAATAACTTTGTATATATTTTATAAACACAAAAAAACCATAAAAACTTTAGTGTCTTTCTACTCAGCGGTTTAGAATGCAAAGTATATAAGGTAAGATGGGGTAAGTGCAATAACGGGGTAAATACAATCACCGGTTGCTGTTCCAAAAGTATATGAAACTTTTGGTGTTTTCTGGCATAAAACAAATTGTTTGGGTACCCTTGATTAGATGCTATTATATTTTTATCAAATATTTCTACTTTACCGAACAAACCTGTCTTGTCATTTTGAGGTGTACTGACAGCTGGCATGTCTAGCGAAACCGGTGGACTTAGAAATTTTTTTTGTGGCTAAACCGTTTACCCAACTAAAATTTTGTAAGAGAGAAAATAGCTTCTAAATTAAAGTAACTATCCAGAAAGAAAAATTGGTAGTGATTATACAAGGGGTTAAAAAAATATGGATGGATAATTTTATGTGACGAAGTTTTTAACCCTAGAACGCATACATCTAACAAAGTTACATTAACGCATATGTGGTGTCGTATACGACACCACACCTTTTTTTGTTTAATGAGGCACTTTAAATTTACTATACGCCTTTTTTAATATCTGGATGTTAATTTGTACTGCATAGATGCATATTAAAGCCCAAAACGGAAGTTAAAGTTGTTAAAATATTTATTTATGAGTATGAATAAATTAATTATTAAATCTAAAGAACTGATCAGGTACTAATATCTACGTTAAACAGTTTTGACAAATAACCACAGTGTGATTTTTTTAAAAACTCAATTGTAGCAGGCCCTGGATAGGCTGAATCAGTTGGCAGTACTGAAGTGTATTGTTGGTGACACTGTCTGTGTCAAAACTGACGCAAAACCCAACCTGCTAACCTCGAATTTGACATAGACTTGCAGTGTCACCAACAATACCTTTCAGTATTGCCAAATGATTCAGGCTATCCAGAACCTGCTGCAATTGAGAGTTTTTAAAAAAATCACTTGGTAGTCGCTGTTCAGCACATAAATTACACTGCAGGTGATCAGGTTAGGTTTTGGGTCAGTTTTATCACACACTGACGGAAAACCTAACCTGCTAACCTCGAATTTGACATAGACTTACAGTGCCACCAACATATTATACATACGTTTGAACTTCCACAGCCTGCTGAGGAACAGTTTTTTTTGGTACTCGATATTTGCATCATAACCTCAAAAAGTTATTTAATGTCAATTGAAATTAGTTCTAATTATAAGGGTTGCCATCTCTGTTCCTTTTAGTAATTACAGTTAAAATATTATCGAGTGACTTTTGTAATATGTTATTTTGGTTGCCTGCTCCACTCTATCTCTTCGGCGGCTCAAGTATAATAGCTAACTGGGAATTCTATAAAGACAGTAGTGATAGCTATTTTAACAAATTCCACTTTGCATTACGTTACTATGAAAATTATGTACGTAAACTGACAGATAGCAAGTTGTTACCGACCAACACCTACCGAGAAAACTTGTTACGTGATTGCATAGATGGCGTCATATGCGACACCAAGTTAAGGTCACTATATCAATAAGGTACCGCCATTAGTGATTTTTTATATCTATCCTTGTCGCACAATTTTCTCCAATTGGGGATAAAAACACATAACCTAACATATTCCTCACTTTACAAGTGCCATTACACCAAAAAGAAAATCCCCAAAAACTAGTGTCCTCCCTATTGCACTTGGGAAATTTGTATTTGTTATCCTTATCTCACAATTTTCTCACATTCTCAAGCGAGGAATGGAATGGCGTTACCTTATTGATATAGTGACCTTACACCAAGTAACTAAAAAACTATTTATAAAGCTTGTAACCATTTTTGGAAATTAAAAATGAAAGGGATATATCAACAATAATCTGCTGGAGAGGTACTGAAAATATGAATATGATAATATAACAGCAAATCATTAAAAACTAGATGGTAAATAGGTGGTGTCTCATATGACGCCACCTATGCGTTCTAGGGTTAAACACCTTGTAATTTTCGAAATTAGGGTTTATTCTTCAAAAAGCTGTGGTTTACTGGTACAAACGCATGGCCAAAAAATGAATAAAATCTATCAAAGATTTTTCGACTTATTAGAAAAAAAAATTTAAAATTTGATCGTTTTTAAAGCCCTCTAGCGGCTAATCTAACCAACTTTGTATATAGGTAAGTTGAGTTAAATCATCATATTTTTGCTCAAGGAATACGTGGTTAACGAATTGACATCCGTTTTAGGGACACCCTGTATATACATATCTATAACAAAGTCCTTTTCACAGCTCGGTGGTTACTACACAAGGCGAGGAAATTTTTGACTGGGAAAGGGGTTATAGTCAACACCAATCTCAGTACTTGGGCAACGATTTCAAGAGCTATTAATGGTTTGTTGAAATAAAACCACTTGATGCTAAGGTCGACGTTTCGATATTTATTTGTATCTTTATCAAGACCTAAAGAGAGATGTACAGATAAGAAGCGTTGTTTGTACAATGTAATTAGTTAAGATCTTACCTAACAACTTGTGGTACAGAACCAGAAAGGCACATGTAGTTCACAAAACATGTGACCAATTGGTCCCTAGGGATTTGCCTCAGCGAGTAGCTTTAAGCACTTGGTTACAAAATAAAATAGTGACGAATCGAAGATTTTTATCCCAGGTGTTATTTACGGATGAAGCATGCTTTGTCCGAAATGCAAACATGAACTTTCACAATAATCACGTGTGAGCTTAAGAAAACCCACAGGCTATAATTGAAAACAATTGTCTGTAAATGTTTGGGTTGAATTTGTACGCGATTTTTTAATTGGACTTTATTTTCCTCTTCCTACACTTATTGCTAACCAGATTCGGTAAAAAAATCGTAACGACACAAACCCTCACAGTTAGGATGGTCTATCTACAAAAAATTTCCAAGAAATTTTGTTGTCTTGGTTACGACTTGCGAACTAATTTTTCTATTGGTCATTAATGAGTGTCGTACGATTTTCAATGCAAATACCTAAAAACGTATTACAGGATTTTGCCCTAATCAACCCCTGTACAAATCTGGATTCGGGGTGAATTAACGAACTCTTCGTATCTTCTATGTTTATTGAGTTAGAACATTTTTTTGGCATGTAGATGTATTTTTAAAATTTTTACAAATGCGTCGAAGGGTTTTCTAATATTAACCCTAAAGGGGTAAAAAAGAGGCAAAACTGAAAAGGGTAGCGTGTTAAAATGATTGATTTTTTCTTATAGGTGAATTTTAGAATGAAATGAGGTGGAAGGTTTTTAAATATATTTCCCACAAGGGGATGAAACGGGTATTCCACTATAATCTATATGTATAAAAGGTAAAGCACCAACTCAACAACGCAGATCCGTAGTAAGCCTTTGTACCAGGAACTTGAAATTTGCCAAGAAGAGTCCTTTAGTTACGTAGCGAAGTGGTAGGAAAGGAGTTTTCGAAATTCCACCCCTAAAGGGAAGGAAAGAGGTAAAATGTCTTTTCTCAATTTCTCTTAAGGTCCTATAATATATCGATTTGGTTTTTACTTAGAAAGGTTACCTATACAACTTCCTAAAAACGTAATTCAGGATTGCGCACAAATCAACTCAAGGTGCGATTTTGGATTGGGAGCCTTTTACCTACCTTTTTATAGAACCTTTCGTATTTTCTGTGGTTATTGAATCAGACCATGGTTTTTGGTCGTATGTGTGTTTTTTAAATCTTTAAAAAGCGGTTGAAAGTTTTCATTCTAAATTTCATTGTGTATGGAGTAAAAATGGGGTAAAAGTAAAAAAAAATAAAAAAGAGGTTAAAGTTATTGATTTTTTTCTGTGTGTTCAGTTTAGAATAAAATAGAGGGATTTCCGAAATGGTGGAAACTGGTATGTTGCTACAATTTATGAATACAACATTTAATAAGTACATTTATTATTTTTATTCTCAGCAGTAATACTTAAGTACTTCGATATTATCGAGTTATATGTCGATAACTTGTTGCACAATAATAAAAGAGTGTCAGTTTGACAGGTTAAATAGTCCGACCGCGTTAGCGGGAGGATTATTCTCTCAAACTGACACGATTTGTTATTGTGCAGGAAGTTTGAGACGTATAACCTGTTCGAAGTACGCATTGTATTCGATTTGATTACTTTTTGAGTAAATTTTAATATTAGGAACAACTAATAAATATTTTATTGGCAGCTCGATTTGTTTGTATTAACCTAGCTGAAAGTCATCTCCATGTAAACAGCATCAAGTTGACAAAAGTTATGTATTGCGTTGCCTAGTGAAGTTACTATAGTAAAACCGATTTTGTATAATCGAAATTATACAAGATACCTTAACTAAATCCAGCCTTCTGATTGGTTGAAAACTCTACGAAAAAAATAATCACTTACAATACCAGTCAAAGTTATGTCGACTATTTTTGCGGTGGTGTCACGAATGTCCATTGCGCTTTGGTACTATTAGGACGAGTGTGCTAGCACAAGTCCTAATCCCAAGCGCAATGGACATGAGCAGTGATACCACCGCAAAAATAATCTACTTAACTTTGACTAAGAATGGTATTCGAGAGACTATTTAATGAACCAAACTACTTTTTCAAATTAGTTTTCAGTAAATCTAGCAACAAACTACGCAGTTTCTATAGTAACAGAACACTAATATTGAGTTTTTCTAATAAAAATCGCATTTGTTAAAAATAGTCGCTTGAATACCTTCTAGGAAGATATATCCACTGATATTTTTTTGATTGGTCAAGAAACGTCAGAATTCTGGATTTTCATTGGTTACTTTGTGACAGATGACAGGTGAATTGAATAGTCAAGGGTAATACCACAAGCAGTGGATATATTTTTGACAAATATTTTGTCGTTTCCATGTAAATTATTGCGTTTAAATTTCACGATACAAAATCACATCAAAAATGTCACGAGCCGAAGGCGAGTGACATTTAAATGTGATTTTGTTGAGTGAAATTTGCAATAATTTCTATGGAAATGGGAAAATATTTTAAAAAAATACTAGCGGACCCGACAGACGTTGTCCTGCCCGCTGCTTGCTATTAGAGGACCCGACAGACGTCCTACCCGGTGCCTGCTATTAGCGGACCCGACAGACGTAGTCCTGCCCGCTGCGTGCTATTAGAGGGTTCAGCAAACGTTTTTTTGATTTTCGAATTTTCGATTTTTTCATTTTAAAACATGTTGGGGGGTGGTAGGGGGGGGGGTGAAATTTTGGGGTTATATGTTCTGATATGCAAAAAATCTATAAAAAATTAAAACAAAGAAATTCGTCAAAAATTTAAAAAAATCCTAGAACCCGATTGCAGCGCCACCTACCCAGTCCAATTGTAAATCTAAACCATCCAGGGACCCACTCAAACACACACAAAAAATTTCATCAAAATCGATCCAGCCGTTTAGGAGGAGTTCAGTGACATACACACGTACAGAAGAATTATATATATAAAGATATCCACTTCGAGTGGTATTTGGGACGACTATTTAACAATATTAATACATAACGATTAACATTATTGAGAAATAATCCAACAATTAATATAATTATTCATTCTCAATTAAATTCAGTGGAATACGGAATACAGCATTTTAAAATTTTTAAAACAAGCCACACAGTTTGTTGCGGTTTAGTGTTACGTAACCTAGCGATATAACTAAGGACAGAACATCGTTGCTAAGCGATACTTTGCAACAAGGCTATTTATTTTGTGAGTACATACATTGTTTTGTGAATATTTTGCATGATGCCCAATATTCAGTGATATACTGCTGTTATTGGTTGAAAAAAGCAAATGTCTGCAATGTGATTGGCTTATATGTTATAGTGTTGAATAGTCATTGTTATACTAAACCTATAGTTTTATCAATCTATACAGGGAGAACGACAAGTACAGGGACATCAACAATGATTTCAAACCACGTGACCACATTTTTGAATTTAGCACCAATATAATTTTGTTTCCACTAGTGGCAGCACTGAAACACCTGAGCATATATCTAATACTTACTATATTGCTAGCGGCTATGAGTGGGAAACTCACCAAGGAAGTGAGACAGACAACCAACTCTTCAATGTATAATGGTGAGCTGTGCGCAAGCGCGGCGGCGTCGTCCGCCCAATGGGGAAGTGGTCGAGTTTAAAATTCGCTTCTAAAGGCGGAGTTCGAATTCTCACGCATGCGCACGAGACGCGTTATACTCTAAGTGAGACTATGTCGGCGCCGCGCGCCGTAATGTTTTCTGACGTTTCCAGGCCCTATTAGCAATATATGTGTATTATAGATATGCACCTGAGCGTTTTCGTAAACAACACTTGTAATATTCCTTGACGTTCGTGTGCACCTTGTAATGAATGCATTTCATTAAAATCTGTTAAAAATTGTTGTTTTCTTTGTGTGCATTTAGTGCACATTGAACAAAATTTTAAAAATGTAATACCAAAACTATTCTGTGAGTTTCTAATTTACTTCAGTTTCACCATCATTAAGAGACCTCACCAGACATGCTTAACGTTACGCCACTGGAAAATTTAAATTTTAAAAGTGTCGCCAACTGCCACGCCTCGTGTATAATGTGTTGCCTATATGGCGGGATCACGTGGTTTGAAATAATTGTTGATATCCCTGTATATACACATTTCCAGGGGATACGTGAAGCATAAAAGGATTATGGAGAACTCTTTTCGAAAGAATATTGTTTCGTTTTTTCCTGCAATATTGTTTTTAGTCCGGTCGGCAGGTACATAATGAGAGGGGTTACCTGGACATAATTCCCAAGTTAATGAAATTTTGGGATATCGTTTGGGGATGGTATGGGTTGTAGAACCTGAGTTTTCGACCTCGAGGACCCTGTGCTCACTCAGGGAGGGCCGAAAAACCTCGAAATTTTCGGACTTTTTTCGGTTTTTTGCTTATATCTTCTGAAGCATGCGCTTTTAGAGACAAACGCTCTTATACAAAGTTGTAGAACATTACATTTCCTTCAATTTTAATTGGTCAAAATTATCTGTTGACTCAATACTTACCGAGATACGGCAGTTTAAATATGGAACAAAATGTAAAAGGACTAGAAAAATGCAGGTTTTTGCCTCATAACTTTCATTTTTCAACATATCTATGTGTATACTATACATAGTTATTATTCTATATTTTAAACTAGCACACCCGACAGACGTTATCCTGTCCAAATTTCAATAAATTTACTTCTGATCGTTTTGTGAATTTGTGAAGAGCTATTGGAAATGTGTAAACAAAGTAAAAAGGAGAAAAAAAAACGTATTTCTGAGTGATCATTGTATCTATTAACGATTGTGGCCATGGATATTCAATTTCAAGAGGAGTCAACAGTGTTGATAAGATTCTGTTTGGACATGCTTATGCCAGGGCTGTACGTGCACATAGCCTTGCTTCCGTTGCTTTAGGTGGTTTGATAATTGAAGTAATGAGATAAAAAGAGGCAGACTTGTTTGCACTGGATACAGTGGTTGATTCTTCCAGCCAACCCGCGATAGGTTCTGAGGATCCAGCATTACAAGCTGTGGCTGCTAAATTTGCACAAGTGCTGAAGAATATTAAGGAAAGAGGGCCAACTGCTGTACTGTGGATCCAATGTTTTCGTATGTGTGCCCTTATGAAAATTTTTATCAGAGCCGAACGTGCAGGAGACTGGAACCTCCACCTTGACTCAATCAGAGAAATGATCCCATACTTTCATGCAGCGTGCCATTTGAACTACGCCAAGAGTGCACATTTGTACTACCCAAGATATGATCAACTTGAAAGACAAGATGGATCCTGAAGAATATGAAAAGTTTACCACCAAGGGCTACTTTGCTATTCGCCGAACAGATAAATTCTGATCAGGCATCTGGTCGGATATGACCATAGAGCAGGTCCTAATACGAGCCATGCAGAGTTATGGCGGGCTGACTCGTGGTCGTGGTGTTTGTGACAGTGTGCTCTCTCGATGGATAGTGGGAATGCTATGCCTCCAAAGTATCAATGAGCAGATGGAAGTGTTCACCGGAGTTCGCCCAGAGACCACTGAGCAGCACGTAGATATGAGGCCTTCCCGCGCTGCTAGGGATAATATTGATATAAAGAAACTTAATGATTGGTTGGCTGACCACCCACCACTCTTAAATACGCAAGATCTAATGTCAATTGGCACAGGGGCCGTTGCTCCTGATGGGGTGAACTGCTGCTTAGCGCGAACTGTTGGCATCACAGCATGAAGACCTGTTTGGAATAAGACAATTTTCAAGACCTGAAGTTGAAGCGGAAGGATAAGGTGGTTAGTTTAGCATCCGTTTCCTATTCTCTAAAAATTAAAAACAAGACGTTCACAGTAGACTCTCTGACTCTATTTCAACGGATTTGCATTAGTACCAAACAGTCAGATACATACATAGTATGTATGCTACACATATATATGCTGAAAAATGAAAGTATGCGGCAGAAACCTGGATTTTTCTCGTTTTTCTTACATTTTGAGAAATGTTTTCCATCTTTCAACTGCTGTATCTCAGTAAATTTTGAGTCAACAAATAATTTGGACCAATCAAAATTGAAGGACAACTTTGTATAAAAATGTTTTTCTCGAAAAATACATGGTTCAGAAGATATAAGCAAAAAACCGAAAAAAAGTCCGAAAATGTTTAGGTTTTTTGGCCCTCCCCGAGTTAGCACAGGGTCCTCGAGGTCGAAAACTCAGATTCTACACTCCATACCATCCCCAAACAATATCCCAAAATTTCATTAACTTGGGAATTGTGTCCAGGTAGAAAGTATCTGCCGACCGGACTATTTGCAACGTTTGTTCGTTTAGAGTATTGAGTGAGAAGGATGGGAGCATTCTAGAATTCGTTTAAGATTTTGAAGAAAAAACATTTGTAGTCCGTACGAAGAACTGGTATCTTGCTAATGTCAAAATAAATGTGTACACAAAATTTCAGCTCACTTAGATTTTTTCAGCATATGCTGCTTTTTCCGGCTAATGCAACTGAACTATAGTTCTTTGCATAGTGATCGTGAAAGTCGTCTTTTTTAAACGAAAGCTCGTATTGAAAGTTCCACTTTTTTTAACCCAAAAATCGTGAATAAAAATACACTTTTTTAACTATTTTATTGAAATGTCAATTTGACAGTTGTCAATTCTGAAGTCTTTTTCTACTAAATTTCGACCAAGAGATCACTATGAAAAAAAAAACTACGCATAAAACACGTTTTGAAAGTCCTCTTTTTCATTCATTTGTATGATTACCTCGGGCTTCGCCCTCGTTATCAAACTGCAAATTCATGAAAAAATGTATGACTTTCAAAACTAGTTGTACAAATTACTATTCTTTAATATAATGCAAGAAAATGCCTTCTAATTATTTTTTTCTTGGACGTTTATCGAAAGTAAACAAAAGTTGTGTGTCATCAACATAAAGATGGTATTCACAGTTATCCAAACAACTTTTCAAATTAAAAGTATACAAAATGTATAATAATGGTCCAAGGATAGATCCTTGAGGTACACCTTATACAATAGGTAGGGGATGCGATGTGTGTTCTTTTAATATAACAGTTTGGGTACGATTAGTTAAATATTTATTAATTAATTCAACGGAGTTATCATTAAAGCTCATAAATTTCAGTATTGCCAATAGTACTTTATGACATATCAATCATAGCAAGAAGACACAATTTGTTGTTATCCACAGCTTTCATTATTGTATCGGTAATATGGAGAAGTGCTGTTCTGCAGCTATGATTTGGTCTGAAGCCTGACTGTAATTCTGGCAATATTTTATGCTGCTCCACATATAAACGAATTTTTTCGGCCATAACCTTTTCTGGGTTAAGGCTCACGTGTGTGTATGATTTTTACCATTGATTCGATTCTATATTGCTTATATTATTTGTCTGATTATTTATGTCTTGTTGGTTTTATGCTAAAAGCTCCTTTTCTGGGTTAAGGCTCACGTGTGTGTATGATTTTTACCATTGATTCGATTCTATATTGCTTATATTATTTGTCTGATTATTTATGTCTTGTTGGTTTTATGCTAAAAGCTATGTTGAACTTTTAGTTCCTGAATAAAGGAGTCTTGTGAAATGACGAGGTCTTGGCTTTACTCTCTCGCTCTCCGGATGGTAACATTACTTCCTACCATGGCCGTGCTTCATATACAGTGACCGCCAAAAAGTGGGCATCATATGGGAAAGTTTTTTATTTTTGATTTTTCAAAAAAACTTTACAACAATAATTTGTGCTTGTCTAAAATCCTATTTAGCCTCTATCATATACAATATGTCCCCGGATTGGGTTACAAAGAGAGAAACAAACTTTATTTTTGACTTTTCAAAAAAAATCGCTCCCTATAAAAAACCCTGCTTGTTCTTAAACTAAAAATGCACTTGCCGAAATTTAAATATCCCCTTTTGTGTACCGGGCAGGTTCGAAAATATGGAAATACCTCAAGAATAAAGTACCTACAGTTGTGAAGAGATTCTTCTTTATCCAGTTAACATGTTCTAAACAATCTCCTCATTTAACTGTAAAAGAACATTTACAAGAGTTTTGTAACAGTAATTTATTAACAGGGCTAGATAGTTTTTAGAAGCCATATAAATAGATATTATAATTGAAAAATATTTTCCCTAAAATGCGCCTTATATCAAAAACGTAAAAATTATGGGAACATAATTATTACTTTTCGGTAAATAATAAAAAATCTAAAGTAGTAATTAACATTTTATATTATTTTTTTCCAAGTCTTCACATAAAAAAAATAATTTTAAAATGAAATTTCGAAAAATATTTAAAAATTGAAAAATAAAATTTTAGCTAAAGTTAAAACATAGTTGTTTTCTGGCTTTGAGATTGTTTAGTTAGCTAAAACTAACACACTCTAAAAAAATCTCATTAATATCTTACTTAATTTTCGAAAAGTTGCACTTTTTGCACAATTTCGAAAAACGCCATTTTCTAAATAAGTAAAAATCACTCAGTATATATGATAGGGACTAAACAGGTTTTTAGACAAGCACAAATTATTGCCGTAAATAGTACCTATATTACGCAACAAGCTTAGAAAAGTGATGAAGTATGGCTGGTGTAACTACGAGCGTCAGCCAGTACTTAAACGGCCATATTGGCCGTGTTGCGTATTACTATTTTATCGCATTTCATAAAAAATTTAAAATATTAAATTTTTACATGAAAGTGACACTATATTTCAAAACATAAACAAACTGAGCAGAAATCGTTTCTATGTAATAAACCACAATAAGCAGCTCCAGTTGATGTTATGCGTTTGGCAGTACTGAAGTGTATCGTTGGTGGCACTGTAAGTCTAGTTAGTCAATTTAACAGTGCCACCAACACTTCAGTACTGCCAAACGTAAAACGAGTGGCCGTTGCTATGCAGAAAAGTGTTGCTAATGCAGAAAAGTACCACATTTCAAACGATTTTGAATGTAGAAATATAGTAGGTACATTACCAAATGAAATGCAATAAAAGTTTTTTTGAAAAATCATTTTTTTTCCATATGATTCTGACTTTTTGGCGGTCACTATATAATTTGAAATTTTATGTGGTACCTGAAGATTAATTTATAAATATTGAATTTAGTTATTTTTTAAGAAGTACTTACGTCATTCCATGTATCCAGGTGTAAGACTGATAACTAGATAACTAGATAACTATATATAATTCTTCTGTACGTGTGTATGTCACTGAACTCCTCCTAAACGGCTCGCTGGACCGATTTTAATGAAATTTTGTGTGTGTGTTTTAGTGGGTCCCTGGATGGTTTAGATTCACAATTGGACCCGGTAGGTGGCGCTGGCTAGCAATATATGTGTATTATTAGCGAACCCGACAGATGTTGTCCTGCCCGAACGTTGGTTTGCCTGCTCCTAGCGAGTTCAGCAAACGTTTTTTCGATATTCGAATTTTCGACTTTTTTCATTTTAAAAAATATTGGGGGGGGGGTGAAATTTTCGGGTTATATGTTCTGATATGCGAGAAATCTTAAAAAAGAAATTAAAAATTTTCTTCAAAAAATTATTTAAAAATTGTCTAGAACCCGACGGATATTTAGGTTGCAAAAAACTTAAAATAGGTGCTATTTTAGGTTAGAAAAATCCATATTTAGGTCGCAAAAATTGTCAAAGCAGGTACCGATTTTAGGATAAAAATTTATATATTTTTTAAATAATTTAGAATCAAGTCAAGTCAGGTTCTTAAATTGATTTGTCATAAAAATAAAAACTATGTACAACATAAACAAACCCAATGTAGTATAATTTAAAAAAACAAGTTATTTATTTTATAACATAAAATAAAATAAAAAATATAATAGTAAACCTCTAACTGAATATAATTTTTATATTTAAAGCAAATTAAAAAGCAAAATTCACAGAATTTTTAACATTTTACAATTACTGAATTATGCAAATTATATATTGCTCTAAGTTTACAGTTATAAAATTTGTTTTCTTATCAGTAAGTATATTTGTTAACTGGGAAAATGAACGTTCAGTATCGCATAATGTTATAGGTGCACACTTATAGGAGATACGGTTATAGCAAAGAGCATATAATTAGATGTTCTTTGGTTATAGTCAAACTCAATATCATGTTCAAAGCTCTCAACACAAAGTAAATTCTTAATTGTACTTAAGAGACGGTAGCCCAGACTTTTATTTAATACAGAATTGAGTTTCTCTAAAGCAATTTTTGCCACATTTCCAGTAGCTTTCTCTAGCGTGTCATGCACATTTTCGATTATTTGCAAAGAGTCTGTAAGAGATAACCCTATTCTTTCCAGTTTTGTTATAGCAATGACTATATGTTGAAAAAGCGATTTAATATACAGTAGATCATACTTAATATTCCATTTTTTTATAAGATTCTGAGCATTGCCAGTGCATTTGGCGTCTTTGAGGTCAGAATTAAGAACTACATAAAAATAAAATAATGGTAGCACTACACAATTTTACTCACACGCTGAAGACACACGATGAAAATATAAACAGCAGTTTATTGTGTTGCTTATGTATGTCTTATATTAATTCTGTAAATGCAAAAAATACTATTCTATACTGTTACGTTTAGATTACGCCGCCTTTTTAAATTCGAATTCGAATGGTATTTCCCGCGCGTTGCGCGGCTGGTTTGCACTTGGCTGCGATAACCTCGATGCGCTTTTATCTTGGAAATGCCCATTGTGGCCTTCGACGCGTTCTTTTCCGCTCGCAGCTTTAAAAACAAGCAGTATGGCGGTTTAGCAGCTCAAGAGCTTTTGGGGATGTTTAATAAGGCTATTGGTTAGTTTTGCGTATTGGTGAAATGCAAGCCTTCACGTTCTCGTGTCTTTGATGCCCCGAGCTCACGAGAGAAAGTTTTCCTACGCCTTGTGCGGATTTTTTTTTAATTGCAACCACGAGCTTTTCCATGTGCCCGAATCGTTATTTGGGGTGAGTAATTAAACGCGCTAGGGCTCCCTGTAGTTGTGTATTCTATCGTTGGACTCCTATTTCTCTTTTCACAACAAGCAGTGCCAGGCATTAAACGCCGGTTTAATTCACGTAAGCCAGTGAAATTTTGGGCCCAATCGCCGCTCCGAATCAGGTGCGACGCTCGATTGTTCCCCGTATCCACGGCGACCGCTGTAGGCGTTTTGCGAGCCGACGGTTTTGAACCTTTGCGGAGCAGCTTTCCTCTTGTTGCCAGCGCCTACCTAGGGCATAAAGCTAACATTCCACCAAATCCGGCGCCGTACGGACGGATCAACGTAACGTCTTAATACGACGCCGTATGCATTGTGACTTCTGTGTTTACTTATGTACTTAATTCCACTCAATACGGCGCAGCAAAATTAATACTGTACGGCAAATGCAGCACTGCATAAAATAAAATTGGTATCAGTTGTCCGGAAAAATGCATTATTATAGTACTAGTAGCCAGCCTATAATTCATAGTTCTTTAGCTAAACCCTCTTTCAATCTGTTCTTTAATTTAAAAATGTTTTTATTGATACGGAAATAGACATTGAAAATATTTTTCACGATATAACTTCAGTTCTTGATAAAGTGGGTGCTTCCAATATTTTACACGCCATTTTCTTGTTCTTTTTAGTAGCAATAAAAATAAAGTTCCTCTAGCAACTTTCGATAATGACACCTTTATAGAAAGAATGAAGTATGCATTGAATATTTTAATAACTGCAGTAATGCAATATTTGCCGCATGCAGTGGAATGACTAAATGCGGTATTCTACCGTACGTCATAAAACGTATCGCCGTATACGGCGATGCAGTGAACGGGGCTGTGCTTGGTGAAATGTTAGCTTAAGAAGGACCCGTTTGGGGGTGGTTTTATCTCCTGGTTTGGCATCCCAACCTCGCTGGCGCGGTGCAGATCGCTCTGAAAAACACCAGCTACGGCCGCACGAATTTATTGGCTGAGAGCCCGAAACCGCGTTTAAGTTTCCTCCAAGACTGAGCCCAGGAAGTTCTGCGGAGTTATAATTCGCTGTACTTCAAATATCAAATCTTGTTCCGCGCAAGAATACCGACTTTGGTTTTCCCGAAATTCACTTGTAATCGCTCCCCTTCAGCTGGCAGCTGTTTCTTCGCGTAGCTGTCATTCGATTTCTACATTCCATTGAAGCAACTTGCTTCCAAGAAGGCATTTTTGCGTGCTGTTTGCACCGAAGTGATTTAACTTCGTTTGAGAGCTGATAACTGAAATCAGGTATGATTGCACTGCCTTGTGTGGTATTCAAATAGTAATTTTCCCTTTTCTTCAATCTGGGCGCTTTTAAATGACAGTTTGAATCCATCAATTCATTCTGAAAACCAGCCGCGCCGATATCGATTTAGTCAAATTAGTTCAACCTCAATCATTCCCACCTGGAATTAATTGCTGCTTCAAACACGGGACACGAAGACAACCCTGGGGGGTAGTTCCGACAGCATTCTGGACCAGTTTATTTTCTGCATGTAACAGACTTTTTATAATCCAGGTTAGTTCTTATTGCAACGTTTATCGCTCACACCGGCCACAGAAGTGATTTTGGTTCGGCTGATTACAACGGCTCTTCGTCACAAATAATAAATATTATAAATTTAATTGCTAATGGTTGCAATATTTAAAATTTATTCTATTATAGAACTTTCATTTTAATGTTTATTAAGCAATTTCTGTAAAAGGTGCCTACACGCCGTTTGCAATTTGAAACCGAGCTAACGGTTAAAACATATGACTGTGGTAAGCTTACCCCACGATTGAATTGTGTTTCAAATTTAATCTGAGAACTCAAAAGGTGTTCACTTTTTTCTATCGTGCGTGCTGCATTTTTAAGCATAATTACAGTACTGTATTATACATATTGATTCTATTAAAATCAATTTAAAGATTTATTACTGATGTTGCAAGACAACTATTAATTGATTATTAAATAAACTTTAGTTGTTTGTTATCACTCTATTCTTTACTTGAAATCTGTAGGTTTCTGGTGCCCTGTGTTTTTTATTAAAAGAGCTTGCAGAAGTACAGCTGATGATTAGAATCTACGACCCAAGGCCGCCGAAATTTGAGTTAGCTAGGGCCATCGCGGTACGTAAAGAGTTTTCAGAGCTGCCGTGGTGTATAAACGGAAGGGGGGTTGATCTGCGATTTTTACCACCTTTGATTATTATTAGTAATTAATCGCGGGTCGGCTTCTTTATTGTTTCACAACTCATTGTAATACCTGTTTATATACCTGTACTGTGATATTTTCCCGAAATTATATGATTTTTATGGCAGTAAACAGAGTGAGTTTAGTTACGGTTGATTACTTCGTTTAGAGCTATCTTCAGGAAGTGTAATATTGTGCTGAGTATTGAGTTTACAAATGCTCGTTAGAACACCGGGGTGCATTCGCCGTTATTTCAAAATTTGTTGGCGCTCTGGGCATTTAATTACTGTTCTACCGTTTCATTCTTAAAAAGCTACACGCCTCCGATCGCTGAGCTGGCGGCCGGCTTTTGCACCTAAGTGTACCTGATTGTAATTTCTTTTCTTTGGAAGATGGCTCAGAAAATTATGTAATAATTAGGTAACAATACTTTAAAAATTTAAAAAACTTTTAGGCAGGTTAACACTTTAAGTAGGTGCGAAATGCAAAAAATAGCAGCAAATAGGGCGTTAGGTCTTATAATCTCTAAAATAGGTATTTTAGGTGATAGCAAATAGGCGTCAAAATGCATAGTTTTTATTGAAATGAATTTATATGTACCTAAAAGTGATGTGTCTAAAAAACTCATGAAAGGTTGAAAACCTAAAATCCGCTCTCTACTGATAACAAGTATTTTTCTTGATGGAATAAAATAGTAGTTTCTATTGCAAACTTTCTTATATGTTTCGTTTATTAGCAAAAATGATGTAAAAGCAAAAATATATATTTTACAATTATTTCCATATGAAAAATACTGGAAACTAATCTTCAATTTTTAATACGCACAAGGCATTCGATGTAATGGGCGACCGTTTCGAAACACGTAATGCGTTACATCGAATATAAAGTAAAAAATTGGAATAGGTTGATGGCACATGACGGTGCCTGCACGAGTTTTCAGTTTATTAGTGAATTGTATTATTGAAAAATATACAAAATTCTGAATAAATATTCTTGTAAATGTTGATATAAAAAGCAAAGTCACTTTCAAAATGTGGTTTGACGAAGCAGAAGAACTCTTTAAGGGGTATTTTCCCTATTACTTATTAATAGTATTGCAGATGTTCATTATTATTTCTCCAATAAATCCTGTAACGGCAGCCTACGAGTTTCCTGTTTATAGAATGCAGCATTATGATCTTCATGGAGTTGCTCATGGTAATAACATAAATGTAACTTAAGATTGGCACATTTATCAAACAAGGTTATGTTAACTATTTTCTTAAAACGCTTGATTACTTAATGGGAACTGCAGTATAACTGGTCAAAAAGGTTGCAGGAGTGCATCAGTGAACTTGGAGGCACGTTCGCTGCAAAGTTGGAGTACAGCAAGGCACTGTGTAGTGGCAAGAGCACAGGACCTAACCGTAGATCACTTTCGCAATATAAGAACCAAAGCTGGTGCATTGGTGATTGTTCTACCCGAAAACATATCATCTCTGTCTTTTGAGCAGAAACAAGTATGTAGAGTGCTTCAAAGTAATATATATATATCATGCCGTCTTACATAATACATGGCTTATAGCATTTGATGCTGTTGGAAGATGCAATGCTAGCACAAGAAATCTCAGTCCCGGTGTACTTCCTGGATTGGACTAGTGACCTTGAAAAAATACTGACAGAAATTTCAAATAGCGTGTCGACAGATGATAAAGCCAAATCCGCTACAGAAGCGTTGTTTAGCTCAGTTGCAGCAAATGGTTACCAAATTGTGATTAATCCTCGTAACCCCAACGCTAAGCAAGATGTGAAAGTTGCCACACTTCAGGGAAATTTGGCTGGACACACGCATGATGGAAAAACACCCACTATTGCTATTGTAGCGCACTATGATAGCTTTGGAATTGCTCCAGTTAGTTTGTAAAATTGTTATGCTGATCAAACAGTGATGGTTTCATATTGCAGGAGCTATCATTTGGTGCAGATTCAAATGCTTCTGGAGTTGCAATGCTCTTGGAAATAATGCGACTTTTCTCATTATTATACGCTGATGCTAAGACTCACGGTAGATTTAATATAATTTTTTTGCTGAGTGGCGGAGGAAAATTAAATTATCAGGGTAGTAAAAAATGGTTGGAAGATCAACTGGATTCCTTAGATGGTTCTATTATACAAGTACAAGTATAAAATATGATATTTTTATAAACTAATGCTAATTTTTCAGGATGCATCATATGTGATGTGTCTGGACACAATGGCAGCCACTGATTCATTGTATATGCACGTTTCAAAGCCACCAAAAGAAGGTTCCCCACCTTCTATTTTCTATAAGGAATTAAAATCAGCTGCGGATCGTTACTCCAGTATTACCATTGACGGTGTACACAAGAAAATTAATTTAGCTGATGATCTATTAGCATGGGAACACGAGCGATACAGTATAAGACGACTTCCTGCATTTACGTTGTCGTCTCTTAAAAGCCACCGGGACTTACTTAGAGGAACAGTAACAGACACATATAAAAGCTTTGATTTAGACAAACTGGTACAAAATACACATTTAGTAGCCGAAGCTTTGGCCAGTCATATTTATAATGTGTCTGGTGGGGAACTTTTTAGAGGAACGCTGGTATGTATTCATGTACATAACTGCGAAATTAAATAAAAAACTCCTTTGTACAGAAAGTAGAGAAGTCCTATTTGGAGGCATGGATGGAATTCCTTAGTTCCCAGCCTCGTTCAGCACAGCTGTTGTGTAATAAAGATAACCCACTAGTCAGTTTCCTAAAGGACGGGTTTGTTAAATACCTTAGGGATGTTCGCCTGAGCTATGCCACGCCTGACAAACGGGACCCTGATTTTATGTTCTATGAAGTTACCAAAGCAACTGTTAACGTGTACAGGTACGCAGCCGCTTGAATTTTTGTTAATAATATTTTTAAAATTATTTTTTTAGTGTGAAACCTGCAGTATTTGATCTCATATTAACGTTAGTCATAATCATGTACTTAGGTGGAGTCTATTTAGTGATACAAAATTTCACAAGCTTCTACAATTTGGCTTGCACCATAACATCTAAGAAGACGAAAGTTAACTGAGAATCGAGTCAAAGCAGTTTGCCAAATATTTATTAGTATCCTCATTGTTACTTTCATTGTTTTGTTAATCATTTGTAGATGTAGATAGTGCTGGCAGTAAAATCTGCAGTGTACGGGAGGAATCAGGGCTTACTATTATGTTGGGGTAAGGTGTAGTTCAATTTCTGTGATGGAGTAAAAGTGCTTCGAATGCGTGAATATCAGTTTCAAGGGTATGTTAGATACAATTCATCTTTTCTTTTTTCAGTTATGTCGAGGAAGATAAATGTTGTTTTAGTTACTTTTGTAGATATTTTTTCACCGACATAGTTTTATCCATTAGCTAGTATATAACTTATAACAATCATTTATTGATTTTTTTTTTTTAAGATTTAAATCGCAATTATGTACAAAGTGACTATGTCGCCACTCCAGTGTCTATGGTATATCTAACAAACTGATGTTTAAGTACTCTTAAGGAGTTTAATACGAGCACTATAATTTTCATGTTTAATAAATTAGCAATAAATAAATATTTGTTATGTAAACAGTATTTTATTACTTTGTTAGAAAATATAAATTAATTTGGAAAGTAAGTTTTTAAATAGAAACTTGGCCATAGTTATTTTCATGACAAGCGTCGAAAGTAGCAAATATCGTGCGAGTGTTGATTAGACAAACGAGGGCGTAGCGAAGCGAAACTCAAGTGGATCTAAAACATGAGCACAGATTTTTGCACTTTCGGGCGAGTTATGAACACTATTTTTTAGACGACCACTCAAAGTAAATTCTATTTTTAAGAATTGTTTTTATTTCGTTTGCAAAATTGATCGTTATATTATTATTGGTACAATTATAAAAAATTTGAGCTTGTTGGAAGCAGAGCAACGAATAAAGCAAAAGCGTCTGTACTCTGTATTATTTGAATCACGGTCTGCTTAATTGTGTGACAAACGTCAAAGTGACGTTTGTCACACAATTAAGCAGGCCGTGATGTGAATAACTTTGTGCCGTTACGATATGACTAGCACGATATAACATCGTGCTAGTGTATGAAATTGTCAACTTTCTGTAGTAGGCTGCTGTCGCGATAATGTTACTTTCATACGTGGTCGTCTAAAAAAACATTTTCCTCTCTAGAATTTTTGTGTAGATACTGACTATGGGGAATCACTTTAGGGGTATTTGGGTCTTCTCATACCGAACTGCATCAATGACTACATTTACACGGTAATTTAACGCTGGTGTTATTTAAACCGTTGTTATTAAAACTCGTGTAAAGCGTGCGTTTACACAAGAGATGTTGTACAGGCGTTAAAGTGTATGTCGGTGTTATCTAAAACCTCGTCGCAGTGTGACCAACTGCTTCGAGATTTTCCATTTGTAACTCTGTCAGATGCTGTCTGTTATTATAAAATAAATTATAAGCATAACCGCTATAACCTACAAGATTAATAACACAGCTGATACAATTCAACGGAGTGACGTTGGTGTGGTTGACAACTGCGACTCAGAACAACCAACCGTCTTTACAATTATGTTGGTAGTCCTGTTTCAAAACGGGTGTAAGTCGAAAGTATCCATTTACACGGATATTTTACACCCGCTTACTAACGTCACGCCTCTTGGCAAAGTGGTGTAGCGTTAGTAAACCGGTTCTAGTAAAACCAGCGTTAAACCCCATTTACACTACAATTTACACCGGTGTTAACAACAACCGATGTTGTAACACCGGTGTTAGCGGACCGTGTAAATGTAGTCACAGTGAAACTCAAGTCTGTATCATCGTTCTAAACCTTCTTCATCCCCGTAAATAAGTCTCTCCCCCCCCCCCCCGATATCTTCCTCCCTGGAACTTTTGAGTAGATACTGACTATGGGGATCACTTATGAGTAAGAAGGAAATGTTGTCTGTGAAGATGATAAGATTGTAACGATTACTAATTTATGCAACTTGATTTTATACACAAGATCGACTTTACGGTATTGTTTACCATCTGGAGGTAGCTCTGGCCGAGGGTTTGTAAACAGCTGAAGTAAGAAATAAGCTTGAGTCAAGAACAGATATTTATTTTCTTTAACTATTGTACAGAACCAAGTAAAAATTTCTCCTAAAATTATTTACACAAGAAAGAAAATAAAACGATGATAACTCCAAATTATAAGTTATTCCGGTATCTTGGGTGGCCCTGGTGGAGCTGCACTGGCTGACTAGAGATATTGGCAATCCGTCCCTGGTCCTGGTTCAGGTAGTTGTAATGAGAATAACATTAAATAATTCAGTTTTAACTGCGTCATCCCCGAGCCCGATTTTAGACTTGGTTAGGCAAAGACCGAAATGATTCTAAGTTAATTGACAGCGGCTCCAGACTGCACACTCGCGAACGCTCCGGCGCGTAAGCGAGATGAACTTAATGACCTTCAGGGACTAGCGCTCATCCACTGCTGGCCAGTGAAACTGGAGCGTCCGAAGTCCGCTCGCACGCAATTCAGATACTATGCTAGCTCGCGCATTACAAATTATTGAACTAAATTTAGGTCACTTTGTACCTCGGGCTGGCAGATCGTCTATGCCGGGCTGTCGGAGGGAATTATTTATTAACAGCGTGATTTTACGGGCTATCAGATGGATCCAGGTCAGGTTTTTGAGTGGTAAGTTTTTCCCGTTGCACTGGGGGATTAATAGGGCAGGGTAGGTTAGTTATCAGTGACCAGATCTTCCATAGCCCTAGGGGATTACTAGGACAAGGTAGGTTATCAGCGTCAAGATCTTCCGTTGCGCTGGAGGATTAATAGAATCGGGTAGGTTAGGTGTCAACGGCAAGATCTTCAGTTGCGCTGGAGGGTTAATAGAACGGAGTAGTTTTAGTTATCAGCAGCAAGATCTCCCGTTGCGCTGGAGGATTAATAGGATTGCTACTGCAGTTTTACTAACATAGGCAAAGAGAGGATTATGGTCAGGTAAGGGTAGCTCAAGCAGTTAGACTTCTCCTTTAGGAACTGGGAATGGAACTTCTTTCAGGACACTGAGGATTCTCCTTTTATACTCCTTCGAGACGGCGGACCTGGTGAATCTATTGAGTGGGGTTTAAAACATACTAGTTAAATGCGAGCCAGAGAGTAGGGATGCATAGATCGGGCGGCCTGGCGAAGTTTGCGCAACTTGTTGGGTTTGCACCTGCCCAACACTGTCTTATCAACAGGATCTCTTCAGAAATCTCCCAGTTTTTATTATCTTCCGCGTTGCACCAAATGTTTGCCTGACCCGAATTTTTGTGGTAAAATTGCCTTTAACAAATTGATAACGGTTTTAAAACGTATTGATAAAATTTGTACATGAGCTATCGTCACAAGATGATCAAAATCGTTTAAAGGTAATTTTTGAGAACAAAAGTTTTTGTAATTTTGTTTGGGTATCACAGTGGAACCAACTCTAGTATTATCATTCTAAAGCTTCATAGAACACCTCCGAAAATTTTCATGGAAAGTCGTCTGTATGAAATGTATACCCCTCCGCAGATATTTCCGTCTGGGATTTTAGGGTAGATAATGACTTATTAGTAAGAAGGAAATATTGTCTGTGAAAACGATCAAAATTGTTAGAGACATTTTTTAGCAAAAACATTTTTTTCTATATTTAATTTTGTTGAGTATTTGCAGAGCTGTTCAAGATCCTTTTAAAAAAGATTTAAATCAAAGATCATAGATACTTTTCATTTTGACAAATGATTTAAATCAAAGATCATAGATACTCTTCATTTTACAAATGATTTAAATCAAAGATCATAGATTCTTTTCATTTTGACAAATGATTTAAATCAAGATCATAGATACTTTTCATTTTACAAATGATTTAAATCAAAGATCATAGATACTTTTCATTTTGACAAATGATTTAAATCAAGATCATAGATACTTTTCATTTTGACAAATGATTTAAATCAAAGATCATAGATACTCTTAATTTTACAAATGATTTAAATCAAAGATCATAGATTCTTTTCATTTTGACAAATGATTTAAATCAAGATCATAGATACTTTTCATTTTGACAAATGATTTAAATCAAAGATCATAGATACTCTTCATTTTACAAATGATTTAAATCAAAGATTATAGATTCTTTTCATTTTGACAAATGATTTAAATCAAGATCATAGATACTTTTCATTTTACAATTGATTTAAATCAAAGATCATAGATACTTTTCATTTTACAAATGATTTAAATCAAAGATTGTTTTAAAAGATTTAAATCTTTTTAAAAGGTATAATAAAAATATTTTTTAAAAAAATAACAAAAACTACCTAAAATCGACGTGTTTCAAAATAATGAAGTTGTGCTAGACTTAAAAAAAAGCAAATTGCCGCTTACATCTTAGTCCTCTGCCGTTAATGCGCTTTTTCAGAATCTCCAATAAAATTTTTACACAACTGTCCAACTCACAATTTAACACAAGCTTAAAACTATAAAATTTTACGCACTTTTTACTATAACTAAAAACTTCTTGATACTTGCTATGCGACGCGACGACAATGCGTTAAATACAAAGCAAATACAATGCACGGTTGCAGGTAAATTCACGAATCCACAGGAATAGACAGGCTCTGTAAAAAGATTTAAATTTTTTATATAGGTATTTAAATCATTTTAGAAAGATTTAAATCGTTTTAAAAAGATTAAATATTTTTAGAAATTTAAATCATTTTGAAAAGATTTAAATCTTAATTTTTAAGTAAAAATCAAAGATACTTTTCAAAAAGATTTAAATCATAAATCAAAAATCATTTTCTGATTAAAGATTTAAAATCAAAGTATTTAAATCAAAAAAAGTATTTAAATCAAAAAAAGATTTAAATCTCACTGATTTGTGACAGCTCTGGGTATTTGGGCCTTTTGAGAACGAATGCTGCAACGCAGTGAAACCAAGGTCTGTTGCCATCGTTCCAAAGCTTTATAGAATATCTCTGTGAATGTTCATGAAAATCCATCCCTAACTTTCAGCGCTATGTATGGAACAATGTACATACTCGGAAATGAATTTTCGCTTTGCTTGGGCAATAAGAGTTACAGAATCTGTGAAATAAAATAAAATGTGTACAATTGAAAGTCAACAAATGTTTATTGTTGGGGAATGACGCCCTGTATGGACTGTATAAGTTTTATTTTCTGGATCTACAATTTTGTCGTTAAAACCCCTAACCACGCAAATATTTAACAACAATATTTAAGGAAAAGAAGTGTATGGACGTGGGTCGGGAAATGCATTTTAATGGAGCTATAGTCCTGAGATGGGTATTTACTCATTAATGCCGATCAATCTTGTGCAAGATTAAAATAATTATTTATGTTGAATTCAGTCAAATACTACATTATATTATTGTCATTTATGCTTCATTTTCAGCTTGTTTGCCTAAAATGTAAAAAAAAGTGGTGTACTAATATGCATACGGGCACATATAGAATATAAATCAACGAAAAACGTAAAAATCGACATGTAAAAAATTTATTCTGAGTGTGAAATATCTTGAAACAGTATCTCTCAATACAAAAGGTAACATTACACTTCTCACAATCAGCCCACCTAATTCTGCTGTGACATATGCTGCATCGTAGTTGATTCGACAACTTCTTCTGAAAGTGGCCTGTAGGATCGTTCAATAAACTCCTAGGTAATTAACCAGATGGCCGTGCTGAAGTTGATCTTTGAATGACCTTGTTATAAGACCGTAAGTAATGATGAGTAACATTTCGTTGAAATAATAGCAAATCCATAGGGCCTTGTGGAAGCGACTTGATATTCTCCATGCGTTTACAACAGTGACATTTATCATGTGGTTGAAAAGAACCCACCACCATTTTTCGCCATGCATCACAATTCGGTAATTGTTGACCGATTGATCTAAAAGATCCAGCCCTCCCATGAATGCATTGTAGGTATTGAAAAGTTTCGGTTGGGTACTGATATTTTTTCCTTTTTCTTTAGCGATCACCTTTCTACTTGTGACTTTAGTTCTATGCAGTCATAATTGGAACCCATCGTAATGACTACTATTGTCATGCCATCTCACAAAAACTAGAGTTGTCTGTATTGTAATGAAAATCGAAATTACCACGGTCTTTTTTTTATCTGACCAGAAGGAATAATCGAACATTTTTTAGTACGGTTCTCTTGCACAGTTCCGGTAGCTTGTAGACCTTCCTCTCTCAAATTAGTTAGCAGATCATAGCTTCTAAAATAATTGTCAAAGAACACTATGTGATCAGTAGGTTCTTTAACAACTTTTAAAACATCAATTACCATCTGCGATCCTATAGGGGAAGTGTGGACTTCGGAATTTCAACCTTACCGTTGGTCGACTAAGCACCCCATGTCACAAAAAAAGAGCCAATCTGCTATTTAGCTAGGGTAAAAAAATTCTGAAACCGACGGAACGCAGATCGACTGATTTTTTGAGCTAACCACACTTATCGCGTGGGCCGAACTAGCTCTATTCGGCGTTTTTTAGGTCCTGCAAGCAATAGGGCGCCAGGAATCAGAGTGATTCCGTAAGAAATAAACCAACAACAAAAGTTGGTTGAACCTCAAAACGGTATAAGTAGATAGTTTATCAAATTATCTAGAATACTCAATAATGTCTCAAAGTTTCATGGAAGGTTTCCACACGCATAATTTTAAGAACCCCTTTGTTAATTTTTTAAAACATTTAAACTCATCGGATTAATCGAGAGATGTGCACATCGCTGTCAGTAAAAAAACCTTAATCCTAGGTCACCGATAACCCAAGCGTGAGTGCGCCTTTTACAATAAATTTGAACATGTAATGTTATGATAGTAATTAAGAATGTTAAGGAAATATTAACATATTAATAGCGCGCGTAACTTTTCACGAATTAGCGTCGCAGAGAAATAAAGTTCACCTCGCTAACCTCTGGCGCTTGGTGAATAATCAAAAAGCGGCGCGAGCTGCGAGCTGCCAATCACGGGAATTCCGAGGTCAACGGCTAGCTACACGTGGCGTCTTCAATTAAGCTACCGAAATTGGAATGTGGAGAACAGCTTGCTTCCATTCGCTCACCGCAGAAGCACAGGTAAATAATGGCGAGAAAATCCCTCGTAGGGTAATCATCGAGAAAAATAACGCCTGTTCCAAAGGCTACTATAAGAAAGCCAAAAGTGACTAATTAATATGGGAATTATAAAACTTGAAAGTCCATCATACCTGATTTATTCTCAGCTCTCAAAATATAATGCTTAATTAAGCACACGATTTCTCGTTCAGCGAGCCGCTAGGCCAAGTGGCCAAAAGAAGAATGCGCTTAGGTCAAATTGCAAGACGGTGGGAAAGAGTAGATAACAAAAGCGCTGCACTCGGCCGATAGTGAGCGGGGATTCAAGGAGGTATACAAATGGACGAAACTGGGAAATTAACAATTCGAAATGCGAACTGATTACTACTTGAATTAAATATACAGGTTAAACCAGAAATAATTGGGTAAATGGAGAAAACAAATAAGCGGCGCGAAAAATGGTTTCAAACAGTAGGTATCAAAGGCCTAACAATAGCCACTGGAGCTACATAACATCCAGTCTTTATAACCAAAGCGTACTAGTTTACCCTTGATAAACTGTTTTGCAGAATGGTGTCCAAAATATCGAACCATGGTTTTATCAATGGACAAACATTGTTAAGCCATTTTGCAGTCTTCAGTAATTTAATTTAACCCTTCAAGCCTTTAGGGCAGCCTAGTTATATTTCAAATCCGATGCCAGCATTTTTAACTTCTCATCACATATTCTAACAATTTTCGAATTCGAACACCCTGTATATTGGCGGCGCTGTCGCGTTTTTGTCGTTTTGGGCCACCTTTTATAAAACACGTGCTCGCTAAGCGCGGGCAAAACTAGTTCCAGCCGCCTAAGACTTCGCCTCGCCATTGGCTGTCGAGAGTCACCTGATGACGCGCTTGCTTCCCGCGAGTTTTTCTAACGGTCGCTTTGGGGATTCAGCACCGAGACGTTGAGCGAACAAGTAGCAAAAAGTTAGAGTTCGTGCGACGCTCCCGCGCTTGTCGAATATCTCAAAAACGAAAAGAGGTATGGCGTTGAAACTTCATATGTAAGTTTTGTGTACTATGTAGATGAGACAGCAAGCTTTTGAAGAAAATCGCATAACCGGAAGTAGATGTTTACTCTTGTGATTTTTCAGTTTTTTCGATTTTTTCAAAAACGGCTCTAACGATTTTTTTTAACTTTACATTTTTATTACATTTTTAATGTGTATTGATGTGAGATAGGTGATTTTCCAGTTGAATACTTCTAAAGTGGGTTTCTTTTGTTTTTTTTCAATTTTTTTTATTAACTCCTATTTTAAATAAAACACCCGGTATATTATTACATTCAAATATCGTCTTACTTTTAGTAATTGAGTATTTCACTTATGAAAACATGGTACATGTTATTATCATTACTATATTTTTAACATGAGAAAAACTTTTAAAAGGAAGGAAAGTAAACTTAACTTGCAAAGAAACAATTCAAGAAAAAAACTTTGATAAAAGAGAAAGGTTACCTTAAAAGATAAATATCCAACAGAGAATATTGAAAGCAAAGTGGAGAAACATGAAGAAGTTCGTTTTAAAAAACACGTATAAGTAGATAGTTTAAAATTGGGGTTGGACTAGTAAGCGTTATTTTCTTTTTGACAATGAAATTTTAAAAAATAAAACCTGTAGGAGTGGATTGATAATAACAATTTGGGAATATTTTGGTGGAACCACAAAGATGTGCAGATCCCGTACAAAAAAATAACGTAAAGATGAAATCAAATTTGTTGACAGTTCAAGCGATAAAACATCACGATTTTTTTCCTTTTCAAAACAGCATAGGTTGTGATACAACTGATGATATGGATTTCAAATCTACCTATAAAAGGCATTTAAAAATGTGTAATAAAAATGGTAATTGTACATGCAGTCATGCATCGGCCTCAGAGAGCATTGACTCGAACCACAAATCAATTGATGATGACAGGGACGCAGATTTCAATGTGAATGACTATATAGACGACTCTGATGGTGTTAATTCAGAAACGTCGTCCTGTAGGTCAATAGATAATATCCCAGCATCAGTAATTTTAGAAATCGATAAGACCCTTGAGGAGCCGTTGTCGAAAAATATTATAGTGAGTACAAAATATTTCATATGACTTCGGCTTTTTCAATTAACATTATAACACAGTATACATTTAATTTTTTAATGAGTTTATTCTGTTTGTGTCCATTATAGAAAAGAAGAAGAGAACAAAAAGTAGTATGTTGCAAATATTGTGAAAATGATATAGCTACCAAAAACTTTATGAGACATTTAGAGAGAAATCATAAATCAGAAGATGAAGTGGAGATAATTTTTAGATTATCAAATAATAGTAAAGAGAGACGAGGGACGTTTGCGATATTCAGGAATGCCACCAATTTTCACCTTTATATATACAGTGTGAATAATGTAAGACTATACATTGACAACTTTATTTTATCATTAATCAATTTACCCATGCTAGTAAAAATTTTCGGTTTTGAAATTACAATGAAATAATCCAATTTCAGTTAGTTTCTATAGGCACTGTGTTGTTATTTTGTTTACAAACAGCATGGTAACATTAAGTAAATGCCCTATGTCTAATTTTGCATAATTCAGCCATGTACACTGTACAGTATTACATTATTCTCACTTATGTTTTTAGCATTGCATTTAAAAAAAACTATCAAGAGTAAACTACCATTATTAGAAGAGATAACGGAAAAAAGTATTAAGGAAAGTTGTTTACAATTAAGAGTAATGCCAGACTCTCAATTTTCATAGAAATTGGCCTATGATTTATAAATTTTTTTGGATTTTTTATACCAACATACCTTTCATCGTGGCCGTAGGAGGCACTCTATTGTTTTTTTAAATCTTAATTCGTGAACCAGTAACAGTGCCTCATACAGCCACGATAAAAAGTATGTTGGTATAAAAAAATTTAAAAAAAATCAATGTAGGCCGATTTCTATGAAAATTGAGGGTCTAGCATTACTCTTAATTGTTAACAACTTTCCTTAATACTTTTTTTTTGTTATCTCTTCTAATAATGGTAGTTTACTCTTGACAACTTTTTAAAACTCAATTCTAAAAACACTCTGTATATTAATTAATTTGACTGATTTTCTCAAAATCTTAGTTTGAGAACAAGCAGGGGTGATTCCGAGAATATTAGCATCGAACTCAATTTTTTTGTCATTTACACCTTAGGTGAACTCAATCCGCGGACACACTGTATATATAGTTGCTTACTTCTAAAATTGCATTATTTCAAAGTGCAAAGTGTTTATTTTACTGGGTCGCTATAAAGTGTCATAACAACAGTAGCATTTAACAAGCCTACTTTCCCGATAAATGCACTTCTTTTACCGTGAACTCGTATTACTAGTTCGTTTAAGCAAGGTTGTCGTGCGATTCTGCTAACTTGCAGTTGTCATGTAAGTATAAAATTTCCTGAACGAATGCATGTTGCGCTATTTGCATTTTTAAACATATTGAATTGTATTAAATTTTGAAATTATATTTAAATATGTTTAATTTGAGATTAAACATATGCCAAACTCCAGATTAAGAATAACAAAGGAAAGGAGAATGTCTCCGTAAATACTCGACTTGTTTTGAAACGTATTGAAGTGTATTTCTTAAATTTTTAAATAGAATTTAAATTGTTTAATTTGAGACTAAACAACGGTGTGTTACAGCACGAAAACTTGTTAGCGACATAACAACCAACCCCTCAAGCGTGCAAAACAAGATCATACGCTTGGGAGCCTGCTCGGTCATCCACGAAACGACTTTACGACATAAGCGGGAATTTAACCCAATACGCAGCCCCAGCATCGTTACAAGATGTGCTGTAACCAGGTGCTCCAGCTATTAGATGCTCAGTAGAGAAGGCCGTGGTTCTATACTACCTGCAAGTTAGGGCTGTGCTTCGGCACAAAGGGTAAATGATGTTAAATAAAGGACGCCAGCGCATTCGACAGAATTCGGGAAAAACAACATCAACAACAATAGGTGAGCCCACTCGAATGTGGAACTAGTAGGCTCGCCTTTCTACTATCAACTTGGCAGAGTTTGGTTGGCGTGGCACGTACAGTATCGTACTAAAATAACTCATTGGAGCAGCTGCTAATCTCCTTTTACACTGAAAAGTACACACATAACGCAGGAAAATATCGTAAACACAAATGAAAAACATAAGTACTTGACAATGAACTCTATTGGAATAAATAAAAAAAATTGCAGGTGACAATGAACATGAAATTGACTAGTTCGATTTAAAAAATAATCAAATAGGTTAGTTAAATTAGCTTACACAACACATTGACTTAATTACAAACAGAAAACTTGACTGCAAATACATTAATGTGGCTTAAGAGCGAAACTGCCACAAGTTACGTTAAACAAACAAAGAAATACGACGGCAAATCACTAAATTTAGCAACAGCAAACAACAAACGCGCTGAATTGTTCAACATTAACGGAACGTTCACTTTACCTAATACACCATAAAACTAATTTACAATAACTAGGTTACCCGAAGAAGATCAGCTGACTGCATATTTGAGGTGCGGCCCTGTATGTGTCCCCTTCCAAACCAACTGCCTTAAGATGCCGGAAGAAAGGAACGATAGCGGAAATCACAAGGGTTGGCGGGATGCGGAACACAGCCTCGATGGATGTTGGCGATAATCAGGGTTGGCAAGATGAATTAGAATACCCAGAAGGGTGAAGACGTATGGGACAACGGGATAAATCAATCAACGTGCGAGATTCGATAACACGACGTCATACTTAAGTTACCGATGGAATATTTGGAGTCCGTTAAATAACCTGCAGTTGCGATAATTCAAGGGTCTCGCAACCCTCGACGATAATGGATTTCGATTCCGCTAACTAACTTTGCTTCATTTGCACCCCACAATGGTTAATGTTCACAACCCGAGAAACAACAAGGATTTCCACATAAAGGAAACAAGTCCTATTCCTTCAGAGGACACAAACAATGAACGAAACACACAATTATTTAAAGCAGGAATTACAAAGCTTTCTTTCACGGATCCACCCCGCGGTCGCATAAAGCGAAGCCACGCGGAGGCGAACTTGACACACGTCCTCTTTAGTTCAGCGCTGGGCGGTAATTGAATGATCAAATCGCGGGCAGTTTGACAATGGCCCCGCGTCGGAAATGCGTCTCACTTCTACAACGACAGACTGCATTTTCCGTCACATGATTACACCACTAAACGAAATATGACTAAATAACTTGGGGAAACACACAAGCTTTCCCGGGCGCCTACTTGTCGCCGTAAAGCCATAAAGAGGCGATAACGAACCACGTCATTGCAACCACTGCAGAAATAACAAAGAACAAGGAAAGTTTCAGAATAATCGAAAGCTGATTAAGCGACTACAGGGAGCTTAAGCGTATTAAACAACAAGCATGAATACTAAGAAATCGAGAAGTTAAAACTGTATTGTTTGCAGAACGGAACAAAGGGTAAATTTATAAAAGAAATTCGGCGAATATGACTGAACTGCAGTGTTCATAAACGACCTGCGCGGAAATAAGTATCTGACAGAGTGAAGGTTTGATAACATTACTAAATTACGAATTTTACTACTTGATTCGGGAAAAGTGCTAAGATTTGATAAATTGTTCTCACAGGTAGTTATTTAAATTATATCAAGTACTAAAATCAATGGGTTACAAATATAATCACTTTAACGGACGCAACATTTTATAGGAAGAAAAACATGTAGTTGCAGGTAAAATTAAATTTTTGAGGAAGTTTTTACAATATCAAAATTCCGGTAATGTGACATGGAGACATGGATATGGATACGTTTTTAAAAATTGGGTGATTAATCAGCTAATTCCTGCTTTAACTAAATTGCCAGGAAAATGTGTCGTGGTGATAAATAACGCACTTACCATTCTGTGCAATTAAAGAAACCACCTACGTTTTCTTCTAAAGTGGGTGTGATGCGAGAATGGTTGATTAATGACAATATCAAAATTGAGGACAACATTATAAAAAATATATGGTATTTAATTAAACCTTTTCGAAGTGACAAACGATACGTAATTAATGAAATTTTGAAAGAGCATGGGCATGAAGTGCTTAGACTGCCCCCGTATCATTGCCAATACAACGCAATTGAAATAGTGTGGAGGTACTGTAAATGTTACTACAACAAGCACATAAATTCTCGACCTTCATCTAAGGATAGAGTAAAGAATGTTTGGCTTGAATCTCTTTCAAGATGTACTGCTGACATGCGGCTAAATTTTTGTAAACATTGCGAAGAACTTATTTCGGCTGACTGGACAAAGCATATGGGAGATCTATCGATTTAAAATATTCCACTTTTATTATATCATAGGGGGAATCAGTTTCGCATCAGAGGGTTATGATAATGAAGATTATGGTTCTTCTAGTGATTTAATGGAAGTGGAAAATGGAATATTTTAAAGGGTTTTCGACGTCAGAATGCCGCCGTTGTCTGCCGATTTAGCGGCCCATTGTCTGCAATTTTATCGTTTATACAGGCCGGGACTTCCCCCCGTGCTCCAGGCAAATTGCTGATTTAAGATTGCACCATAACGACACACTTCGTATGCTTCCATAAGTTGGACAGGGTACGAATCTTAAATAACGTCTGCGCGCAGTCATTTGGCTTTAGGATTCAATCCGGAGCATTCAATCAGCGTCCCGCACTAAGACCGTCCACAAGTGTTGGTTGTTGTTTCCGCGGCGACGGTCCCATCGGCCTCGCCGCGTAAGTCGAAATTAAAGTAGTGAAACTATATGGTTGCTATCGTCAAGCCATTTGTTAAGTAACGTGTTGGTAAGTGTTTAGCAGAGGAATTCTGTATCGTGGAGCTTCTTTTTCGAGTACCATCTCATATCAGAGGTTGGTTATCATAATGGAAATTTTGATCTTTGACACTGCTGCTCTAAACAACTCTATGGAGGAACAACCATACCATTCGCGCAGGTTTTTTAATCAAGAAGTTCGTCGTCTTCTTGCACTTCTTTTTCCTGCTATTTTCCCTTGTATAATCAGTTGCAGCAGACCATATCTTTCGTGTCCAAAGTATTGGAATTTTCGTTTTTTGATTGTATTCACTATTTCCCTCTCTTTCTTTATCTGACGTAAGACTTCTTCATTTGTTTTTCTCTGCATCCACGATATCTTCAGCATACGTCGGTACACCCATAATTCAAACGCCTGGATTTTGTCAGTATCTCTGTTTTTAAGCATCCATGCTTCCATTCCGCATAGGAAAATTGAATAGACGTAGCACCTCATTAATCGAGTTCAAATTTCTATATTTAAATCTGTAGTGCATAATAAACTTTTTATTTTCACAAAGGCAGCCCTCGCCATCTCTATGCGTGATCTTATTTCTTGCGTTTGATCATTGTTCACGTTTATTATGGTTCCCAAATACTGTACCAAAGAATATCTAATATATTAGATAGTCTTTGACTATACTTATCAACTCTCTCAATAGGGGTGCTGTTTATTATTAAATTTGCTGCGATATTTGATGTTTTGGGGATTACCATCAATTTGGTTTTCTTAATGTTTATTTTTAAATCGTATCTTTGGCTAATTATGCTCAGACGCTCCATCATTCTTTGTAAATCTGAAATATCATCAGCTATTATTAAGGTGTCATCGGCATACAATATTATGTTTACAGGTTTGCCGTTTATTGTTATGCCTGTTGTTTCTCCATCCAAGGTTTCTCCGAAAATGGCTACTGAGTATAAGTTAAATAACAAGGGTGATAATACGCACCCCATTCTCACTCCCTTTTGTATCTCAATGTCTTCTGTTCTTTCATTGTCTACCCTAACAACTGCCTTCTGATTCCAGTACAGTTTTTGTATAATTCGAATATGATGTTCATCCACTGTCTTAGTTCTAAGTAGATCTATTAATCGTTTATGCTGAACTTTGTAAAACGCCTTTTCATAATCAACCAGGCATATGAATACATCCTTGTTCATATCCAGGCATCTTTGCAACAGAATATTTATTCTGAATAATGCGTCTCTTGTTCCTAGCTTCCTGTGAGATACCTATCTCTCTTTCAATCTTTTTATATATTCGCATATGTATAATTTTCAATAAAATTTTGAGGGCATCTCTCATGAGGCTTATGGTTCTGTAGTGGGATCATTCCTTTGCATTGTGTTTCTTTGGCAGTACTACAAATGGCGCTCTCAGCCATTCTTGAGATATTTCGCTGGTTGTGTATATCATATTGTACAGGTCCATTGAGGTTGTAACTTCTCCTCTTCCATCAGCTTTATAATTTTAATTGGGACTTCGTCTGGACCGACTGATTTGCCATTTTTCGTGTTTTTGATTGCATGTTTTATCTCTTCTTCTGTTATTATAATTGCATCTGTGTCCATGTTGCTTTGTTGCAACTTTGTTCTGTTGCCCCAAAGAGCTCTTTTGTATATTCTTCCCACCTTTTTATTTTATTTTAGGATTCAGGATAATATTGCCGTCCTTATCGTGGAGCAGGCATCTCTAATTACACTCGAAGCCTCGGTTGTGTGCTAAACTGTCGTTAGTGAAGTTACGACTATATCGTACCGCAACCCTGCCTTTCGTACGCTCTTCATTCTTACCCTTCGTGAGGATATAATGCCGTTCAGACCCGCTTGACTACTGCCCCTGTGCAGTTTCCCGTCGTCCTTTTGGTATTTTGAAGGCGATTGCTTGGACGCGACTTGCAGTTTGGTTAGACGTCACCGCCGTAGCTGAATTTCCTTAAAATGTGTTGTGATTTCTTGTAGTAGTTTTACCGCACACAAATATAGTGAAGTGATCTTTAAAGTGTCGCCATGTTAATGCAGCGTTGTCGGTCATTTAAATTTTAAGATGTTGAATAGAAATTACAGCCTTTAAGTCATATTTGAGTATTTAACGTCAAGTTCTAATGTCTGAATGTAGTTTTATGTTGTGAGGTCAAGTAATTATCGTCGTTGTGTTATATTTGAGTGTTTGTCGTCAAGATTTATTGTTGTAAAGCAGTTTCTTTGTGTAAATATAAAGTTGTTACCGTTTTTGGATGAGGTTATATCTTTTGTCGTCAATTGTACCACCTGTGTCTAGTTTAAACGCTGAGTCATTAAGTTCACTAACCCTTTTCGAGTATTTTTAACCATTAACGAATAATCTTTTAATGTTCATTGTTACCTATATATGTTGCTACATTAATATAGTTTATTTTTAATTAATGTGTTTTTTATTAATAGATTTATAATGTTTGCATGTGTATTTTGTGTATTTTTCCGATGTACAGAAATTCAGATAGCCATTTATAAGCGAATGTAAGTTAATGTAGGTTCGACCCAGCTGTTCTCCGCTCAAGCATTGCCAAGGTTGAAGTAGAAAGGTAGGCCATTCCTTCCACTTTCTCGATGAGCTCATCTGTTGTTGTTGTTATATGTTCTCTCTTTTTATTTCATTGATTGCATTTTCTGAATAAACATGTCGATTTTACGGTTTAGTTGAGAAGAACTTGTTTCTCACTCTTTGTAACACATTGCCAGTTACTCATACTAAATACTAGTGACCACCATAAAAACGATTTTTGGGTTTTTACAATTAACTTAGATTGCAGAGGTAAATTTTCTAAAGTATAGTTGACAATTTATGAGGCACCCGTGACGAATATAAGTTGTAGTGTGTACGGGGTTCTATACAATTCCTTCCATTCTAGATGCTAAAATAATTGAGAGTTCCATATCACTAACGAAACTCAAAAAGAAAAACAAAGAGGTACATATGACACACCAACACTTTGATTTACATAATCAACATTTCATCACGTGCCAGAGCGTATATTGCATTTCAAGTTTATTTTCACAATGGAAAGTTGCTAAAATTATTTTAATCCAAAAGCCTGGCAACCACCCAACTTAGCAGAGTCGTACAGGCCGATAAGTTTATTACCCATAATTTCAAAGCTATTCGAAAACCTGTTACTCAAGAGACTAATACCAATTCTAGAAGAACAAAAATCATCAATTCGGCTTTAGAAGACAGCACTCTATAATTGAACAAGTTCATAGAGTAGTAGAAATTATTAACGCCATCTTTAAATCCAAAGGATACTGCAGTGCTGTATTTCTAGACGTCAGACAAAGTCTGGCACAAAGGATTAATGTATAAGTTAAAAAAGTGGTTGCCCAATAAAATTTATCTCATACTACGATCTTATCTACAGGACAGATTCTTCCAAGTCAAATATGAAGAAGAGCTTACCAACCTGATCCCTATAGGCTCTGGAGTACCCCAAGGGAGTGTTTTAGAACCAGTATTGTATCTACTGTACACAGCAGACCTACCAACCAGTGCGGAAGTCGCAATCGCAACGTTTGCTGACGATACTGCGCTACTGGCTACTAGCGAAGATCCAGCAGGGGCCTCCACCAAACTCCAAACCCATCTCGACGTGATTCAAGACTGGTTTCAAAAATGGCGAATTAAAATCAATCAAACCAAGTCCGTCCACGTCACCTTTAAAAGAGAAGAAGCACTTGTCCACCCATCTCTATCAACGGAACAATAATACCACAAGCCGACAATGCAAGATACCTAGGTATCCACCCTGATAGAGGCCTAACCTGGAGGACTCATATATGGACCAAACGTAAGCAACTCAACTGTTGGTTGCTGTGCAGACATTCCCAACTTTCCTTCCACAACAAACTCCTCATTTATAAAGTAATCTTCAAACCGATATGGCTTTACGGAATTCAACTCTGGGGGACCGCGTCGTCCAGTAATCTAGCCATAATAGAAAGATTCCAAACAAAAACCCTTCGAACATCCTCAACTACATAAGCAACGCGGATATCTACAGTGACCGCAAAATGCGCTCTGTGAAAGAAGAGATAGTGAAAAGCAGTGAAAGTTATATCGCCAAACTAAAACTTCACCCTAATAGTCTAGCACTAAACTTATTGGACAACAGTGTTCACAATCGGAGACTTAAGAGGCAGTACACTCTTGACTTGCCGTTTAGATTTTAGTTCAAGCTCTCTAGATTATTATAATGTTCCTTTGCAAGCGTTAATACGCATTAGTTGTAACTGAAGCTATGTTGATGAACATTTGCTTCCATTGCCACACCTATCACTTAGATTTACGTAATTTACTTATTGCTCTACGAGCAGATTGTAAATAAAAATAATCTGACGACAACAAAAAAAGTTTCTTTTGCTTTGGTTATCGGTACGATATTTATGCGTACTAAAGCAATAAAATTTAACTAGACTAATCTTAAATTCAAACATTATACCTTCCTGATTAAAATTTTGGGAGAAGTTAACCTTCAAATAGCTATAAATCCATCACGCTACATTTCACGCTATAAATTGAAGAGCCTTTATTATTACTTTAGTATCTGCTAGAACAATGTGGTTCAAAATTCTATTAGTAAGTGCGATTGGTGGGTCAGTTGCAGAAAATACAACCCTAGACTTACGTAAGTATGAAGTATGATCAGTATTAAAACTATTCAATAGAAAAAAACTAAAATTTTGCAATATTTAGTCGTATTTTGAATAAAGCGTTTTAAATTCCTAGAAGAATTTGAAAATGCTGTCTTTGTTTGTGAAGTCTGTATGTCATAAGTAACGTGACCTTAAATTACGTATAAAATCTTCAACTAAACTATTCCGTTTTTCATTTTCAATTTAAAGTTTGCATCCATTCTTTCACCCTTTTGCAAATCCATATTTCAAAATCTTCTACTCATATCGTATTCCTTCTTCTTCGCCTTCACGTTTTGCTAGAACCATTTTTATATTGTTACTTTATTATATAAGTCTATCTCGGTTGCAGCACCCACTCTTCCTAGGTGTTACGTAGACGATCCAAACATGAACAGCTGCTTTTTAAATGCGGCTCTAGAACTGAAGCCCCTCGTTCGTAATGGAATTGAGGAACTTGGCATACCCCCCTATGACCCACGAGTTATTTCAACTTTCTCGGTAGTACAAAATTTGAGCTTCGCCAATTTCGTAGCGACTACATATAACTTCACCATAAGGGGGATGGATAATTACGATATAACAGAAATCAAGTAAGTACTGCAAGCTACTCTGTGGTAGAGAACTACAAGAACTATTCATTTTTAGCTACGATCCCGAATCAATGGTGTTTACGGGAAAAATAGAATTTGATCCGCTATCTATTAACACCTTATATGATGTCAATGGTACTATTATAATGCTACCCTTAAGAGGAAACGGAGTTGTACACGCTGCTTTAGGTAAAATATAATGCTTTTCTTCTAAATTTGAAATCAATAATCTTCTGTCTAAAATAAGATTATAAAATTTTCTCGAGTGATTTTTTTTTCTATTATCATTATTGGACAATGTTTTCAAAGGTCCAATCAATGGCACGTTCCAGATAGCAGGCAAAATGGCACACCGTAATGATGTTGAGCATTATAATGTCGAAGAAGTGACAGTTAAACTGACAATTGAAGATGTAAGCCTCTCTTTCGATGGGTTGTTCGACGGAGATGTAGAGCTTGGTAAAGAAAAAAATTTACATGTTTCCAGAGATGAATCTTTATAAATATTTTACAGGTGCTTGGACAAACCATCTAATAAATCAAAATTCAAAGTTGTTCGCTCAAGCCATTACGCCGGCTCTTGAAAGACTAAGCCAAGAATTTATAATGAGATACGTGGAATGGTTGAGCGGTGCATATCCATACTATATGCTGTTTCCGCAATCTAAGCGTAATATTTCTGTATGAACCTCGTTAGTTGTTTAGTTAGATATTATTATACAGGGTGTCCCAAAAAGAATTGGACACCGATTAGTCATAGATTCCTTACGTCATAATAAATCGATTAAACCCAATATACCTTAGTACAAAGTTCCTTCAGTAAGAAGTTATAGGGCCTTGAAGTTAAAGTACTACTTACTATTATGTATTATGTAACGGTTGCTTTTAGGCTTAAGAACTAAGAGTACATTATTATTGTGCTTTTTAATTCCCCTTCAGATACGAACCTAAAATTTCAAAAAAAAATTACAGATAACGAAGTTAGAGCTAAAGAAGGTTTTGAAAGATAGGTCAAGTCTAATTATAAAAAAAATTGTGCAGTACATAATAGTAAGCATGTATACCAAAATTCAAATCGATATCTCTACATTTGTGAAAATTAACAAAAAAATAAAAAATTGAACTTTGGGTTTAAGGTTTAATCGCTTTATTATAACGTAAGGAATCTATGACTTATCGGTGTCCCATTCTTTTTGGACACCCTGTATATTAATAGCATAAATAAAAGATGGTTATCTAAATCATAGTGAGAACTACAAAGTGCTTGAAAAGGGGTTAGTTCTTAAATATAGTGAGTAAAACATATTTACATACCTATATACTGCTCCACAAATGAACTGGACCACCCATAAAAATTTTATTTATTATATATATATATATATATATATATATAAAAGCTTTTGTTTTATAGTATACTCATATTAAGCATATTTAATTGCACTATCCTCAAATATCAACTGAAGAATTAACAAAAGCATATTCATAAAATTAAAAAATAATAAAATAATAAAAAACTATATTTCACAAAAATAAGAGGAATTACAAAAAAAGGTTAATTAATAGTTCTTTGGTATCTTCGGAACGTTTAAAAATGTTTGGCAACGATTTGGCATACTTTGTATGCAATGTGCTATCAACATTTGAGAAAAATTCAAAATTTTAAAATTATAATATTTTATTAATGGACTTAGTTTTATTTAAACCAAATTGTGAAAAGAAATGCTTTTTATAGTGACCCAATCATGAAAGGTTACCAAAAATACCACGACTTCCTTTTGGAAAAGTATTTTTAAAAATTTCACCAAAATATGCAAATGGTCCAGTTCATTTGTGGAGCAGTATAATTACATAATTTAATAAATTCAAGTAGTCCTTCAAGAATTATTTCCGATTTAATTATATGCTTTATAAAGTCAGGGAATACAAACAAGGTCGAAGAGAATCATTTTCAAAAAGGACTGTAAAAGTTAAAATTTAAAGACAAAGTACATAGAATACATCCCTATTTAGAATATAGTACGAACATAACCTAACCATTTCGATGTTGTGGTATAGGAAATTCCGTATCGGAAACTGCTGCTCATAAAATAACTAAAATAAAGCAGATTATTTAAGAAGTGTTTTACTTTCTAATTTACATACGAACCAGTTCATGCACGTGTTGAATAAATTTACATCATATAATGCGTACTAGTTACACGTGTAGAATATGGAATCTACATCTACAAGAAAAACGTTTACTGGCGCCTTATTTTAGATTACTTTTTATTCGCAATTTTTGCTCGCACTATTGTGAATAATAAATAATTGCATATTTGGTAGATTATAAAAACAAACGTCGCTTGAGTAATAAATATTTTGTAATTCCATGTGTTTAGGTTATATAAATATGGTTTTAAACTGATTTTTTTGCTTGAATATTTAATTCTCATGGGTTACTGAGTAAGGTATTAAGGAAAAACTATTTAACATTAAAAACGTACGCCCAGGAGTCCAGTTCCATGACGGCCAGACCTGACTCCATTAAAAGTTTATTTATGGGGGTATTTAAAATAAAAAGTTACAGTCGACAGTCAGCAGAGCGTAATACATGGAGTTCCAGAAGCAGTAGCAGAAATTTGTCGAAATTCCGAACAATTGCGTCATGCATAAAATTCAGTTATTCGTCGGTGTGGAGTATGCGTAGCTTAATAGCAATCACTTGTTTTTATTACGTTTTTAATGTTAACTAGATGTACTCTAAATAAACAGTAGCCTTTGAGAATCTGACGTTGGTACACTCCAAAGTGCATTATTATTCAACACTTAAAGCTATGTTCACACCTTTTAAATCACCCTGTATATCGCATTGTATTTTATTTACTTCCACGTTGTGCCCTTCAATTTATTATAACATTTTTGCCATTAATTTTCTCAGTTTTGTAATACTGGTAAAAAGCCAATGATTGATTTTAGTAAAGTCTTAGCTAACATAAAATTTTAAATACTAATAAGAACGATTTTAATATGAGGAAGAACCCATACATGTCCACTATTTAGGTCGATGTGGCATCTTTTCTTTATTTAGTCGTTTTGTGTTAAAGCTAGTTTAATTATTAATAATAGTAGTATAATAATTGTTCCGGATTTTGCAAATTTAATTTTAAATCCTTGTAAAGGGTGCGTATTTAAACTTGGCCAAAATTCGCTAAATTTTGTTTCAAACTGGTTGCCTCGGGTAAAACTCAGATGTTCAGGATCCGCTTTACTCAGATGTATTAAATACAGGAATAACACAAAGTAGAAATAATTTGTATAATGTGTTTAAGTATATACAAAATAATTCATAACTAATAAAAATATTTTGTAGATAAATATTATAAAATAAAATTCTTTCGGCGTATTAGTTCGACGTTGCTTTATTTTTGGGACGTTCGACAACCCCCACTGCACGCTGGCTTGACCCGGTTGCTGTCCCTAAATCCTCGATCCTTCGAAGACGGCAGACCCGGGTGATCTGTAGCTCTGATGTACTGGAACCAACAGATCTAAAACAGACTATATTTGCGCGGGCAAAGATGGCGTTTGTTATTTATAGTTGACCAACGGACAAATTCAGTAGGAAGAAGGCATTTCGGTGGCTGTGATGTCCAGGGCGAGGGTATTACACCTGGCTGCAGGTGGCGCTCCCTTTGTGTATAAATTTGAGTCTTCGCGAAATGATATAAACTGGAAGTTATACTTTTCGCAAAGTTCACCTTTGACAGTTGGAAACGCCGAGAAAACGCCAGCGGACCTATTTTGCTGCGTTACGACATGTGGATTATGCCGACGACCTGGAGGTTTCTCCAAGTATTCGGGTAAGCCGTGCTCTAGGTTAAGGTTATGAAGCAGTTATGGTAATATTGGCCTGGGGAATCAGCTGATGCCGGCATTAAACGAAACTGTTAGCAAGATGGGGCCCATCCACCGGTGCTAACTAGGTCAGGAAATTGTCTAGGAAGATGGGGCCGAATACACCGGTGGTAGCTAGGGTAGATACTAGAAAAATAGTTTTAGACCCCGGGGCCGGGACCTAGAGCTGGTAGTTAGAATCAGGTTGAGGTTTAAGTCTCAAGTCTCAAGTGTTTTTAACTAGCTGCGGTTTATACTTTTATACTCTTCTGGTACCTCGATACCGGGCCATTTCTAAAGGGGCTCGTAGAAGGAACTGCATGGCGTATCGGTTTACGCTACTTCCGCGCATAGCGGCTAAAACTGCCTTATCGAAAATCGAAACGCTATGGAGATGTGAGTGAATATTATAACGATAATTAGCGCCAGTCGCATTTTTAGCACACTATTTGTGCATTAGGTAAATTTGATTCGGGGGCTAACGTCACAGTAGTATTGTTACACTTGAAATAATTTGCTTACTTTTAGGAACTTTAACAGCGTGGGAATATCGCTACGCGCTTCCTTCGTGTCTAGTGATATTTGGCATTTCAGATGATCTACAGGCTTGATAATTCTTACATTCCGTGAGTATATGGTTTACTTTCAATAAAGTATTACATGTGATGCGTTGTGCGTGATTCTTTTTGTGAAGAGGGTAGGAATGTGTAAAACGGATGTGACCAATTGTGATTATTTTTAAAGAAATTTGATACTTTATTTTTCCTTGCTATAGCTTTAAGATATCCTGTCAGATGTCTTTTTTATTTTTTATTTTATGCAGGCCTTGAAGTGGTTTTTGGCATCCTAGTCTGTAATTCTGTTGCTATAGTTAGGTTCCCTCAATGGATGATATGTATGCCTTGGCTTCGCAGTCTGCCTTTTCATTTCCGGGTATTTCGTAATGAGAAGGTATCCATCAAAATTTTACATTGTTTTCAGATAGCATAATGGCTGCATGTAACTCTTGTATTTGTTGGATTAAAGGTTCTCCGGTATACACATCTTCAATAGTCTGTAGAGTGCTTTTCCAATCACAGATCAATAAAACGTTGTTATGGGATTGTTCTTCAATCCATTCTTGTGCTTTCGGTATGGTAAACACTTACCTGTGGTAAATGGTAATTACGCTGCTGGTAAATGGCAATTTAAAGGTGTAATTATTTTTTGGCGATAAAAGCTTCTCTTACTTCCTCATCTTACTTGAAACGTCTGTGTAAATATATTAATAATAATCGGACGATAGGAAACTTTTGTACATTTTATAGAATCTAGTTCGAATTATGTCGTTGCTTGTGTTCACTTCAAATTTGATGTAATAAAACTTGGGGGCATCTATGAAGTAGTTCTAGGGACAGTTTGGGATATAAATTTTGGAAATTGAATTTTTAAGATGCATAGTATGCGAGATAATCAATAGCGAAATGGTTGAGCGAGTCTCGAATTAGTGGAGGATAGGGTGAAAACGTCACTCAAACACATATTTGTAAGTTAGATTTTGGGGACTAGCTGCTATGAACGACACATAGGTTAAGCTCAACGTCTCTCTTCAATTATTTGACGAATGTTCTTTTGCATTGCATAATCACTTTGGTGCAGTTACTAATCATCACCATGTCCTGTGGTTTTAATTGCACAGATTTTGCTAACGCATATGTGATTGGCTCATAGTCTGTTTGGAACGTATGTCAGGCCATTTTACATTTTTCAGTGATTTAATCAGCTACACAAACCTTTAAAACAGTTTTGGTACATAAGTGGCGAGTTCGCCTGTATGTCGAGTCCATTTTAGGCATAGTTCATCGCATAATACTGCAATTATTAGTATCAAGTATAGCCATTCGTTACTTTGTACACCCCTTTCATCATTGTTTCTAATTTGTAATCTTTGCGCATCCCTTTCGTCAGTGTTTCACACAGCTGCGTGCCCCATCAGTCGTAAGAACGTTGTTCTTCAAGTTATTTAAAATTCAGCCCGTGAGTACAACAAGGATAGCTTCTGTTATTTTCGCTGGCGAGCGGTGACGCGTTCTGCGATTCATTCAGCCCAGAGCCGTCGAACTAGCGAGTTGATATTGCAATTTTGTGCGGGCGTCTCCATGCTTGGCGTGGGGACGCCTGATTTTCGTTTGTGCAGTTTCCGCAAAGTGTTTTTCGTTGTCTTTTTAATGGAGTTGCGAGTTAAGTTGGTGCATTCTCTTGCCGCGCTATTAGGCAAGTCCGTTTGCCAGTCATTTTGAGATTCAGTACATATGTAGGCTCCTCAAAGCCCTTATCCGCCGTCGTCTGTAAGGCGGGATTCCTTTACTGAAGTTACCCTTTTCAACGGCTGCGCTAATAACTGTATAATGGCTATGGGGGCCCGTTCACAGTTCACTCTTTGAAGGAGGACTCTGGATGATGTTGCAGCCTTTCGGCTGTGTCACACACACAGGTGCGAAGCGACATACCGACACTGCTTTCAATGCCATCGCCGACTGCAAGCCGAGCACGCTAATAAAATTAAATTTTGCCCGCATGTTTATGTGAAATAACCTTTTGAGTTTACGCTCGACGCATAACTAGTGCAGAGTACACTCTGAATAAAATTTTACGTTGTGTTCTAACATTCTGTGCTGCCAGACAGCTTTGTTTCTGTAAATTAATCATTCAAGTTTGCGTTTGACACATTACTAATGCAGAGTACACTCTGAATAAAATCTAACGTTGTGTTCTAATATTCTGTGCTGCAAGACAGTTTTGCTTCTGTAAATTAAATTAAGTACTAGGGCAGAGTACACTCTGAATAAAATCTAACGCTGTGTTCTAACATTCTGTGCTGCAAGATAACTGTGTTCTGTAAATTAGCCTTTCAAGGCTGTGCTTGTCATATAATTAATGTAGAGTACACTTAAGTACAACATTTCACGTTCGTGTTCCAGCATTCAGTGCTGCAAGGCAGCTTGGTAAGTAAAGTAACCCTTTTTAAGTTTGCGCTTGACGCTTAAATAACGCACGGTACACTCTGGCACAAATATAGCGATTGCTATTTTCAAATGTTTCATTGTAAGTCAGGGCGTTCTGGTGACTCGAACTCAAGTTCAGGTTTTGCACTCGCGCGTCACGCCTGTTGAAGCCTATGCCGACGTTTAACCTCATTCGGCCTGTATTTGTTGTTCGCCTCAGCTATGGGCCGCAACCTTTAGTTAAAGTGCTTCCCAGCTGGGCGTACCCTGTAAGCCATTCTTACGAGCCGGCATACGTACCGAAGATACTTGTATTTTTGTACGATGTTTGGTAGGTCACTTGGAGTGGCCCAATAGATGTATTAACCGTACCGCCTTATTCTTTTAATTTTTGTGTCTTGTGCATATTTGTTTACAGGGTGACTGTGTCACTGTGCTACGACCATTGTAAGGTGAGGCCCGGACGTGGCAGATGAGCATTCCAGGTAGGTCGTTGTGTCTGTCGCTGCATTGTGGCTTCCATAAATAGTTATTTGAGTATTTTTTGCCCCGTTTGACCCTCAAAGTCCAGTTGAACATGGGTACCCGGATTTGGATCTTGTGGCGCCCATTTCTTTAGCAACACCCTATATACTTATCGACACGCTTGCCCTGTGGCGTACCGTTTTGAACCACGCCCATCTCCCTGAGCGTTTTCGAGCCGAGGCCTTTAGCCTGTTCTTGACGATACTCAGGGTGAGCGTGCCTATTTTCCCGGATTTGTTTAGCATGCCATACTCGATCATCCGTGAGTGTCGTAAGACCAATTTAATACTGTAACACTTATTAGAGCTTTATGTATTTGTAGCAAGGTAAAAGTATCAGCAACCCATTCGCTCTGCGCAAGGGCGTTTATAATGTTAGCTTTTTCTTGCAGTCATTCCTCAAAGCATCCAAGTGTTGATACGTATGCCCAAATAATTTTCTTTCAAATAGCATTTCAAGTAGCTGTACACGATCTTTATAAGTAGTTTCATAGTTCTGTAATGTTAATTTGGGCTCTTGGTTTAAGATATTTTGTTTAAAAGACTGCTCTTATTTTGGATACCGAGAATCTGAAGCGGATTTATTTGAACCAATTCATTAGATTCGTGAAAGGTCTTTATAATATAATGTCTCCATGTTACATCAAAATCTTTATCTACGTCAATGTAAACTGTCCTTAAATGCTGTTTAATGAGATGGTTATTCGCTTTAAGAAACCAGCAGAGTCTGATATTTATAATTTTTTCCATGATTTTACACATGGTACGTACAAGTAAGCGAAATATGGCGACGGCGAAGCCTTCCAATAAAATTATGTCATTGTTGATATTGTGGACGTTTATTTTGGAAGATGTTCAACTACCTTTAAATTTATTACTTCAAGAGTACTTCTGTTTCTGTTGATTGATGAAACATGCTTTGAAAGAAAATCGCTTGTTTTCTTTGA
>OW679195.1:81539310-81754664 GCA_940337035.1 Agriotes lineatus | reverse complement strand
ACATCTGCCACCTCAATTCCAAGTACTTATGGCATTCTTATAAGGGTTTTGATTCTTGCATTAAGGCAAATCAGTTCTATCATCTCCAGCTATATTGTCACAATTTTCTATATGACTTGGCTTTATTTGTGATTCTTGCCCATACGTTTCTGGTTTTGTTTCTCTTACCCTCACACTGAGTGTAAGAGAACCTCAGCGCAGTTATTTTCTTATGTCCTCATTTTCAGATGATCTGTTCTTCTAAATCTTTTAGTTGAAGGTCATGCTTTATTGCCATTGTACCATCTATTTCTATATCGGCCTTGTTCTAAATACATAAGGATTGTCTCTTCGGTTGTGCTCTTTAAAATTTCACGATTTGACTTCATATTACTATATGACCAAACTGCTTTAAGTTCTGGGATTTGATACAACGTACTGTGTCTCTCCTATAATTTCTGTGTTAATTTTGGTCAAATATATACAGGGTGAACACCTTAAAAAACATAATTCTGCCTATTTTTAGTTTAACTCAAGAACTATTAGTTAAATAAAAGTAATAGTTTTACCCTTGAAGAAAAAAAAGCATATTTTGGACAAAACCTATACAGGGCAAACACCTTAAAAAATTAAATTTATTTTTTACTTCCCTCGACTCGACCCTGTAATCACGAAAAAATCACTTTCCGAGATTTTTCAGATCTTCACTTTTCAGGGTCCCTAGATGAACAGAATTTGGAAAGAATAAATAATGCCTGATGGATGGAAATGGGACTGATAATACCAATATCACAACAGGGAGATTTGACATAATGTATACACTACAGAGGGGTTACATTATTAAACTATGCATACAAAGTATTAACAACATTAATAAAGAAGAGGCAAAAGCAAAAATAGCGTAGAAATGGAAAGGGGAGTACGACGAGGTGACATACTGTTAGCATTGCTGTTCATAGCATTTCTTGATTGCATAATAAAAGCAGTACAACATGCAGGAATTATTAATTTCAAGTCAATACAAGTGTTACTGTACGCGGGCGATCTAGCCATTATTTCAAGAAACAACAGATCTGGGACAGACAAATAATAGATGAAAAGGTAAAAGAAAAAAGAATAACGAAATACATGTGCTGTAGAAGATACAAGAAAGACAACTGACAAGTTATAGAATAGAACAATATAACTTTGAAGAATCTGGGAACGACAATCAGCAGAATGAACAAAAGATTCTTCTTCTTCTTCGTTCCTGTTGGTCCTCTGGGGATCATAGGGCGTCCAAAGGGAAGTTTTACTGACTGTTAGTAAAAGTAATAAGGTTGTCAGCGTTACACTATGAACAAAAGATTAACCACCAAAACCATTTTATAGTAACAAATAACTATTAAAAGACAAAAAGTTAAGTACAAAGTAAAAATTTATAAGACATCAATCAGATCAATAGTAATTGACGCAAAGTTTATCAGCAAAAGAAGATGAGCAACTTAAAATACTCAAAAGGAAAATTATCAGAAGCATAATGGGGCAAAGGAAAATAAACGAGGAAGAATGTAGACCACCGATGAACTACAGAATTAAGATACTGCTGCAAGGAGGGAACATAGTAAAAATATGCAAAGCACGGAGAATTAGATGGTATGGACTCATAATGAGAAGTAAGGAAAGGACACCAGAAAGAGCTACAACAGAATGGACACCGTAAGAGGATAGACCACAAAGGAGGCACAAAGCAAGATGGAGAGATCTAGTGGAAGGTGATCTGAAAGTGATGAAGATATAGAACTGGAGGAATCTGAGTAGTAATAGAAAGGAATGGAGAAGGATAGTAAATGCAACAAAATTACACCCACATATATAAACAAGTTGAAAGAAAGAGAAATGTGCACCGATCTACCACAATAAATGAATAAACAGACTTCAAAAGAATAGCTGCAGTTTCTACGGAAATGTATAGCTTTATTATATGTATTTGTATATAGATATATATTTTATTGTTATATTTACTGTTACATAATTTTTTACATATGTATGTATGTACTATCGGTACAGTGTAAAGGCTGGTGCTTTATATGTTTGCGTCTGGTGGTACAATGTTCAACTTTCGCCGGAGCAACCATTGTGTGAGGTGTGTGTCTTGGTGATGTGTTGACCTTGTTACTGTATCTCTTAGGTCTGTGGTTCTGAGTAGAACACAGTTAATTTGGTGCCCAACTGTGAATAGTCTCACCGAGCTCGATTCCAATCGCCAAGGCTGAAGAAATATTCCGGCTCGCGCGGGATTTCAACCGAGGACTTCCTTAATGCAAGCCTAGTGCTTTCCCAACTGCGCTACCCGCGTTCTTATAATTTTTGATTAACAAAAAAACAAATTTATAGATGTAGGAAAATATGAACTAATAAGAGAATTATCAATCTAGACTACGGTCAGTCGTATTTAAGCCAAAATAGCATAGAGTTCAATTTTTTTATTGGAACAATTGCATATGTTTGACATTTTTGAGCTCTTTATTAGAGCAATTAATTTATTTTCCCATTGTAACTTCAAATTAAAAGAAGTACAAATGGCACAAGGAAAGCCTGGTAGGAAAGAAGTTTGCAAAATAATAATTTTGTTATCAAAAATAAGACAGTCTGTGTTTGAAATATCTAGGTATTAGCAAAGAGCATATGCTCTTTGGTATTAGTATTGATACATACAGGAGAACCATTCTAGCACAGAATAAACATCTAACGGACTCAGAAGCGACACTCACGGCGGTGCCGAGTAGCCAATTTCAGCTATGGCGGCTATATTGAAAGAGAGTAGATCAAGTATAATATGTGGGTGGCACTGTAAGTCTACGTCGTATTCGAGGTTAGAGGCATAAGAAAAACAGGAAAAACAAGATGAAGAATTTTGTAACTGCCTAAAAAGATAGTTGAGTTTCCTTCATCACTAATGGTATGCGGAAGTATGTGGGCAGGAAGAATAGGTAAACTTAAAACGGGCCAATTTGTGTCACCTGCATTTACCTATTTTATACCTTTTATTATATAGTAATTAGTAGGCCCAGTAGTATGTTTATTTACATAGTATCGTACTACAAGTAAGAAATGCTGTGTGCGTGAACGCTAACTATGGAGTTTTCGAGTGTAACACGTTCGGGCTGCGTGAGAAAATGTACTAACAATACAAGTTAATTCAGAGAACCAGAAGTCGCGGAATTGAAACGAAGCTGAGAGCTGCAAGGGAAGACATTTGCGCCCAAATAGGCGAACCAGGCAGATCAACTAATTCGCGCTCAAGTGAGTGAACCTCGCAGATCAACTAGGACGCTCCCAAGTTAATAAAGAGAGCGGGTTGACCTTTTAAAATGGTCGTTGAGCTTTTATGTGTGCAAACCGCATAAGAAGGGCATCCTTAGCCGAGTCCAAGGTGCAAGCTGTTCAAGTAAAACAGCCCAGAAGCGAGACTGTAGTGTTCCAGTCCGACATCGTTAGAAGAGGCGACATAAAGAAGCCATCCAACGTGGCCACCGTTCTTCGCTGGACGTATACCAGGTTAGTTCCTGCTTGTAACCTCGCGACGAAATAAGAACGCAGTCAGCAATTGTAATAAATAATTACGCAACGGCTGGCAAGCTGCTCGCGGCCCGATAACGGGGAAGGACTGGCCGTGCATCACGTCATATGCTAACTCGGCAGATTGAGTTCCCATGCGTCGAGGCACTATAAAGAAAAGACAACTTCGGGTTCAACATATTGGTGCGCGCAAACTATTCCATGGTGAACTTTGTATTGCACTATTAACTGAACCTTAGGCATTTAATTAATATATTTTCTCATGCGCAGTGCGCCATTGTTTTATCTATTTGCTTGCATGTATTTGTGTCTTTATCATTTTCTTACAGACTATATGTATTTATGTAAACTGTTGGGGTTTTTATTACTATTGGTGTTTGCCTTTTGTAAGTACAACATTTCAGGTGTCCATGGGCTGAGTCCGACAATATTAGTTTACCCTTAGCTGCACTGACAATGTGAATAGATTCTCATAGCTCACCGACTGGATAAGCTAGCAAACCAGGGCATTATAACGTAATAGATCATTAGGTGTAAGGGCTGTTTACACGGTACCATTACAAACTACACTTAGTGGAGGGAAATGTAAATTCCGATAATATATTGGCGTGCTTCAAAGTTAGGTACCTATCTAAGGTCTACCACTGATGAATTTAGAAGAGCTAGAAGTAAATCTATCAGTCTACAAAATGGTGTTCTATGCCATACAGTCAGAAAAGTTAAAGACTGACTTTTGGAAAATGATATTTAACTTCTAAAATGGATATCCAGCAGTTCTGATTTTTGTTCCATAAAAACACTGGCATACCTATTTATGTATAATAAAAAAGAAATAAATGTCTTGAAGATAATATTGGAATAATTTACTCCTGAAGAATATCAAGACAGAGTAAACATCATGCCTAGATGCATATATTATGTAGATGTTGTTTTAAAAAGAAGAGCTGACATTACTTAGTGGTAACACTAATTTAATAACCACTTTATGTAAATGTAAATGAGTTTAAAAATATTAAAAGTATTTAAAAGCCCCATATTTTGTTATTTAGTTAGGAAAAGGGTATAGTCCAGAGAAATTAGACATTGCTCTTCGGAAAAATTCCCGGAAAGCTGGCTTTTGGTATGAGCCTTGATATTGTGGTTCTAAACAAACAAAAGTCCTCATCGATCCGAGCGCCACTAAAAATTTTAAGGGGGGACAAAGGTCACCGAAAATGGTATTTCGTGAATATCTCGTTAACGGTCACTTTTACAGAAAAAATATTAATTATAAAATATGTAGCTTATGAAATTTCTAACAATAAAGATATCATGACTTTTATTCGTAAAAGTAACCGTTTTGGAGATAATTCGATTTAAAGAGTTGTAACGAATAGATCCACTCCTCAATGGCATGTATATCTCATTGGAGTTGCGACTTGAAATATTCCAGAATTTCCTTATTTCAGAGCCCATAAAAATAAAAAGAAACACATTTATAGTACACTGTAGTCTAGATAGAGAAGGAATGTGCTCCGAAAAGTTCCCCTCTGTTGTCATAAAACCTCAAGTGACATCTGCTTGCTATTCGTGTAGGAGCATAATAGTATATTATGTTATTAGGAGCAAAAATTATACTTTATTTAGCCTCGCAAGCTCGGCAGATAATTACAACCGAGCCACATAAAGATACTTTTGTTCCGAATAACATATAGTATTTTTTCTTCAAACGTTTATAACAAATTATTTAAGAAATTTTAAGAAACCTGGAATTATTTTAAGGTAGAGGATTGGGTAGACTGATAAATGTAGGGTGCTTTGGAGAGCGTCACTATGACTACACTACAAACAACGTTGTGAACAAAATCCAAAAGGAAAACTTTATCTCGCGAGTCTTGCTTAAATGTAACACCCGATATAAATGACGTCGATACTTGCGACTCCACTGAAGATGTAGATCCATCACGTTTCCTGACTGAATCTATGGAAATAGAGAATACAACAGAAGAACAAGAAGAAGAAGAAGAAGAAGAAGAAGAAGATGAAGAGGAAAGCATACCGATTGAAATAGAGTCTGAAGATGAATATTATTAACTCCTGTTTTGAATCCAAAATTGATTAATGAACAAGTTTATAATATTTTTTTTAAATAAACATTTTTCAAACAGAACTAAACGTGGAATATGCCTACTTGGGACACCACATGAAAAAAAACGCACCTTGTACTCTACCTCGAAGGTGGTGTGGAAAAGAATGCACGTTTCAACTCTGTAAATCGAATTATCTCCAAAACGGTTACTTTTACGAATAAAAGTCATGATATCTTTATTGTTAGAAATTTTATAAGCTACAAATTTTATAATTAATATTTTTTCTGTAAAAGTTACTGTTAACGAGATATTCACGAAATACCGTTTTTGGTAACCTTTGCCCCCCCTTAAAATTTTTTGCGGCACTCGGATCGATGAGGACTTTTGACATTTTGTTTAGAACCAGAATATCAACGCTCATACCAAAATCCAGCTTTCCGGGAATTTTTCCGGAGTTTTGCTTTTATTTTGTCTAATTTCTCTGGACTAGTATGTCATTTTGCCGTATTATTTACGCTAATATGTTATTAAATCAATTTATCATCGAACATACTTAGTTGAGTTTTTATTGCAGTTATTTTGCTAAATTTAAAAAAAATTACAATGACTGGGTCAATTAATATGAGCTGGGGCTCATATTTGATCTGTACATATAATATTTAGTAGAAGAGAGAGGTTTTCTAATCTTTTTCGTTAATTATTTTTAGTTCAACTTTATATATTTAAAATTTCCCTGATAAACAATGTATTTGTATTTCTAAACTAGTAGGTAGTTACTACCTGCTAGTAGTAGATAAACTTATAAATATATATATTTCAGTAAAACCTATATATTGAGTTCTACAATTTAAAAAAATGTGTTGTATAATATTATATTAAAAACACTGTAATAAATTATGTTGTGGTGTAGACATTTCACTCTTGGACGAGTTAAACCTAAAACAAACACACAGTTGAAATTAAATTCCTTTTCTGTTTGTCAACATACCAATATACTTTGTTTATTAATCTCCACCGCTTGCAGCAGGGTCTGGGGGAACACTAAGAGTGAGGGGCTCACGCACGAAGGACAATAGCTTATCTAGTTTCATTAGTTGTAAAGTGTATTGATCGAGGTGTTGTTGTTTCTTTGGTGGTTTGCAAGGAATTCGTAGATTTGGAGATAATTTTAGTGTTGTCACACAGCCTCTAAAAGATCCAAATAAATTTAGTGAATTATATAGTATCTCGCATGTTGCATTACGGCAAATCCTTAGAACGTTGACTTGCAAATTAGTCCGGTCGGCAGGTACATAATGAGTGGGGTTACCTGGACACAATTCCCAAGTTAATGATTTTTTGGGGATGGTATGGGGTGTGGAATCTGAGTTTTCGACCTCGAGGCTCCTGTCTCCTCTCATTAACTTGGGAATTGTGTTCAGATAGAAAGTACATGCCGACCGGACTAAATGTGATAATGCAAAATGTTTTTGCTCGGTCACCTAACAAACGTATGTTAGGCTTGGAAGTTCGCTACTATTTATGCTATATGATCGTAGCTTTTTGAATGACATTTTACTTATATCCCAAAATAAAATAAAAGGATATTGTCTAGGTATAAGTTATTTCAGTTTACTTACTTGTCATCTCCACAAATAATAATAGGCAATTTGTGGTTAAATGAAATGCGGGTTAATTTATATTTTTTTCTAGACACTACTGCTTGCACACAAACTGGTTTATATTTGCTAATGTTTAGATCAAAGATGTAAGCAAATCCCTTGGAAGTGACTGCACCTAGAACAGTGGTTGAATAGGGTGCCCATTTAACATCACCTACACAAGCTCCCAGATCAAAGACATAAAGTGGCTCTCTAAAAATCAAGTAATAAAGCTACTAGACTATAAGCGAAGTAACTGAAATTAAACTTACAGTCGATTGTCTTCCCATATTTTTACTCTCCAGTCTCCACTGCATGAAGCAAATACATCTGGATTTAATTTATTAAAATCTATCCGATATACTGGTAAATGGTGTGCCTTGTAAGTAAGTAAATATGATGAACTATACTGGGTGCTGCATTTATAAATTAGACCTTCCTCTGTTCCAACCAAAAATATGTCTGGCTTGGCTGGGTGGAATTTCACACACGATGCACAGGCTGGATTATTATATGTTTAGTATTATTACAAAGTCAAGGGTGGTTACGAACATTTTTTCCTAACCAGTGTACCGTCAGGGCCACGAACTGGATCCTTATCAAGATACAAATTAATTATTGTCGTTACTGCAAGTTCGTTTTGCATTAAGACCCAGTGATTTACTTTGCCATCAGATGACACAGAATAAAAATTCATTTCACCATCAGGCATTTCTGGTACCCATTTGACCTTTGTACAAATTATATTATTATTAAAAATATAAGTGACAATGCCAGTATGGAACTTACTTCCCAGACTATGCTGCTATGCTTTTGTGTAACAGGGTTGCTCTTAAAGGATGGTTCTTTACAAGAAGTTTGCACATTATATACCATGACATTTCCATCGTACAGCCCAATCACTACCATATAAGGAAACTTTTTGTGTATATCTACACACATCACTCCAGACTCGGTCATGCAAATATAATCAGGAAAAGAAGGATTCTTCAACGTAAAAAGACATATGGCACCTCCACTAACTGGCTTCATGAAATCCACTACATAAATAATAAATATGTCATAATTTCTTCAAATTAATAAACTTTATAGTAGGCATGTCAAACTGAGGGTCTCCCCAGGGCCATATGGGTACATTTGTGTTGTCATGAGGGCTGCACACGACAACTAATTGAAGTCATTTAATAAAAATTATTGCAGAATTACCTAAATTACTTCAATTAATCGCTACAGTGTCCTTTGTGCGGGCCACAGGTGTGCTTGCAAAGGGCCACATGTTTGACATGCCTGCTTTATACGAATTTGATTTGATCGCTGAATTCTAAATTAATATAAAACGTTTTTGATTACTTAATATATGAGTTTCTTATTTTTCATTTCAGCGATTATAAATAGGTATAAATTCAATTAAACTTTAATAATCTATTTGTGTAAAAATCTTTCAAAATGCAACTTATCGTTTTCAAAAGATACGTTTAGTGGCAACGGTCACTTATAGATTATCTTTTGGTTTTGAGTACAATATCGGTCCTTCTCAGGACTAACCAGGAACACCTGAAGGCGGGAGTAGATCAAAACTCCCGAAACGTCGTGTGATATACACTCTAGACAGTGGAAAAAGTCCGATAAAACATATCAGCCATTTAGTAGTATTACATCTTAGCTGCAATTATGCGAATTATTTTTAGTTTTGTTTTTCATTTGCTAATTTTACAATATTTTTTAAGGTAAATTGTAACCTAGTGGGGTTAGTTCGGACACCATACCTCGCCATTATCATCAGTTGTTAGGCGTCAAGCAGCGTTCGAATTATGAAAAATTAATTTGGAAAGAGCAGTTACTGCTGCAAGAGAAAAGAGGTTATCAAGTAGAGAAGTTGCAGATCATTATGGAGTTCCGAATTCTACTGTACATCAGCACTTGAAGAAAAAACATGTAAAAAAAAACAGCGGGCAAACAAAATGAAACAATTTTTTGGCTTCGCTTAATTGTTTCGCCAGTTATCCAATTATTTCAGGCCTAACCTATATATTTTTATTTGAATTATAAATCCTTTACATTTCTAATTTTTATTTTGTACCTAGATCGAGTTCCTTTCGTTGGCGCGATGCACTTTTAACCCGTGCTATCTCTTATCACAGGCCGTTGTAATGTGAGCTTTCCTTTGGAAACGAATTTTTCGTCCGAGGCACTTGCTGTTCTCGCCTGGGTCCGCCGTCACCGGCGCGGCTAAGGTTTGTTTGTTTAAGTCAAATTACGTGCGCTCGATCAATTTTTATGAGCATTGTGTTTCCAAGGGCTGACTATGATCAGGTACGATGGCGCTTTTCTGTTTTGTTATTCCCATATTAAATACATTTTCTTTAGCTCTTAATTAACAGTTTCATCTAAGAGTTTATCTCGGAAGCAAAGTTGTTAGCCTAATATCATTTTCGACACCTACTGGCGTTCTGCCTAGTTGCTGCCGTTTGAGGGTGCCTTTGCTACAGTTACCGGTGCATCCACGGCGATTTCGACCAATGTGTGTAGCAGTTCACACCAGCATATGTTTAACCGCAGGGTGTAACAACCCCCGGCCGGCGATCGAGGTTAGTTAGTGCTACTCCGGGATTAATATTATATCAACTTATCTTCGATACCTGGAATTTATATTCTAAAACCGTTATTATTAACCAGTAAAGCTCAAATTCATACATGCTCTTGTTTTTTCATATTTTAACTTTTACGCATATATTTAATCATGATTAATATTTAAAGCTGCAATTTTGATGTGTATTGGCCCTTTGTTAAAGGAGCATTCACGCCTTTTTTATTTCAATAGTCTAAACAGAAAGGTTTTATCAAATGACTGAGGTATGCATATCCCACGATTGATTTTGAAGTTACAGTTAATAGAATAACCCAAAAGGGGTTTTTGATCTTTGTGCGTGTCATAGCCTTCATTTGACGTACACAATTTTGTTATGACATTTTTTGCCTTTTAATTATTCTGATTATTTATTACTGACTCTACAAGTTTTTCCGTTCTATTAAATAAACGCTAGTCACTTGTAGTTTATCCTTTATTATTTGATATCTTTGGATTTCTGGAGTATATATTTTTTAAAGATTTTACAGGGTGAACAGCTGCTGATTTGAACATACGATTCAAGGCCGCCGAAATTGAGTTAGCTCGCGGTAAGTGAAGATTTTTCAGAGCTACCGTGGTGTACAAACTGTAGGGGGGTTGATCTGCGATTTTTTTACTACCATCGATTATTTTAATTAATTAATCGCAGGTCGGCTTCCTTATCGTTTCAAAAATTAACTTCTCAAGAGGAGGAAGAATTAAGAAACGGAATAATAATCGCAGCACAGTGGGGTTTCCCACTTAGTCGAATGGACGTTTGACAAATCGTGAAATCTTTTCTTGATAGAGCTGGCCGGAAGATTCCATGTTTTAAAGAAAATCGACCAGGTCATGAATGGTTTTATGGATTCATGCAGAGAAATTCAAAACTGGCAGAACGCTTGGCTGAAAATACAAAAAGGAGCAGAACAGCCGTAAGTAAAGAAGTCGTCAACAATTATTTTACAAATCTTAGAAATGAGATAGCTGATGTGCCTCCTGAGAACATCATAAATTACGACGAATCTTACAGATGACCCTGGAAAAATAAAGGTCATATATAAGAAAGGGATAAAATACGAAAATAGAATACTGGACTCCTCGAAAAGCAGCACCTCAATCATGACAGCGGGTACTGCCTCTGGTGTGCTTTTACCACCCTACGTGGTTTATCGCGCTATGCACATCTATCCAACTTGGGCAGAGGGAGGCCCAGCAGGGGCAATATATAATAGAACTAAAAGTGGGTGGTTTGAGTCGACAGTGTTTGATGACTGGTTCTCACAAGTTATCTTGCCATATTTCCGGAATTTTTGTCGAGCTACTTGTCATTATTTGTGATCAAGAAATGCGAAGAAAACGATATTCACTTTCTTTTATTGCTGCCAAATTCGACTTATTTACTACAACCCTTAGATGTTGCCATTTTTGGGGCGATGAAGAGATACTGACGTGCCGGACGTTCTTCCAAAAAGGGAGTTCCCAAGACTATTAAAACACACACTGGAATCTTTGGGAGGAATAGAGAAAAATCTGAAAACTGGTTTTCGATGCTGAAGCTGTTTTAAATAAATTACCAACGGAATCAGCGCTCCCCTCAACTTCTACTGACCATCATTGGACCAAGAACTTTTCGGAATATTTGAAAGCTTGCAGGTGGGAAGAAAAATAAGTTCAAAAGCCTAAAAGGGGAAAGAAAATTAACATTCCGGCTGGAAAAGGTGTTAAAGCGATGGACATGGAAGGGAGAGAAACTAGCGATATTGATGATTATTCACAAAATGAAGAGGATGCTGACGAAGAAAGCTTCGGAGATAATGAACTTACTTTGGAACCCAAAACTGCTCAGGTCATTTCACCTACAGACTTTGTGATAGTGAAAGTGCTTTGCCAAAATGACATGTTTCGTTATTTTGTTGGACTAATTGAAAATGCTGAACGATAAACAAAACCTTTATTTGGTTAAATACCTTAGAATTAAAAAAGAGAAAGCTATGTATTTTATATTCCCAAATGTTAGTGACGAGGGGTTAGTCTTTGAAAAAGACATTTTAAGAAAGCTTCAATTGAAGGAAGTCAGAAGAGGAAAACATTTTTTTAAAGTTGTGCCTAATGACATTAACCTAGAGTAAATTTTAAAATTTAATATGTTAAAATGTTCATTTTTACTTCCCTCGTCTGAAAGACAAAGGAAGTATTGTAATCACGAAAAAATTACCTACCGAGATTTCTTCAGATCTTCACGTTTCAGGGTCCCTAGATGATGAAAAACAAGTTTTCTCAATTCCGTCTGTCTGTCCTTCCGAGATTTTTTCAAATCTTCACGTTTCAAGGTCACTAGATGACGAAAAAGAGGTTTTCTCAATTCCGTCAGTCTATTTGTCTGTCTGTATGTCTGTCTGTCCGTCTGTCTGTCTGTCTGTCTGTTGGTAGTACCTATAGCTCAAAAACTATTTGTCGGAAGAAGACAATATTTTGCATACATATTATATATCTACCTTGCATGAAACCGGTACAATTTCATACAAATATATACAGGGTGAGCACCTTAAAAAAAATAAAAGTTTGTTTATTTTTGTGTTAATTTTGAAATAAAAGGAAGTAATAACTTTTACATAGATCAGGCTTTACATTTGGTGAAAATAAGACTCAACCGATAAAGGATAATGTCACGAAAGAGTAAAAATGTTTCAACCATTACACCGCCCTCTTCATTAGACGCGCACGCCGGACTTTTCCCGAAGAGACGCGGTAGCGCAGATGGAATTCCGCCGGACTCTGTAGAAATGCTTTACGCACCATAGGGATTTCAATGGCAATTTCTTCATATGAAAATATTTGCTTCCCTAATTATTTTAGAGCAAACTTGTATGGAAGTTTTTTGTAGAGAAAAAAATTCTGTATCCATTTATGCCAGCATTTGTCATTTTACATTTCGGAAAACCGAAAATTTAAAGCAATAAAATTACCAATTTTAGACAAATCAGTGGTGCCTTGAAATTATTGAAGCATCTCAAAGCATCAATAAATTAGTTTGTTGTATATTTGTTTGCATCTGTCAAATGTAGCGGCAACCATGGCACTTATTGCACCTTATCTGCTTCCAGCATACCACCACTTCACAATTTGCACCGATTTTTGGAAAAATGATAATTCTAATTTCTTTCATTATTAGGTTTTCTGACGTAAAATGACAAAAATGATGGCATAAATGGATGCAGAATTGTTTTCTCTACAAAAAACCTATTTACAAGTTTGCTCTAAAATAATTAGGGAAGCAAATATTGTAATATGAAAAAATTACCATTGAAAACTCTATGGTGCGTAAAGCATTTCTACACCCTGTATATAACAGCAATGAGATAACATGAACAAGAATATAACACGTATTGCTTGAGTAAGAAAGAGATAAACATAGTAGCAAATATTCGAGAGGGCTTGACGCTTAATTTATTTTAAGGCATCATACAACTTAATCGGTGCAGTATCTTCGGAGGAGATAGCAAACAAAGAAACACACAAACATACAAAGAGACCAAAGATATTATGTTATAGGATGGAAATATTTTATTAGTTTTTTTTGTGTTAGCATGTATATTATATATAAATATTACGTAAAAATATCACTTCTTAATAAGAAAAATAAACCTATTTTTGCTGCTATATGAGTAGAATTGCCCTTGTAAATGTCTTCGAGTTTACTACCTGGCCCGCCGAGCCAATAAATTTTACGTTTTGGCCCTTTCCAGAAAAAGTTTGCCGACCCCTGGAGTAGATCATTATATTTTTTATGCATTAAAAACAGATCAAACAAACTAAACAATATTTGCTGTATGTATTTATATTGCTTTTTGTAATATAACGCAAAATGCAAAAGCAGGGGCTACACGTTTCGTGGCCCACCCCGTATAAGAAACTCCCCTTGTATTATTATTAAAAAATATTGTGTTAATGTAATTTGTAATGTAATCTCTCAACAGTGACAGTGATGACGGTTATTAAATTTTGAAGCACACAACACTTATTTTACTATAAATTGCCAAACTCTATACAGGGTGTTCCGAAAAGAATGGGACACCGAAACATGTGGAAATAAAGAGTCACCCTTAATGTCAAGTGGACGTAGGGTAGCTAGTGCCCTCTACATATAGATATAATTTCAGTTACATAAGACTTTTACAAAATGAGTGAAACTCCACATTAAGTTATGAGTTGTGAAGACAACTTCAAAATAGAAATTTAACTTCTCGAGCATATAAATGCTTAAGGACGTGTTTTTTACTAAGGTATATTTAGCTCCATCTGACTATTGAGAATAAGTATCCTCCTAGATCTAGACAGTGTCCCATTTTTTTCAGAACACCGTATATTTCTTATTTCAGAATATGGTACAAAACACACTCACGGAATCCAAAGCAAACAGCAAATAAGTCGTAGTAGTGAGGATTCCAGCAAAAATCTGTAACAGTATTTTTCTTTGTCTTATCATAAGTTAGTTTCCATAGCGGTAATAGGGTTCCTTCATCTTCACGGAACTCATCAGCTGGATCTTCCCAGTATCTGTAATCTAGGGGAGAAAACTGGTTAAGCTGGAAAAGTATTCAGTAGTACTGCTTATGTCACACCTTTTGCTATGTAATAATAGGTATTCTGATTCAGCATGCGTTCAAGTGTTTTCCAACATTCATACACACGCCCTTGGATAGCTTCGCTCAGTTGTGCTTTCCCAGCAACCTTTTTTGGAGCCGGTTGGCCTTTTGAGACTGGCATTTTATCTTTTTCCCTCCTTTCCCTTTCTCGCTCTTTTTCTAATTGCTGCTCTTCAAAATCTTGCTGATATCCATCGTAAATTATCCATTGTAAAACGTGAGCCGAGTATGTACTTAATGGTGGAGGTATGGTTTGTGTGTTTTGAGACTAATGAAGAAATAATGAAATCTTAATATATAGGTACCTAAGTGAAAATTAAAACTATAAGGTTAATCATTAGTGAAGCTATGTCAAGTTACAAGAATAAATCGTATTTGTCCTTAATTTTAATATTTATTAAAATTCTTTGGATTATGTGTACCTACTGATAAACGTCCAAAAATTGATTGCATTATATAATAGTGAAAAGAAATAGTAAAAGTTAAAAAAATTATAAAAAGCTTCTTACTCGAACGGGATTGTTGTAGGTTAAAGCTGCACGTTCACAAAAATTGAATTGGTTTGGTAGCTTCTTTCCACCAGCAGGGCGTGCTGCTTCTTTGGCTTTGTCTTCACCCTCTTCTGCTTGTTCTCCACCTTCACCTTCACCTTCTCCACCCTTTCCTTCTTCCTCGTCTTCCTCTTCTGGTTCTTCTGCGACAGCTTCGGCTTCTTCAGTTACACTGGTGCCAGACGCTACTGCACCTAATTCTGCAGCTGTTAATATAAACATTAGTTAGTCGTTAAAAGTTTGCTTTGATTAAACTGTGAGCCAATAATAAAACAGTCATATTATAAAAAATAATTTGAGTATAAGTATACATATAGAACTTACGATCAATGCCTTGTGCAATCATTTGTTTGCGAGCTTCATCAGATTCTTTATGAAGGTAGTTTCCTTTTGTGCTCATAACCAGTACAGCATTGCCAAGCATTGGAAGTGGAACAAAGGAACCTACCGAATAGTCAAATAATACCAGGCTGTCAGGTTGTTGTACATTAGTAGTTTGTAGAACCCTTGGTAGTATTTCTTTAAGCTCCTACACAAGAACAATTTGAGAGACTTGATGAAATTAAAACGAACACTTACAACATCGGCAAGCTCTAACTGATCCTTGGGTTTCAGAAGTTGTTTTGATTTCTTCCACTCTTCATATTCATCATCTTCAGTTTTGGAGGTTTTCTTTTTCTGTCAATTTATTTTAGGTTATATTTTTCCTTTTTCGTTTAGTATAGTAAAATGTAAAAACTAATTCTAAAGTGCATTTTATTTTAAAATATTAATAGATTTTTGTAGACCAAAAGGGAATTAAACGAATAAAATCTAATTGAGAATATATAATGTGTTACAAATAAAATGTTTGTAAAATTTTCACTTATAATACCATGAGTAGTCAAAGTTACATCAAATATTTTTGCTGTGGTATCACGAATGTCCATTGCACTTAGGTTCGATTAGGACGAGGGCGCTAGCAAAAATTCATTTTGAGAGTAAATTTTTACGTGAAATTTGGATTGCTGTGAGTTCGTTTCCATAGGAGCAACCAAAACGAAAAATTATAATAACTGTCATCTCATTGAAAATGTCGAAAAATTATGCCGCTTGGGACCATTAGTGATTATGTCGATATAATTCTTTTTTATTGGCTGAAAACAGAACAACGCTATATTCTCATTGGTCTATTTGAATTATTTAACAAATGTGTTGAATTGTCAAAATAAATTTTCAACCCTGTCAACTTTTCTTTTTAAGAAAATGTATTGTAATGTTATTGTCGCATGTTGTCTTTAGATTGCTTTTTGTTTTCTAGTTAGATATTTTTGAAATTGAAGTTCATATCTTTTATTGGTTGCCATCGTTAAGTTGGAAGCATAACATTTGTCAGCTTGCGAAAGGGTTAAAAAATGCTGTTTCCTGTCAGTGTTACAATAAAAATATCACTGGAAACTTTGGAAAATTCTCTACAAGGAAGGTCTTTAAAAGTTTATTCATAAGAGCTACCATTTTTGCAAAATCGGGCTTTGAAAGTTATAAGTACAGTAAATTCTACAGTTTACCTGGTTCTATGTATGTATATCTAAATTGAAGTCTGAAGTATGATAAATAAACATTATTTGAGCTATTCTATACAAATGCATCTATGTAGGCAAGCATTACAACTAAAAAATATGTTATACATGCTCCAGATGATGCTGACATTTTAATTATTATTGATGCATCGATACAACTGTGGTTGATCTTGTGATTTTAATAGCTGATATGACTCTTGATACGGATTTTTTTCCTCAAACTAAGCAAACAAAAGGTCTAATGAAAAATGCACTCTTTTTGAAGTTTCGATGAGTATAAAAGTTGTAGAGATCATATTCTATTTATACATGCATTTTCTGGGTGTGTTAAAACGTCTGCTCTTTTTAATAAATGCAAAACATCAGCTTTAAAGCTATTGAAAAAATCTGTAAAGCGCATTACTCAGAACTTCCTTCACAACTGGAAGTTGTCTCTAAATATTTTGAAAAATCAAAGGTAACTAGTGGTAAAAATATCTTAACGTTTCTAATAATACTAAAACAATAAAAGGAAACACTTGGTAATGCAAATTACATCAATTAATAAATAGAAAAAGTAGTATTGCAGAGGGATTCGAACTCAGCGTGATTTCACAGCGCCTACAGAAGGCATTTCATAGGGAAGTAAGTAGGCCATGTACAGCGCACCCGTCGATCGCATCCTGCCACGGAGCCGTGCCTGATATCGCCGCGCAGCGACTGCATTACATTCAGCAGCTAAATGTTGTACATTTTTGTTTTTATTTTACAAAAATTACCCTGTACTGCTTGGGTCCCATTTTTGTCAAGGATAAATGAATATTTTTATCTATTCCTCGGTTAAAGCAAAAATAGAAGAAATTTTATTTTTTATTTGACTTGAATTTTCTCAGTTTCATACCAGGTAGATATATAATCCGCATACAAAATACCGTCTTCCTCCAACAAATAGTTTTTGAATTATACCGGTAACCGGTAAGGCGGTAATGGATAGGGACGGAATTGAGAAAACCTGTTTTTTGTCATCCGGGACCCTGAAATGTGAAGATCTGAAGAAATCAGATGGTGATTTTTTTGCGATTAGAAACTTCCTTTTTTTTAAATGCGGGAAGTAAAACCGGCAGGACTTGCAAGTTGCAGCTCAAGTTTTCAAGCAACATGATGCTTCTCATCTTCTAATGGAATAGAATTTTTCCTTGCCATGTATTGTGCTCCAGTTAAAGAAGATTTCATGAATGACTATCGTATTTGTGCTTTTACTAAATCTGCAGGGAAAAAACCCAGCAAAGTTGAGCTTATTACCACCTATAGCTAGTGTAGCTGAACAGCACTCATAATATGTTCATTATTAAGTGCAGAAGTAGTTAGGTATCTACCAATTCTGAAGTTTGGGTAACATTGAAAAATAATCTATTGGAATAAAAAGAACATTGCAGCTATTGAACGTGGTTATTTGCAATTGTTCAAAAGGTTGTAAACCAGTATGTGGTTGTTGAAAATTTTGTGTTCACCAATTTATGGTAATTATAATGCACGATCTTGCTGAATGCTGCACCAGACGACGTATCATCAGAAAAATAAGATAATAAGATGACTATAATTAATTTCCTTGAACTACGCATTTCTCTTCAATCAAATGAAGAAGAAGAAGGGGAAGGAGAAACAGAAAACGAAGAAGAGCAAGCATATTTATAGGATAATGAAAAAATGTGATTCTGCTCATCCAATAATTATCACTGCTTGAATTATTGAATTCACAAATCCAGTACTTATTATTGGAAATATTACTAAAAATAAGCTCCGTATATTCTTCTAAAAATTATGAATGATATATTTGTACGGCCATATTGCAATTTTTCTAGTAAATGTGCCAAAGAGTGACTTTTATTTCAACCTGAATTACAATTCACTTGCCTAATCCTCTCTAATACCTATGTATGTATAATCTGTCACCTCATTTACCTTGCGGTGTAGAGGCTGGTGCTTTATGAGCTGCCATCTGGCGGTACAATGCTCAACTTGCCCCGGATTCGGGATACAGAGTTGGAGCGCGCCTTTGGTGCTTGCGCAGCAACCATTGTGTGAGTTGTGTGTCTTGGGTCTGTGATTCTGAGTAGAGCACAGTTAATTTGGTGCCCAACTGTGAATGGTCTCCCTGAGCCCGATTCTAATCGCCAAGGATACGGAAAAATTCCGACCAAGCTAAATCAGGCAATGATTGCTTGTGTGAAAAAACTTTTAGAGACATTTCTTGTAGAAAATTTTACACTGGAATATGTTGTTTTGTTCTTAAGCCGATTGGAAGGAGATATTCGTTTTTTAAACTTTTCTTGTGCTGTGAAACTTTATGCATACAACTTACTGATGGGGAATTTCGACATCTTATTTAGAAGGGCTATAAACTGAGACATGAAAAAATTCAGTTAGGTTGTTTTTCCCGAAAAAAAAACCTACTATACAGGGTGGTCCACTTTTTTGTAGCAGGACTTTAATAGTAGGCAAAAAAACTTATTTCAAAGTGAAAATTTTATATGAACATAGGCCCTGAAACTCTTCGTTAAGATACAGGGCGTTCAAATTTTCGAAAAAATATCATTTTTTCTATACAGTATCCCAACCAGCTGATATAATTAAACTAAATTTGGTGTGCAACTCTATCCTATTTGCTACTACATTCCATGACAATATCAAGGCTCTCGATTGACCAGTGACGGAGATGTGGGGTTTCGCGACCAATAAATTTAAAAATTCACTAGTACGACCCTGTTGAAAATCGAAATTCTTTTTTTTAAAGCGTTTAATTCTTCACAAAAAATGTCTCTTCACAAAATTCATATTTCGAACATCTTCTTTAAATTAGTATTTTATAGTAGCTGTGAATAATAATTTAATTTAAATTACATGTTTCGCTAACAAAGGTACTCCTTATTAACATTTGAACGATTTAGAATAAAAATAAATGTTTGAAAACCTGTTTTCAATGTCCAGTAATAAGTAATAAGGAATGTAACTTATTTAATTAGAATATTCTACCCCAAAACTAGTTTGAGTTTATTTTCAATAGAAACATGAATTTGACCAAACTATTGAAAATTGCTACGTAACCGTGGGAGGTATGGGGAAATGTGAAGAGACATATTTTGTAGAAAATTAAACGCTTTTTTTGAAAAAAGAAACAATTTCGATTTTCAACAGGGTCGTACTAGTAAATTTTTAAATTTATTGGTTGCAAACTCCCACATCTCCGCCACTGATTGATCAAAGGCCTTGATATTGTCACGGAATGTAGTAGCGTTTAGGATAGAGTTGCACACCAAATTTAGTTTAATTATCTCAGCTGGTTGGGATACTGTAAATACAAAATAATATTTTTTCAAAAATTTGAATGCCCTGTATCTTTAAAACAAAGAGTTTCAGGGCCTATGTTCATATGAAATTTTTGCCTTGCAATAAGTTTTTCTGCCTACTATCAAAGTCCTGCTACAAAAAAGTGGACCACCCTGTATGTCAGCATTGGATGGATTATGAGATTTTGAGAGCTTGAATGTGAAAATTAGCAAGCTATCGCTATTTAAGTAAAGAGACCTAAAATTAATTAACTGTGCAACTTGTGACACTTTACAATTTAATAATGTGTAATTAATTTAACATTTTTGCTACACAGCCTTGATATCTTTATAAAGCTGTAAAATGAAGAAAAAGCCTAGATATCAAATTATGCAATGAAATATATTACTTGCCATTTCAAAATTTGTGTTGATACGTATAGGCCAGTCGACAAGTACATTTTAGGGGGAATAATTCCGGACAAGCTGGAATAAATTTTAATCTGTTCTGTTGGGACTCAGAAAATATATATTAATTTTGCACCCCTTAACAGGCCCGGATTTAACCGCTATGCTTAAAAAAAGGTCTAAATTTTTATATTTTTCCTAATATTAGTGAATATCTCGATTAGTATCAACTTTCGAGCAAAATACGTGGTTATCAAAATTAAAGAAGAGTAAATTCTCTACAAAAAATGTTCTATACATTTTTGTCATATATTTGCTTGTTTCGAATTCATAGGCGTCGAAATATATTTTTTTTCGAGCATTTGCTTGTTACTTTCTTTTACGATATAAGAAGTATTGGATTCACTCTAAAAATTCGAAATTGAGTTTTCAACAGATCTTCACGTTTTAAAGTGCCCTGAACCCAAAAAACATATTTTTGTTCATTGCTCTGTCTGTGTGTCTGTCTGTCTGAGTGTCTGTTTGTGAGCAGAATATCTTAAAACGAAAAGAGGTATGACATTTAAACTTCATATATAAGTTTTGTGTACTATCTAGATGCGACAGCAAGCTTTTGAAGAAAATCGCATAAGCGGAAGTAGGTGTTTACTCTTGTAATTTTTAAGTTTTTTGGATTTTTTCAAAAACGGCTCTAACGATTTCTTTCAAACTTTACAATTTTATTAAATTTTTAATGTGTATTGATGTGAGCTAGGCAATTTTCCAGTCGAATACCTCTAAAATGGGTTTCTTTTGTTTTCTTTTCCAATTTTTTTTATTAACTTTTATTTTAAATAGAACACCCAGTATATTATTACATTTTTGAATTCCGCTTAAAATTTTAGAAAAAATTTGTCTCTTGAACTAACGCCCTATTTTGTATGGTTTCTGTACAAATTGCAATTTTTGAAAATTTTTGACAAATGCTTGTATGTATGTATAATCGATAACCTCGTTTTAATAATTTTGGGAATGTTCTATTGATTGTTCTAGATCGCTATGCAAGTCCTCGTCGTCGTCTTCGATCACGTCCATAGTATTCAAACAAGATTTGCCCTGACAGAAACCACATATTACTGAGCAATGAAAACCTGCTTTGCGAAAGCTACAAGATACATTACAACCTTTGGCGCATTTACAAGAAATTAGTTTCAGTAATTCTTAGGGAGCTGCGTCTGGTACAGTGGGAAGTAAGTTTATCTCTTTCTGTATAAGTGTAACGAACTTCATTTTCCCCTGCCTGTATAGTGCGGAAACAGTATTGCAGCCACTAAATGCATGCAGAAATGAAATGTTGTCCCTAATTGAATCATCCGGAAGTACTCCCGCTAACAGCCATTTCAAAAGACTTATCAACTGGCCTATTAGCCAAAATTTGATTTTTAATCTTTAACTTTGTATCCCGAATCCGAGGCAAGTTGAGCATTGTACCGCCAGATGCAAGCACATAAAGCACTAGCTTCTACACCGCAAGTATTATACATACATACATACATACATACATACATACAAGCATTTGTCAACAATTTTCAAAAATTGCAATTTGAACAGAAACCGTACACAATAGGGCGTTAGTTCAAGAGACAAATTTTCACATATAATCTCATAAGAGCATTAATTCTTTCCGGAAATTTTTTTGAGTGCGTTCCAACAACGTCGTATTAATTTGACCGAGCGGGACGCGAGGGCAAATTAGGACGTTGTTGAATGCACGAAAAATAATTTCCGGATATGAATTAATGCTCGAATGCAGATTCGGTAAGAAAATCGTAACGACACAAACCCTAAAAAGAAGTAATGTCTACCTACAAAAAATTTCCAAGAAATTTTGTTGTTGTCTTGGATACGGCTCGTGAACTAATTTTTCTATTGGTCATTAATGAGTGTCGTACGATTTTCTCTAAAATTTTAATCTGAATTCAAGAATGTAATAATATACTGGGTGTTCTATTTAAAATAGGAGTTAATAAAAAAATTGGAAAAGAAAACAAAAGAAACCCATTTTAGAGGTATTCGACTGGAAAATTGCCTAGCTCACATCAATACACATTAAAAATTTAATAAAATTGTAAAGTTTGAAAAAAATCGTTGGAGCCGTTTTTGAAAAAATCCAAAAAAACTGAAAAATCACAAGAGTAAACACCTACTTCCGGTTATTCGATTTTCTTCAAAAGCTTGCTGTCGCATCTAGATAGTACACAAAACTTATATATGAAGTTTAAACGTCATACCTTTTTTCGTTTTGAGATATTCTGCTCACAAACAGACACTCAGACAGACAGACACACAGACAGAGCAATGAACAAAAATATGTTTTTTGGGTTCAGAGCACTTTAAAACGTGAAGATCTGTTGAAAACTCAATTTCGAATTTTTAGGGTGAATCCAATATTTCTTTTATCGTAAAAGAAAGTAACAAGCAAATGCTCGAAAAAAAATATATTTCGACGCCTATGAATTCGAAACAAGCGAATATATGACAAAAATGTATAGAACATTTTTTGTAGAGAATTTACTCTTCTTTAATTTTGACAACTACGTATTTTGCTCAAAAGTTGATACTAATCGAGATATTCACTAATATTAGGAAAACTATAAAAATTTAGACCTTTTTTTAAGCATAGCGGTTAAATCCGGGCCTGTCAAGGGGTGCAAAATTAATATATATTTTCTGAGTCCCAACAGAACTGATTACAATTTATTCCAGCTTGTCCGGAATTACTCCCACTAACAGCCATTTTAAAAGACTTATCGACTGGCCTAATAGCTAAAAGGCATAAAGAAAAAGAAGGGAAACGGAAAATAGAGCTTTTCTCTAAAAGTATTAACACCTACAGCATCACAGTGTCTTACTTTTACTCGATCCCCATCTATTGAATGCCATTTTGCAGTTTAAGTTTTTATTTATGCAAATATCAATTATAATTAATACATAGGCAGGTGGCTGTAGTTAAAATGTCAAATTTGAAATATTAAATATGGAGCTTCAGATATGGCTTCATTGTTCTACTTTGGGAAGATTTCTTTAGTTGGATCTTTTAATTTAACACTAGATACTTATTCAAAATACCTAGAGATTTTGTTAGTATTCTTAATTAGTGATATTCTTAATTGGCAAAGGAGGAAAATTGGTACAAATTTTATAGCCGAAACAACTTTTTTAATTGCAAGATTTTAATGTTATTGTTTTTAAACCATGTAGACTGAAGAAGACACAGAAGTGTTGAAGAATATTTCTACAATTGCATTTTTAAAAAATTCTTTTAATTCAAGATGGAATTTTCAACAAATACTTATTTAGCTACACCTATCCTTAACTATTGAGCAAATATCAATGTTTGTCCTAAATTATATGTAAAATAACTAACAAGCTTTAAATATGCGAAATAGACGAAATAATATACTATTTTAAAAAATACGTACGACAACTTTTACGGTAGCCTGAGGGGCCGACTTGTGCTGAGCAGTTGTAGGAGGCATTACTCTTCAGTAGTACAACTCTTCAAAAACACAAATAATTCCAACACTATTACATAAAACGTGTAAACCCTTTAAAACTAATCATTTTGACAACTTAGGACTATTTATTCGTTTCTATAGCAATGTCTTAACTGTCATACTGTTGAAAGCTTGTACAGTAAAACATGCAAGAGCATTCAATTTTTCAGTTTGTAAAAACACAGAACATAGGATTTCTTTACTTTGCAGTGAATTAGCAGGTTTGAATTCAAAATTTGTTGGGGAATTGGTGTTGTAACTACTTTATTGATCCGTTAGGGTGCATATGGCTGCAGTGTTGCCTGTGATATCTTCTGAATTATCCACAATATCAGCTCTAGTGATATGGTAATACTGTGTTTTATATCAAACAAATATATCCTTAGTTTGATTAGCTTGATAAATGACCAAATTACAACAAATTTTCAAAATGTAATTAAACTAGACGTACACATAGAGCAATTACTAAAGGTATTAAATTGAGCATAATATGAATATGATACGTTACATGCTGTAAAATACAATCATCAGCACATGAAAATTAGTAAGCAATGGAGGATAGTGGAATAGACTCGGGAGATCATAATGGCGACTCAGTTCCGAAGCCCATGCAAAACGGAGAACGACTGTTGGCTGTAAGGCATCGGACATTTTAAATTATATAATGCAATTATTTAATGTTGCATTTATTGTCGTAGACAAGTGATAGTTCAAGTGCAGACAGTAGCAGCAGGTCACCCCCTAGGGCAGCTCCAGTCGCATCAGCAAGACAATTGCAGCGAAAATTGGAGTCTCGGATTGAACATGCACGTAGGCTACATCAGGAGTACCACACCACTCCTGGGCTTATACCTATTCAAAGACTTCCTATTCCTGGGGCAAGAGACCATCAACCACTTGTACAATGGGACACTGACGATAGGTAAATATGTAAGACTAAAAAATAAATTAGTTTTAGATTTCTTGAAATATTAAAATTTGTATTTTATACACACAGTAGAGTAATCTCTAAATTTTTAACTACGCATTATACTTGCGTATAGCAAACTCATTTCAATTGTTTCAATTAATCGTGTGCTTGAAAGTATCATATAAGTACCATTATTTTTGTTTTGTAGTAGGTAATTAAAACATAATTTTTGTACTCCGTTAGGTATAGTAAATGTCAAACTATGTACTCATTTTGATATCTTAATGACAGTTGTATTGCACAAGTGTTTTAATATTTTTCCCACGCCCACATACGAAAATGGTAGTATCCATGACAGTCAACTAGCCACGAAAAATTACAATTCGTAAGTGATGTAAAGCTGTGGGTCTTATGCTACTACAATGACTAGCATGTACCCTTGCTAGGGTTGGAGCTCCTTAGTCTCGGCAAAATTCTAAGTAGGACTTTGACGATATGACCACAGTAGTTGGTGTCTAAGGTACCTAGTACTCCGCATGCCTAGATCTTATTCATAACAAATAAACAAACAGTAGTTGGTGTCTAAGGTACCTAGTACTCCGCATGCCTAGATCTTATTCATAACAAATAAACAAACAATATCATTCACCCCGTCGTTAATCATGACGAACATATTTGTTATGAAAATAATGCACAATTCACAATTATACAGTGGGCTAAATATGTCATTTTAACCCGAAGACTGCTGACAATATGCTATTTTAACCTAAAAACTACTGACAACATGTCATTTTAAACTAAAGATTACTGATATTTTCAGTTGTTACAATAAAGTTGTCATTCATTAAACTGTAAAATAGTTATTTTTCTAACTTGTTAGGAAATGTTCAACTTTTCCATATCAATTTTAGTTAGGGAATAACATACTTTTCCACACTTTCTTAAAATAATTAAGAAATGAATATTTTTCAATGGTTTTTCAAAATTCAGTCAGGAAATGAAAACACTTAGCAAAATAGCAGTCGGTGCCGAAGGTACCTGGTGCTCTGCATGATTAGATCTTGTCTACAACAAACAAACAGACAAGCCTATAATTATTTTTCCGTGACTTTTCGATTTTTCTCTCACTATAAAGAAATTACTAAATATAATAATATGCTTATTATGAGTAAGTGTTGGATAAATAATTATTTCCGTTGATTGTTTATTTATGGGTTTCGTTAATGCATACAAAATCGTTCATTAATAGCCCTTATAATCGTTTATTAATGACTCCTATTAATGGACGATTTTTTATTAATAAACGATTTTAGTATAGGAAATCAAAGTTACCATGAATGTCAAAACCTTTAAGTGTCAAATTTTTGTCATACAATAAAATAAAATTGTCTCCAATTTAATAAGATACGATCAACGAAAAAATATTGTATTAACTCATGTGTTAATAATCTCAACAATTAACGTGTTCGCTAGTGCTCAGAAATTAAAATATCTCGATTATTAATCGCTCTCATTAACACACTTGTTTGTTAAATAACTATTATAGGTTTGTTACCTTAACAACTAATCCACAGCTTGTTTGTTTGTTTGTTATGGACAAGGTCTAGGTATGCGGAGTACCAGGTACCTTAGGCACCGACTGCTATGTTCCTATTTTGCCAAAACTAAGGAGTTCATCCGCATTTTTTAATTTTTCAAAACCTCATTGGGACCGGGAATTGAATTATTATATCAGTAGTCAAAATGCTTAATCACTTAGCTACCATTATAAATTTGATTAATAGCATATTAAGCGTCATGTCAGTGTCAAAAAATTCAGAAAAAAAATTAAATGATTTAAAGAGATTTAAGTGAGGTGTTGGAACGTTGAATTGCACTCGTGTGCAATGCATATTTACCACTCAAGAAAATTAACCACCCCATTAAACTTCTTCTTTCGTGACTAACATGCTACATTTCACACTTAAGTATACAATAAATAACTATTATAGTTAAAATATCCGAATGTTAAATAATGATTAAATATTTGAGATGACTACTTTTACATGACACAAAATCTGTAGGTACCTAAATATGGTTATTATTTTAAAATTTCAAACCGTTATTGAATTGTTTTTTTTTTAAATCATTATTCAATTTATTTAGGTACATTTTCTCAAATAAGTTTATATGTTATATGTAATAGTTTCTACTACAATGGTTAGTTGCATTTAATTATCTGTTTATTTACTCACTACCACAGTAAGTTCACACAACTGGTGCATATGGGCTGATATCAATCTGTAATAAGATGTTTAAAGCACTAGTCATTTATTTAACTATTACCTACTCACTGATTTCTTGGCATATTTCCAGTCATGGTCATTACTTCATTCAACTTAAGTACCTACAGGCTACAGGGTGGTGCAAAAAGTTTGCAATACGAGATATTTTATTATTAAGCTTCATCAAAAAAGTAGATGCATACTGAGAAATAGCATTGATCACACCGGTGAAAACTTGCATGATGAACAGAGTGAAGTGCAAAACTCACAATCGGCTGAAGAATAAAATATATAGTGGATTTTACTTCTCACTTTCATACCCTTGTATCTTATAGGTCATTCAGTAAACACAAAAACATATAAATTTTTTTGAAGTTGGCATATATGTAAAATTTGTCTGCTAGAGATTGTATATTTTGTTTTGCAAAGGTTTCCATACCTGCATAAAGGTGACTTTGAATTTAAAAATGACAATTAATAAATATCATTAATTCAGTGTCAAAGTACATACGATTCTGGAAATTCTTGCCTGAACTTTTATAAAATGTAATAAAAATACTTATTAATAAATGATACATCAATAGTATTCAACACAGTATTTGTTTAACATCCTTAAAAGTAGTTATGACAGATGCCAATTAAATGTCACAGTCTTAACCTATTTGTTTTAGTAACTTTTAGTAAGTACATTCCTAGACAAAAGATGCATTTTGGAAGTACACTCATGAAATTTTAGAAATCAAAGGCCACTTTGTGTTTTTATGTTTAGTGAACAGACTATACTTATTTATTTTTGGAACAATTGCAAATCTTGGTGAATTATGTAGTCTTTTAAAATTGTTATTTTTATAATTTTTAATAGTAATTTGAATGCCAAGGCACTGAAGTTTAACATTTTATCATTTAGTTGCTGAGGCCCGTAGGGCCAATGCTAATAAGCCACATGTTATGTTCCTACATGCAATGAACTGCCCGAACTTTTTTAGGGATTAAAAGGTGCTTCATTGCCGAGGGGTATATATATTTTTAAATCTAAAAATCCTGGAATTAGTTACACACACAACTTTTTTTGGTTATGTTGACGTTTATCTTTCGCCGCGTCACCTACAAAAGGTAGTAGAACAATGGATCGCTTCACTGCCGATTTTTCGTATTTTAATGACGATTTCGACGTTCTTAATTGAAGATTTCAAACCTAGTAATTTGTATACCCATTCACAAAATTTGTGAACTGTCAAAACGCTGTCAAGTAGTCAAGTTGGTACCTTGTTTAAATTCTGTTTTGAAACTTCTGCTTGCTGATTTTGGCAGCAATGAAATGTTTGAAATTTAAAAACTTGACTTAAGTCACACTTTCTCTTAGAACAGAAAATAAACAGGAAGCCGCATTTGTAAGAAATCCGTGCGACCGCCATGGGTTTTCAAAATGGCGGATGGTTGTTTCCTTTTGGCAGTGGCGTATCATATCGAGAGGTTGCATGTGCAGCAAACAATTTCAACAGTTTTATTAAGTGCACTTTACACTATGTGATTTATGACTACATGTGAGTTTGTGTGACTTCAGTAACTGTCTGTAATTTCAATTGCTTCCTCAGATTGTGTGATTACAAATAATGACCCCATTATACGTTCCCTTCTATGCCCATGACTATTGTTGTGTACAAGTACGTATGACAAGTGACATGTTCAGAGAAATTATCTCTCTATTTGAAGTGAAAAGTAATATTAATACTTACTGATGGAATATAATGCCCAGGGTCCTGGTATTTGGGGTGTGAGAACAGCCAAAATTAGTCTCAAACTAACTAAAACCCACAACTGTCAAACCGGTATCACACCTCATTAGTCATAGATGGGTTTTCAAAATGGCCGTTTCCGTCGCCTAGATGTTACAGCCAAGTTAAATGAAATGCACCTTCCTGTCTATTTTCTGTTCTAAGCACTTTCTTGTAAAATAAATAATCTTCCAATTTCTTTAATGTTTGTGTATACACTTCAATTGCAATGGAACAGAAACGAAAGAGGGTTTTATTATTGGAAAGGGAAAAAAGGCTATAGTTGATCATTACAAAGAAAAACTAGAAGAAAATAGTTTTGACTTTTGACACATGTAACATAACCTTAACTTTAAATATTACTAGAAATCTCTAGATCCCAAGTACATTCCCAAAAAAACTGTAATTTCCAGGTACACTCAGCAAATATTTAAAAAAATTGACATTGACAGTTCATGAGTTTTGTGAATGGATAATACCAAAGCGGTCTATATTGTTCCAGGCCATGACATTCGGCCTATAAAGTGACCTTTGGAATGGCCTACCACAATCTGGCAACGTGGCTTTGCCAACCTTAACATAAAATTACTAGTTTAGGACACTAAATGAACAATCTGTCAGTGCACTATCCCTGTCATTGTGATGCATGGCAGTTGAAAAAAAAATCTATAAAATCACTGCTATTTACATTGCAGTGTGCCGCTTCAACGTAATATTCAATTTAAAAACAATTTCTAAGGGGTAGGTATCTACCTAATTTTCCATTGGAAGTAAACCGTTACTAATTTTGACTTCATCTAAAACAGTAATTTCTTCAAAATAACTTGCCTGGAAGCTAGTGATATTGCAGTCAGAACACGTCTCTTCATATTATTACCCTTTATATCTGCTCTTTTAAAGTGCTTTTCACACACAACACTAGCCTTTCCAATCCTCCAGTTCTCTAAATGCAAAATGTCTTTCCATTTTGTGCTACCGTTCCATTAGATGGAAACTTGAACACGCTAACATATGTAGCAACTGATGAAGCATACGTTGACTTGCAGCTTGGTATGTAGTAACACGTCAAAGGCATTTTTGGAACTTTCATGAACTGCCTTGTCAAAATGGTTTTTAATGTCAAATATATTTTAAACAAAAAAACTTAGTGTGTCTTGGAATGCTCTAGCACACAATCTGGCAACAGAGCCAGTGTCATGGCCTGGAACAATATAGACCGCCTTGATAATACCAATGCACTGAAGTTTAGCTTTTTATCACGAATGTGGATTTAGATTGCCGATGCCCGTAGGGCAAAGGCAAATAAACCACATGAGGGATAAAAAGGAACTTCACTGCCGAGGGGTAGATTGTTTTTTTTAAATTGAGAAATTGTGAAATTACAACATTTTAACTAATTTTTCTAGGTTATGTTGACGTCGATTGACGTTTATACAGTGGCTATTAGGTATATAAAGACAGTGTGGTCAATTTTGGTCTTCTTTATGATTGGCTGTTAAGATATCCACCATCGCGAGTCGTTCACGAAATTACACATAATCACACAGAATTGCTTGTAAGTCCTTTATTATTGAAAGTAGCCCAAATATCAAATGGAATGAAATGAACTTCATACAATTCTACAGTCTTCTGTATAAGCGAATGCTGAATTTTCGTTTGCGTAAGTAAATATCAACGGATTATAGTATGAATATAAAAAATGTGTTAAGTTTTTGTACGTAGTCTCTGTGTCGACCAACGCAAAATGTTGTCAGTTTTCGTTTTCTATGTACAAAAACACAATAAAGAAGATAATAAAAGAACACAAATTCCGATATTAGGTTGCTCGTTAAATAGTATATTACATACCGAGGTGGAAAGCGTTTCATTCCTGTCGAGAGATTAAGTAGTTAACCGAGACGCGTAGCGTCGAGGTCAATTTTATCTCGAGACAGGAATGAAACTTTTCACCGTGGTATGTATACTATTTTATTCGCAACCACTTTATTCTAAACAATAATTATTGGAAAAATTATTATATTATGATACGACAGGTTGTAACGCGCATGAATGGATGAACGAGATTCCCAGTGTCCCTACCTACACAGCGGTCGGGAATGTACTTCCCGCACTCACTTCCGGCACTCGTCTTCACTTGCCGTGTAATTTTGTTTAAGTAATATTGACATTTCCAAGTGAAAACCAAATATTTTAGTTTTCACAACAGTTTTTGTGATAAAAACGAAGTTAATTGTAAATAAATAAAGCATCTTGGAACTTTACATATGTCCAGTCCGTATAAAATGTCATTTATGTCATAACTTAGCAGGGTGATGTTTGTCATACAATTCAGCAGGCCGTGTACAGAACAATACCTAAGGGCGTAGCTGGCTGTAGCAAAACCGACTCAAAATGGTTGCCGTTCTAAAATTGACCACACTGTCCTTATATAGCCACTGTAGAGTTTATCTGTTGCCCCGCCACCTACAAAAACACAAATAAAACTCGCAAAACAATGAATTACTTCTCTGCCGATTTTTCAAATTTTAATGACAATTTCAAAAATATTAATTTGCATACCAAGGCATTGAATTTTAGTTTTTGATCACGAATGTGAATTTAGTAGCCGAGATTCGTAGGGCCAAGACAAATAAACCATATGAGGGATAAAAAGGAACTTCAGTGCTGAGGGGTGTATTATGTTTTTTTTAAATCGAGAAATCGCCAAATTACAACATTTTAACCAACTTTCGTAGGGTATGTTGACATCGGTTGACGTTTACCTATCCCCCCGCCCCTACAAAAAGTCGTAAAACAATGGATTACTTCACTGCCGATTTCTCGTATTTTAATGACGATTACGACGTTTTTCTCTGCTGATTTAAAAAAAAAACATAATTTTGTTGCCATATACTCAGATAAAAATAAATGCGAAAAATCATGGTAGGTATAAGCCGTTCACGACCTTTTTGGAACAGAGTTGGCTATGATTTTTTCTTTTCATGTTGGACTAACTGATTCGATGATGTAGCGGATGCAACTTTTTTTTTCTATCAGTGTCTGTTCGACATTTTCTTGCCACTACATTGCCAGATTTATTATTTTAATATTCGTAAGAAAATAAATGATTTATCAAATGTGTAAAAATAATTTTAATTTCCGTCAAATGAAAAGTCAAAATGCCTAAAATAATTTTGTTACAACAAAAAATTTCCATTAAACGATCCTACTTCCAATTTAAAAAGGACAGACCAAATCTGGTGTGATACACTCACACAACTTCCTTTTACAGTGATCTTATAATTAGTCAAAAATTTTATTTTTAATTTTTAACCATTTGTTAAAAATTTTCAAAAATTAAAAATTCTACAAAAACGGTACAAAATCGAGTGTTAGTTGAGGAGACAAATTTTCTCTAGAATTTTAAGGTGAATTCAAAAATGTAATAATATACCGGGTGTTTTATTTAAAATAGGAGTTAATAAAAAAAATAGAAAAAAAACAAAAGAAACCCACTTTAGAAGTATTCAACTGGAAAATCACCTATCTCACATTAATACACATTAAAAATGTAAGAAAAATGTAAAGTTTAAAAAAAATCGTTAGAGCCGTTTTTGAAAAAATCCAAAAAAAACTGAAAAATGACAAGAGTAAACACGTACTTCCGGTTATGCGATTTTCTTCAAAAGCTTGCTGTCTCATCTACATAGTACACAAAACTTATATATAAATTTCAACGCCATACCTCTTTTCGTTTTTGAGATATTCTGTTCACAGACAGACAGACAGACAGACAGACCAATGAAAAAAAATATGTTTTTTGGGGTGAATCCAATACTTCCTTTATAGTAAAAGGAAGTAAAAAGAACGCGAGTCGATGTGGAGACTAGAGAATATCCGGCAACAATGTACCTATTCAGAAAATATAACCTTAAACTGAAAACAACATAACCTAACACAAAAAGTGTCAATTTCCATGAGGGAGTTTAGTTGCAACAGAGGTTCTGCCAACAAAATTACTAGATGGTCATAGCCTCACCTGACCCAAAAAGATTGTGAACGGCTTATACAGGGTGTAGAAATGCTTTACGCACCATAGGGATTTCAATGGTAATTTCTTCGTATGAAAATATTTGCTTCCCTAATTATTTTAGAGCAAACTTGTATTGAAGTTTTTTGTAGAGAAAAAAATTCTGTATCCAATTATGCCAGCATTTGTCATTTTACATTTCGGAAAACCGAAAATTTAAAGAAATAAAATTGCCATTTTTAGACAAATCAGCGGTGCCTTGAAATTACTAAATCATCTCAAAGCATCAACAAATTAGTTTGCTGTTTATTTGGTTGCCGAAATGTAAAATGACAAATGCTGGCATAATTGGATACAGAATTTTTTTCTCTACAAAAAACTTCCATACAAGTTTGCTCTAAAATAATTAGGGAAGCAAATATTTTCATATGAAGAAATTACCATTGAAATCCCTATGGTGCGTAAAGCATTTCTACACCCTGTATACCGGTCACGACGGTATACTTATACTACATACAGCGCATCAAAAATTTCAGCTGAGTCAATGGAGTCCAATAACCAAGTTTCAGTAAAACATATGACACCATAATTATTAATTGAGATCTGATTTTTAACGTATACAGTTTTGGTCCGATGGCCTCTGACATTCTGATAATAGCCTGAGACCGCCATAATAAAAAGAGAAACTATTACTACATTATTAAACAACAAAATATTAGTGAGCAAAAAAGCTTACGCTAATGTTAGTTACTCTGTGACTTTGGCCAAATCAACTATCGATTTTATACAGAGGGTACGTGCACTATCACTTTTTTTTATAAAGATGCTGCAATCTTTCACCCATACGTATTTCTAGCCAAAAGCTGGCATTTTTGACGCACATCAAAGAAAAGCTTCTTATTTGCGGGGGAAAGGTGTTTGTTGATAAATATGCGCTGGTCGAAGGTGTAGCCGATAGCATTTGCATGCAGGATTCGCTTATCCTTGAAGGCTGCGAGTAATAACTGCTTCTTCTGGCGGGAAAAGAACCAAATTACGATGTTTTTGGGTTTGTTCGAGGTATGGTTAAACTTTGCAACACGATGGAAAACTTCAATATCCTCATTTTTTATATCGCATTCCAAAACAGAAGAGATTTTTAGAATTAAATTTGAAATATTTTCGTTTAAGGTTTCGGGGACTCCTTGCAAATCCAAATTGTTTAGCCGGGAGCGTTGCTCTAGGTGATTAAGCCTATTCACATGTGGTTTGTAAGCAACAGTTTCGATTGCAGTTTCCTAACAGAATTGTTGAAGAAACTGTTTTGTTGCACCACATTCGTCGCACTGTTGAAACATTTCTGGCGACAGGAAGTGTAGAAAAAGGCAGTTCTACTGGACTGCCAGCCACTGCCCAAAACGTTATTGAAAATGTCGAAGATGTTGTACAAAATCCAAAAATGTCGAAGATGTTGTACAAAATCCAAAAATGTCAGTGCAAGTACTGTTCACAACATTTTGAAGAAGCGACTGTACATGCATCCCTATAAAGTGTCTGTTGTACACAAAGAATCATTGAAAGTGAACAGGGCTATGCAACAAACATTACAGTAGTTGATATACGTTTTCTGAATTTCTCTTGTCACTAAAGCAGAATCGTGTTGTCCTAACTCTCTCCTCATCGTAATAATAAAATAACGTTGCACGCAATTGCAAAACGTCGGTTAAGTCAGTTTGACATGCATAACCCTGTTCATTTTCAATGATCGTAGGTGTACATGAAATTCGACCACGGGACCATACTAATCGAATACACTATTGCAAATTTTTCCAAGAAAATTTAAACGACAACGACGTTCTTGATTTAAGTTTCTTTAACGATGAGGCATGGTTCCATTTAAGTGGATTTGTAAATAAACCGAACTACAGAATGTATCATTTACATCCTCTTAAAGTTGGAATATGGTTAGCTGTTTCACGTCGTAGGATCATAGGACCAATATTTTTCCATGACGTCAACGTTATCGAGAACAGCATTACTTCCTTTCTTGGATAATAGTTGGTAATATGTGCATGTTCGCTCTTGACAGCATACTGAAATCGAGAGCAGTATCGAGATCCTGCAAGCTCCGCCTGTACAAAACGGTAATAAAACCTGTTGTTTGTTATGGAAGCGAGTCGTGGACCCTCAGAAATGAGGAGTTGCTAAATCGATTTGAAAGAAGGGTTTTAAGGAAAATCTATGAACCTGTGTACGACGAAGCGGAAAATGGATGGAAAATGCGGATGAACTTCGAATTAGAAGAATTATATACTCGCTGCGTTAAGTAGTTTTTGCACTGTCGGGACTAAAGTTGGTACTTTAGTCACTTATTTCATTGACTAAAGTAGCTCATTTAATCTCTAGGGACTTAAGTAATTACTTTAGTCCCTAGGGACTAAAGTAAAAATGTTACCGTAACTATGGTAAATGTATGTACATACGAGGTTAGTAGGTTAGGTTTTTTGTCATTTGACGCACATTGACGCAAAACTTAACCTGCAAATCTTGAATTTGACATAGATTGACAATACACTTCAGTACTGCTAACTGATTCAGGCTACCCAGGGCCTGCTGTAAAATTGTAAAATTGTAATTGTCAATTTCAAAATTGACAGATTCCAAATTTTTTAAATGTTTGATGAAAATCGTACGACACTCATTAATGACCAATAGAAAAATTAGTTCACGAGCCATAACCAAGACAACAACAAAATTTCTTGGAAATTTTTTGTAGGTAGACATTACTTCTTTTTAGGGTTTGTGTCGTTACGATTTTCTTACCGAATCTGCATTCGAGCATTAATTCATATCCGGAAATTTTTTTGAGTGCGTTCCAACAACGTCGTATTAATTTGCCCGAGCGGGACGCGACAAGAATTAATGCTCTTATGAGATTATATGTGATAATATTCCCAAAGTGCAAAAAATAGCGTATATCACACGGGCCTAAATCCCTTGAGTGATTATTTCCCTTGGGTCCTACGGGCTCTCAGGAAATAATATTCACTCGCGGGATTTAATGATGCACTTTACTCCCTCATGATATAATATACTATTACAACGCTCTTGTAATGTAAATATCTATTTTCTGATAGCATCTTCCAAACTTTTTGTTGGGATCGATATTGGTCGTGTTCCATATTATCCTTGGTAAACCGTTTCCAGAATTCTTGTTTTATGTCTCTTTATCTTGGTTAACCCTATTTCTTGCTTGCCTGTGCACATTGGCGTAACTAGCGGGGGGGCCAGGGGGGCCAGGCCCTCCCCAGAGTGTCGTCTGGCCCACCCCAGAAAAATAGAAGTTAAATAAATTTAAAAATCTGCTTTTTTTATTAAAACACATTCTTACACTTTCTGGTTTTATTGCTTTTTTTGGCTTAAAAACTTTATAGTATCAATACCATATGTTGGACGGATGACTCTAATGAATAATAATATACAAGAAAAAACGTTATTAGTTAGCTAATAATTACTATGAAGACATTGCTTTCGTCTGAATATTTTTTTTAGTTAAATTTACACCATTTTTGTTAGTTTCTCTCAAGTTTTCTACAAATAAAGAATCAATTTATGTACACATTAAAATACAATTGCAATTATTTCATATGCGGGTAAGTAAAGGAGTTGAAAACTTGAGTGTTTCGGTAACTACTCCCTGGGCACATACAGCTAGCTGCCTATTATAGGCTCGTCCAGTTCAGACTTAAGGTGACTTGCTATTTAGATGTTTGCCTTGCCTAAAGAGTTGAGTTTATAGATTTAAAGAGTACGATCCAGAATTTTATGTTTAATAGTGTTTTATGTACCGCAAAGAACATTTTGTGGTGCTTGAATTTCCACAGTTGCTAGCCCAAGATAGAATAAAAACATATCACAATAACAATTAAGAGGATATTGATGTTTTCAAGAAAGTATTTGTTTCGGGGATACGGAGAAAAAAATAAAAATTGTTGCTCAAAAACTTGCAAATGGAAACCAAGTGATGTTTCTTCTGAAATAATATTTTTTACCGTCAACCTCATTGGGTTGCAAGAGGTAATCTATACATTTTTATGTTGTTTATGAACCGAGAAATAATTTATTGATATGCTCCTTAGACATGTAGTATTACGAGAGTAGGTAGCACCCATAATTTCCGCAAACCAATAGATCAAGTGCACCATGGAAATGTAACTTGCCATAAACAAATGTTTGTTGTTTTCTAATTTAACAGTTCAAATTTAGTTACTATACAGTTAGTTTTGAAATAAGTGTTGTGCATCAAAAATTAACATAATAGGAGAAAATTTTAGAGCCGTGATTTACTATGACTTTAAAAGTTCCCTATCTCTGAAAGAAAGATGACTTCGTGCTGCTTTTGGTGGCCAAGCGTACCTATATTTCTGGTTTAATGAATTTAAATTTGAACGAGTTTCAGTTAGCGAAGATTTTTGCGAAGGACAAATTTCAGCAGTTACTGATACGAACGTAGACGCTGTGCGAAGAATGCTTCAGTAGGACAATCGGGTCACATATAGAATTATTTCGAGTACCTTGGGCATTGGCATGACAGCAATATACAAGATTTTACATACTCATTTGGGTGTAAGAAAAGTCTGTCTTGGGTGGATACCACACAGTTTAACAGACACACAGAAACACAACAACAGCATGTGGAACAGTATAAGAAATATGATGAAGGTAAATCTAAAGCAGTTTACATCATAACTGGTGACGAAAGCTGGATATATGCATTTGAACCCGAATCTAAGCTGCAGTCAGGGTGTTTCCAACAAATCTTAATCCAGTTAAAGTAAAGCGATCTTGATAATAATTGCTTGTTTCTTTTCAAAATCCGGACCTATCACAACTGTCGTGCTTAAAAATAAACGTAGCGTTACTGCAGAATGGTACACAACTATATGCCTACCAGACGTTATTCAAAAAGCTCGGCTTATGGCGCCCAAGGGATGAGATCGTTCTGCACCATGACAATGCTTCTAACTAGTCATACCGCACATCAAATAAAATAATTTTCAGAGACTTTCGAGTTAAAATTGCTAAGTTATCCCCAATTCAGTTCCGACCTAGCACCTTCCGATTACTTTCTAGTTCCTCCATTAAACGATAAAATGCGTGGTGTGCGATTTGGAACTCCCGAAGATGCTGTGGAAAGCTTCAAAAGCCTTGTTTCTCAAGTGACCTAAAAATTGTGGAATTTATGTTTTGAAAATAATTGGTTTTACCGAATGCGTAAATGTTGAGTTAAAGTGGGAATATTTTGAGAAAATAATACAAACAAATTTTGGTTACTAAACTTTGTTTTATTAGGCTGCAGAAATTTACGGGACTGCCCTCGTATAACGGCATCAAAGAACAAGCAGATAAATTTATGCGAAAAAGTTATGTATGTACGTAAATTCATGTCTTCATAGGTATACACAGGTATTGACGATGGTTTGTTGGGGGGCCTGGCCCTCCCCAGCCAAAAATCCTAGTTACGCCAATGCCTGTGCATCTCATACTGTTCTGCCGTTTTGGTGTTTGCTTGCTTCTTCAAATTCGAGGTTAGCAGGTTTGGTTTTGAGTCAGTTTTGACACAAACTGAAGGAAAACCTAATCTTCTAACTTCGAATTTGACGTAGACTTACAGTGCCGCCAACATAAACAGTGCCAACCTAAGAAAAATCACAACCATTTATGATCACCCGGTATATTTGAGGTAGGCTTTTTTCTTTTCTGTTGCTGATTCTTTTATCTTTTTGTTAAACCATGGAGATTTCATCTTTAATGCATTCTTTTCTCTTCTTCTATTTACCTTTTTTCTTCCAAGCGCTTCTTCTGCTGCTTTTATGATGCTATTGTTATTTTTTTTCTACTTAGTCTGTAATGCGTAATTTTGTTGTAATTTCTCATTTTTTAATTTTTTATCTAACCGTGTTTGATATAATCGTTTAGTGCTTGGTTCTACAATTTTCTTTATGTTTAGTTTTTCTACGATCACAGCTGCCTTTTTCTTTAGTTTCGTGTATAGTTTTAATTTGTATTACAGAAGACCGTGATTTGAGCCAACGTTTGCGGACGTCAAAGTACGGGTATTGAATATGCAGGGTGTATTTAATCGGTCGTACAAAAAGTGCAAGTGCACTACGATATTGTACCCCTAAACATAAAACGAAAACTTAAAAACCTGATGCATTTTACGGAGTATTTTTCAAAATATAAGCGATTTAAGATTCGTAAAATTCTAAACCAACAGCAGATTTTATTAAAAAAAAACAAAAATATCATTCATACAAATATAACATTGGCAAAGGACTTAGGATAGGTGATACAGAAAGGCGAAAATCATTCTGCGAGTGGTACACCAGAAAATTCCAGAAAAACGATCATTTTCCTCACGATATAATATTGTTCGATGAGAGCATGGTTACTAACAATAGGAATTTCAATAGAAAAAAATGTGCATTATTGGTACCTATAAAGAAAACCCGTATGTATGCACCAACACCGTTTTGGATTTAATATTTGGGCTGGAATTTTAGAAACAGATAAATAGGCGCATAATTTAACATCAGATCGTTACCTAATTTTACTTCAAAATAATTTAGAAGAAGCTCGGGATGATTTGCCTCTAGCGGAAGTTCGCAACTGTTGGTTCTAGTAGGTTAGTGTACCTGCACATAATTCAAGAGAAGTTAGTTAGAGCGCACCTTTCAGCTAGATTTCTGGAAAAAGTTATAAGCACGTTCACCCGATATCACCCCGTTTTTGTGAACACCTTCTGTACATTTAATATCGATTAAATTGTTTGTATGTTAGTTTTGTTATTCTTTCTGTATATCTTTCGTTTGTGTGGTACATTGTTGAATTCACAATAAAAAGGGTTTTGCGAATTCGGCATTAGGTCAGAATTGTTAAAAAAAAAAAAGTTGATGATGGTTTCTCGTTTGTTGTTTTCGAATTAGTCCTCGAAAAAATCATTAAGATTAATGTGTTGTGAAGAAACATTTTCATCAATATCCTCTTTCTCGTCCTCTTGAGCACCCTCTTCAGCCACATCTTCTTCATCAAAACCGTCCTCCTCCTCAATTTCATCAGGTTGAGATTCCACAGTCAGCTTTTCGTGAGAAGTTGATGCGGTAGGCTCTATGTCTGTAAGGGACACACTTTGTCCTGCTGGTACTTGCAAATTCTTTTTTCTAGTCATCGTTAAGACATTATTTATCTGTTCTTGTGCAGGTTCAATTGTTGTTTGTGGCAGTCTTTTTAACACATTCCTTCTATCAACAGGTACTCCTGTTGCCCGAAAGCCTGCTTTTATGTTATTACTATTTCTCGCTTCAATTTCATTTAGGCGCTTGTTTAATAAGGACGGAAATAATTGCTTAGGTACAACGCCTTTATTTTTATTTTTCTAAGCAGTCAGTATTTTTCTCCAATTTTTTATAGGCTCTAATACGGAGATATCCAATGACTGGGTTAAGTATGTGCTATTGGTAGGTAGAAGGGTAAATATGATGTCATTATTTTCGCATTCTTGAATTACTTTAAAAGATAAATGGCTTGCCAAATTGTCCCCTATTAGCACCTTTGGCCCCTCCAGCTTTTTGAAGTAAACTAAGGAACCCACTAAGGAATCAACCTTCAAACAACATTTGGTCAAATACCCACTCTTACTTCTAGAGTATCTGCAACCTTTTGGACCATTTTTGGTCCAATTGTCATACAAATGTTCATTAGGTGGCCGAAAGCTGTTGCCGCAAACATGACAGATGTAGCTGTCTTCGATTAGTCCAATATTTTTTCAGCATGCCTAACAGATCTTCCTAAAACAACCTTGCGCCTTCCAGGTCATCTACGAAGTTAGTTTCATCATAATTGACGACGTCGTTCAAAGTCACTTCGAATTTATCAAAATAATCATTGATTATTTCTCGTGAAATTGCAGCAGGAGATCTTTTAATATTTTCAGCTAGACGAACAGTCAAGACATGTCTATATCTATCCAAAAATACGGCGAGCCATCCTTCTCCAGGAAAATTGTTCACAAATTTAGTGGACCTACGCCCTATTCTATCCAGATACCCTTTCTAAGTACCTTATAGCAATTCCCTCAAATGGATATCCCCAATTCGATGTACATAATATTGTTTCACTGATTCTAGTTATGTTCTTCTGCAGGAGTCAGTTCGGTTTGCCCCCCGACCTTTTTCAATCTACGCACTTTCAAGTGGCGGTGTAATGGTATATACTTCTGAAGCCTCCCTTATGGTTATACGTTGGTTTCGAAGATGTCGGAGTGCTTCATGTAAATATTGAAGTGGATAGTTTTGGTTATGTCGCCCGCCAAGCGGTTTTATATATGTTGAGGGCATGTTCCAATTTACCCCAGAAAAACACCTAAAAAATAAAAAAATACGTAGATTAAAAATGTATTGCCAATGCATAAAACTAAGGGAAAACTGCAGAATCTGGGGCCAATTCTCTCCTATTGTTAATATGAATTATTATTAACCGCGTTTCTCTAGTAACCATAACTAAAGTTATAAGGGAAGAAAGTAAATGGAGGGGAATTGGCCCCGGATTCTGCAGTTTAGCCATAGGTTATCCATGAGGAACTGGTAAGGACATTAATAAATACGGAATTTGTGCTTACTTTTTTCGAGTTCCAAAAACAGCATTAAACATTTTTTAATTGCCTTGGCGGTTAATGCAACATTTAATAGTGACACCTGGTTACAGATATGTGCACCAAGTCAAATAAAGAAATATGTTTTACTGATGCAGGAGAATTAAATTTGAAAAAATTCATAGTTGTCCCTAATCACCCCTGTGTCCCTAGTCACCCCGGTTGCCAGTAAATAATGTTTTTCGACAACCGTCAAAAGTTTGCAATTTTTAACTAAAATCATTAATTTCGCGCACTTAATACAAAAATAACATTTTCGACTACCATTTTCTAAAGGAAGCTATTATTTGACACTTTCCATATGTCAAAAGCATGTTGTTATTGCATACTACGCAATAATTTTTTTATCGCATTGCATTTGATAATGTACTATATTTCTACATTCAAAATCGTTGAGAAATGTGGTACGTTTCTGCATAGCAACAGCGATTCGTTTTACGTTTGGCAGTACTGAAGTATATTGTTGGTGACACTGTAAGTCTATGTCATATTCGAGGTTAGCAAGTTAGGTTTTTCGTCAGTTTTAACACAGACTGACGCGAAATCTAACCTGCTAACCTCGAATTTGGCATAGACTTACAGTGCCACTAACAATACACTTCAGTACTGCCAAATGCATAACATCAACTGGAGCTGCTTATTGTACTTTAGTAGGTACATAGAAACGAATTCTGCTCAACTTGGTTATGTTTTGACATTTAATGTCAGTTTTATGTAATAATTTAATATTTTACTTTTCCGATGAAATGCGATAATAGCTATTTATGCAACAAGTACTAAAAGTCGACGTTTATGCGCGAGACATGAAAATTATGAAACTCAGCCTTCGGCTTCGTTTCATAATTTTCATGTCTCGCGCATAAACGACTTTTAGCACGCGTTGTATACAATATTTTTTCTACGACCTTAATTTTACCGTTATTAATCCATAAATATCGATTTAAGAAAGGTTCGCATCTGCGACACTTTTAATTTATGTCATAATCAACAGTAGCCTACGCCGCGCGGGCGATTGTTTGGCCACGCCCCTGCTGTCAAGGTGAGTTACGAAATGTAATTATTGATACTCCACATATGACTGTATTCATTACATAACGCTTTAATTATTTCAAAAACGCTTTACCTGTTACGCAAGAAGCAACTGGAATAGCTTTACAACTTCACTTGCAGTTCGAAATTGTAGTTTTATAACCTCACTTCACTTTTAGCCCGTGTGCTAAAAGTAAACAGCTGATTTCTTTAAACACGGTGAACTATAAAACGTCACTTTTAGTGAAACAATCTAGCGCTAAAAGGCTTACTTTTAGTAGTGGTCGTAGGTAGATAAAATAGGATATGCAGCACGTTAGAAAAGTGATTTTACTGAACTCGTACCAGCCATACTTGTTCAGTAAAACTAGCCAAAAACGACGGTTAATTTGTGTACTTTTTTTGTGGTTTGTACTTTGGCGATAAATCTTCTATAGTTTGTAAACTAGCTGGATAGTATACAAACCAGCCAATATTCATAGCTATTTTAGTAGAAATATGATTTTCCATCAAAATAGACAGACATTTGGATAGTTTGTATAATATCCAGCTAGCCTATAAACTAGCCAAGTAAACACTTTAACCGTAACATATACAACTCGTATCTAAAGCTTCTTTTTGCACTTGTGAGACTTAAAGAATTCGCCTTCGGCTCATTCTTTAAACTTTCTCATGTGTGCAAAAAAGTGGCACTTTAGCTACTCGTATAAATAACTATTTTAAAATTTTATTGGAAAAAGTATGTTATTTATTCGTTTATTAATTTTTTATTTTATTTTGACTTGACTTCTATACAGAATAGGCTTGGATTTGAATATTTATTGTTCATTGAAATGTTAAACAGTGTTTAACATGATCGCATCCTCGAATGTTAAGATACATTTAACATGCATCCACTCATTTAACATGCATCCACTCTCGCCCTCGAATGTTAAGATACATTTAACATGCATCCACTCATTTAACATGCATTCACTATAGCAACATCACACATATTCATGGTAGTTTGATTTCGATTTAGCAGTTTTTAGTAATTATTATTAATTCAAAATTATTGCCTCAATGAACAATAAACTAATGAACGCATTTCGAGGGGAAACCGTCTTAACATTTCTCACATAAATTACCACTCTTGCTTCGCTGCGCTCGCTCGAGTGGTAAAAATATGCTCGAATGTTAAGGCTGGGTTACCCCTCTTAATACGTTAATTACTATTAATGACATTTTTTGCACTGCCGGGACTAAACGACCTACTTTAGGCGTCATTATTTACAACATTGCCTTAGTTAATCTTCTATATTTCCAAAGCCATCCATTTTTCCGAATCGAAAGTATAAATTTTAAAACCAGCAACAACAGATTTATTTCGTGATTTGTGATCCGGGAGTGCAAAAAATAACGTATATCCCTGGGGACCAAAGTGCCTTTCTGCCTTTGATCCCTTGAGTGATTATTAAACTTCACTGCCGGGATCAAATGATGCACTTTTGTTCCTTGGTATATAATATACTATTAAAAATTTTGACAGACAACTCGTGTTAGCGTGTTTGTTTTTCATGCGTGTGGATTATCAAACGAGGCGCAGCCACATTTGTGAAAAAAGTTGCAGTTCTAACAGTTGTGGTCTAAATAACTATTTTACTTTGTTTCACTAAAACTACGAGCTGAAATAGAAGCTACTTAGTACTTATCAAGTTTAGTACACTCAGCATTTTGCATTTGACCCTGTAAATGTCAAGGGAGTTTTCTAAATCATGCACTATACACATTAAACCAAATAACTAGATTACGTATCGTGCGAAATTTTTTGGCCGCCATAGTACTTTTACTGTAATTTTTCAATCGAATTTGAACCATACTTTAATACTAATTTTGTTTTCCAGCGAAGAAGATATCGTGAACTTTTTTCCACTATCCCGCAAAGAGTCGAGAACCCATCAAGAGCTAACAGACACATTCAGCATAGAAGAAATGAGCATATCAGGGGACGAAGAAGAAGACTTGCACTTGGTGCCCCCTCAGCCAGTTTACAGGCGATTCGCCTGCTGCCCGTTTCCGGTCTGCGCCATTCTGTAGGTTTTGTTACCTAACTTGGTTAACGTGGGGCCTTTGTAAACTTACATGTGCCAAAACTTCGAAAGAAATTGAAAGGGTTGCATACTATTTTAAGAGCTACAAAGACAACAGATATGTTCTGTCCTTAATAGGTACTTCTTATGCTAAACTAGACTCATTTTAACCAAATACCGAGAAAGGTTATTTTTTGAACTGTCGATCAATTTTATTTTTGTAACTCTTTTGGTCTTTGCCTTATACGATAAGGACAACTGTGTAACTTAACCTTGACTTCCGTTTCGACTAACCTAATTCAGGAACTCTCTTATTACGTCTTAATGTGCGCTACGAATTTAGGAATTTGCTGTAATATGTGATTTGTGTACGTTATTTGTTATCTGCACTTTATTGTGCCAAGTTATAGGTTTACTTGAACAGTATCGAATATTTAATAGGAAAACATTTGCTTGTAAAGTGTATTTATTTATAAAATGTTGTAATTTATACAGTTTATTTAAGAAAATATAGAATTAGAAATACTAGTAAATTGTTACGCCGTTATTATTGCTGACATTATTTCCTTAACAAAGCACACTTTTTTACAGAAATTAAATTTATATAATGGCTGTAAAATGCTCTACGAAACGTTATCAAAGAACCGACGCTTTTGCCATGCTCGCATTGAAATGAACGCAATGTTATGTTTTTTACCAATAATTAATAATATCATTGGTGTAGAACCAAGGCTAACATAAATCATCGCTCCTATTTATTTCCAAAACCATAAAACCATAGTTTAGCGTACAATTTGTAGGCAGTAATGATAGCCAAAAAAGTCCTACGCAATCATGCAAATTAAAAACCAAACTGTGGAATTATACTTAACGTTACATCACTCATAATTACGTTTTGTGTGAAGGTGTCTGATTTTTAGGAACGCAAGCCTTCAAATTGGAGGAAAAAGCAGCTTTTGCAATTCATGGAATTGGTTCTACTAAATCATTTTAAATGACGTTTAATGAAAAAATATCCCGTAGTAGGTGTAATGTGTTTTTTATTGGCAACTTTATTGACGCTGAATGAGTGTTGAAGGTGAAACTGGGATGAGGTACGTTTCCTATAGTTATAGTAGTTTAAATTTATTATTAACTGCTACAGCTCACAGTAATATCTAACAGGAAATGTAAATATAAGTTTTACAAAATAGAAGAGCACAAATTATTTCTCTAGTGCTTTATCAAATCTTAAGTTAGGGTAGCCGATTTAATAAAAATTGAAATACCATTAAATTATAGTACACGATTACTCAATTAACTTTTGCATTTTGGATTTTTCATATCTGATAGAGTATTCAAGAGACCCAGTGTTAATTTATTATGATATTTTGGTATATAGGAAAATAGATAGTAACTACAGTGTATTTTTAATATGACTATTTCCCGCATCTTATTATCCAACCAAATGCCATGATTTTCCAAAATTTCGTGTTTTTATAGTGGCAAAAAATTAAAATTTTTCCTTGGGTTTTTTTCAGGTTCTTTTGCAACTATATCCATGGCAACCACCCAATATGTTGTTTTAATCAAGGTAGTATTCCAAAAGAGTAATTTAAACTGTCATTGTGCATCGGTATAAATGTCAAAATGAACCGATATTTGGGAAATAGTCCACTAAATGTATTTCGAGCTCATGATTTTGCAAATGTTTTGCTCAAGATTTTTTGATTTGATCAAATTAGTTTGTCTTGTAACATTGCCAAAACAAAATACTTTCGTAAAACATTTTTATCTACTAGCAACATGATATTGTACATTTTCGTCATTGAAACAAAGTATGAAAAGCTACTTATAACTCCCAAGGGACTTGTCAAATTATTTCTCCCTCAAACTCATGGTAACAATGCAACTACAATTAACGTCTTAGCAACCATACAATGAGGCAATCCTTGATGTTACTTACATATTCTAATTTTAAATGTCATTATGACATTTTGAAATTTCATACTATTTTTACGAATATTCTAGTAGATAAAATATTGTATGCACCACGGGAGATATTCATGTTCTTTACCTTCGGTCTGTAACATATGTCAACCTCAGGGAAAAAACATATTCATATCTCCCTTAATGCATAAATATCTATTATCTACTAGCAACATGATATTGTACATTTTCGCCATAGAAACAAAATATGAAAAGCTATTCATAACTCCCAAGGGACTTGTCAAATTATTTCTCCCTCAAACTCATGGTAACAATGCAACTACAATTAACGTCTTAGCAACCATACAATGAGGCAATCCTTGATGTTACTTACATATTCTAATTTTAAATGTCATTATGACATTTTGAAATGTCATACTATTTTTACGAATATTCTAGTAGATAAAATATTGTATGCACCACGGGAGATATTCATGTTCTTTACCTTCGGTCTGTAACATATGTCAACCTCAGGGAAAAAACATATTCATATCTCCCTTAATGCATAAATATCTATTATCTACTAGCAACATGATATTGTACATTTTCGCCATAGAAACAAAATATGAAAAGCTATTCATAACTCCCAAGGGACTTGTCAAATTATTTCTCCCTCAAACTCATGGTAACAATGCAACTACAATTAACGTCTTAGCAACCATACAATGAGGCAATCCTTGATGTTACTTACATATTCTAATTTTAAATGTCATTATGACATTTTGAAATGTCATACTATTTTTACGAATATTCTAGTAGATAAAATATTGTATGCACCACGGGAGATATTCATGTTTTTTACCTTCGGTCTGTAACATATGTCAACCTCAGGGAAAAAACATATTCATATCTCCCTTAATGCATAAATATCTATTATCTACTAGCAACATGATATTGTACATTTTCGTCATAGAAACAAAATATGAAAAGCTACTCATAACTCCCAAGGGACTTGTCAAATTATTTCTCCCTCAAACTCATGGTAACAATGCAACTACAATTAACATCTTAGCAACCATACAATGAGGCAATCCTTGATGTTACTTACACATTCTAATTGTAAATGTCATTATGACATATGGCAATTTCATACTATTCTTACTAATACGTTAATAAATAAAATATTGTATGCACCACGGGAGATATTCATGTGTTTTACCCTCGGTTGACTTACAGCCCTTGGTCTGTCACACATGTCAACCTCAGGGAAAAAACATATTTATATCTCCTTTAATGCATAAATATGTATTACAGGCAAAATCATTTGCCCTTAATACATTATTACTGATTATTTTTTTCGTAACGATATCAACCAATAAAAAGGCCTGACTTAGTTAAGCTATCTTGTATAATTTCGATATTACAAAAGCGGTTATACTAAAGTAACTTCACTAGGCAACGCAATAAACGACTTTTGTCAACTCGTATATTGTTTTCAAAAATACGGATTTCAGTTGAGCCAATACAAACAAATCGACCTTTCAATAATAGTAACGGGTGTTCATAAACAGTCGTCATCCCAGTTGCTTTGAAAAACAAAATGTTATGTCTTTGATTAATTCGTGCAACACAATGAAACGTCATTGAGTACTGTCATAGCGCATTTTTTCTCAGTTTTAATAGACATACGTTTCTGAAGTCAAAACCTACTGGGATGACGACTGTTTATGAACACCCGTTAGTTTTTCTTCAAACGGCAGTAAAATATGGCATTATACTGCTGGATTGATGATGCTAAACTGTCACTTTATTGCCAAGCGGCAGATAATATTATCTGCCGCTGACGAGCGGCAGATAAAGTTATTATCTGCCGCTGACAACTTTATCTTTATCAAGTAATTTTCTTCGAATTTTTTTCACAAAGTTGTAAATAATTTGTTATAAAAACGTTTGAAGAAAAAATACTATATGTTATTCGGAGCAAAAGTATCTTTATGTGGCTCGTCCAGCCTTGCCACATAAAATATAACTTTTGCTCCTAATAACATAATATACTATTGTATATCAAGGCACTGAAGTTTAGCTTTATACCACATGAGGGATAAAAAGGAACTTCAGTGCCGAGGAGCACATTATGTTTTTTATTTACTAGCAATATGATATTGTTCATTTTCATCATAGATGCAAAATATGAGAAGCTACTCATAACTACCAAGGGATTTTTCAAATTATTTCTCCCTCAATCTCATGGTAACCATCCAATTACAATCAACGTCTTAGTAGCCATGCATTCAGGCAATCCTTGATGTTACTTACAGATTCTTATATTGAGGTATGAATGGTCCTCGACACCGAAAGGTAAAAGAGGCTATAGATTATGAATGAATGAATGAATTTTAAATATGACATATAGCCCAGTGGCCAGGTCATGAAAAGGGGTGGTTACCTTGCAAATGGTTATGCAGTTTTGGATTTTAAATATGTTGTATGTACAGTTGCGGAAACTTAAACCGGGACAAGTTCTGTAGGATCATTTTTTACTATTTGAACGTTGTAATGTTGCCTTCCTGATTTTTTATGAAATGCTTTCTATCATGTGTCAATGAACAAAGACGAACAGGTTTAATGCAGTACAAGAAGCTTGGGATAGCATCGAAAATGAATTTATTCAGACAATTTAACTTCGGCAAAAATTTTGTGTCCCGCTTTTTATTTCCGCAACTGTACCTAAGCCCTTAAGTCACTTTTTTCGGTTTTTGCTCGATAACTCTTTACTAGTTTTGTCCTGAAAAAATACTATTCCACCATTTTTTGTAGAGCACAAAATTAGCTAGAATTTATTCCGATAACATTTTTTTCTAAAGCTCATCGTTGCCGAAATACAAAGCCTCAAAGGTAAAAAGTTTTTTAAATGTCACGAACAAATTTTAAAAAAACATATTTTTTTATAAACAATTTATTCCAATGACGTGGAACTATAAATTATGAATTTTATTTTGGGATGACCTGTCAAAGTATTATATTCGGGTCCGATCATTTTTACTAATACGTATGCAATATTGGCCACAACCGCTCAATCAATCGCGACCCAACCAAAATTATGTAACAGGTCTCATGGAACTGCATAACTTTTGTAAAGACAGTAACAGCTTTCGCTTTAAAGAAAGGTCGAAAAATGCAATTCAGTGAATGTATCCCGCCGGTTGGATGTAAACATGCTATCTCGAGAACGACATAAACTATCAGAATGATTTATGGGCCAGTTTGTATTAATACAAAGAAATTATAAGCTTTTTCGCGAGATTAATCGCTTTTCTTTGTATGTGTTTCCAAATTGTACTCATAAAACCAGTGATAGCCGTTAAGCTGCCGCGTAATTACAGAGCACAGTGCTGAGCTCGAAACTGCTTTGCACAATTGAAAGTAATGGGCCTCTTCTAAATTGTGGATTCAATATTTGAGAATGGTTACCCTACTAAAGAACTTCACTCAGGCTGAAAGGATGGGTGACTGAAACCTGCACCTACAAACTATCAAAGAAATGCTGCCATATTTGCAACTATGCAAGGAGCGCACATCTCTATTATCAATATGGTGAACTTAGAAGACAAAATGGATCCCGAAGATTTCCACAAACTCACCACCAAGGGATATTTCAGCATCCGACGCTCAGACAAATTTTGGTCTGGTATCTGGTCCGATATGACTATCGAACAGACCCTAATGAGATCAATGAAGTGCTCAGGAGGGCTGACTCATGGTCGTGGCATTACAGATAGTGTGCTTTCCCGGTGGATCTTGGGGATGATCCACCTCCTTAACATTTGTGAACAAGTTGATAAGTTCACTGACCTAACCTCTGCAACTTCTGAACAACATGTGGATTTAAGGCCTACTCGAGTAACACGAGACAATAAGGACATTGAAAAGCTGATTTTATGGTTAAATGAACATCCTCCGTTTGCACTGGGGTGATAATGTCAATTAGTACAGGCATTGTTGGAGATGACAAACTGAACTGTCATTTGGCTCGTGAAGTAGGAATTAAAGAAATCAAGAAAATAGTTGGGGAGAATTTCGAAAGTATCAAATTGCAAAGAAAGAATAAAGTGCTTACTCTTGCAGCATCTAGCAGTGGTATTAAAATAGGTGACGACAAAGTTACGATAGATCCACTCAATATTTTTCAGAGAGCCTGCATTGCAAAACAGAATTATAAAGATCTTAAAGAGTACTTCAAATTTGAGCTGGCGCCCTTTCCGATGGCTCTCTTTTCTGACAAAGGGATGCGGAAAAGTACAAAATCTACGCTTTATGCTTCATTCCCTCCAGTACAGAGCGAAATCGTGTTTGAGAGCAAGAAATGTACAGTTGTTGATGGTGGGTATCTTCTATATAAAGTGGTGTGGAGTAAGACATCAGCGGTCAACTTTGAGTCTGTGTGTAAAATCTCTGTGGAGACACGTCGGTTCAAATCCTGTGGTAGTTTCTAATGGATACCCTGATGAATCTACTCAACTAATCACAAAATCGTGGGAACGATCCCACCGAGCTTTACTTCACTCTTCTGCTAAATTCTGTTCAATAAAACAACTGCAGTGACAATCGGACAAGATAAATTCTTATCGAATAAAAGCAACAAAAGATGTTTAATCGCATTGTTGAAAGATGAAATGGCAGAAGTGGGCATTAGTGTAGTACAGGCATTAGACGATGCTGCTGTGTTAATTATAAATACTGCAAAATCTAAATCATCTGAATCTGAAGATATAGATCTTTTGGTTTTACCGACAGCATTAGTTTCTTCTCATAATAACATTTACTTTAAAAAAAGTGGAAAAGGCAATGCACCCTGCGTCTTTTATTCATCAAACTCGTTCAAAAATGATCCACAGGCGATTCTATTTCCGCATGCATATAGTGGGTGTGACACTACATCGGCCCAATTTAGATATAGAAAAACCAAATTCTGCAGTGCTGTTCAGAAGCACCCTAGTTTAATTGAAATAGTAAGTACATTCAGAGAATCAGAAGCTACTCCTGACCAAATTGGAAAAGCAGGTGAGAAAATTTTCGTAGTCTTGTATGGTGGTGACATCAATGCTCAAACTCTTGACGCTGTCAGCTTTTTGAAAAGTCTATGACTTAAAGCAAGTTTCGCCTTGCCAAACTGCCACCAGCGCAAGATGCAGCTCGATATCACGCATTACGCGCCTATCATTAAGTCCAAACATGGATGGGCAGGGAAAAGAACCCTTTGTCAATAAGCCGTTAAAACGATGAGCACTGTGTTTTTTGTGGTAGTTTTTTCTAAATTTTGGTGCTTTAGAGCTCGGTATTTTGGCAACTATGAGGTTTAGAAACAAATGTTATGGAAATAAATTCTAGTTAATTTTGTGCTCTACAAAAAATGGTGGAATAATAGTTTTGCAGGAAGCACTAGTAAAAAGTTATCGAACAAAAATCGAAAAAAATGACACAAAAGTGGTCGTACTGACGCGCGCACCGGGGTGCCAAATTAGAAAACTTGGATTTTTAATAAGAGCCTAGATACATACAACATAATATTTGGATATTATCCAAAATTCAAAACTACATAACCTTTTGCAAGGTAAAATGTACTTGGCCACTGAGCTAATATGACACTTATGAAATGTTATATCGAGAGATCCAAAAAAAACTGTTCCTCAGCGGGCTGTGGAAATTCAACGTATGCATAATATGTTGGTGACACTGTACGTCAATGTCAAATTCGAGGTTATCAGGTTAGGTTTTCCGTCAGTTATGACACAAAATGACGCAATTCCTAACCTGCTAACCTCGAATTTGACATTGACGTACAGGGTCACCAACATATTATTCATACGTTGAATTTCCACAGCCCGCTGAGAAACAGTTTTTTTTTGGATCTCTCGATACTAATTTTACTAATATGCTAGTAAATAAAATAGTGTATGCACTACGGGATATATTAATGTTCTTTACCTTCGGTTGACTTGTACCACTTCAACCTCAGAGAAAAAACATATTCATATTTCCCTTAATGCATAAATATCTATTTTGAAATCGAGAAATCGTGAAATCCTAACATTTTAACCAACTTTTGTAGGTTATGTTAACGTCGGTTGACGTTTACCTATCGCCCCGCCGCGCCGGTTGCAAAAAGTCGTAGAACAATGGATTACTTCACTGCTGATTTATCCTATTTTGATGACGATTTCGAGGTACTTCACTGCCGATTTAAAAAAAAAAGATTTGTTCCTGCTTGTAAAATGTACTAAAAAAATAGACAAATCGAATACAATGCGAACTTCGAACATTTTCGGGTTATACGTCTCAAACTTCCTGCACAAAGAATAATCCTCCCGCTCCGCGGTCGGATTATTTAAACTGTCAAACTGACACTGTTTGGTTATTGTGCAACAAGTTATCGACATATCACCCGATAATATTGAAGTACTTATAGTATCGCTACTAAAAATACATTCTAGGGAAATCATTGTCAACAAGCATTGTCACTAGATTGGATTGTGTTGGTGCTTCTGATTCTTATTTTGACATTGAGGTTAGGTTTCATATTAACATTATAAACTGAAATTGTCCTCATGTAATGCCTACCTAGTTCAAAAGAAATTATAAAATCACATTAATTTCAAGTCTATAATAGCCAGAGCTAGAATTTAAAATAATTTAGATGACACCCATTCAGCATGCAACCTAGCTGAAGTACCAACGCAATTCAATCTAGTGGCATTGCTTGTTGCCAATGGTTTCCATAGAATTTCTCAATAAAAAATGTTATTAGACCATTAAAAGATAATTTCATACAAAATAAATTCCAGATTATCTTCAACTTCATTTCATATGAGTATATTTCCAGTTTATTCAGTAAATCTGATTCAAGTTATGTGACCAGCATATTAAATTCATTCAGAGAAATTGTTATACAAGGGGGTGCACTTGTGCACGTATATTGACAAAATGCATTTCGTACGTTAAAGCGATAGGACGTAAGCATTAGATAAATGAGTAAAATGTCATATAAAGTTCAAGCAAGTTGGCCTAGTATTTGCTACATTATTCAGCTTTCAGATATGAAGAATCAATAAAAGTTAGACCAGCGGCGGCAGCTGAGGGGGAATTTGAACACTATAGAAAAACTGAGGCGATTCAACTTACTGAATTCCTAGCCATCAATTTAGCCAATTATAGTTTAGCTGCACTATGTCTTAAGTCAAATATATTAAGAACGAATCGTATATACAAAACATACGTTTGATGAAGTAAGTCGTATGATTTTTATTTAAAGTATCTTATTATGTGCACGTTCTAACAACTTAAAATGTTGAAATAAGACGATTTTTCGAATGGTCGAATGTAATTTATCGGTGCAAAACCGTGACTTCTGAGAAAACAGCAGACAATTCAAAGAAATATAATATACTATAATTTAAACCTTTCATATTAAAACTGGAGTCATTATATAAAAACTGTATAATATCGAGATCAACTAAGTCTGCAACCAATGCAATGTTTAATTAACAGTATAAATGAAATATTATTGCTATAGTCGGTACATTATTGTAACCTGCAATAACACCAATAAGAGCTACGAAACCATAGTAAATGCGAGGTGGGACAGAGGGCTTGGAATTGGCTCGAGAGCAAAGTACCTTTTCAATTGAGAAAACTGTATGAGAAGAAATTGTTACGCAAAGAAAATATAACATGAAATCACAGCAACTCAACTAAAAAATTGAATTTTTGGGCTTCTGCATACTTGAAACCTAATCATAAACTGGTAGAATATGTTTAATCTAAGTTGAAAAATACGGTAGATTGATGTTTTGTTGTTTTTATCTGTGATACGAGGTATATAAAGCCGTCCATAACGCCCAAGGGATAAAAATCGGGTGTTATGAGCTGCGTTTGAAGGTTTTCAATTGATTTACGTAGGGGCTAAGGGCAAGAGTGTCAATTTGATGCATCTTATTTTTAATCGCTATTTCCGTATGTACCTTCATCAACAATGTGTCCACAGTCTGTTCAGAGAATGTAGCGTGTGTTGCAACAACTTGGTTCATTTCAAGCTCGAAACTTATATTTTTCTGAAATTTTGAGGACGCGGATCAGTGATTAGAATAAAAATGTTATTATTATTATTATTAAATTGTGGGCTAAAAAGAATGCTTCGTTGTCAGCATTTTTTCCTGCCAGAGATTATGTTAAGAATACATTGTAGAGGTAGTGGCACTCATAAAAACAATATATTTGCCGGTAAGGGTGACAGGGTCCTCTCGGGGTAAGAATGACATATGGCGCTCTTAGTTCTTAGTTGCTACATTGTATTCTCTTTTGACGTTGTAGAAAGATTCGTCGAAATTATGTTAGGAAAAGCAATAGCGATTTCTGTTTTGAGGAAATGTTAACAACAGCTCTAATCAAAATACGCAATGAGGCATCTGCAGCAAGCAATATAACATTTCACGTTTTAAATTAATAAAAAACCTAAAAAGGAATACGACTCCAGTAAACTTAGGACATTTTAAGCCAACTTTTTTTCCTGACCAGGGAAAAGGGTTATGTGAGTGTATAATAAAAATGGATAGATTATTATTCTAAATATAGAATTTCGGCTTAGACCGCACAGTATTTGTGGATAAACACCCAGAATCTCTGGCTTAATGTGTCTTGCAGCTTGTGAACTCGAGCAAGAATCCGCGCAAAGACCATGCTCTTTTGTGGCTCGTGTTGTTTGAGTACCTTAAGAACGAGGATACTTACTCAGATTTGGCCTTGTTGCTGTTTGTGCATCCATATTCCAAGTGTTTCGCAAGACCTTGCAGCTTGCATCATCAGAGTGAAAGTCGTACTAAGAACTGAAGGTAAAAAAGGTAAAAGGTGAAAGTTCAGGGTTATTTCAATTCCCTCAACTGGGGGCGGGCTGGTATAGGGACTTTCCGTCCCTCTTCAGCTGAGAACGGGAAATATAGGATGGGTGAGAGAAAGGAGGGATGGAGAATGGAAGACAGGCCAGTAAAGGTGGAGAACTACTGCCCCGGTATTCGCTTCAGAGAAAGTACTCTGTTGACTCAGGAAAACCTCCTAAAAACCTGAATCAGAGCAGACGGCCAGGGGAATCAAACCCTCGACCTCCCGAATGCTAAGCAGATGTGATAACCGCTACTCTACAGAGCTCGGTGTCTAGAAGAGAACTTCAGGTTGGTGTGGATCTATTTATAGTCCACTGTGGCAGGGGCTCGAAGTGACGTTACGCTGATTGGTCGTTCAAGTGCAACGTAATCCGTGGGGCGTGGCCGTATGACGCACAGTTCACAAGGTACAAGGCACATTCAGCCAGATAATTTTGGGTGTTTATCCATAAATACTACGCGGTCTAATCCAAAATTCTATGTTAAGAAGAATAATTCGGGTAACCGCGAAAGCCTTTACGGCGAGGAAGTTCACAACCAAACCAGAACATTAGACCATCTAAGACAAAAGAAAGCGCAATTATTAGCGGGCATAACCTTTCTAAAACGTTGCCATGACAGCAAGGTCTTACCTAACTGTATCTACATTAAACACCATCTAAGAAATCATCATAACAGCAGAAGTCTCATTAATGCCAGTCTGGGCTTATTAAGATCCGAAATACAAAGAGTTAGACAGGAATTAGATAGCACATGATCAAGGCTATACACCCTACAAATAAAATTGGCGCACACGCTGGAGCCAACATTGAGGGAGAAAATCGACGCTATCACGACGAGATAAGCATACAATACACTGGAACAAGCAACAGCTAAACAATCTGCCAAATATGATAAGCTAGCCCCTAAGCAGTCATCGAAACAATTGGCTACGGACAAAGTAATCGTAAACCTTAGCAACATACAACTGCATGGTTTTAACTTCGCCGTAGCACCTAAACAAATAGCTGTAGACGAGATAATATGTGGAGTGGAAGCAGTAATCCAAAAACTTCCCAGAAAAGATGCAGAAATTATCCGACAGGATGTATCTTGTATTTTAAGAAGAGCGAAACCGCCCCGCTCCAACATCAGTAAAGCAGAGAGAGGCAGCTAGAGCATTAAAGAAAAACAAAGATATTGTCATTCTCAAAGCCGACAAAGGAAATGCTACTGTGGTAATGAACACTGAAGATTATAATGTGAAGATGCAGATCTTACTATCTGATAAAATTAAGATAACTGCCGCCATAAAACACTCAGATAGTATCGATCCCACTTTAAAGAATCGCTTGATTCCTAGAATTACAATAACTCCTCTCTATGTATGGTCGACCTAAGATGCATAAGGAGGGCGTGCCGTTGAGACCAATTGTTAGCGCGATCAATTCTCCTACACATGCTTTGGCAAGATATTTAATCAGTATACTACAGCCTCTAACTGGTAAAACAGATTCTTTTGTCAAGGATTCCGCAGATATTGTCCAGAAACTAAAGAACATAAAGTTAAACAAAGATGATCTCTTAGTCAGTTTCGACATAGTATCACTCTTCACGAAAGTGCGGGTTGATGAGGTGCTAGTAATGCTCAAAGATCTCTTGCCTACAGACCAAGTTGAACTTGTCGAAATTTACTTGAAAAACACTTACTTCAGTTGGAACAATAAAATATACGAACAAATCTAAGGAGCGGCTATGGGTTCACCGCTAGCACCTGTAATCGGTAATATTTACATGTAGGCATTTGAAACCAAGACTCTCGAACAAGCTCACTAAAACTACCTGCTGGTTGAGATATTGTAATGACACTTCTTTATTCAATATAAGGCTTTCTGTAAAAATATATATAATTCAGGGAAAATCACCACAATTTCTAAATTAAATGGTTTTTATAATTGAATTTTATGTCAAACTCAGGGCTAATGAAAAGGATGTAATAATAATTATTTCAGTAAATGGTTTATTGCTCTTTGTATTTTACCTATTTGCAATTATTTATGGCAAAACTCCGGTAAAGCTAAAATAAAAAACTCTCGTCTCAAGTGAGTAGCTTCATTAACTTTGTATTACAAATGCTTTGCTGTATGATAAATTAACCAGTATGGCAGATGCTTGACTTCGTATTTGACAGGTCTATAACTTTAAAATTTAGCGTACACAAAATGATTTGCACGTCCACGAAATTTATAGTAATCTGAATTAAAAACCAGAAAGGGCAAATCCACATCAGGAAAATACTGCGAATTATGTGACGTAGCTTCCAGCTAACTTTGTTTGGTTCGGTGATGTAGGGGGACATGTTTGTTTTATTTCCGGCAAAACTTGCAATAGCGGCTTCAAACCACAAATTTAAGGGACGCTTCCTAGATTGCCCGAATCTGGACGGATCTTCGTAGCTGGAATTACGTTCAACCCCTCGTACGATGTCCAAACTTGACATCCACCTTGACCCCACAGGTTATGGACCTTCGGCAACGCTTTCCTGTGGAATTTACCTTTTGAAGTGGTGCTCCCATGATGGTTCGCACAATGAACAGACGCCACGGCAATTAAACACTTGGCGACGACTTCCTTCTCCAAATTTATTTACCCAGGCACTCCTGAAGGTCTTCTCTGCAAACGTAGCACACCCAATTCTTGCTTGCCGATGTCTAGAACTGCCCGAAATCTTGTTCCAAGTTGATCTCGCTATAGGACGCACCTGGTGAAATCTTGCTGGACTGATTTCACTTTATTGGGAACTGTTATCACTTGGAAAATTAGCCACAAAGATGGCCTGTACACTTGTGAGTGTTTTAAACACGTTTAGGGCTTAAAAAATAACTTTTTTAGTATTAATTTTCCACTAGAGCTGGGTGCTCAACTTGCATCCGGCATAAAAATTACAAGCTTCTATTTGACGATTTTGACAAATGACTGTCTCGTTTCCTAGCAATAACGATTTAAATTTGTTTAGAAGAAATAAAGTTTGATTTACATTTTTGCTTATGGACTATAGTTTCGATATAATGTTCTTGCTTAAATACTAAACTGTTCTTTACTTTGAAATTGTTCACGTAGCACTTTGTTATGCTTTTTATCACTTAGTTTTAATTTCACTGATTCACATGAGTTTATTTAGCACTGTATGAATTGTCTGTGTATTTCGATAGGTTGCCTTATTGCTTTACAATCTTTACTTGCTCGTACTGCTTTGCTTGACCTTTCCGTTACCTTGCCGTTTGTTGGCTTATAAACCTTTAATACTCATAACGCTCATACAATTTCTGTACTGCACAAACCATTTTTGTATTATTTTAAAATTCATATCATTGTATTGATTTTATTCAACTGAAATCTGTCAGCTACATAATTCAAGCAGCATTTGTCATTCCGAACATTAATTATGACTGAAACTCTAACCCTTCTGAATTCTGTCTTATCTCATGCCAACCTTTCTTACTCAAATTATAATTACTGCTACTCATATCAAGTGCATTTATTAGTGTAACATTACTGAATTTCTTGTAATAAATAAAATATTTAATTCTCTGCTCATTTTGAATCTATTCATTTTCGTGTTAATTAGGTGGGCAGTAAACCATCACAATATGTAAATGATACCTTGTCATCTGCCTACACGGATGCCAGATTGGATCTGTTCCTAAAACACCTGAATTTTGTACATCCCAACATACAATTCACAATGGAAGTAGAGGAAAATGGCAGTATTCCGTTTCTAGACGTCCTGGTGAAACGTAAATCAGATGGTAGTTTAGGACATGCAGTCTATAGAAAGAAAACACACGGACAGATATCTAAATGCGAACTCACACCATCATCCAATGCAAAAAACAACAGTTCTCCGGACTTTGGTGGCAAGAGCTGTTCGTATCTCAGATGCAGAAAATCTAGAGAGAGAAAAACTACATCTTTACAAAAGAACGGATACACAACTACCGCTATACGAAAAGTACTAGACAATACTATGACACAAAAAGGCCAAAGAAGGATCCCCATCTTTGGAAGGTTTAGCATTTCTACCTTATGTTAAAGACTCAACTGATAAGATAGGACATGTCCTGAAACGATGCAACAGCAAAACTGTGTTCACAAGCAAGGAAACTTTGGGTAACGGCTTCAGATCAGTAAAAGACAAAATTCCAAGTTTAAAAACCGCTGGCGTATATCGCATCCCTTGTTCTTGCGGCTCGAGTTACATTGGACAGACTGGTCGTTCCGTTGACATACGACTTCAAGAACATAAATGCGATTGCAAACACAAACCCATCACAAAATCAGCCGTAGCTGAGCATACGTTTACAAATGGGCACACTTTAGAATTTGAGCATGCCAGAGTATTTGCCAGAATACCTCACTACTTCCCGCGAGTGATACGTGAAGCCATATAAATAGAAAAAAAATCAAATAATATAAACAGGGACGATGGTTTTAAGCTTAGTAAAACGTGGACTCTTGTGATACACGATCTAAAGCGTTACAACCACTGTGCGTCATACGGCCACGTCCCACGGATTACACGTTGCACTGGAACGACCAATCAGTGCTACGTCACTCAGCGCGCCTGGCACAGAGGACTATAAATAGCACCACACCGACCTTCAGTTCTTAGTGCGAGTTTCACTCTGATGATGCAAGCTCTTGGTCTTGTGAAACGTTATTGAACAAAAATTTGCCTAAGTATCCTTGTTCTTAAGGTACTCAAACAACAACATGGTCTTCGCACGGATTCTTGTTCGAGTTCACAAGGTGCAAAGCACATTAAGCTAGAGTATGCTGGGTGTTTATCCACAAATACTACGCGGTCTAAGCCGAAATTATATGTTAAGAAGAATAATTCGAGTAACCGCAAAAGCCTCAAACAGCATATATGGAAAGATTATTTCATGGTCTGAAAATTTGGTCTCTTAGAAAATTAGCTAATGATTTTCTAGAGCTACATAATGTTGACCATCTATTTCGTCGACAGAAAAAGCTAGCAGGAAAGACTGGAGAGATAGATTTTTCCGTCGTAATCCACAATTTTCGTTATGGAAACCCCAAGCAACGGGTTTGTGGGTTTTGTTAGAGAAATATAAAAGCTTTAATATCCTTTATCTTCATCGGTGTTGTTATAGACTCTTAACCAAATTAATTTCAGTATCGTTAAGAGCTTCATTACCGCACTCCTTTTATATGAAAAATACATTGAACCAGAATTTATTGATGAAGATAAAATATTGAACAATACACGTTTGCTTATGGCACTTAACGAGACTCGTCTGATTGCCGCAAAACTCGGCTTACCGCTTCGTTTTGGCAATCAAACTCGTTTCGTTCATATCTATTATCTTCATCGGTATTATTATAGACTATTAACCAAATTAATTTTAGTATCGCATTGAGCGCGGTAATGGATAGATATTACCGCACTCGTTTTATATAAAAAAGATACATTCAACCAGAATTTATTGATGAAGATAAAATATTGAACAGTACACGTTTGCTTATGGCACTCAACGCGACTCGTTTGATTGCCGCAAAACTCGGTTCACGGCTTCGTAATGGCAATCAAACTCGTTCTGTTCATATCTATAATATGGATAAAAGTGGAATCGCTAATGTTTACGTACCAGAGAGGTGAAAAAGGTAAGAAACATGTCGGAAGATCCGCTTCGGCAGAGCGTGGTTCAACTACAACAGTTCGTGCAATGAGAGTGGCAGGAGAATATATCCCTTCAAGGATTATATTCATCCAATAAATTCAATTCCACACCTTATCCAATCTGAAGGATAAACCAAGATGAAATTTTTGTCTATAAACCGTTCAATAGTTATTTGCCAAGTAGGTAGACATGGAATTTTGTTTTTATGTTTAATAAAACTAAAACTCCCTAGAAACTCTTTCTGACACTTTGTCAGAAGCAGCTGTTATGTACAGGAGGCTCACGAAAGTGTCTAATTTGACATTTTGAGGTTAAACATGCAATGTTGCCAGTCATTTCATACTTTGTTTGCCACTAGGCATAATATGTATGGACATCGCCGTCATGGATATCTATCTGTCAAACAAATTGTAGTACTAAAGTAAATATGCCAAAAGTCATTAAAGGTGACACAAAACTACAAATTACAAAGGCTTACAGGCATTATAAAGCTGACAGGCCCGACCTCAGTGAAACTGAAATCTTTGCTCGGCTTAGTGACTTTTGGGATGCAAGTACGAGGCTTGTTCAATTGAAACCCATCTTTGGTCAGGTTAGCCTTGGAAACAATTGTAATCACTCAACTGACGTTTTGCAATGTTAGTTGTGTTTGTAAACGTCACACTGATTAGTTCCTATCATTTGTATTTGACAGCGATTAGCACGACAATGCTCGGCCTCATGTTGCCAAAGTAGTGAAAAAAAATCTACAACGAAAGAAATGGAGGATATTAGAGCATCCACCCTATAGTCCCGATTTATCGCCCTGCGATTTTCACATCTTTGGGCCACTGAAAAAGGCGTTAAAAGGTAATCGTTTTCAGTCGGACGAAAAAGTACAAAATGCCGTAAAAGAATTCTTCAAGCAGCAGCCACAAGAATTCTTTAAGCAGGGTATACATCGGTTGGTGAAACAATGGGATATGTGCCTTAATTGTAGTGGTAATTATTTGTAAATATATTTGCCAATAAATTTTTTCTGGACCAAAGATGGGTTTCAATTGAACAAGCCTCGTATTTATGTATAAAACTTAATTGTTGCTTTAATTTTCGGCTTTGTACTGTTTTAGATATCTGAAAGAACTATTAGAAATATTATGGGGCGGAACAATTTTGAAATTAAACCTTTTGGCCCACGACCTAAAAATGATACATACTATTTGCAACATACGCACTGAAGAAGTAGTTAACAATGCGAGAAAAATTGTGCAAGAACAACCACACGTATCTGTTCGCCATTTAGGACAGCAATTAAATGTTTCATATTCAACATCTCATAGGATATTAAGAAGAAATTTGCATTATTTTTCTTACCGGTTGCAAGTGTATCAGGAACTGCTGCCAAACGATCCTCCGGTTAGATTGGAATTTTGTAACTGGTTTATCAATAATTTAGGAAATAACGATAAAGCGTTTGAGAAAACTTTCTTTACTGATGAGGCATACTTCTATTTATCTGGCTATATTAATTCACAAAGTATGAGGATGTGGAGCGCTGAGAATCCCAATTTTTATGTTGAAGAACCGCTTCACCCACAAAAAATCGGGGTTTGGGCTGCAATTAGTAAAAGAAGAGTTATAGGTCCTATATTTTTTTAAGGTAATTGAGTGAAATTTATCTTAACCAATACTAAAAGTGGCACAAAATCCAAAACCAAATCTGGCAACCACGTTTTGTACATTAACATAAAATTATCATTTTATATAAAATGATCATAACCTAACTTTTGTTAATGACTGACAGCATATTTACAGGGTGAAATTCATCACCCTAACATGGCCTCCTATCTGGAAAATAACTATTGAACGGTTTATATTTGCAACATTTTGCTACCTACATGCAGTTCTCAAAATCCTGGTTTGTTGATTTTAAAATGCTCATGCCAACCACAAAAGTTTACATACTATATTAAAGGCAAGCTATTTAGGGATACAGTTACTTACCATTTCACCCCACACTAGTCATATGTTGCAGCCTTTGGACCATATTTTTTAGGCCACTAAAGGCTTATTCTAATCACGACTGCTCAAATTGTTTGACTGACAATCCTGGAAAACGGACAACAGTGTATGATATAGCAGAGCGTTTCAACAAGAGTTATCTAAAGGTTGCACCTATGAGCAATGCTGTTAAAGGTTTTCAAGTAACTGGCATATAGCCATTCGGTAGTGGTATATTCACCGAAACAGATTACATTTTAGTTTATAGCAAAAAAAGGTAAAAGAAAAGCAGCATTCAAACCATACAATGATATATCAGAAAGTAAGCTGTCATGAAAGGTCACGCCACCTCCAGGAGATCTAGAATTATCAGGAAGCATGCTTCATACGCCAAGACGGCGAAACCAAGAACCACAGAAAATTATTTCCAGCAGTTATCCAACAACCACTAAAAGAATTTTTACAGTGGAAGAAATCTGTCCAGTTTCAGTCGCTCCTCCAATTGGACCGAGAGCAAGCTCGAAAAGTTCAAAATTACAAATTTTGACAACACTCCATACAAATATGGTCTTGAGGAGCACCAAACTGTTGACGAAAAGAAAAGAAAAGCACAAGTAAGAAAATAGGCAGAGACAATGGAAAGTCCATCACTAAGTCAAAGGGTATTAGTCTGCTTCCACATCGACTACAGACAAAAAGCCAAGCAAAGCGAAGAAGTGCAAAAGAGGTGAATTATCCTCAAGCTCAGACCCATCAGAAAATATGAGAGTTAGAAATTATTTCGATGACTATGATATTCTCATGTATTTTTGCATCATATGCAAAGAAGAACTAGCAGTGCTTTGTGTGCAAAAAATTGGCGCACGAAGATTGTACTAAATTCAATCATAAGAAAATAAATTATACATATACTATGTTTAAATATTTTGAAGGTTAGCCAATTTAGTTATGTAATAGATATTTATGCATTAAGGGAGATATGAATATGTTTTTTCGTGAGGTTGACATGTGTTACAGACCGAGGGTTTCTGGCCCGAGGTCTGTAAGTCAACCGAAGGTAAAGAATATGAATATCTCCCGTGGTGCATACAATATTTTATTTACTAGCATATTAGTAAGAATAGTATGACATTTCAAAATGCCATAATGTCATTTAAAATTAGAATATGTAAGTAGATTAGATTTATGTTCCACGACTGCCTTTTGCTGGCATGCGCCCGTCAGCCCTTTGGGCTTTTTGTACTGTCAGGAGTTTTCAAGTTAGCAGGCCGACATGCGTATCTTTTATTAGACTTGCAATGTCCCCTACTAGCTTGCGGTTGTGAATAGAGTTAAGGCTCCAATCGAGTTGGTGTCTTTTACGCACTAATGCTGGGCATTCAAAGAGGATATGATAAGATGTTTCATCATCCTCTTGGCATAGTCTGCAAACAGGTTCATCTCTATAGATATTGATCCTGTGCATAAATTCTCTGAATGCTCCAGTGCCTGTTAGTAGACTGACTACTTGCTTGATTCGAGTTCTGTTTAGTCTCAACAGGGTTTTGGTGGTTTGTGGATTCGGAGTTCTTAGCAATCTTTTGCAGTGTGTTGCTGAGCGGGCTTGGTTTTTCTGAATGCTTAGACCAGGTTCTGGACCGGTCATTGCGAGGTTCTTCGCCTTTTCGTTTCCTTCAATACTACGGTGACCTGGAATCCAGCATAATTTTACGGTATTTCCCTGGCTCAAGGTTTGAAGTTTGGATTTGCATTCCTTGACCAGTCTCGATGTACTGAAAGCGTTTAGCGCTTTCAGTGCTGCCTGACTGAGAGAATGTGTATGTCTCGATTAAGCAGCTTCTTTTTTATGCTGATGTTTGCGCATACGTTAATAGCTTGTACTTCAGCCTGAAAGATGTTACACAACTTTCCTAGACTGACTTTTTCGTTATTTCTAGGATTGGTACTGTACACACCGGAGCCTGTATCCGCTTCATACTCAGATCCATCAGTGTAAAAAATGATGTTCTTATTTGTTGGGGTTGGTAGTTGGTCCGGATTCCAACTTGTGTCTACAGTAAGGTTCTTTTCAAAGTCATAGGTTTTGATTATAAGATCAGAACCCATTTCTAATATTGGGTTGTTGATGTGTGACATGATCTTGCCATGTCCTAGATTATTAGGTGTGGTCATCCAGTGACCAGTGCTTTGTAATCTGTAGGCTGCCATTCTGGCTTCAACTTCCAAGAAAATGTGCAGAGGTGGCATATTTAAGATAGCATTCAGTGCTTGTCCTGAGGTGCCTTTAAAGGCTCCAGCGATGCATCGATTAGCTAGATATTGTATTCTGCTGATTTTGTGGATCGCAGTTGCTTGTTTTATTTTGGGCCACCAGGGATTATTCCATATGAAATTATTGGTCGGACCATGGTTTTGTACAGCCAGAGGGTCAGTTCCGGTTTGAGCCCCCACGTACTACCTATAGCTCTTTTCCCAATAACGAATGTTTGTATGCACCTGGTGATTGTTTTGTCTAAGTGGGAGTTCCAAGTTAGTTTGGAGTCCATGGTTAGACCTAAGTACTTAACCTCGTTTTCCCAGTTGACATTTGTCTCAAACAGTTTTATGTTGATTCTGTTTGTGCTGTTCTTTCTACGAGTGAGAGCGACGAGGGTGGCTTTGCTGGGATTAATTCTAAGATTATTCTCTAAACACCACTCTTCGGTTATCTTTAGTGCTGATTTCTGTTGTATTAGTTAGTTGGCTTGGGTTGTTGTTTATGTTTATGTCAAATGTACGTCGAATTAAATAGACATTTAATCCGATTTTCCCGCATGTTTTATTGAATATATCGCAACATGGTAATACTGAGAAGTTAGTGGATTCAGAAGCATCGGTTAATAGACCAATGCGAAATAGAAAACAATCAAAATATTTACTAGATTATGTTTAATTATTAATCTATGGTTAAGTTTCATAATTTTATTAAGAAAAAAGGATGTTGTATTAGTTAGTTGGCTTGGGTTATTGTTTATGTTTATGTCAAATGTACGTGGAATTAAATAGACATTTAATCCGATTTTCCCGCATGTTTTATTGAATACATTCCAACAATTTCCTTACGTTGTCTACGGTTCTTTGGTATTTACCTTGAGTCAGTATGACAATGTCATCAGCGTATCCTTGAATGTAGTAGCCTTTGTTATTGAGTTGGATCAGCAGTTCCATTGTGAGGCACCACACGAGTGGAGAAAGAACTCGTCCCTGTGGTCATTCCCTTGTCGCCTGCACTGTCTTTTCCTTGTCAAATAACTTGACCTTTACAACTCTAGTGTTGAGCATTGTCATAGTCCATCTTATCGTGGTGTTGTCGATCTGATGGTTTGTCATTGCTCTTTCAATAGAGTGGTAGGAGGTGTTGTCGAAGGCACCTTCTATGTCTAGAAATGCTCCGATTGCGTACTCTTTGTACTCCAAGGTTCTCTCAATTTTCCCCACTAGTTGGTGTAGTGCGGTTTCACGTGACTTCTCTGTTTGGTAAGCATGTTGATATTTGTGAAACGCGAGTGAAGTTAGGGCTTCCTCCCTCCAGTATCTGTCTACTAATCTTTCCAACGTTTTAAGGAGGAATGACATTAGGCTGATAGGTCTGTAAGATTTGGCTTCTGCATAGCTGCTCTTACCAGGCTTAGGGATAAATACTACTTTAGTCATTCTCCAGGCTTGGGGAATGTAGCCCAAGGCAAGACTTGCTTGGAACATGACTTTGAGTGGGTTCTGCAGTATATCTATCCCTTTCTGCAGCATTATGGGTTGTATGCCGTCATTTCCAGCAGATTTGAAAGGACTGAAGAGGCTAGTTGCCTTTCATGAAAGCGTGAAATTTATGATAACTCGCCAAATCAGTTACAGTCGTAGAGTCTTTTTCAGTCATACAAGTTTTCAACTTTTCGTACTCCTTAATAATGTACGTATCTTTTGATTTAGCAGGAATTAGTTTTTGTTCAGCCTGTTAATACCTCTATTTCGGTAGGAACTTGGTCAGAATTTATTTTTTGCCAAACACGAAAAACCACAACTGACAGTAAACAAACATTTATAAAAAATCTCCATGCTAACGACACACATTTTTCATGTGACTACTTGATAAAAAAAATCAAGGCATAAAATCGAAATGGTAAAATCATTCTGAGAAAGGATCCTTTCATGCGTACTAAAAAATAGCGAATAAAACTCGTGTATAAGCGCTTTTAAAGCACTTACAACATTAAAGAAAACTCGTTTCACTCGTTTTCTTCAAACTTGTTGTGCGTGCTTAAAAGGCTTGCTTATACACTCGTACTATAATATACTATTAAATGCTCACGGTGCGAAAAATGTTTGTACATAACAGATTTACTAAGTATAATATAGTTAAAAATAATTCAATCCACGTTTTGAGTATTAAAACGAACAAATATTAAGGTAAAGTAACATTGTAAATACTGTGTCGCTAATTTATTAATGCTTTTTGTTTTCTTAGTCGTCAAAATAGTATTTCAATAACACATTATTTGTCTTTACAAGATTTGCATTTAACGAACGTAACTAGTGAACAATGCGATATCGTGTTTTCCATTCCTGTGTTTCCTGCAAAGGGTGAACAAAAGAACTTTTGTTGGAAGATCTACCGTTTCCTGTGTGAATTTATTAAAAAAAAACAGTTAATCTTTTAGTAATTGCAATTAACGTAAATTACTCCTGACGTAAATGAATAATAAATGATATAGTTTTTGTTCTATCTAAAATGGCGAACTTTTAAAAAACTACAAGTAGAGAAAACTGTTTAAAGTTTACGTAATATTTAATTTTTAATACCTATTGTTGGTGTTCTTACGTGGAGAATTAATTCAATATATTGTTTAGAAGCAGAACAATGCTTGGATATAGTTAACGAATTTGCATCTTAATTGCATACTTTTAACGGTGTGTTTTTATATAGTTTAGCATTAGTGATAATTTTAATTAAACGGATTTATAAATCGTTGAAACTTATGTTTACCTTATGATTAACAAGATGAGACGGTGCAAGCTCATTATCTATACTTCGACGCGCTATTGCATGAAGCGGTTTTTGCAATGCGCTCTTTGGGACGCCCCTTCCTTAACACACATTCAGTTTTTGTAATCTGTTGAAATGTTATAATAGTATGTTATTGTGTACATAATCTCGCATATGTGCAACGACTTAAAGATATTTGCAAAGGAGACTCATTACTGCGAAAGATAGACGGAGAAAATCGGTTTGAAATCGACAGGGCGGTTTCATTCCAGGAAGGCATATAATCCGCTTGTAAAATATCGTCCTCCTCCAACATATAGTGTTTGAGTTATACCGGCAACAGAAAGACAGACAAATAGACAGACAGATAGACAGACAGAGACAGACAGCCAGAGAGACAGACAGACTGTTATTTAAGAAATATTGCTCGGACTGAGATTCGAACTCGCCACCTCCAGTTCGGCAGTCCACGATTGTGCTGTTACACCACTCTTGACAGCGTTGTTAGTCGACCACTTTAACATCTATTACTGGCAACACAAATACAAATCGGCAAAAAGATACAAACAAAAAAGCGGCCAAGCTCGTCCAACATCTTTTCTGTTCTTTGCAGTGATATTTTACGTAAAATTTATAAAAAAATTAATTCAGTTTTTATTGGCCCCTGGTGATGTTACCGTATGATGCCAGAAGTGGGTAGTCAGTAACCTTGGGTAGTCAGCCCATTTTGTACGACTTTAATGTAATATTGCAAAAAATTACGAAACTGTTTTATTTCAGTTTCACTAAAGAAGATGTATAACAACCCAAATGTGATAATTTTTTTTCAAAAAAAAATCTGGACTTTAGTCAGCACTTCTCTCGCAAGTGGACGTTGTGACCTTAAACAATTTTAAAAGTTAAAGATAATTAGGGGCAAAATATCTTAACGCTCCTAATAATCATATAAATAAAGGAGAACGATCCAAATGTGTGTGTCCGTCACGACAATTGCAGACGCGATGTCCCCCATTTGCGTTTGCATGAATTTCACCGTCGCCTCGATTTCGCGAACGGGGCGGAGCCCCGAGGTCACCCTTGAAGAGGGGCAAAGCCCCGAGGACCTCCTTGAAGAGGGGAGGAGCCCGGAGGGCCACCTTGAAGAGGAGCGAAGCCCCGGGGCCCCCCTTAGAAAGGGGCTATGCCCCGAAAGCCCCCTTGGAGAGGAGCGGAGCCCCGCGGGCCCCTTGGAGAGGAGCGGAGCCCCGAGGACCACCTTGAAAAGGGGTGAAGCCCCGGGGCCCCCGTTGAAGTGGGGCGATGCCCCAAAGGCCTTCTTGAAGAGGGGCGGAGCCCCGCGGGCTCCCTTGGAGTGGGGCGGAGCCCCGCGGACCCCCTTAGAGAGGGGCGGAGCCCCGAGGGCCACCTTGAAGAGGGGCGATGCCCCAAAGGCCTCCTTGGAGAAGGGCGAAGCCCCGCGGGCCCCCTTGGAAAGGGGCGCAGCCCCGAGGGCTCCTTGAAGACAAGCGTAGCCCCGAGGGACCCTTGAAGACAGGCGTAGCCCCGAGAGCATCTTGGAGGGGGGCGGAGCCCCGTGAGTCCCCTTGGAGAAGGGCGGCCCTTGGAGAGTGGCGGAGCCCCGAAAGCCCCCTTGGAGAGGGGCGGAGCCCCGAGGGCCACCTTAAAGAGGGGTAAAGCCCCGGGGCCCCCCTTGAAGTGGGGCGATGCCCCAAAAGCCTCCTTGGCGAGGGGCGGAGCCCCGCGGGCCCCCTTAGAGAGGGGCGCAGCCCCGAGGGCTCCTTGAAGACAGGCGTAGCCTCGAGAGCTCCTTGGAGAGGGGCGGAGTACCGTAAGCCCCCTTGGAGAAGGGCGGAGTCCCGGGGCCCCCTTGGAGAGGGTAGGAGCCCCGCGGGCCCCCTTGGATAGGGGCGGAGCCTCGCGGGCCCCCTTGGAGAAGGGCGGAGCCCCGAGAGCCCCCTTGGAGAGGGCCGAAGCCCCGAAGGTCCCCATTGGAGAGGGGCGGAGCGTTATTTGAGCGGAATTGTAATTAAATCGATGCGATTTTAGAAAAGGACCCTAACCAGTTCGCGTTTCTTTTTGAAAATGATGAGCAAAGCTTAAAACTACTTTTCAGTGATGACACATAAAATGTGCTAAGCAGCGCATACGAAAATACATCAGGGTAGACCGCGCAAGAGCGCGCGCAGCCCCGTTTATACTAAAACAATAGTAGGAAGCACTTGGTAATGCGAATTACATCAATTTTTAAATAAAAAACAGTACCGGCGATGGGATTCGAACTGCAGCGCTTGTGACCGAGCCTGCGAATGTGATTTCAATGTTTGGTAGTACCCCGCTCGCTAATCGCATACAGCAACGATGGATCCGTCGTCTCAGTATGACACGGCTGTGTATAACGTAACGAACTTATGCGTTCTCCCTTTATGCCTTTTTTACAACATTTACCGTAAATCTGTTGGTTTCCATTTTTGTGAAGGGCAAAGCCTGAATTATGTGCAAATTATTACTTTTATCTATTTTTTAGTTAAGGCAAAACTAAACAATTTTTTTATTTTTTAAGGTACTTACCCAATATTACTTTCGTTTAAGTTTAATAGTTCTTGAGTTAAAGCAAAAATAGAAAGAATCGTGTGTTATATGTTCTGCATGTATATATTTTACCGTGGTTTCATTCCAGGAGGGCATATAATCTGCTTGTAAAATATCGTCCTCCTTCAAAAAATAGTGTTTGAGTTATACCGGCAACAGAAAGACAGACAGATAGACAGACAGATAGACAGACAGACAGACAGAGACAGACAGACAGACAGACAGATACACAAACATACAGACAGACAGACAGACAGAAAGACAGACAGACAGACAGACAGACAGACAGACAGATAGACAGACAGACAGACAAACAGACAGACAGACAGACAGACAGACAGACAGGCAGGCAGAGAGACAAACAGATAAACAGGCAGACAGACAGACAAACAGACAGACAGACAGACAGATATACAGACAGACAGATAGACAGACAGACATACAGACAGGCAGAGACAGACAGAGACAAACAGAAACAGATAGACAGACAGACAGATAGACAGACAGACAGACAGACAGAGACAGAAAGACAGACAGAAAGAATTGAGAAAACCTGTTCTTGGTCGTCTAAGGACCCCGAAACGTGAAGATCTGAAGAAATTTCTGAAGGTGATATTTTTGCATTACAATCCTTTCTTCGCCTTTTAGACGAGGGAAATAAAAAGTACGAAATGTTCTTATATTCCATATATGTATTTACAATGCAAATGTCATTACAAATTTATAAAGATAAGAAAAACATTAATTTGAATTCACAAAATCTATATCTTGACTGTTTTAAAAAATGTTAAAATCTTAAAACATGTTCTCCGTTTTACATCAACGAAGATTTGTAAAAGAATTACTTCAGAGCGCTGAAAATAAGGTATATAAAAAAGTTCTTTCATACTGCTATAGCAAGCAGTTTAAAGAATTCGGGTTTAAAGGACAGAGTGTACGGAAAAGTTGCAAAATATGTGGAAAGGCAGCTTAATATTATACGAAAGATTGAGGAGTCTCCTTTGTGAAGGAGTCAGTAATGATTTTGGATGACAAATAATATTTCACATTTGCGCAATACACTTTGTGGGAGATCTGCGAATATTATACCGATGACAAAGATAATTGTCTTGCCAATGTTAAAATTCAGAAAAATTCCAAATGTCGAAAATGTTATTCTGGGTCACCATATTTGGTGTATCGAGTCCATTTAATGTTAAATCCATGGGTGTTACCATTAATCAGGAAGTGACTATGAATCAACCTCTGCATAAACTAAACAAGTCTATTGAGGCATATCATAAGAAAGACAATGTTCTGTTTTGGTCCTATCTAGTCAGCTCCCATTATGCAAGAAAAGATCAGGAATGGCTTTATGCGAAAAACATACATTTTCTCCAAAGGCGTTTAGCCCTTCTAACATGTCTACAGCTGGTCCTATAGAAAAGGTTTGGCGATACATTGCAATTATGTTTATATTGATGATTAGAAGAAGGTTCTAGAAATAGGCACGAAAGTGGTCCTCAAGATAATTGCTCAAGCTTCAACTACATTTTAAAAGTGTAAATAGCGGAACCGGATTCAACCGATTGAACTTGTATTTTACATATCATTGCTAGTAATTAAAAACCTAACTAAGTTCTATGTTTTCTTTCTTTCGAGATGTCGCTTTGAATTATATGGAGACTTAATTTATTTGCAGGCCTCATACCATTGTTGAATAGAGTGGTTTAACACTTCACAAGTAATATTTTTTGTCGTAACAAAATTACAAGGGCGAACGTTAATTAGTTAAAATAGCACAAAAATGTTATGATGTGGAAATATACCTACAGATTTCAAGGCCTTCTATGGAAATAACCAGCTTTATAATAAGTCGAAAAATATTTGTTCTATTGGAATGACATTTGGTATGAATTTCTAGCATAGGAAGAAATTTAAGTTTATGAAGTTTTTAACAGGAGCTTTACATAATAACATCACAAATTATTTTTCTTATGTAAGAAAAATTTATTAAAAAATCGAAACAGCAGTGTTACGTACTGTTGCTTTCACCCAGAATTTAATCAACCTAGATTATAAAGTTTATTCATTTTTTCACAATTCAGAAACTAACACAAAATGTCATTCAAATGCAATTAATAATTGTTAAGGTATTATAAAAGAAGTGGACCCAACAGACACCTTCCAATACCTGCCGTTCTACAAGAAAGCATTTATGGGCATATTCATGGTATTGGGTATTTCGCCACAAACTGAAAAATATTAAAACATGAACGTTTCGGAAAACAAATCTACTTCTGTTATCAATATTAACTAATTAAATTAAAAATTAACAAGGAGAACTTAGATTTTTATTAGAGATCTAGTAGAATGCGACTAACCTCTACAATAAACATCTTTAAGAATGCATAGCCAACAACTAGTATTTAAATCAACTCAATGTGTGGATACGCATTCTTTGCTTAGTAAAATATATGCAGTTTTTTTAAATTTTACGTCTAGTTGATATCGATTCTTTAGATAAAATCTTTGTGTTGTGTCAATTTATTTTGTGGTTGTTATTCCAGATATGTACTGCTATTTTAGATTTGTGAATCTGGCATTTCTTAATCAAATTTTGGTGTTCTTTATCTTCTAAATGCATTGATGTTTCACCGATGAACAGAATTGCCTGGAGGCTGGATCAGGATTCCGTTGCTTTGCGCTGGTTCTATCCCTTAAGTACATAAACGAGACTGCGTTTATGTTTTAAACCAATGTAGTCAATGGTACTTAAAAGGGACGACAGTAAACTACCCTGAGAGACGCAGCCTCACGTCTCGATAATATTATGGCTTGGTATCAGGGTAGCGACGTAGTGAATGAATCAGACATTAGATGCAGATTGTTTTATTACGAAAATAAACGTTCTATTTATACAAAACAAGAATGCTTAACTAAGTAACATATCAAAGTTCAGAATACTGTAGCCTACTGAAACGCGTTTAAAGGTACAAAAACAGCAATTAAGCACAGTAAGCTTTTATAGTTCCGTATGTGTTTGCAGGACAGAGCGGTAAACTTGGGTTTAGTAGGTAGCGTACTGCGTGAAATGCCAAGTTGCAGTTTGCTGCGGTTTTTAAACGCAATGCTTGCGAAACAAGATTAGTTTGTTAATATTTCGTAAATAGGAACTGAAATTTACCTGTTTTAATTCAAGATTAAAACAGATCTAAATTAAATATATACTGGCGAAATTATGAAGTAAAACTGGAGGTTAAAACTGCTTGTTTATGAAATCAGAGTTACATTTAGAACTTCTGACTGGATTTCGTAAATTTTGTATTAAAATTTATGTGTGTTTAAATCAAGTTTAAACAACCGACATAGTATTTCCCACATTCACATGGATTGCTATATATACAATTTTATGTTTGTTCTTCGTTGAACGGTTTCGTTTTTGTAAGGATCGATGTGGAGCTGTGTGTAAAAGATTTCTTGCCAGAGTTCGAACCCCTTTTGGTGTCTAATGTACCTGGCACTCCGCATGCCTAGACATTGTCCAAACAAACGAAAACGTATAGTTCCTAACTCACGAATGCAACTATAAGTTAATAAAAAAGTCAAATATTAATTTTGACATTTATGTAAAAACATGCATATTATGAACCCAAACGAGAATAATTGCAATATTAATTGTGTTGGTGGCTTGCGAATCTTTACAAGCCAAATGTTTTGGTGCGTGTTGTTAGAGTCAGTATCAGTATGTAACAAACGTTTCGTATGGCATTGAAATTCGCATCCTCAGAGTCAAAGCTGCCCTTCAGAAATATGGAATATAATAATAATAATAATAATGTCTTTATTGGCAAAACAACATAAATATAACAAAATAACAATTAAATATTGTATGAATGTAACAGCCAACCTCAGGGCGAGGTTCAGAATAGTGGCATGGCCACATATTGCTCTAACACCTAACCCTGGTATAGAAAATTCAAAGTACAAAATACAAAATAAAATAAGGAGGAAGTGAGGCAAGCTTTAAATTTTCAACAGCTGTATTGTTTATATTTACCACAAATATAATTATATACTTTAAAAACGTTAGAAAACATGTAGTTTTATGAGTTGGAGGAGTAATTACATTTTTAAATCAATTGTTAATATTGTGGATATCTGTTCTAAATCTGATTTTGTTGTATAAATACGGAGGATTCTCGTTTTTTTTATTAATTTATGAAGATAACAGGCTGAGTGAAGAAGACGTCGATTTTTCATATTGAGCCAATTGATCTTCGTTAATTTATGTTAAATTCTTTAAAATTTTCGGATGCCATAAATAAAACGCAAGCAGCTATTCTGAACTAATTGGATTCTGTTGCAATCGTGACTATCAATACAAGGATCATATACTACTTCACAAAAATTAAAGTTGGAAAGAACTAGAGCTTTCGATAGAAGTGTTTTCGTTTTTATTGTCATCAATTGTCTGTTGTAATATAATTGTTTTAATGCTGCGTAAGCTTTTTAAATGTTTTTGTTAATATGCTCCTTAAATCTTAATCTATGATCAATTGCTAATCCCAGATCACGACCACTTTTCAGAACAGGTAACCTACTGCCAGCGGCTCTCACATCTAGTTTGCCAATGACCTCAAATTTGTACTTTTCCGAACCAAATAACAACAATGATGATTTATTGCTATTAATAATAAGTGAATGCCTATTAGCAAACGATACAATATGTTGAATATCACTATTTATAATTTTATTGGCTCCTATAGCATTATCCTTGAAGAAGGAGTGATAGATTTGTGTATCGTCTGCATAGAAATAAAAAACGACAATTAATTAATGATTTGGTTTCCGCAATCAGATGTATAGATTATATACAGTAAAGGACCAAGTATAGAGCCTTGGGGTACACCTGTTGTTAAAATTTACAGATCACACATTTTCCCATTCAATGAAACTAATTGTGACCTGGACTGAAAATAATCACCAATAAGACTGACAGCAGAATTTTCAAAACCATAATAATGTAATTTAGCTAGTAACAGTTATAGTGTCAAATGCTTTAGAGAAATCCAATATTATCAATGCGGTGAATTTATTATTATCAAATTATGAACAAATGTCATCAACAATGTGCAGCATAGCAGTAGCACAACTATGATGTGGACAAAAACCAGATTGTAATTCAGGCAATACGTTATTATTTTTAAGAAGAAATCTAATTTGTGAATCAATAATTTTTTCAAATATTTTAGAAAACACTGGTAGTAAGTTAATAAGCCTCAAGTCTTTAAAATCGCACGGTGAATTAGTTTTAGGTAAAGGTAAAACTTTAGCTGCCTTCCATAAATTCGGAAAACGAGGAGATAGTATACAGTGATTAATAATTGAGTTAAGTAAGGTAACAGCAATGGGCAACATACTTAAACTGATCATATTTATGCTAACATTATCAGGACCTGTTGAATTAGTTTTAACATGTCTTATTAAATTTTGGACTATATTGTCATTAATTTGGGAAAAACTAAAACAATACGTGTAGGTTCATCAATGATTTGCGTAAAGCCAAGTGCTTCAATTATTTCCAAACATTTTACATTAATATTATCATCAATAAGCCAGCGTGGCTCTGATGGTTAGAGCATCGGACTGTGGCGCGGAAGTCTGGAGTTCAAATCCCAGATCGATGCCTGGCGGGCGGCCTACCCAGTCGCTTTAAATAATTGGGAACCTGCGTTCGAAAGAACAAGGGGTAATAATGCGGTTGTCTAATGCGTGGTGCTCACCACATCACCACGTGTCATGAATTTGACACGCGACAGCCGGGTGTGAGAGCGAGGATACGGAAGCTCTAACCTTCCGCCTTGCAGGCGAAGCTCCTTCATGGGGTGTTAGTGCCTCACCATTATTATTATCATCAAGATTTAACATATTCAAATTAAGCTAGTGTGGTAAAGATTAGGCAAAAATCGTCTTCTTCCAACAAGTAGGTAGTTATACCTGTTTTTCGTAATCTAGAGACCCTGAAACGTGAAGATCTGAAGAAATATGGATAGTGTTTTCGCGATTACACTACTTCCTTCGTCTTTTAGACGAGGTAAGTAAAAACAATGCAATCGGTGAGATTCGAAATTCGAACCTGCAGTCCCAGGAGGAATCCTGTTGCTGGTCAGACTCGTTACCCGTTTGACCAATGGGTTATCGTTGTATTATGAAAAGTTCTTTGTTCTTTCTTACGTTATTTTATTGTTACATATAACTCATTGCATCCGCTATTTCCCGATTCTTCTGAAGACTTCGTCATTTGTAATTTTTCCCATTCAGCAAATACGACACATCTACACTTCCAATGCTTGTTAAGCTTGTTATGCTATTTTATCTTCATCGGTGTTGTTATAAACTATTAACCAAATTAATTTTGGTATCGTGAGGAACTTGATTACCGCACTCAGTGTACCAGAATTTATTGATGAAGATAAACTATTGAACAATAAACGTTTGCTTATGACACTTAACGAGACTCGTTTGATTGCCGCAAAACTCGTTTTGGCAATCAAACTCGTTTCGTTAATATCTATAACGGTATTAGACCGATATTGAACAGATAACGGACGAGGATACATTTTGTGGCAGAGGCGGATTAGGTCGAGACTAATAAATTATCGGAGTCAGTTATATGTAATATCGGCCGTATGTTGCACATAAATTGGTAGTGTAGCAACGATTATACTAGCCGTGGCTGTTCAATTTTAAAGGCTGTTATGGGTGATATTTCGGTCAAGGACACAGTGCTGATATAGTACAATAACATGTAGGTACTTTGTTACAGGCTAAAACGACAATTACGACAACGCGCCAGCTTGTAACGGTATTTACGAAAATCCACGATAAAACTAGACGGCTAGCGCGTACAATAACTCACAAAATCGGGAATGTAACTCACATAGGACCGCTGCCCAGCCCATAACAAGAGTTGCCGGCTGGGATTCAATGGAGCGAGGGGTGGTCCAACACGAGATAACACAAGGGCCTAATGAATGATAGACAAATATAAAATGACAAGGTGCCACCACAATTCCAGCACGATAAAAAAAATGAACAGGTAAACTCGCTGAGGAACAGTGGAAACATGACGAGTTCACCTTTCAACTTTAAACTTGGCAGTAATCTGGACAGCGAGCCGGTTCAGCACTAACGGACCTACCTTTTGAAAATCCACTTGAACAGCTGGCCAAACTCCTCTTACAACTGTAAAATATAACACGCAAATCGCATGCACAATAACAAAGAAAACCACAGTTACATTAACATGACATGTATTTACCAAAATAGATGAATATATAGAAAAAGGCACATGTAAATATGAAATACATATACGGCAGTTCGGTAAATTGCGCAACGTCTTAAATCTATTGTAATAATTCGATAAACTTGACATTAACTCTGAAAAACGGTATAAACAGTAAATTATAATCAAACAGCGGTAGTACAGGCGGGATTCAACTATAATAAGTAGCGGGTGTGACACATGACAAGGGATACTGCATAAAGCTAAATAACAACTTTATAAACTGACGGTTAATAAAATGTAATGATAGGTAGACAACTGTAACGGTTTGACAAATGCAAAAGGAACACAATAAAAGCTAAATAACCGAGACGTTACAGCAACTGTCCGATAATTCGACGAAGCACACTGTATATATGTTAAGTGAGTAAGTAAGTAAGTAAGTAAGTAAGTAAGTAAGTAAGTAAGTAAGTAAGTAAGTAAGTAAGTTTATTAGCATAAATATAAACAATTATAATTTACTACATATGAAAAAAATTTACTGCCACATAAGCAACAAAATGCTTGTGCGTGGCACGATCCTGCTAATAATAAAAATACAAAATACAGAATAATGCAATAACAATAATAATGTAAAATTAAGAAAAAGAGCAGTCAGGTTGCGGTAGAGAGACGATTTTTACTCAAACAAGTTAAAAGGATTAGGTTTTGCCTCATGTATCCATTTATTCGTTTTTTTTGGTAAATAAGTACAAGCTATTGATGGATTTTAATGTAGAAGGCATCTGATTAAAAATAAGTGCACACTAAACGTTAATTAACAATACAAATGATACCTGTAAGGAACTTGGCTGTGCGGTAACTTGACGTCCCATGTTACTGCGACGGTTACCGTCCCCAGATACTGCGTAGACGAAACGGGAAGGAATACTGCAACATCTCAACGAGCTGCGGGAGCTGCGGGCCGAACACATGGGGTATATCTTCTTATACGGGACGTAATGCGAGGTTGGCCCGGAAAGGTAGAACGACAGCGATAGCTTCGCGAACACATAACACTGGTAATGAGTTCCCATAAAGGAATCCGTCTAATCGACGCGATATAGGAGTCTGCCACTCCACGGGAAAACGGAAACTCAAAAGACTTACAATAACGACAAACGACAATCCAAATGGTCACGCACGCCTATACAGCAATGGCCCACAAGATGCGTAACTCACGGCTAAATGCATCGAAGCGACGGGGGTCCTAATAACAATCTTCTTCTTCTTCTAGAGCTTCTTCTATCGGAGGTTCGCTATCGTCACAGCAATCCGAACTCTATTGGCTGCAGCTCGAAATAGTTGAGTGTTACCGCAATCAAACCAGTCCCTCAGGTTATTGAGCCAGGATACAGGGCGTCTGCAAACACTTCTCCTTCCAGTAATATTCCCCTGAACTATTAATTGGAGAAGGGTGTATTTGGGGCCTCTCATTATGTGGTCTAGGTATTGAAGCTTTCTCTTTGTAATGGTGTTAATAATTTCACATTTTTTGCATTTTATGTAGAACTTCGGTATTGGTGGTCCTATCTGTCCAAGGAATACGCCACATTCTGCGGTAGTACGACATTTCGAAGACTTGCAGTCTATCTGTGCGATTCTTCTTGAGATGTCCAAGATTCAACTCCATACAAAAGCCCGGAAAATATGTAACAACGCAACATCATCATCCTAAGTATTACATTAATATCCCGGCTAGTAAATAACTTTTTCATTTTCAGAAATGTTGACCTGGCTATTTCTATTCTCGTTCATATTTCTTTTGTTTGATCACCCCATTGTTCCATCCAGGTTCCTAGATATCTATATGACTGAACAGTTTTTATGACGGTGTACGCTATTGTCAAGTTTATATGGTTTTGATTTTGATTTGGTAGCGACTTGGTAATTACCATTAGCTCGGTTTTATTAAAATTTATTTTCAGACCGTATTCGTTACATCGATCATTTAGTTTTTCTAGAAGACTGTCCGTTAACAGAACGGTATCATCAGCATTCAAGGTTCCGAGTGGTGTAGCTTGAAAAAGCGTCCACGTTCGATCAGTAGAGTTAAGCAACGCTCTTTCTGGTCAGAACTTGGATGGGAGTTCCACGGCTGCTTCTCTCGGCGCCTCGTGGTACGGCTGCCACGGAAATAGTTGGTCCCGGATGTCATAATAGCATCATAACAGTCGTTAGTGGGGTTGGAAGTCCCCATAAAATGTACAGCGACGCCTATAATTGGCCTAAGGGCTGCTGGCTGAGTACCAAAAAAAAAACCTCATATTAATAACAACCTCTCCATTTATAATTATTCCTACTGATTCTTCTTCCAGGGTTTCTTTAAAGATAGCTTTACTATAAATGTTAAATAGGAGTGGCGACGGAATACATCCTCGTCTTACTCCACGGCGGATCTTCATTTCTTCCGTTAGTTAATCTTCGACTTTTGTTTTAGCTTTTTGGCCCCAATATAGATTATCAATTATTCTCAAGTCGTTCGAGTCAATTTTTTTGTTAAGTAGTAGCTGGTGTAACTTAACTTATGATGATAATAACAATCACAACAGCAGTACTCGCACACAGACTAAGAAGCACCAAACGTTGGCTAGTAAACACTCAACAACAGACGTCGCACCTACATTGCGGACGCCATCCAAGAAAGGAAAACGCCGCGGGGCTGCACCACTTCAAAATTAACTGTTGCTTGCGGACGCCGAGACCCAACTAACTAGAAAATGCACGCAGACAGCGCGCGATCGATAAAGTCGCTGGGCAACCGAGCTGTAGCTTGCTCTCTCGCACCCATGGCCGTTGTTTCTTAAATTCATGTCACGGAACATACAAGAATGCGCCTCGCAGACGGATCGATATTTCCAACAACGGATAAACGTGCGCCAACGAATATAAACAGAGATACAGAATGAGTGCTTTTCAGAACCGATAGCTGTAAGCGAACAACACAATTGTGTGCGCTAGAAAACCAATAAATGCTTGCACATAACTCGATATGCTCAAATTCAGGCGGAATTATACGAAAAAAACATATACAAGTAGGGTCGTAATTCAAAAGATAACGCTAATAGCCGTACGTTCGTACAAAACTAAAAATGTCCTAACAACTCGTATTATAATAAAGTATTATTTTTAATAAATATGCACTTTATACAATAGTACTGACAGAATGTGGTACTAGACCTGAATTAATAGTTAATGTTAATTGCACAATATTTCAGTATTTCACTTTCATCCCCTCAGTATACTTCATTTAGAAATGATATTAAATGTGTCACTATGTTGTTCTACAAGTTTTAAAGCTCATTCAACATGATTCTTGTATTTAATACTGTAAAAAGAAGTGTTTTTACTTTTTTCCGTAGAATAATAGTGCTTTCTACTAAATATTAATAAACAAACGGATTTGTTATTTTTCTGACGTATGCTATCGGGAAGAAGCTGGTTAAACATCAAGAAGTTCTGCAATTTTAGTTGCAGTATTGATTATATTTTTGAAGGATTCAGCTGATCTACATCGTCTTAAATCTTTTGTTTTCAAATTTCGAAGAGCTTCATTTCAGTTGAAGTTTGGACTTTGTAATATTTTGCTAACCATATTGATTTTACTTAAAATATAATGCCATTTAGTAACAGAACACATTTATTAACGTATTGTTATTTTTGATATTAAGAAGTTTATTCGATATTTTGTATGCATTGCTGTTGTTATATAATTTGCTATTTCATACAAAGCTGTACAGTACAGTCTGAATTTTTAATGGCTTAATTACTTCTAATTATATCATTCCTTGACAACATTAATAACTGAGTAGTTTTAAACGAAACGACTAAATTCAGTAAATTAGAAAATCAAGGAACATGTAAAGCCTCAGGGGTTTTAGAATTTTTTGTTGCAAACCATTGTATTTAATCTTCATATTTGTGCCATTATTGTTTCCCTAACCAAGGTGATTTTGAAAATCAGAATTCAGTTTATAAATCGGATCTAAGATATTGATCATATAATAGTTATCCAGTTTTATATTGTAGCATAAAACATGTTTCAGAATTTCTTTATTATGGCTGCCAAAGCTTATTATAATAGTATATTATACATGAAGGTAGCGAAGCGCAGTATTATAACCTGAGCGCATATTAGATACTGAGCGCGCAGCGCGAAGTATCTAAAGCGCGAAGGTTATAAGACGATTCGCTGCCGTGGTGTATATACTATTTTTTGCACTACCAAACGACTTAATACCTAAATTCCCAACAAATTTCGAAAATACGTTAACTGTCAACCTGACAATACAGCTCTTTAAAACGTCAAAATTAAAATAGTCATATTTGGTAACTTAGCAATTTATCAGTTACCACGGTGAAAATTATTTATTTTACTTTCTCTCCCTTGGTGGAGAAAATCAAATTCACGACCTAAAGATAGACCAATAACGGTGCGTTCTGAGACTAGTAGTGCAAAATAGTATATTATACATCAAGGTAGCGAAGCGCAGTATTATAACCTGAGCGCATATTAGATACTGAGCGCGCAGCGCGAAGTATCTAAAGCGCGAAGGTTATAAGACGATTCGCTGCCGTGGTGTATATACTATTTTTTGCACTACCAAACGACTTAATACCTAAATTCCCAACAAATTTCGAAAATACGTTAACTGTCAACCTGACAATACAGCTCTTTAAAACGTCAAAATTAAAATAGTCATATTTGGTAACTTAGCAATTTATCAGTTACCACGGTGAAAATTATTTATTTTACTTTCTCTCCCTTGGTGGAGAAAATCAAATTCACGACCTAAAGATAGACCAATAACGGTGCGTTCTGAGACTAGTAGTGCAAAATAGTATATTATACATCAAGGTAGCGAAGCGCAGTATTATAACCTGAGCGCATATTAGATACTGAGCGCGCAGCGCGAAGTATCTAAAGCGCGAAGGTTATAAAACGATTCGCTACCGTGGTGTATATACTATTTTTTGCACTACCAAACGGCTTAACACCTAAATTCCCAACAAATTTCGAAAATATTTTAACTGTCAACCTGACAATACAGCTTTTTAAAACTTCAAAATTAAAATAGTCATATTTGGTAACTTAGCAATTTATTAGTTACCACGGTGAAAATTGTTTATTTTACTTTCTCTCCCTTGGTGGAGAAAATCAACTTCATGACCTAGAGATAGACCAATAACGGTGCGTTCTGAGACTAGTAGTGCAAAAAAGTATTTTGATCAACATGGTTGACACATGAAGTTGTATCTGATTTTCAATAAACAACGAGACATGTCTTTGAAGCTGGACATTGAACACGGCTTAAAAGTTCTGCTTCAATTGGATTATATTTTGCAAAAGCTTCCATTAGGCTATAGTAGTAAGTTGTAAGTGGTCCCTTGGTTTTGTGTAACCGTAATCGTATGCGAACATAATGGTGCTTAATAATTTCCGCTTAACAGTCTACCTTGGAGCCCAAAATACATTTTGTAGACTATTTCCCAAATATCGGTTCATTTTGACATTTATACTGATGCGCAATGACAGTTTAAATGACGTTTCTTAAATACCACCTTGATTAAAGCAACATATTTGGTGGTTGCCGTGGATGCAAGTGGCAAAGGAAACTGACAAAATCCCAAGGGAAAATTTCGATTTTTTGCCACTACAAAAACACACGATTGGTTGAATTTTGAAAAAGCATGGCTTTTCATTGGATAATAAGAGATGTGGGAAATAGTCTATGAAAATCCCAATGGCAAAGTAACGTTTTAATCATCAGAGTGGATAAAATGTTAGTTTATTCACTTGCGAATAAAATAATCCATAGCAGCTAACAATAGTAATTTACGTAACAAGTATAGAAAGTGGAGCTTTTCAGTACGAGTGAGATGTTTCCGGAAGAGGCCGTTAGGCCGAGTCCGGAATTTCGAGACGAGTATGGAAAAGCCACTTTCATACGAGTTTCGTACAATATTTTTTCGTACACTAGCATACAAAACGGAATACTAAATTTATCCTCGTATATAGCAAATAAGTAGAGTAATATTAATGTAATGTAATATTATATGTGTTGTAACTAAGGAAACGTACGGCAAAGTGCTACTTTGCCGTACGAATACCGCAAAATACTACTTTGCCGTACGAATACCCCAAAGTGCAACTTTCTGATTAATAAATTGTACGGCAAAGTAGCTCTTTCAATGCTAGTGTACGAAAAAATAAATACGTGCTACCGTGGTAACTAGTAGAAACACTAGTAATATGATATTTATTTAATTATTTATTTAATTTTAAAACTTATTTATATACTAAATATAGGTATTGGAATAGCTATTTGTACAATAAGTTGGGAAAAGTGATGTTTTTTCCGTTTTAGACGTGAGATCTTTTTTCGAGGCGTTAGCCGTTCGGGAAATTATCTCACTGGACTTCATCTAGTGAGCTAAAGATTTCCCCTTAAGGATAAAATGCCTCTTTATTCACTTGTAGCTATTCGTTCAAGGATTTTAAAATTAAGGTTTTTGTTATATAACCATAGTAATACTATTTGCGTATTTATTAATACATTAATAAATATAAATGCAACGAACAAAATTGTAATTTCAGTCCAAATTTAGTTTGGGTACTTGATGAGCAGCTGTTCTAGCATATTATCTGCACCAGTTATATTTTAAATAAATAAATAATTGAAAAAAGATGCTCAAATTTTATTTTTAGTGCAGTCATGCAAATAACAAGAAAATTTAGTAAACAAATATTTATTTCTTTTAGCGGTTTAGCAACCAATTACTTAAAAAAAAAACTTTAAATTGACCAGTTGTAAATGTAACTTTATGTCGGATGGTATTCCGTTATAGATTTTCGGAATATTATAGCTAAATGAACGACGGAAAAATGTAGATTTATGAACATCTGACCCAAAGTGAATTTTATTATATACTAGAAGCTGTGGTGTCTTAGTTTGAATGAATTAATGGTATATTATTATTTATTATTTGGCGCATCCACCATGTTTTTTTCAATTAACGAGATAAGCATTTTCTGCGTTGTATGCCGAAAATAAACCTTAAACAAGAATTCTGCAGTGCGACAACACAAGTGAGTGAGCCAACATAGTTTTTAGTTTCAAGTCTAGAATGTGTCTGTTATTATACAATAGTTTTAAAAAAGCATATGATTTTTGCACACAATTCTTTATATGTTTTTTAAGTGTAATTGGTATCCATATGTAAACCCAAATTTCTGGAGCAGTAGTTTAATGGGATATCAGTTTCTCTAATTGAAGGTTTAGCAAAAGTAAGTGCTGAACTGCCAATTTTTTTTTACCGAGCAATATCGCCATCGACTTTAAATGATTCACTTTCAAACCATTATCCTCAGCACTTTGCACAATGTTATGTAGATCAAAGTTTATTATTATGCTTGCGGTTTGTACATGTACATCCTCATGGTTAAAATTGTAAAATATTGTTGTTTTCTTGAAAATTGTTAGACCAGAAGGTGTAAAATATTAATTAAACCCGTTTACATATTTAGTGGCGAGTGGTAGCTCTATTTTGGGTTTACTATAAATATGAATATTTCTTAATTATTGGGACAATGTTGATGCCGTTTTCAAAGTTTTTAGTTTGTGCTCTAAGTATAGCGTATGGCACGTGTAATATCATTGGGAAGGTTTTTATAATATCTCCAGTTTGTGTGTCGTCTTAAATCGTCGTAATGCTTTTCTACGAAGTTTAATCATCTGCTTGATTGTGTCAGTGAACTGTAGACATTTCGGTTCAGATAATCTCTAAGGAGCATGTATATTGTCCTGTAATTTTCTGACTATCTTTAACTATAGCTGCTCCATACGACAACCAGAATCTACATCGAAGATTGAATATTACTATTATTACTTCCTTTTGCAATAAAGGAAGTATTGGATTCATCCCAAAAATTCTAGATTGAATTTTCAACAAATCTTCGCCTCTGACAGTCCCCTGATGACATGACATGTTTTTGTTCATTGGTCTGTCTGTCAGTTTGTGTGTCTGTGTGTGAACAGAATATCTCAAAAACGTACTATCTCTATGGTACAGCAAGCTTTTGTATGGTGTTTTTAATTTTTTTTTCGATTTTCTCAAAAACGGGCCTAACGATTTTTTTCAAACGTTGCATTTTTTGTTAAATTTTGTATTGATGTGAGATATGTGATTTTCCAGTTGAATAATTTTAAAATGAACTTCTACAGGGCATTATAGAGAACTAATAAAATTGAAAATCTGAAACCTTGGCCATAGATTTTATGTGTAAGATCGATTAGAACTACAATATTTTAACTGTGATGTCAATTCCGGTTATACCGGATTTTTATTTGTTTTTTTATGTAATGTAGTAGGGAAGCTAAAAACAAATCTTTAACTAATTATAAGATCACTGTAAAAAGAAGTTGCGTGCGAGTATCGCGCCAGTTTTTACTTCTCTCATCTAAAAGACGAAGGAAGTATTGTAATCACGAGAAAATTCAGATCTTCACGTTTCAGGGTCCCTTTATAACGAAAAACAGGTTTTCTCAGTTCCGTCTGTCTGTCTGTCTGTTGGCGGTATAACTCAAAAAATATTTGTCGGAGGAAGACGATATTTTGCATACACATTATATATATATATATATATATATATATATATATATATATATACCTGGAATGAAACCAGGAAAATGTCAGACTAATATATAGAGGGTGAGCAGCTTAAAAAAATAAAATTTTGTTTATTATTCATTCAACTTAGTAATAGATACAAGTAATAATTTATACATAGTGGAAGCTTTATTCTTACCAAAAATGGGAGCCAAAAGATACAGAATAATTTTTGTACAATACAAAAACGAGGCACAAAATAACTGATTACTAAATATAGCTGCGAGGTAGAAATACGAGAGGTCGATCCTCCGTGGCGCAGGTAGAAATTGCCCGGCCCCTTGCAATATTTCACTAAGCGTTGGGGCTGCAGACACGGCCCGCCTGCTGTTCGAATTCGACCACAGGTAACGTCTATTTTTATTTGAAAATTTATTTAATTTATTAGATACGTGAAGATATTTTTACTCCTAACATAATGTGATTTTTAAAATTATTTATTGCCACAATGTCGACGAGGGAAGAAGTTCCGGGTAAAGCCTTTTACAGATTTTTTTATCTAAAAAGCTACAGCACCACCCAATGGCGGCCGATCTTTCCTGATAATAGTTGATATTAATAAAAGTATCAGAAATTGTGGCATTTAGCCAAGCTTAGGTAACTGGTATAAAGCCATATTCAGTAAATACATTTTTAGAATAAAAAAGAGCCAAGACCGTACATTCAAAATAACTTTCAAACCGTTGATATGCAGGGTTGTGCACAGGATAATATCGTTTTATCCAGATAATATAACAGATAAAAGCTAAAAATGTATTCTAGACAAAGATGAAAGATGACTTTACTAGAAATGATCTAGATGCAAGAAAAGAGTATAGTAGTTACTGTAGTTATTTTCTTTTCCGGTTGCGGTCCAGCAATTTGTAATGGTGTCGTCAATTTTTTCGCCTCTTTCGCTATGACGGCCCATTATTTTCGACTTTTATCTTTCTTCTTCCAGTTTTAAATCCCGAGCTCTCATAAATCCATTTCTACCTCCTCTAGCTATCTTGATTTTGGTTGACCTTTTTCTGCCCTTCTTTTCCGCCTCTTGCTAAGTCTAATAGTTTTTTGTACCTATGACTTCAAAATTCATATTTCCCGGTCATTCCCTATGCGCCGAAAGTTACTTTTCCCGCACTGGGGTGCTTTTTACTTTGCAACACAAACTAGGGCAATTGTGTATTCTTTGTAAATTTTCATAATTGTCGTTCGTTGGTTTATTTGTGCTTCCAAACATCAGATGCGCTTTCAACGTCGACAAAAGTAACAGGTGCGTAGGATACGCATACAAGTTTAGTGATTTACGCTGTCAACTCAGTACAGTAGTAAAACACTAAACAATAATAATAATAATAATAATGGTGAGGCACTAACACCCCATGAAGGAGTTTGGTCTGCAAGGCGGAAGGTCAGAGCTTCCGTATCCTCGCTCTCACACCGGCTGTCGCGTTTCAAATTCATGACAGGTGGTAATGTGGTGAGCATCATGCATTAGACAACCGCATTATTACCCCTTGTTCTTTCGAACGCAGGTTTCGGAAATTCGCACTACATGTGCTACATTCGGGAAAATTACCTTCCCGAACTTGTTAGGTAAATAGCTATTTTACTTCTCTCGTCTAAAAGACGAATGTTTTGAAATAGCGAAAAAAATCACCTTCCGAGATTTCTTCAGATCTTCACGTTTCAGGGTCCTTAGATGACGAGAAACAGGTTTTTTCAATTCCGTCTGTTTGTCTGTTGCCGGTATGACTCAAAAAGTATTTGTTGAAGGAAGACGATATTTTGCGTGCGGATTATATGCCTTTCTGGTATGAAACCGAGAAAATTTCGGTAAAATATATACAAGGTGAGAACCTTAAAAAATCTGCCTATTTTTGATTTAATTCAAGAACTATTACTTAAATAAAAGTAATATTTTCCACATAACTAAGGATTTTTACCGTTACGATAAAGGGCAGATTTTAAGCCCTAGATATACAGGGTGCGCACCTTAAAAGAATAAATGTGTGTTTAATTTATCTTTAACTGAGAAATATATAAAAGTTGCACATAGCTCAGGCTTAATCTTGAAAAAATGGGATCCAACACACACAAGATAAATGTTGTAAGAGATAAAAAGGGGCCACGAATAAGTGCGGTGCGTTTGATGGAGCCGGTAACGTTTTTTATTTCAATATTTATATAATTTGCATTACCATTTGTTTCCTGTTATTGTTTCAGTATTATTAAAAACGTTAAGATATTTTTACCCCTAGTTTCATTTGATTTTTAAAATTTTTGAGTGTCACAACGTCCAATTGCGAGGAAAGTTCTGAATCAAGTCCTTTACAGATTTTCTTCCATTACCATTACTATCTTTATTACGACTGTGCTTTTCTGCTACTCATTGATGCACCCTTTCTCTTCCTACTTTCGCATTTAAATCCCCTAACACTATTTTAATGTCATGATTCAAAATTTACGTAGAATGTTTCCTTTTCCTAGTTTTATTTTTCCTCATTTGGCGCGTGGACATTAATTAATACTAGATTATTTTGCTTTGAGATTTAACATAACCATTCTCTCACTGATTATTTTATTTAGAGTTAATCGTTGTTTAGTAAAGCCTTCTTTAATCGTAAGTTTAAATCCCTACAAACAACTCGTTTTCTTGAAGAACGCATTGCAGAAACGGTAGAATATTAATTCAAGAATGCAATATATTTCATTTTTAAAGTTTAAACAGTTGAAGAACAAAAAATAGAGATCAAAGTTAGATAATTTGTAAATCTTCATTTTACAAAATTATGGTGATGTTTGATACAATTTGATGAAGAATAACTTGCACGAACGCGATAACAGATAAAATGGGGCTAAGATATGGTTCTTTACTATAATTTCTCAAATATGAAACAAATCACTCAAATCGTTTTGCTATTATTAACAAAATTGTTTTGTTTCAGAACCTTGGAGCTCGATATTGTTGAAACGAAGAACTTTTAAATGTGTGTATGTAGATATAAGTGAAATAGCTTTGTTTTATCCTCAGGAATCAGTGATAACTTTCTGCAGAGATCTTTAGTATATTGAATAGGATGGGCGATAGAAGTATTCTTATAAACATTTCATCTATGAATTTTCATATGATAACTTTCCGGACTGGTAGTGCGAGAGACTAAACATAGATTGAATGCTCCCGTGAATTGAAGTGCAGCTTCCGGCTACGCCACTGGCTGGAGCATTCTGTCCCAGCAAAGCTCGAATAATTTGTCACTTTTGCACTTTTCCATCGAACGCACAATACCTGTGCAATTAACATCGGCAGCAATTTGGTACACGCGCCCGACCTTGGGGTTGTCCTAGAAAAGCGTCGCAATTATAACAATTACTGAAACACAACAAAATGCAGCACACATCCGACCTGGTGGCAATGACAACACATGGAAACGCTGGCCGCGGCGGGCTGCATCAAAGGGCTTTATCTGATAAGGACGTTACATAAAATTGCTTAACACATGATTGTGCGGGTGGGCATGCGCGGGGTCGCGACGGATGCCCACGGGAGGCAGTTAGCGGCGCACCGGGGTCGCAGGAGGAACCCCCGCGAAATGTCCGGGAGTGAGCCAGCGGTGACCGCGGGGCGATGCTAGTCACCCCCTTATGTCTGTCAAGAGCCTCCATCGCCGGGTGTCAGGACCCGGTGGATACGTGCAGCACTTCCACAATCAGTAAGTTTCGGGGATGCCCGGGGCCCCCGGATCATCCCCGGCTATCTGTTATGTAACGCTCCGATTTTCGCGCACGGCGAAGGGCGAAGCACCACGTCTTCGAAAGCGCCGTTTTCGTACACCCCCGTTACGTAAGCTCGCATTTTCGAGTGAAATGTGCTCATTGAAACTACGTCGCCACGACCTGTCGATAAGGTCTTTCGGCGACAAGCAGGGGGTGGCTTGGTGCGGACCGAGCGAAAAGTGTGGGATTAGCGATCACGTAGAACAAAGGATAGGAAGGATAACCTCCGAGGTGCTAAGATTCGCGTAAGGACCCAGACGCTGGGTGCGCCCACGCTGAAATGTGTTTACCACGGGCTGAAAATTTCAGGATTAGCGATCAGGGCGCTTTGGAAACTTGGGCGCACAAAGGACACTGGGTTTTTCTTAAAAACGTGGCCGAGACAATGGCGAATGTACTTTCTATTGATTGTGTCGCTGTAAAGCTCGATTATTCTATCATATTGGTGACAAAAACCCGGTTTTTCATATACGTTTCAGCATATTTACATTTTTAGAAAATTGCCGGTTATAACGGGGTTTTTAATGCTTTATGGTTATCATAAATAAAGTGGGACCGTTCCTGATTTTAATCAAGAACAGATGGAAATTCTGGTTCTAGATTTTCATATAATTCCCAACTACTAGGATTCAGAGTTCTATAATAGGATTTTTGTCTTTAACAAATATTAGAATAACGTGCAATTTTTGTTTTCAACCAGGAAAAGATAGAAAATCTGTTTGTAAGTTTGCAGTTGTATTATAAACAACCAAAGCTGAAAATAAGCAGATATCCTATCGATCAGTTCAGCAATATTGAAGATAGCAGTTGACAGCAATATTATAACATAAAACCTAATTTCTACTACTGGGGGGTTACTAAAACTACATTTTAATTTTAGTTAGGATAGAACGGATAACCTCCGAGATGTCAAGATTCGAGTAGGGACCTAGACATTGGGTGCGCCCACGCTGAAATGTGTTTGCTTAAAATTTCAGGACTCGTGTAGGCCTCTTTCGGAAATGGGCACATAAAGAATACTGGGTTGTTTTTAAAAACGTGGCTGCGTCAATGGCGAATGTAAAGTTCGATTATTGTACCGTATTCGGGATACACAAATCCGGGGTTTTCACGGTTTTTAAAAAGAGCCTCTTGGAATAGGGGTACATATCTCTAAAGGTTATCAAAATGAAATAGGATTTTTCATATTTAAAACAATAACAGATAATTTTCTGCCTGTACATTGCCACATAAATGCCAAACGGTTATTATAAAATAATTTTATAGGCAATAGGGTCATTAATGGATTTTAAAATCACGTAAGATTTTTTTGGTTTTTAACAATTTGGGTGACAATTTTTAGATATTATAAATCCAAGCCAAAAATAAGGTTATATTGTATATCATATCAATTAGATCAGTAATTATTGAAGATGACATTTCTTATTTTGAAAGTTAAACTTAATAAAATATCAAAAAGAGTTTGTTTCTGAAAGTGATACGAGTTGCGATGCGAATAAAAATAATATTATGAAGTTATTTCCTTTTTTTTGAATTAGAATACAGAAATTCTGTAGATTCTAATGTAATTATTAGAATTACAGCTGAAGCTAAGAGCAGCAGTGTTTACAGTGTTTAAAAGAGCGAGTGACAAAAACTAGTAGTAATTACTAAATTAATACTACATTACATATCTCTACTACTGGAAAATAGGAAGGATTATTAAAAACATATTTTTAAATATACTTTTTGGGACTGGTAGCTACAATTTATTCTCCTTCCAGTTGGCTGTAGGTTGCATTTATGAATTGGGATAGAAGTCAAACTGTAATATGAAAGTGCTTTATTGACATTGCTGCAATTTTAACGTCAAAATGCCGAAAATTTTACGGAACGAGACAAAAATTTAAGTGGCAATAGTGCAAGCCTTCAAAAATTATAACCACAAATTGAAAATAACATAACCCAATTTTGTCACGTCTAGTTATTTCGCATGCGTACCAACAAAAATGTCACCCTAACATAGCCTGCTGGGAGCAGGAAACATTGTGAATGAATTATATATTGTATTTTTATCTGCTTGCTTTAAACTGAAAATCCATTAAACATTTATTCCTATTAGTATTTAGCATTTCTTGTTGCAGTTTATCTAAACATATTACGACGTAAGCTAACCCTGAAATGTTAGCACTTTCAAAAATATTACTTTTTACACAATTTTATCATCTCTTTGTTGACAGATTTTAATAATCAATTCGTTAAAAATAATAAAATGCATATCTTAATATATTAGTTGGTTTATGGATATAACAATAGGTATATTTAAGAAACGAGAGTGAACGTTACATTTACAAATCTTATTTTTTCAAGCTGTGTATAAATTTGCTATTGTAAAAGAACTTGACGAAAAACTTTCACGAGAAATTGGTAGTTTCAAGAATCACAGCTGAAAATTATTTAAGCCAGCGACTCTCTCAGATGGTTGGCTGTATTGACCAATTCGAATATACGTATTTCAGTTGATAAAAAAAATCTGTTTAGTAAGTAGTATTGCTTATTTGATAAAAGGAAACGACTTAGTAGTATAAAGGATACAAATAAAGGGTTTCTTAAAAAAATGGGTTAATAGTACTTTGACTAAGTCTGTTTACGTTCTTTAAGACATAGCTTGTATCATTTAGAGCTGTCAAAGTGCCAAGTTTAACCTCCTCCAATTGGTGATTAAATGTCACAATTCTATTATTTTCAGGTTATGATTATTACCTAACGAGTGAAAACGAAACACACTTTGGCGTTCAACCTTAGTTCGTTGCTCAGCTAAATTATGCAAGAAATACGCTAGTAAACTTTTTCACAACACTCTTGACCTGTCGTGTTTTTTAAACAATGAAAATAAAACGATAAAAAAAAAAGAAAAGTTGTGTAACAAGACTTATCTATACATTTAACTTTTGTCGCTTTGGTTTTGAAAACCAACTCTTACCGTTGAAATGCAAAAAATCTGGATCTATAATTGTTCTATAGTAGGAAAAGTTACTGTAGAATACTGGGTTTGGGAAAAATGTCAACTATTATGGAAAATAGTATTCGACATAATTAAATCTCGCATTGGCTGAATGTGCATAAATCCACGGCTTTATTTTAATAAAACCCATTTAACGAAAATCTTGCAAACTTTCCACAACAAAGTTTATTAATGTATCAGTCATACGTTATGAAGGGAAATTTACTTTGTTAATATTTTAAGGACGCCAATAAAGTAGCTCAATTAGAGCAATCCAAAAAACATTTCCAATGCCATTAATGCTGCTCATTGAGCTCATTTGTGTGCCGAGAATAACTTATAGTTTTCTTAATTAAGATGTTATTTATTATTGTTTTCATAGTCAACGTTCTTGACTTTTTATAACGCCGTTGCTCGGAGTTTTCCTTTCTAGGTTTAAAATTTTTGCTGAATCAGCGATTCTGGAAAATACACTTAGTGTGTTCTAAACAAGGACGAGGCTAGTAAACAGAATTGCTTATTGAACGCGAGTGGAGAGCCGAAACGCCCGGAGAGTCAACAAAAATATATTAATCGTGCGATCAATCCATGCCTGAGCATCAATTTTTCTGATATTGAATTAAATTGTCAGTATAGTTGATGCAGGTTTGGCCTCACCCAAGATTGGGTTATTGAATCAATTTAGAAAAATAAGCATTTGATATGGGGTGAATTCAAATGTAATTGTGAGTTCGATATTTATAATAAAATAATTTAGGTCGTAAAAGTAACATTCTTAAAACGTTAAAGTAATAAATTGAAAACTCTAATAATAAACTGTTAACATCGAGTTAAACGCCCCTTCTGAAACCTCATATTAAATGTTTAATGTAGTAACATTGCATGACTGAAGTATAACACACAAACAAGCAGTTATCTAACCGCGAGGTTAAATCACAAGGATTATTCGATTTAGGACAATTTCGAGGTACCTATGTGTTATTTTTATAGAAAAGTCGGTTTTCTTTTAGATACAGTCTTTCAGAAGTTTTGAAAAACAGTTTTATTAAATGGTTTTCCAAAGGGGAAAAAACTTAGTTAGGTCATATGTTTGTGAAAACTCTATATACATCAAATATTAGTTCTGTTCATTGAATCAATACATGACTACATTCCTAAATACTCATTTTAAGTGAAAATTTTAGAATATGACACGGTTTTGATAGAAGTATAAGATTATGGTAAATTGCATGGTAACATTTAGATTCTTAATAGTTTCATTAGGAAAATTGGAGAATACATAAAAACACTTAGTTTCTAGTAATATTTCTGCTGTAGATAATGAATATGTAATACATTTTTGAAATTTAATTCATAAAGCATATACCATTTTCTTTGTACTTTTCAAATGCTATGAGAAACCTTCAAAACCATTTATGTAGTAATAATTACATTGACAATATATAAGGTAGTTATAATTAAATCTTTAATAGTGCAAAAACTCTAGTGAAAGTAAAACATGGTTAATAATGTTAATGGAACTAGCTACAAATCCAAGGTTTAATGTAGCAATAATTCTGCTAGAATTTGTTAAACGCAAGTAGTTGTCGCGATGCGTGTTTAGGAGACATCGACGAGTCGGACGGCTGCTAATAAAAGTACAATTGTATTTTATAGCTGTGGTTTTCCTGTAGGCGAAATGTTTTCCGACTTTATCGTTCGATTTTTAATAGCTGCATCTGTTACCAACGGAAAATATTTGTAGACGTTAAGAGAAAAGTGTTTTAATTCTAGTTCTGTAGATAATTAAAAATAGCCTCATTTTGCCATATCGTAACTTTGCACAATCTGTTGTGGCAAGATATTTCGTAAATATAGATAGAGTAAATAGAACAATTAATTACTACCCATACAGTTTTAGTAATACGTGCGTATAAGTATACTTATTTAATAATTTACATATTAACCCAATTCTCTTTAAAGTAGCGTTACACTTTCTTTTAAAATGTTTAAACATACGTCAAAGGCACTTCTTTCAATAGATGCATCGTTGGATTTGTTTAATAAATTGTAGATCTTCAAACTTCGGTTTCTTACGACATTTTTGAGTACAAAAAAAGCATATTATCACCAGACAAGACTAGTGGAACAAACTTTGCAGCATTTCGACTCGTAAAATATATAGCACTATTCGGTAGAATATTACATCTAATATATCTCTACTGATTAAGTGTCTGGTATATCAAATGAACATACAAGAACAATATTTTAATTGTTTTGGATACTTATCAGTCGCCATTTCTTGCTTTTCTAGAAATTGTCCAAACAATTGAAATATTTAGCTCTATTTATATTAGATTAGCTGTATTTAACTACTTTACATTTTTATACAATGTTTGTAGCAAGTACAACATTTAATGCGAAAACACACATACATATAATTTATAAAGTGTAAATAAACTTAAAGCATAAAACATCATAATGTAACATCTTTATTAAGATCTTTAAACGTATAAGAAAAACAAATCCACTGTGTAGAAACACTTATCGAGCAATATTTGTTTAAGACATTTTGTGAGTTGCTTTAAGTTTAGGTTATTCATTTTATAAGAATTGGGAAATTTATACAACAGCTTAACATCTAAGGAATTTTGTATCGATTTTGAACCTGGTAGCATAGTCGTTATTTTCCGAGTGAATTCGAGTCAGAGTTTTTATAAATTTCTAAAAGAAAATAAGATATATACAAGCAAACAAGGAGCATTATTCTAAGAGCTTTAAGAAGGAGCCTGCAAGAATTAAGTAGGTTAATATTGGCAATAATTCTGATTGATTTCTTCTGCATTAAAAATACTTTATTAGCATGCCATGAGTTACTCATAATATCACTGCATCAGTTATATGCGAATAAAACAGCGAACAGTAAGCTATTTTGAGAACTTTTCTACTCACAGTTTGTTTTGGTTGTCTTAGAGGAAATCGTTATGAAGAGAGTTTTTTGCACAAAATATCTGTATGCGTGTGCCAACTTAAATTTGCAGCTCTCAACCAACTTAACACAATTTTTATTGCAATTTTTATACGAAAAAAGAGTTTTTGCGTCATGTCCTGATTGAGTTTCAATATATTACAAGTGAACCAATCCAAAGCTCTAGCATCGTTTCTGTTTATTAAATCCATCGGCTGACTATGATTTTTCTTGAAGCAAAGTAATGTTGCATCATCTGCAAATAAAACAGACTTTGTGGTAGTAATGAAATGAGATCATTTATATAAATTATAAAAAATAAGGGCCCAAGAATGGACCCTTGTGAAACTCCTTGACATGTACACGTCTTCTCAGAGCATTTATTGTCAAAACACATAAACTGCTGATTGAATAAATATGAACGAATCAGCGACAAACGACTAAGCCCATATCGATAAAGCTTTTCCAGAAGATCAGGAACGTGGACACAGTCAAACCCTTTACTTAGATCAAACGGAATTGCAGCCACACTCTTGCGGTTTTCAAGACTAAGAACAGTATCTTCAATGACAATTCAATACTGCTTGTACCGCAAAACATTTCTTTCGGAAACCAAACTGTAAACAATAAATGTTTTTATCAAAATATTCAGACTTATTTACTTCGGAAAGCAGCCTTTATTAAAATCGTCAACTTGTTAAAATGTTAGATTTTTTGACATTTGTAGAACAATTTAGATGCTCATAAAATCTACACGACTTCAAAATCTGCTAATCACAATAATTGCTTCACATTTATGCGTTTGGAGTGGTAATAATACAAAAAAATGCGTCCATTAATACAAGAACATATATATTCCTAAAACCTTAACCTCGAATCGCTTGTCTTCTTAATTAACTTACAAGGTTCTACTGAAGTTTATAATTTAAAAAAATAGTTAAGTGTCAGTTGTAATGAAAAGTATCTAAGGAGTTGAATCAATTACAAAGATTGGAAACTAAATCAGAGGTAAATATTTTTTTATTAAAAAATTTTCTTATACTTCCCTTGAGGGAGCTTAGAAGTTCCATGAACTTCCAAAGGCTCATTAACAGGTCACACTTCAGCGGAGAAGCTCTTGGGAAAACGTAGCGAAATAGCGGTCTTCAAAAACAAGCTCAACCTTTATTGATATTAATTTTGAAATATAGACTTCTCAAGCTATTCAAAAACTCAGTTTTGAATAAAATCAGTATTATAGATACATTTTTGAGTTTTTGACGTAGGTTTATTGTTGTGAACTTAGTAGACCAATTAGTAGAAATTTTATATGAAATTAATTGTTTTTATTTAATGTTTAGTGCTGTTCAACATTTTTACATGTTCCTGCCGTTTGAGCATTTTAGTAAATATTATTAAAAAAAGCCACGCAGTACCAACCGAAAGAAACTATTTCCTTCTATTTAACTTCTTTATTACAGCGCTTGCATGATACTATCAGGGATCTACTCGGGTCCATTACTCTTCCTTAAACATCCCACATTTCTGGAAAATTCCTCGATTTCTTCTTTAAGCCCTTTAAGTCTGTTTTAAAGGTTGCGAGTTTTTCTGGTGAGCTTTCCAGAATTGTCTGGAAATTTAAATGGGCGTGGGTCGGCCATGATAAATCCTTGAGATGTATATAGTTTCAACCCAGTCTGGATGCATCTGAAAATTATTACGATAAATAGGGAGAGCTGCTACGTATTTATAATTCACTTGAACTCACGAACAGGTGTATTACACTTTTTTCCGGATTTCGTCTGAAAAAGACGTGGAAGGTGAGATAGACATCAGTTTTCAGTTCCAAAAGCTGTTTCATAAATCTTTAAATCGCATTTTCAAATTAATTTTTCTAATGCATGTTAGTTTACATATTAATTTTCTAAAGGCCGCTTTACATTAAGCAATTCTTTTGCAATGCAATGCAAGGCAAGACGAAAATGGTAGTGAGCGCATGCGTCAAGGCAATTTTTACAATCAACTGATGCAAGACAAAACGATTAGAGCCGGTTCTAATTTTGTCGCAAGTCGCATGCAATTCTAGTAATTTGTTTAGTAAAAAAGTTTGTTACCAACCATTCAAATTGAAAGTAGCAGTGAACTAACCTTTCACTTATGGAATTTGATAAACAACTTAAAACACGTGCTAAAACCACTGTTAATATAAAATTAAAATGACCACGTACGTATTACTGCAAATTTTATTGTAATTGTTGTCAAAATGATATGCACTTTTATGTATTGGTAGTTGGTAGATCTATCGCAAAATAATTAAGTAAATATATATGGTTGGCGGTTTTCCTTGTTATTTACAGTTGAAAGCGTAAAAATAAAATAAAATTTGTTATATAATGTTTAGGAAGTATTCATAATTTTTGATGCATGAAGTGTAACTGAGATACTTAATATATCGACATGTTTAGAATTTTGGACATGCACCACTGTTTAATTGTCATTTTTGTCATAACTTGTTTTTGAAGTTGGTTACTCATTGATAATTTAATATTTATATTTAAAGCCTCAGCAAAAAAGACAAATGATAGATTCCTAAGTAAAATGTGACTGTAAACCACAGGAGACCATGGGTAGCGATTTAGTGAAAATAGTAACTGACACCGAAATATTCCTGTATTGTCCAATAAATCGGTTTCTGTTCCATCTCTATTCGATTTATTGTCGTTTGCAATTGAAACTTCGAAGATAGCAGTTGGATTCTGACTATTTCAGTTTTATCGAATGTTATCGTTAATATTGCTACTATAAAAACAAATTTGATTTCCATGGGTATGCATTACTTTCTTCCGTGCGTTTTATTGAACACACCGAAAGACAAATATTATACTTGAGGAAGAAAGGATTGGTAGCCAAGATAAGTGAATTGAGTTGCAGTCATGAAATCTTGGATTAAATTTATTATTATCGTGGGATTTTGATTTAGACTAGCAGCAGACTAGCTGAAGAACGCATTAAATTAAAATGTGAACTTTCAGTACCACTGATTATTTTGGATTTGGAAGAGTTAAAAACTAGTAATGCAAAGGCAGTATTAGCGATTTGCAAGTAGAAACTATAAAGGGCGTTAAGGGCCCACGGCGTGGTTTTTAATTAAAATAGCAGCTGCAGGCCAGAGGCTCTGCCGTGGTAAATTTACCTTTCTGAGGCAGAATTTTAAACAGGCAATTTCGCATTATGGATACATAAACGATGACTTAATTTCTGAGCTGGGAAAATGAAAAACATACTCAACCAACCAAGCTTTGCCCACGTGAAGTGTACACAGCAGGAGCACCGTCGGTGCCTGCATTTGCCAAAGATTTTGTGATTAAATATTAACCCAGGCAAAGCTAGTAATTGCTTGGTCAATGATCAATGTTTGTTTGGAAGAGTAAGTTAATATTCTGATATTCTATAGTGGTTATCAACAGATTGTTTGATAACACAATGATAATATATCCAATTAGTTCTTTCGAAATGGAAAATATCCTTGCCATCAATTGCTATAGTAGCACATGGTATCTATAAAAATTAGAAACAAATTTGTTGTTCTTAGCAGATATGTGCATTTTGTTCTTGAATTGTTGCAGTAGGAAAATAATTAAATCTACATTTTTGAAGTTTTCAAAAAATCCACAGTTTAGCTACAAGATATCCCAAAATATTTAAAAATTTTAAAACGCTGCTCAGTAATTAAAAATACAGCCCTGTGTAATATTTTCAGGGCGAACAAATGAATATATTAAAGAAATTCAAAATAATATACAGTATCATAACATTTTTGGAAGTATCTTGTAAATAAAAGCATAACAAAAAAAAATCTGTCAAGCCTCTCAAACGGATAATTTAGTAAATTGACGAAACATCTTTTTTGACGAAAATCACACTACCGAAATTAATTTTGCTATTTTGATTTTACAGGTTGGGCGGGTGCTGGGGATGCAAAATATACCAATTGTATAAATTTTTAGAAGCACTATTCAAACTACGAAAATAGATTATATAGGTATTCAATAATAGAAAAAAGATAGACAAACATATCGATATCTTCAGTAATTTCAAGGACTTGACTGACAATTTAACGCTAACGATATTAAAAAATATATATAGTATGTATTATTGCATACAATAAGATGAAGCAGAAAAGTAGTATTTTTTACGGTTAATGGATTTGCATAGCATCAACGGAATATTATTTAAAGCAATACTCTAATCGGATTTTAATTTTAACGATTCTTAAATAAACTTGCAACACCGTGAATGTCGGCTAATATAAACTTCTGGCTAACGTGAACAGACTTTTCATAGGAAGGATATTCGTCTAAACTAAACATTGAACCTCGACTGGCTCGGTGTAAGTAAGCCGAATAATTTTGTATTTGTGTAACTTGATACATCCAGGTATTTAATACCTGCTCAATATTTACTTATTTAAGTCTGTATTTATTTTCCAGAACTGCAAACCCTAGAAATTACAGAAAAACATATTTTCATCAGCACCAGCGAAAAGATTTAATTTCAATTTCTGTGTACGAGGTTGTTGATCATTTTCTTACATATGCTGTTTGTGTGTATAAAATAACAATTATTTTAGTTTGTGTTAATGTAAATTAAGTGTGTATTTGTCAATGTATTTTAAATTTTCGTGAGAAAGCTTAAGTAAATCGAATATCATATAACTGTAATAAATTATATTACAAAAACACGTCGTGATAAAGTTTATAATTTCTGTAATTGAAAATAAAAAGATAAAACTACTGTAAGTGTAGTATATATGACGGAAAAGCAAAAATATACCAAAACTGCCAAGAATAACGAAATATTATATTAATAGTGTTTGAATTAAACAAAAGTGCAAACAAGATTAGTTATACCTTAAAGATGAAACAAATAGTTGCCTATCATATTTCAAGAAAGTAACTAAATCCTACAGAGAAAATGCTATTGAAGAAGATACGTCATGAGAAGGTTATTTTTTTTTATTAAACCGTATTATTTGTAATTATTTCTGTATAACGTGTCGACTGAAAAGATGTATTATAGGTATATATGACAAAATAGTTTTGAGTATGAACACGAGTTTCTGGATTCTGCTCTCGGTCGACCTAAAGCTTCTTTTTAGTACATTTGAGTTTCAAAAATGTAAAGATGGCGCTGATAGCAGCTTAAAAATCGAAATCGCTTCAGGTAAATTGCTTTTTTAGTGCAAAATGTCCAAATATTTGATTGGAACAACAGCATTTAAAAATATGACATTGCACCAAATTTGGCAACTGCAAGAAACTTCCAGTTTTTCGTTATATTTATTGAATAGTTATCATTTAGTTAAGTTTCACGATATTCTCATATATAATCTCATAAGACCATTAATTCTTTCCGGATTTTTTTTTTGAGTGCGTTCTATCAACGTTGACGTTGTTGGAATCACGAAAAATAATTTCCGGATATGAATTAATGCTCGGATGCAGATTCGGTAAGAAAATCGTAACGACACAAGCCCTAAAAAGAATTAATGTCTACCTACAAAAAATTTTCAAGAAATTTTGTTCTTGTTTTGGTTACGGCTCGTCAACTAATTTTTCTATTGATCATTAATGAGTGTCGTACGATTTTCATAGAAAACGCTACAAAAGCGAGCTGTCATTGTGTAAAAAATATTGAAAATTCTCGCTAAAGTTAACTAAATGACAACCATTCAATAAATATTTTCCTTGGACACGTTGTATATGTTCAGGTTGTCCCATAAATCACGCCTGTTAAACGTCCTTCCATAACAAAATGTCCGACACGATGGTCCCTAATAATTTTACACCAAAGTTATTGACATCGAAAAAAGTTCGATATACCGTAGTCACCCAGGTAAGTGGTAAATTGGAGACTGTCGAGGGTGGGGGATAAATTCGATATACCGGGGTGGTTGTTGTTCTAGCTTGTTTAGATTAGTAGCAGCCTTTGATCACGTTCTTAATTACATAAAAGCTCAATTTGCGGTTTAACTGTTTAAAAATAAGCAATCCTACATTTAGGCAAATTTTCTAATGTTTTAACAAGGTTTAACAACTATAGATGTCGAACGTAAAATTCAAGTTATTTAAATTTCACATTATTTAGCAATTCATCACTGCAGTACATTTATGTTAGTATCATAAAATATTAACAAAGCGATTGGATAATTTTTTTTTTATCTTTTATCCACCGTCATTCATAATTTTAAACTAAAATTGGTTTTATTTCAAATATTTTCTTATTAAATGACGATTACATTTCATCACTTTTATGTGTAAGTAATATCACTTGGAATAAACATATTTTTAATTTTTTAGTGAATTCTATTCTATATTTGGAAACAGATATGTATGTTATTGATATTATCTCTACTGAAGGTAGTCCTCTAAGTGAATAAAATGTAGTCGATAAGATGCGTAGTAAATTTAAATCCGTTGGTAACAAAGCGTGTAGTCGTTGGCGATGATATGGGTATAAGCCCAACTTATGGTCCTCATGTAACACCATCGTCTTCTTCTTAATGTAAGCTAAGAGCCTGTTACCAGCACACACTCAGTACGACCACCAAAGGCGTTAATATGGTGGCCGAGGGCGTAGATAAAATAAAACAATGTCCGGGTGTAGGGTTCGAACCCTCTACCTGTTGATTGCAAATGCAAACGCTTTACCAGCTGGCTCTCTGATCTCTCCTGCATGATTAAATATTCTTCGGACACTAGTGAATGAATTGCGTTCAGCATCTCCAATATCATATCCTCTTGATCAACGCTATCTGTTTTTCGTACACTGACAGTATTAGGAAACGAGCTGGTTTCATTTAAAAATTAGTGAGTTCTGCTGAACACCCGCCGATATGGTATTGGAAAATCGTCTCGGATCTTCTACAGTTGCCTGTCTTTCATTTCCATTACAATAACCATAATTGTAATACATATTGGCGCACTCTTCGTTTGAAACAGTGGGGAAAGAAATGCTACTCATGTTTTTAACGAAGTTGGCAATTCATATTCTAGTAGGATTTAATAACTACTGTTTTTTACAGTTCAGCAGTTCAGCTTTCAATGGTTGTAGTTTTCCTATGCAGCGTACCTATTCAGATATGTTTATGAAACCATTCTCGCTCCATAGGACACCCTGTATATGTATATATGTAGTAGAAAAATTAAAATGTATTTGCAAGAAACCAACAGCACACTACCAAAATTCTGGGCTAAGGAAATGGTACAGATAATCCATTCTATCTACTGCCGGATTTTGGCTTTAGTTTAAGAACACTATTAAGACGTAAACAATCATGTAGAATATGAGTGTTGTAATTATTGTCATACTATAGAAGTTACATCCAACCGCAGCATTACAGAGCAGACAATCACAATTAAAATTTACATTATAAACATTTAAACATATGCGGGGTGGACCATAATTCACGTTATCATTGACAAATTGTCTACTTATTTATTAGCTTCCTCGTCTATAAGACGAAGGAAGTAGTGTAATCGAGAAAAAATCACCTTCCGAGATTTTTTCAAATTTTCAAGTTTTCTCAATTCCATCTGTCTGTTGCTGGTATTACTCCAAAACTATTTATTGTATTTGCATGCGGATGATATCCCTTTCTGGCATGAAACGGAGAAAGTTTCGGTAAAACATATACAGGGTGAGAACCTTAAAAAATAAAATTCTGAGTATTTTTTGCTTTAACTCAAGAAGTGTTAATTAAATGAAAGTAATATTTTGCACATAGCTCAGGTGTTTACCCTTGACGAAAAAGGACATATTTTGGACCCAATATATACAGGGTGATAGTAACATTTTGTTTATTTTTGCTTTAACTGAGAAATAGATAACATAAATCATTTGCACTTTACACTTGACAAAATTGGGACCCAACCAATACAAAGTAAGTGTTTTAAACGAAACAAACAAGGCCAACGAATAATTGGGTTGTGTTTAATGCAGCTGTATCGCAGATATTCAAAAGGTCCTGCGTGGCCACATGCGACGAACGGGCGGGCTACTGCCAAGCGTCGAAATCGCATTCGAGGGCGATGCAGTTCGAATCCCACCGCCGGTAATGGTTTTTATCTGGAAATTGATGTAATTCGCATTATAAAGGGTTTACTTGTAGTGTTTCAATATTAGTAGGACCGTTAAGATATATTTACTTCTAGTTGTCTTTGATTTTTAAAATTGGTTAGTGTCACCACGTCCATTTGCAAGGGAAGTTCTGGGTAAATCCATTTACAGATTTTGTCAATGTTCTGTTATTTTTTATTATTGAAAATAAATAAGTGACAGTTGGAAAAGTTATAATACAGAAGTTCACAGTAGAACGATGAACTAAAATTATAGAATGTTATTTTAAAAATCAGAAATGTTTGGCTAACGAATAATTTGGCATTCAATTGGCTGCCACGTTCAGTCGTTCACCTGACTTGATTGAACCCGACTCTTTTATTTGCTCTTATCTGAAATAGTGGGTCTATAACAATAAGCCTCGGATAATCCAGCAGCTCAAGGACAGTATCCGAGCTCTAAAGCCAGAAATATTGAGATCTATAATGGAAAATACTTTGAAAAGAGCACTTCTCTATAAGGCCGAAAATGGACATCATTTACGTGGAATAGACTAAAAAATTCTCAAATCTTATATTTTTATTTAGACCATCTTTAATATATTGATACTTAAAAATAAATAAGTTATACCATTTCTCTATGGCAATGTGTCTTATGGCCCACTCAGTACAATTTGCGCAAATGCCATTTAAAATTGTTTTAATATTCAGTGAAATATATCAAGTTTACACAAAGGCAACACCAAAAAGCTTTTAAAATTGTTTAAAACTGCCAAAGCAACATGTTCTTTGCAAGAGCACGCAGCGCATGTGTTCTAAAAGTTACTAAACAACTCAGAAGTTACAGGTGACAATTCAAAGGTTTCGGGACTCCAGCATAACGATTAGATATTTCAAAAAATGCCATTCAAAAGAAAATTGATTAGTATATATAGGAAGAGGAAATTTATGGAGTTTTGAAGTACTGAATTAAAAAAATTAATAATATAAAAATTAGTAGGTCTAATGATTCAGTTAAGATTAATTATTTTGGACCATGTCCTAATTACTAGGGTATTCAAAAAGGGAACTAATCTAGTGTTTTCTATAGTGAGCTAACCATATACAATTACTATTGTACCGATCTGGGGTTCCACTATCTGTGACCTTGTTGTAGTAAACGTTGGTTGCCTGAGATCGTCGGCTTCCAGACTCAGAGACCAAGTAGTTTTAGATTGGAAAGCGAACTCCTGGATTAGGGGTTGAGTGTCTGTGCCGCTATACACCCTTTTACACCAATTTTTTGGCTTGGCTAGCATACCTTTTGTAAATGTTGAGGGAATAGAATCGTATAAATTAATACTGTTTATATTTTCTTCGCGTTTTGTATAATAATGTGCTATTTTACTAAATTCAAAATCGATTAGAAAGTGGCACTTTGGTGCATAGAAATGTCACTTTCTCCCTCTCTCCGTCGTAAGCTTCTTGTCAGAAGCGTCGTGACTCAAGAACTACATGTTCTGCATGCCTTTTTTACGATGTTAAGCCATCGACTTCTGTTTCGGGCTGTTCTTGTAGCCTGCTCGATAGTGTGGCCGGTGACCTCTTTGATCTGGTCCGTCCACCTTTTTGGTGATCGCCCCGCGGTCTCGATCCCTGAATTCTGCACTGCACAACTAATCTTTCGAGGTTGTCTGAATTTCTTCGCGTGACATGGCCAAAGTATCGTGTAATTGTTCCATATATGAGTTTGGATAATCTTATAGGTTCTTGGATTTCTTCAATGATGGACGCGTTAGTTCTTCTCTCCGTCCATGATACTCTGAGTAACCTTCGCCAGCACCATAGCTCAAAGGAGTCTATTTGTCGGGTATATATTTTTCGCATTATCCACGTTTCTGAAGCGTAGAGTAGTATGGGGAATACTAGTGTTTTCTTAGTATTAATAGTAATATTGCGGTCTGCCCATATTTTATATAGCTTTGTAACAGTACTTCTAGCTATATCTATGTGTCTTCTAATTTCAGAGGTAAAGTACCCGTCATTAGTAATCAAGAATACCAGATATATTTATTGATCAATTACCTTGAAGTTATGGATACGTCTAATCTCAGGTCGATTTAGGGTTCTTCTGTCAACTATCATTACTTTGCTTTTCTCATAGTTAATTTTCAAGCCAAGTTGACAACTTTCTGTTTCTAACTTTTCGATAAGTTGTGTTAGTTCTTGGGCATACCTTAGATTATTTATTTTAACTCGGTTTATTGTGAAACCTCCATTACAGTTTTCCAAGACCCTTCTCATTATGAGTTGGTGAGATGATGCAGCCCTGTCTGGTTCCATTTTCTATTTTACATGGACTTGATACCTGGTTATCTAATTTAATTACTGCATTATTTTGCTCATATAATCCTTTTATTAGACATATCAGGTGTTTTGGGACGCCCATCTCTGACAATATTTTCCACAGTTTCTGCCATTTAATGGTGTCGAAAGCTTTGGTGTAGTCGATAAAGCAGATGTACACAGGGGTATTAAATTCTCTTGCCTTTTCAATAATTAAGCATAAGTTAAATATCTGTTCCCGGGTACCTCTTCCTTCTCTGAATCCAGCTTGCTCTGTAGCTATTTGCCAATTTAAGTATGTTTTGAGGCGTTGATTGATAATATGTAGGAGTATTTTTCTGGCATGAGCAATTAATGTGATTAGTCTGTAATTGCTGCAGTGTTGTCCTTCGGCCCTTTCTTATGGAGGGGAGGTAAGATGGATGTTGTTCATTCCAAGGCCATACTCCAGTGTCCCAGATTTTTTGAAGATTTAGAAGATTTTGATTCCGTTTTCTCCCATAGCTTTTATCATTTCGGCTGTGATTCCATCGCAGCCAACAGCCTTATTTCCTAGTTTCTTTATAGCAGCTTCAATTTTCTCTTTTAAGATGTAGGGTTCTTTGGCATCATTTCCTGTTATGTTGATGTGTTCTCCTATGTCAATATAGTTGTTTTTGGACAGTTTTGCGCAGTATTTTTTCCATCTTTCTAGAATATCAGATATGTCTGTGATTTTTTTATTTTCCTTATTCCTTATGATCCATGTTCTTGGTTCAAATTTGCGAGTTAAATTTTTAACTGCCATAAAGAGATCTTTAGTGTGATTGTGTTCTGCATGTTTTTGTAAATCTGCACATTTACTTTTTATATAATTGTTTTTATCTTCTCGACATGCTCTTTGTATTTCATGTGTAAAGCTATTGTATCTGTGTATTTTGGTTCCCCCATTTATATTGGTGTTGCTTAGTTGTCTTCTTATTACGATTAAATCTCTTTACTATATGGTAATGTCACTGTCAAGTGAGGTTAGCAGGTTAGGTTTTATGTCAGTTTGTGTCAAAACTGCTAACTTCGAATTTGACATAGAATTACAGTGCCACCAACATATTATTCATACGTTTGAATTTCCGCAGCCGCCTTTTTTAATGGACATGTGGTATAATGCTTTTATATAAATGTTTGTTTATAAATACTAATACGAAAAAATAGTATACACACTTCGTAAGAAAGGTAGCTTTACTAAACTTGTTGTGTAATATACTATTATCTACGGCAGTGTGTAAAATTGACTTTTAGTTGGCAGTTTTAAGTTTGTAAAACGACTGTTTAATAACATGTTTTCATTAGTTCAGTTCGTCAGTAGCAACGTGTTTAAAATGATTTCATTAGTCACGTTGTCAGTAGCAACGTGTTTTAAAATTTTTAACCACGTACAATGACGACCGGTTGCTAGTAATCCTAATTTACATTTAAAATATATTTTTTTATAGATACCGTGTTTTCTAGATTCTATCGTAGATAAAATATTGTACGATACACATGCGTAATTAATCTTTAGTCACTCGCGGGGCTTAAAACATTCGCTTACTCGTGTTTTAACTCTGCCCTACACGTGACTAAAGACTAACTTTACGCACTTGTATGGTAAATTACTATCGAACCTATTCCTTATATGCGTAACAATTTTACATCGTGCGCGGAAATAATTGAACAATGAACTATTTTTAACCTAGAAATGGACGATAATTACAAAAAATTAAAACATAAATAAAACGTTGCATTTCGTTCACTCGTCCTGCACATACATATTGCTGAAGTTGTGTGAAATGCCTCAATATCGGCCTCGAGCGTGCACTTTAAACTTAATTTCAGATTTAATTACTATTCGTAGAACTGTAGATAGCCACATTTCGCCCCTTTCTACATTCTTTCCATTTGTTTCTAGCTACTCTTACTTTATGACCCAGATTTTTTAATTTAGCGGCTGCGAACTGTAAAATATGTGCATAATCTGCGTATTACTTGATACGAATGAATTCGATTATTCTTCCTTTACAAGCGCGAAATCTTCGTCTGATAAATGTCTGTGTTTACAGTCCACTCACTTCTTTATTCTGGATTTTTATGACATTAGGTCTTCACTAAGGAACAAATAATCGAAGGTAGTGGCGAAAATGTTTATAATTCCTAAACTAAACAAAGCTAGGTTGGTTTTGATTGACTTTAAAAATGTATCAAACTGTCAAATACCTTGAAATACTGTTGGAGAAACCGAAAGACCTTATTTTTCATTGTGACACATTGTGTTTCACAGACTATAATACTAACAGCCTAACTCAGAAAATATGGCTTGTCGTCGTTATACTTTTTAAAATCAGGTTCATGACAAGCAAAAGGATTTTGAATTGTCTGACCTCCTTGTTCCTATAAGTTTTTGAGCTTTTGGCAGATTCCCGCTCATTTTGTTGCAGCGTAGAATTTTGATAAAACACAAATCTCTCGAAAACTTTTATTTGTTTTTGATTACTTCCGGGTGCGCACCAAACGCCGAGGTTGATTGATCAAGTTAGCAACTCGGTTTGTTCAGATATTGCCCCAAAAACGGTGCATCACAAAAGTGCGAAGGAGTGGCCAAACCGCACTTCTCTTAATTTAGGAAGACTTTCTCAATTTCGTTAGCCGAAAATCTCGAAAGTTTCGACATTCTTTCAATTTTAACAAAAGTCCGGTGTAGCGAAGCTTGGCTAATACAATTCCAGTCGCGGAAAGACAAATAAACGCTTTCTTTGGAAGCGAAAAATCCCTAATCAATCTTTACTTCAGCGGCGGTTCTGTTTAGGCGAAAACTACAACACTTTTCAATTACGAGCCCAAGCTATTTGGGCAGGACGTCCTTTGAATAAAATTTAATATTCATGATAAATTTTTATCAGGTTTCGGGCTTTCATACTCGTATACATCGTATACATCATGTGCAGATTTTTAACTGCTGTGTGAAACGTGCGTTATGAATTTGAGATAAGCTTAGAATGCTCCAGCCAAAGCTTTATAACTTTTTATGGCATATTGATTATCCCGAGCATAAAAGCTGTCGGATGTGCGGGTTGTAGCTAGGTGTATCAATTATCACCCCAATCGATAACGATTGTTCCTTCTACGAGTGACTTGCTATTATTATATTACATTTGGGGTAGCTGGATTTTCATGTCCGAGTTTTATTATTCTTCCAGTGCTATTGATTATTACCGACACTTGCAGCTTAATTGTTATTTAATACAGAGAAGCTTCTTCATGCAAATTAAGTTTACCTTCTCTATCGACCTTTAATATCTCGATGAAAGTGTGGGTACATTTGAAAGGTACAACAATAAGATTGTTACAAAGACTGGTCGTTATTGAGTCACTTATCATTAAAGAAGTTATAGCCGTGCAGACTATTCATTTAATAGGAAATACTAAAAAACTCAGTGACAGTTTACATAGAACAGTAATTTAGAAATTAGTTTTCTAAAAGCCGAACTAACGACCAGTAAAATTTTACAACGGTGGAAGTGGAAGCTTTTATGTTGTCAGTAGCGTATTCTCAATAATTCTGCCAACACAGTTTTACGGCATTTTTAGGTCAGACAATAAAAAACTGCCTAAATATTTTTGTTATCGATTGCTAAGGTCTAAGCCGAGTTTTGTGATGTTTCGTTTTATATCTGTTGTTATATACTACCGACGAAGTCAAGTGTGGAATTTAAAAACTTTTCGGTAAGTACCTACCTGCTATAGCTGTAAATGCAAAATATACATAACAAAATGAATTTTTGTTTAAATTTGCATAGCAAATAATTATTAATTAAAAGTTCTACAATCAACTCATCAAAAGGATAGTAAAATCAATACTCTTCATTAAAGGAGGTTAAATAGTTATAAGTTAAACATCGAGTATGAAGGGTATTAGAGTTGAAATTGAAGTTTCGAATTTCAGATGCAACGTCTTGTAGGAATATAGAATTTATGTAGAAGTTAGAAGCCTAATAATAGTAAATTTTGATATTTGTTTTTACCAAATAGTAGTTAATGGTTGCTTGCTATATAATTGTAAAAGTTCAATTATTGAATTTCAGCACAAGAAGAGTTTTTCAAATGAATGAGAATGAAAGATCAAATTATTTGTGTAAGTATCTATTATTAGCAGGAAATATTTTTGATTATTTCCTTCATATCCATAATAATGCGTAATCACCATGGTTTCTGTCAGTTTAATAATGACTAAAATTCAAACGTCAAAATTTAACCGCGGTTAAATTTATGTCAAAATTTAATCGCTTGTGCATAATTTTAATATGATTATTAAAGGTGCTTCACCAACTGAATTTTATCTATTTATTCAGGAAATAATCACGCCGAACATCCCGCGTGCAAGTAAACTAGCCTGAATAAATTTTGACGATTTTCTGTCAGAATGTTTTGCTCTGAAGAAATATATCTCGTAAATTTTCCGCTTCAAAATCCCTCGTGCTGCGCACTCGGGATTCTTGTTGAGCGGCAAATTTACTTGACAAATTTCTTAGCAAAACATTCTGACAGAAAACGTCAAAATTTAATCGGCTATTTTAATGCACTTGGGATATTACTGTTGACTATTCAGTTCACCTGTCATCTGTCAAAAGTGAACCAATGAAAACGTCAGATTTTGCATTTCATAGCCAACCAAAATAAATTGTAGTGACTATTGTACTAGTACCGAATTTCAGCGACTATTACTAGTACTCAAGTGACTATTTTGAACAAATTAAAATATTTATTGAACATGTTGACACAAATTGTATTTCAACATGTGTAACTAAGCGTTGAGTCTTTTTAATTTGGAAAATGGATTTGGTTCACTGAATAGTCTTAGGTAGTTAGGTAGACTATTTTTGGGGTGGTATCACTCATGTTCATTGCGTGTGCACTAGGACGAGTTGCGGAGCAACTCTAAAACTAATCGCCATAATTTTGAGTACTTATAGTATTACAAGTGAATATTTATAAAGTCAACACGCCTATCACTTGCATAATTTCAAATAGACACATTATTAAGCTTTTAAAAATATTTATTATAACTTTTGTTTATCCAATATGAGCTCTATTAAATTATCGAAAATCGTTTAAAGATATGCTTTTCTATAAAATAAGGTGTTAAAAGTGTAAATAACACTATATTTTTGATAGACGGGTGATATATTGTTAGCCGCCGAACGCCCCCAAACGTAGTAGCGATAAAATAAACTGACAACAAAAGTGCAAAACTTCAATGTAAGCCGAATAGCGAACATCTAAAACAGTGCCGCAACCAAGAATGTTTAACAAGTCGGCTAAGCTAATCCGGAGGAGAGAGTGGATTACCACTAAACTGATCAAAATCAAATATGGGCGTAAACAATTTGAATTATTCAACAGCTCGCAAATCTAAGCTGGAAGATTCCCCGGTAATAAGGTAATCGCAATGAATGGGTTATATCAAAAATATATTTGTTAGCCGCAAGCTCTTTGATAAGCTATAACCTATTGTAGGAACAAGACATAAATGCAGCGCAATTAAAGTGAGTTTTGTTTTCAATATATATACATATATAGGACAATAAATAAGATCAGCGAGCAGTTCCTCGTAACCAAATAGCATATTGAATTTATGATATTTGAATGTACATAAATGATACGATTGCAATATTAAACCCGTGACGTGATCACGTAACGTTTACAAAGTAATGTTAATTTTAAATATTTGCTTAACACACTTATGCACAGAGCTGAAGGTACGTAGGTACTTCTCTTCTTCTTCTTCCTTATATTATAAACCAGTGAACTGTTATTAATCACAAAGTGGTTCTACAATCTCTCTTTACTAGTAAGCCGGTAGGTGGCTACCCTTGCGCTGTTATACACTTAAATTGAGAATATACCAATACTTAGGTATGTCTTGTATAAACAAAAAGATTCTCAAATTAATGTACTTCAATTTGCGGCAAAATAATTATTGAAATGAGAGCAAGGTGGTAATTGTGAGGTCCGAAGAGTCAACGTATTAATTATAAATCCAAATCTAGAAGGCCCAAAATACTTCTTCTTCTTTTTCTCTCTCAGAATGTTTCATCCATTCCACTACTGGATATATGCCTCCTCAAGACTCTTCCATTCTTCTCGTATTTGAGCTTTCCTAATCCATTGTGGACCTGCTACTTTTGTAATACCTTCTCTCCATCTTGTCGTTGGTCGTCCCACGCTTCTTCTTCCAATTCGGGGCCTCCAAATTGTGACTTTTTTGCTTCATCTATTATCCTCCCTACGGAGCATATGTCCTATCCTTCGCCATTTCTGACTAGCTATTCGCTCAGCGGCGTCCGTAACTCTTGTTCTTGTCCTTATATAAGTGTTTGTTTTTCTGTCAGCTAATCTAAAACCTAGCATTGATCGTTCCATTTTTCTTTGTGTTATTTTTATTCTATTCATATTGGTTTTTGCGAGGGCCCACGTTTCAGATGCGTATGTCAGTACGGGAAGAATGCACTGATTAAATACCTTAGTTTTTAAATGTTGCTTAAAAGGGCCTTTGAATACGTTTTTTAACTTTCCGTAAGCTCCCCAAGCAAGTTGAATTCGTCTGGTTATCTCAGCTGTCTGCGTTGACTCTTGCATTGTGAGCTTTTGTCCTAGATATATATATATTCGGTCACTATTTTTATTTGTTGTCCATCTATTTGTATTTGTCTACCGTCTTCCTGATTTGTCATTAATTTTGTCTTAGAGATGTTCAACCCTACTTCTTGTGCTGCAGTTATTAGGTCATATATCATTATTTCTAGGTCATCCATATTATTCCCGAATAGCACAATATCATCGGCAAACCTTAAGTTTGTTAGGTGTTCGCCGTTCACATTTATACCCTTTCCCGTCCATTGGAGTTTTTTAAAAACATCTTCCAGTAAGTTGGTAAATAATTTAGGGGAGAGAGGGTGGCCCTGTCTTACTCCCCGTTTCACTTCTATCGCATTTGTGTCCTCAAATAGTTTTACTGTGATGGTGGCTTTCTCGTACATATTTGTTATTACTTGTATGTAGCGATAGTCTATTCTACATTTTTGAAGAGCATTCTTTAGGGCCCAAGTCTCGACGGTGTCGAAAGCCTTCTCAAAGTCTATGAAAACCATATAGAGACGCTGGTTGTATTCGTGTGACTTTTCCATTATCTGTCGCACGGTATGGATATGGTCTATCGCACTGTATCCTCGTCTGAAATCTGCTTGATCCGGTGTTTGAAATTCGTCAAGTCGTAGTTCTATTCTATTTGTTATGGTTCGTGTAAATAGTTTACAAATGTGTGACGTAAAGGAAATGGGCCGGTAGTTTTTCAAATCTTGTCTGTTTCCTTTTTTGTGAATAAGGATGACATTAGCTGTTTTCCATGCATTAGGTATAGTTCCTGACTCCAAAATACTACAACCCTTCAAGTGTGGTTGCCAATACGGACACATTAAGAAAAAGCCCTGTAACAGTAAAACGAAATTAGCTTCCAGGCAAGGAGTGCCTTAAAGCTACTTATTTTTGATGTAAATCGGCTCAACGTTCTCTTTCCAGTACGACATAGCCTAGTCAGGAGGTGCAGTCTTCTCGAAAACCATCTACAATGAAATTAAACTGTGTAAACTCAAATTGACAACTTCTTAGCTAGTTCCCGGTTCACATGGCAACTAGAACAAAGACGAACGAAAGTGACTAAAAAACCGTACCAACGCTCACGGTAAGCAAATGCACAGCTTTGAGAAGCAGGTTATGTAATATCATACGTCAAAAGTAGAGGTTAACGTCAAAATGACGGTGAAAATATCAGTTATACTTATTTATCCGTAGGAATAATGTCTTTTGATGTAAACATAAAGTTAATTATCAACAGAAATAATTTTCACTCTCAGCTTTTAACTATTTCACAGTTTTAGAAAACTGTAGGCTTTCGCTTTAGACTTTGGTATAGAAATGTTAAAACAAATTAATTGATTTCTTCTTATTTGTTTATTCGCTATTTGTAAAATTGAATCAGCGAATTTAATATTATACTAAGTAAACTTGATATCAAGACTCTTGATACAGAAAATGCGCCAATCTTCTGGAAATGTTCAAATTTGCTTTTATTAATAAAGATGTACAAAAATTACGCTGCTGGACGTATAAAGGGTAGTTATTTTTTTATATTAAAAATACATGAACCGCTATAACTTCTAAACTATTGATAAGAAAAAGAAAAAGTACAATATACACGTGTACTTAAGCTCATCGCCCCACATCGTGAAAAAATACAAGGTTCCTCTGGCGCTGGCGGTTCAAAATATAGTTAAGTAGAACTATTTAAGTTTACTAGTTTATATTCTATACATCTTTAGTAGTAAATATATAATAGAGTTTTACCAGTACTAAAGTTGACGGTAAAGCTAGAAAAAAATTAAATTTGTGATTTCAGTAAGTACCCACCGATAGAATGTCTGGAAAAGTCAACAAAGTAGCCTTGAGAAGCAGAGTTAGCTCACGGTTATATGTGGTTTTTGCTAAATACCTTTTGTGAAGTTGTAAATGAGCAAATTCAGTATTCAGTATGTGCAAATATTTACTACACCTTTTATAATAAGCCCTTTCAAAGCCAAATCACCATAAAGAGCAAGGACTCTACACATGGTATGGTATAATCTGTGAACCAAGTATAATTTACATTCCTATGTATGAACGCATGTTGCAATCATTTCAAATTGAATGGTGTTGAAAACTTCCATGACACTGGTCGATGAGTAAATAGTTGTTAGCGGACAAGAAGTTACCCAACGAGGATTTTTATTTTTATTGTGCCCAATTAAAGCACTGTTATATCTTTATAACAATTGCTAGATTTCCGAAATTTAATGTTTAAGGATTTATTTCAATATAAACCTTATCGAGTGATGAAATACACTTCAGATCTAGTTTTTTGTGGCTCCATATAAACATATTGTAACATTATTCAATTCAATCTGAAATGTATTTGATCACTATATTAAACTCACTGTAAAGTTATACTATTACGTATTGAAGAAATTAAATATATAATTTAAATCACGCTACATTTTGAAAAAATGGTAGTTTCGTATTTTGCTACGACGATTTATCAACGAAATATTAGACTGCACTGCTGTTAAAAGTCCAGGCCGTAATGACTTTCATGTTGTGTTGAGAAATGTACTCGAGCAGCAAAAGGGCTCTTCATAAAAGGATTATTCTTGGTTTGCGTGCAACTTTTGCACACTTTTGTGAACATCAACGCCCTGCATTCTTTGGTAAGAGCTGTGCTTGTTTGATCTGGGAAACACGTTTGAATTATTACTTTTCTCGCAAATGTGCTACGTTGTTAGGGGAATAGTTTTACGGTTGGTGCCTATGGCCATTCCCAGAAGGTTTCCATTTTTAATAGAGAATGATGCAAATGTGGTATCTACAATTCTTGGGAGATATCCGTCAATTGCATGCAATGCGAAGTATGGTACCTATTTTATATGTAAAATAACCGATGAAAAATTGTTTCTGTTGTGCATCCTACTGTTCCCAGCTTAAGATTTAATCGCTGAATTTTTTGGATTATTTTAAATTTTATAAACATGATTGTGGTAAAGCTAGAAATATTGCAGAATCAAGTTCTGGACAATGGCGGAACTCGAACATCTGCAGAAGCAAGGCTAGATGAAATTATGGGAAATGCTAAAGAAATGGTGATAATGAATAAACCGAGATTTGAAAGCTTTCATTGTTGTAAGATTTGGTTCTGGGAACACTATTTAAAAATGTGACATGATTATTTCAGGGTTAGAGAAGTGTTTCTTCACTGGATTTACAAACCGACAACTTTATTGAAAAAAAAAATAGGGTTTAAAAACAGTTTGTTATTTTTTCACAATTTGTCATCGGTGATCAGACGGGAGTGTGTTATACCTTATAATTGTCCTACAAGAAAAATTAATGATAATATTCTTTTTGGCACGAAGAGTGGTTTCTGGTACAAGAAACATATTCAGAATTATATATTTGTTGAGTTTTTCAAAAATCTACCACATATCTCTGATTAACGCATTGTCTTGTTGAAACTTCGAAAAAACACTTAGGAAAACTCCAACAGATATTTTTAGAAACCTTTTCTAAATGTGTTTTTAAGAGACTATAACACTTGACGAAGATGTGAATAATTAAGAATGTGACTCAAAGTTATGCAGGCGAAATATTTTTTGGAATTCTATTATCTATAATCAAATATATTACATAAAATGTACTCTAGTACATACACGATCAATTTGTGTACTATCACGTAGAAATAAAATTTTTAAATTCGATTTTTGGCAACTTTGATGATTACCTATACTAAATTTCAAATAAGAATGCAGTAGATGGCGCTCTGAACTCAAACTCAGTTTTACATTAGGAAAATCTAAGTTTGTGTGACTGCTCGTATTTTACAATAATTTCGTCCTATATAATTTCAATAAACATTGTAGGCCAGCTTCTTTTATCCACTACTTATCAGTTTTCCTTTTATATTTTGAGGATTCATACCGAATGTCGAAATGAACATTTTGAAAAAATATTATTCTCAGATGGTTGTAATGATGACTTTGTTTCGATAAATCATGACCATAGTTATGATTACTACTTAGTTCCAACTACTGAATGCTTATTTGAAATTTAGTATAAATATAATAGTTATTTGTAGAATTAGTAATGAAGGTGATATATTTTTAATGAGTTTGAAGGTTGATCAATCAAACGAGTAATAAAATTGCTTTCATACGTGTTGTACACGTTACGATTTTGAATAGTGATATCATGTAATTCGAAATTTTTCGTTAAAAATACGATTTTTATAATCACAATGCAAAAAACTAACATTTGTAGTAAATTTTAGTACACTTGTGAATGATATTATATTCTTTCAAAATATTTTTAAAAAGGGGGTCTATTTCATTTTGTTTCAAAACCGCTTCAACTTTTGACACGAGCTCCATAAGTTTGAACAAAACCTTTGATGATTTTACGTCTTTTATATGCCGTGTTGATTTATGAAAATTCGATTTTTAAAGTTTCGAATTTTCAGATGATTATAGAAAGTCCCCGAATAATTTTTCTTTTAGAAAAAAAATGCGTATATAAGAATTTGATAAAGGTTTTGAATTGTTTAATGATTAAGAAAGAGCCAACTGAAAAAGCTTAAAATTGGTTATTCCATAATACTATATTATGTCATTAGGAGAAAAAATGAAGTTTATGTGAGGAGGGTGGTACCTTAGCAACCGAATGTAGTGAGGCAGTCAAACCAGCCGAAGCACACAAAGCCAGTTTTGATGCGAATACCACCGACAATGTTATTTTCAAACGTATACCTAAATTGCAACAAAAGTAAGAAAATTAGAAAGCAATAATTTAAAAGCAATGTGAAAAATCAAGGTTGAGGTAGAACCCTGATATATTGGAAATAATTTTCATGGTTACGATGAATGAAAATAACAAATAATAATTAAATTATATGGTTGACAAGTTTGATTTTGTTATTTTATAATTGTTGGCAACTTTATGCAGTGAAGTTTTTTACATGTCAAACATATCAACCCTACATTATAAAAATATTGAGTTTATTCCAATCGAACATAGGTAAAAGGTAACAATAGAGACCCAAAGGTTTACATAGTACCCGGAGGGGGGGATACGTTGCCACAATAATACCGCTTTTGAAGTTTTATTGATTTAAAAAAAAAACAAGTCGATACTTGTATCTATTAACTAGGTATGTATTTACAATACACTGCCTTAATGAAAACATTTGTTGCCGAGTCTGACTGAGGTTTAGAAAGTTGAAAACGTTACTGTTAAATTTTTAAGAATTCCGTCAAGCTATCCTTTAACGCTTCATCTTTCTTAATAAAACTCACTACTTTATCAAAAGTATACATAATGTTGTTTCGTGATTGCAAATTCTCAAATACATAGATTAATGGCGAAATAGTATATTATATCATGAGGGACTAAAGTGCACCATTTAATCCCGCGAGTGGAGTTTGTTGCCTCGAGGGTGAAGCCCGAGGACAACAACCACTCAAGGGATTTAAGCACTTTAGTCCCGAGATATATACGCTATTTTTTGCACTTTTGGGAACATTATCATCAAACATTTCCAAAATTTGGAATCTGTCAATTTGGAAACTGACAATTACAATTTATTAAAAACTGAATTGCAGCAGGTACTGGATAGCCTGAATCAGTTGGCAGTACTGAAGTGTATTGTCAGTATATGTCAAATTTGAGATATGCAGGTTAAGTTTTGCGTCAGTCTGTGTCAAATGACAAACAAAACCTAACCTACTAACCTCGTGTGTACATAAATTTACCATAGCTACGGTATCATTTTTACTTTAGCTAGGAATTAAATGAGCTACTTTAGTCCCTGTTTACGGGGACTAAAGTATCAACTTTAGTCCCGGAAGTGCAAAAAATATTTTATTTTCAGATGGTTGCAATGATGACTTTGTTTCGACCAATCATGGCCATAGTTATGATTACTACTTAGTTCCAACTACTGCATGCTTATTTGAAATTTAGTATAAATATAATACTTATTTATAGAATTAGTGATGAAAACGATATATTTTTAATGAGTTTGAAGGTTGATTAATCAAACGAGTAATAAAATTGCTTTCATACGTGTTGTACACGTTACGATTTTGAATAGTGATATCATGTAACTAGAAATTTTTCGTTAGACGATTTTTATGATCACAATGCAAAAAACTAACACTTGTAGTAAATTTTCGTTCACTTGTGAATGATATTATATTCTTTCAAAAGATTTTGAAAAGGAGGTCTATTTCATTTTGTTTCAAAATCGCTTCAGCTTTTGACACGAGCTCCATAAGTTTGAACAAAACCTTTGATGATTTTATGTATTTTATATGCCGTGTTGATTTATGAAAATACGATTTTTAAAGTTTCGAATTTTCAGATGATTATAGAAAGTCCCCGAATAATTTTTCTTTTAGAAAAAAAATCGTATTCAAACTGCGTATATGAGAATTTGATAAAGGTTTTGAATTGTTTAATGATTAACAAAGAGCCAACTGAAAAAGCTTAAAATTGATTTTTCCATAATAGTATATTATGTCATTAGGAGAAAATATGAAGTTTATGTGAGGAGGGTGTTACCTTAGCTACCGAATGTAGTGAGGCAGTCAAACCAGCCGAAGCACACAAAGCCAGTTTTGATGCGAATACCACCGACAATGTTATTTGCAAACGAATACCTAAATTGCAACAAAAGTAACAAAATTAGAAAGCAATAATTTAAAAGCAACGTGAAAAATCAAGATTGAGATAGAACCCTGATACATTGGAAATAATTTTCATGGTTACGATGAATGAAAATAACAAATAATAATTAAATTATCTGGTTGACAGGTTTGATTTTGTTATTTTATATGGTTGGGCAGATAAAGTAGCAACAGTGGCAACTTTATGCAGCAATGAAGTTTTACATGTCAAACATATTTACAAAAATAAAGAGTTTTTTCCAATCGAACATAGGTAAAAGGTAACAATAGAAACCCAAAGGTTTACGTAGTACCGCGGGGGGGGGGGGGGGGGGGGGGGTACGCTTCATCTTTCTTAATAAAGCTCACTAGTTTATCAAAACTATACATAATGTTATTTCGTGATTGCAAAGTCTCAAATACATAGATTTATGGCGAAAAAGTATTTTTTATCAATGTCTTTCTCGAAAAAGCTAAGAAGTTTGAAGTCGCCTTCTTCATTGGATTTCTCTACGATTTTTTTTACAATCTGCAAAAAAACTTGGCAAGGTGATGTTTGTTCTAGAGGCTTTGCATGAATCGGCATTACTAATTAGTTAAAATGAATGTTCTCTGCAATAATTCACATTGACAAATCCGTTTTCTTTCATCAAGTCTCCCTGGAATACGCCGCTGACGGGTAAGTTTCGGTTCATTCAATTGAAAAGAGTTAGTTTTTTTTGTTTTACCAAAATTGGCGTCGGAATAATCCCATTAAGTTAAAAACAATAAAAAAGGACTTTTTTGAATAGCACGTAGCTATAAATATTAGTATAGTAGTACATTGAAATGAAAAAAAAACAAATGTTTCTATTTGATTGAGGAAGCGATTGGCTTTTGCTTCAGATTTATTATTTTTCGATTTCGATACTTCTCTTACGAGTCAAATAGTTGGTAAAGATAGAATTCATGAAATCAAATGATTCATCTTATTGGGTAGAATGGACGAAGATTTTCACGTTGATCTATCCCTTGCTGTTGATTTTCAAGTTGCTAAAATAATAAGAGCCGTTTAGAAGGAATGCAGCCATTTTTCTAGCAAAGTCTACAGGTTTTTGACATGCCACTTGAAGCTGAACACTATCCTGAGCACCCAAAATTACCAAAATAAATTAGTAGCTTTATGAAGATGTCCACAAATAGCTAATAAAATAGCAAAATATTTGCTTGAAGATGTACGGGTGATAAAAAAAAGTATATGAGTCCTTATGGTCTGCAAAACATAGAGTATTTCTTAGTACACACGAATTACCAGTCTAACCGAAATACAGTAAAACGTCATTTGCAATTAAATTGCAAGTCATAATGTCAACTGACTGTAACAGAGAGTTATATTGATACATAACATTTGTCCTTTGATTTTGCATATATTTTACGTAAGACTTGCTTCGCTATGACACGCCAACTTTTCGTGAACGTGGCATCTTTCAAAGACCTTATTCCAGGATGCGGTGGAAATAAATGCAGATTCATTTCCTCGCCTATCTTATTTAAGACAGAATCAGTATCGTTGGCATGGCAAAGAATTATCCAGAGAAATGATGACTTTTATATATTTCCTTGAAACCGTGACTTAATTTTTTTAACCTTAAGTTTACTTTCTGTGGTATGTATTACCTTAATGGGGGGAGCATCGACATCTGTTACTTGTGTATAAATTAATCTTGGATGAATGAGTCATTTTGGATTAATAAAAGAATTTAATAACGTTTCGGCCACAGTCACGGTGAAAATAACCTACATCACCTGTATGAACGGCGATTTCTGAAGAATCCGAAGGACGAGTTACCCCGAAATGACTCACTACTCAGTGGAGAAGGATGGTGGTGAGATGCAAGGGAAACTTGCGTACACGCTCCACGAACCAAGACGGATGTTGTCCTTCCGAATTTGGAATAAGTCACATGATAGAAGCCAAAAATGGAAAAAAATGTTTTGGATTTAAAAAACTTTTACTGAATGCTTAGTCAGATAATGTAACAATCTTGCCTTGCCAAATCACATACGTTTTCACTATAACGTTTAAAAATAAACTAATTTATTCAAGTTTTAAATTTGCCACGCTGTGCCATTCGATAAAACTGAACCGATAAATATAGTTTATCGCATTTCATATGGTAAGGTACTACTTGCAAAATCGTATAATAATGTGGTACTTTTCACCATAGCAACCATTACAGAATAGCAACGACGGTTCGTTTTACGTTTGGCAATACTGAAGTATATTGTTGCTGGCACTGTCAGTCGAAGTCAAATTCGAGGTTAGCAGGTTAGGTTTTGCGTCAGTCTGTGTTAAAACTGACGGAAACCCTAATCTGTTAACCTCGAATTTGACATAGACTTACAGTGTCACCAACCATACATTTCAGTACTGCCAAATGCATAACATCAACTGGAGTTGCTTATTGTCCTTTAGTACATAAAAGTAAGTTCTGCTCAACTTGGTTATATTTTGACATTTAATGTCACTTTTATATAAAAATCTAATATTTCACATTTCTACATAAAATGCGATAAACTAGTATACGAAACGCGTTAGCAAAATGGTTTGACTGAACTCGTATGGCTATTTGAGTACTCGCTAATGCTCGTACTCAAATCAACTTTACTTTTTGAGTAAAACTTCGCTTTTATAAACTTGTTGCTTAATATACTATTATTTTATTTTGGAACCGTAATTTTGTTTATTGGCACTCGATAGGGTGCTTTTATAGCCCGAGAACCTATAAACTTGCTAAGCAGCACAACAAACACCAACAATGTAGTATAGTAACGCATAGAAACCATACCATGCCAAACATTCACAGAGCCAGCACGATGATGTAGTACTCTATAGCAAAAATACTGAAGTCTTGCATTTTGTCCATTTTAAGAACAAAAATAAAATAAAACGTTGAAATTATGACGATTAGTTATAGCCCTTGGGAAATTTAAACCTCTCCGCTTCGTGCCGCACTTTAAACATTCCCTGGTGCTATAATCTATTGATTATGTCCTTAACACATAAATAACTATAATATAATGTAATTTGAAAATTTGTTCTGGTATTAAGATGGTGTTTTATTTTTATCTTATTTACTGTGTTTTGTATTTCCGCTGGTGTAAATTTAAATTTTTCCACCATAAGGGTCATTATTTTTCCTTCGATTTTACGATTACATTGTACTTTGTCACATAGAGATGTAAAGTACTTAATCCGGACTTGTTTTGTTATTTTGTATTTTGTTGGTTTGGAATAACTCGTTTAGTAGAAGATATTTATTTCGATTGAGTCCTCATTAGAAATTATGATAAGAATATAAACAATTAATAAAGTAAATTATATACTTTCCGATTTACTGAAATCTATTTTGCAATTTTTGCAACTATTATTTTAGATTTTTTCAGTAATATAGATTACAAATACGTAGCGATTAGATATATCTCACATGGAACTATATTAACAAAAAAAAAACAAGAAAATGCATGTGCCAGTTATTCTATTTAATCATCCATTATCCATACATAATTAAACGAGCAACACTTTTTAATAATATTCTAATTAATTAGTAAGGGATAAATTAATACCAAGATCAAATAAAATCAGCCAAAATAAAAAAAAGCGAATATTTAAAATTCTATACGTAATTACCCTAAATGTTCAAATATTTCTCATTCTATTCTTTGGGTATTAAAGCTATACAGAGAGCTCAAAATTGTCAAATATAATAATTTCGATTTGTTTAAAATAGAGCACTCTGTATATCTCCGTACTTTTGAAAAGTACTTTTATTTCATACTGATGTCAAAAATTACATTTTTCGGATTATTTATGGTACAAAAAATGGAACATTAAAATCCTAGTCCTTTAAAGTAAAATTTTAAAGTTCAAGTACTTTAAAATTATACGTCACTTGTTGACATGACATTTGAAATGATTTACAACTTTTCATTTAAAATTCATTAAACTTGCAGTATGAAATAAACCGTTGTATTCACCACGAACGAAAAGTGTTTTTAAAGGTCCTCGCAAGTAATTCCGTCCTCGGCTGACGCCTCGGACGTAAACAACTTTCTCGTCTTTAAAATGCCACTTTTCGTTCTAGATAAATAAACTACTATTAACGAGCTTTCTACTGATATTTCATGTTCTAGCCCTAAATGCAATCGCTTTCGGGATTTCATTTCTAGTTTCAGCAGCGGCTAAATTTTTATTATCTAAACCTGGTTCGTCTTTGTCCTCGAAGAGTTACAATTGTTTAAATTTGCAGTATAATGCCGTTTGTTTGTCATCCCTTGAAATAAAAGGCTTGAATTGCTTTTTTATGGTAAAATACGTATATCTGAAAAACGATTAAATTTAGGGGTATGAAGTAACATATAAAAAGAAAGCTCATTAAAAGGGCTTTCCAAAAATATAGAATAATAGGGTATTCTGCTAAAAAAATCCGAAATGATTAAATTTGCAAGTGGTGAGAACTCTGTATAGCTACTTATCTTAGGCTCTAAAGGTAATTCAGGAAAAAGATAATTTTTTTGGTGACGTTTACCTTAATTCAGTTGTTTTCTATTACAGCAGCTGCCTAAAGTTCAGCATTTTTTTACATAAAATTGTTAATATCTCCACAACAGACCCATATAACTTTATAGTAAAAGGATTAATTTTCATTCAAAACTTTTAAGCTATTTAAATAAAAGGAACTTCATTTAAAAAAGTAAGTTTGATTTGCCACACTTTCAAACGGGTATATCTCCATATCAATATACTTTTCCTCCACTTATTTAGATCTCTTCTTCCTACATTCCCTGCATTAGGGTCACTTCAGTTTGGTAGCATTTGCTATTATGTCAACATTTTTTGGGTTTTCTGTATTTTATTATTAGTTTTTATAATCAAAACTATTTTAGTAATGTGCATCACCTTCGTATTTACAACTTTGATATAAGCGATATTTATGTAACGCTCACAGCTTTAGAAATATCTTCCACCCCCGCATCGTTGCCGGACAGTGTGGACACGATATATTAGTAATAATTAATTTTTGAATAAAAAAAATGTTCAGAATCTCCTTTCCTTGAACTTGCTGACAAGCCTTCATTCAATGAAGGTATATACCTAATTTTTTTTCTAAATTTTAAACCGTATTTTAATGTGCAACGGCATATTTATATAGTTTTTTCAAATGGGTGTTCTTTTAATTTATTTTAAATTGAATGTTGAAACGAAATTTATCTCTTTGGTGCCAGGGGCAAAATTGAGAGCATAATTATCTATAGTGTAATTAGTTTTTACAAAACGAAATTGATAGGCTAATCAAATCATGAAGTGGGACTTCCCTGGTATTTGTTATTTGCAGCCTGTTTGTTATTTACAGAAAAAAATGCTTTTAACCGAAAAGCCTGCTTGCACTAATGATAGGTTAAATTTCCTCCTGTATAGTTTTTTGCTGCTGTAGAAATACACGTATGTTGTATAACCGCATGTCAATACAATAGATTAAACATGGGCGTCGAGTTTTCTGGCCACACAAATATTAATTTCATATACGGTGTAAAATTCCCGCATTACAGTGAAGTCATATTTGCTCTGCACACGAATTCGAAAATGGAAAGCAATGCAAACTTCCCAAATGAGCGGAGGTGTGCGTCCAGAAAACGCTATTGCATACAGAATTCTTGAAGCGTCGGCACGGGTCGCAGGATTATCCTTTAATTGCCTCGCCGTGTTTAACGTTTGCCTGTAATTTGGCCGCGTTTTTAATTTGATGCCGCAAAAGCGGATATCTTCCTGATCGCAGGAGCGCGAACTTCCGAAATGGACGAATTTACGCGTTTTCAATTTTGACCCTTGCGATGGCGCCGACACTTCAGCTAGTGTCAAATACACTTGCTCGCCGGTATTTATTGTTACTGCTCCATCGCGCAATTTTGGCCCTTTTATCGCCTTCCTCCGGCGCGAACTCAAAAAATGCGGCTTATAGCTACTTTATGGCGCTTCCTGATTGAGTAGACAGACGGAGCATCCCTACATTTATCGTCCCAATAAATTTTTAATACGTGACGTAGTCGCTCGGTTTTGAACGGCAAAGTACTCGGATTTTATAGATTGATGAGTTTGCTTTGACTTTTTATTATAAGGATTATTACAATATGTAGTACATTGATTCGATGGCCGGAGGGGTTTAAACAGTTTCCGACTTACTAAAGCTCTAGTTAACACTGTTGAGGTATTTCATTATGATGATTAGCTAAAGTAATTTATCTCATTTCATTAATGTCATTGAGTGGAGGGATTCCCATTAAGTTTAATCTTGATTCAACACTTGTTAACAAACATCAAAAGATAATGTCCTGTGCGAGGAAAATGGCATTTGAAATTAATTTATGTGGAGCATAGGGCAGCTTCGAAATTTCGTAACGCCAAATTCAATTTTAACGCCATAGTTTTTTATTCATTCCAAGTTTTACATTATTGGTTTGCTGCTTTGCTCATTGACCTTTTCCATGTCTCTTTGGGGCTTTCCCTTTCTCTTTGATTTTTCTGATTTAAATCTATAGCGTCTCTTGGGGTACATTTTTTCAGTTTTTTTCAATAAATTGGCAAGGCTCCACGTACAGCGCCTTAAATATGAACTGGTTTGTCAATAACCATCACAATGATCCTTAAATATGTTAAATACCTTCAGGTATAGTGATATTAATCTGTCTATGAATTATATTTTTATTTTATCAAATTAAAATTGCCCTATTTATGTTTAGAATAGCTCCTTTAAAATCAGGGGTGGATTCCTTTATCTAGATTACTGATATCTGAAATTTGATGTTCTAATTTTAAATATCATTCCCATAAGTCAAAATAACTTATGTCAAGTATATGTCAAACAAATTTGAAATGTAAATGACAAATACCAGATCGTTTTACTAGTACAAAATTAAAAACAGTTTTTCTTTAATAACTAATTCACCTTTTTAGTTCCTATTTCCTTTTCTAGTAATTATATTACTACTCAAGGTCACCCACCTTTCACTTGGTTTCAACAATGTCTGGATGTCAACCAACCTGCTCCTCTTCACCTACTGATCCAACCTTTCAAGCATCTTCCCGCAATGAAAGGCCCCACTGACAGACAAAAAGTCCCAACTGTCCAGAATCAGCAACTCAAGCCTTCCCCACAGTATGCCACCAAACAGACCAAATCTGCAGCTACCTACTTCCAATACTGCATCTGCCAACTTCCTGGAACGTGCGTCCTTAACTAATGGTCCTCCTCTCGAACTCTCCCTTAGCACCAAACAGCCAGAGGCAATCCAATTTGATTAATATATGATGTCAAATGTAATTCTCTAATAAACTTAACTTAGTATTTTACTCCAGTTATTCACATTTTAGATTAATTCTGCTTCCATTAGTTTTTTTACTACATACTTGTAATCTTTCTTAGTTTTATGTCTTTAATTATTCCTCTTGGTTTAAATTTCCTTTTTAACTTCACCGCCCCAATTTAGTATATTATCCTTTTTATCACCCAAACATGTCTCAATAAAATTAGGGTTTATTTTAATATTTTAATTAGTACATAAAATTAATTGAGATACATTTATCAAAATTTGTTATTTCTAATAATCGAAACAAAGTGCTTAATGATATAATTTTTCTACTTTTTACACACTATCTCATAATATTTGATTTATACCTACTATTTTTATAATTTATTACAATTAAGTATTTGCCATGCCTTTCAAACCTTAATTTTTTAAATATTATATTATTTTTGAATTTATCTGCCTTTTAAACAGCCACACTCCACTCAATTACAAATTCTCTTCTACTTTTTACTTGCATAATAATTATTCACATTGCCAATTTATATTTAAATAGATCTTGACTATTTGCAACCATTGTACTCCCTTAATCCTATCTAAAATTGATTTTAATACCCTTGTGTATATCATTACAATATGTTATCCATGTCCGTGTTTGTAATTTGATTTTTACCCGATATTAGATTACGAGTATTTTCACAATTTCTTATGTCTAATGCCGAGAGATCAAGACTGACAAAAAAAAACTTTCTTCTCCGCAGGTTATCAATATCTACGTCAAGTTTCTGAAGTAAAGTTAGCAGTCAGTTTCAGCTTGTTTGTATTTTGTAAATTTCGGTTTTCAATTACATCTGTAGGGAGTATTTCAAAGCATGAAAAGACGAGTAGATTCGTGTATAGCCAATGGTGGTGCACATTTCGAGCATCAATTGTGATATATTTAAAGCTAGTTGTTTATTATCCTGAATTTTTGAGCCCGTGCGTGCACGTCATACCATATTGATGACATCATATCCTAGTATGTTTATATGAGCCATATACAGTCACTAAAAGTATGTTGTTTGACGCGACTGACGTAAAATTTAACCTGCAAATTTCTAATTTCACATAGGTTGGCAGTGCTACCAACAATGTGAATATGTAATTTTTTGTCGCCTAGACGATAAAATTGCATTTTAACGTGAAGTGAAGGTAGATAAAATACAACTTTAACAGTTAGAATTGAATGAATATATTAAATTAAAATTTTAAAGATGAAAGAAAAAACCACAACAGGAAAACTAAAGACTAACATCATATTAATTTACATAAAATTTTATTGTAAATGTTGACAACTATCAATTAATGTAAAATTAAATGACCAAACTACCTTAGAAAATCAGCACTTTAAAAACTTGTGTAGCTTGTGTGAAATGAATTGGCGCACTTCAGGTATACGGATTAGGCGCATTTTCCTGTAACTGATACTTTGCTTACTTGCTGTCTTTACTGTATATGTTATTTACCTGTTGAGGCTACTTATAATACTCTGCAGGTATTTATGTAATTTTTCGTGCTCAACTTAAAATCAATTAAAAATATTTTGCTCGATTTATTTTAATAAAAACATTGTATTGAGTACCACATAAAATAAAGAATAAATTGACTATAATAGTAAAATAATTTACATATTTTAACAAAGAATAATAATTGGAATTGCGCAGTATTTTAACAACTAAATCAAATAAATCATTTTGTATTTCTGCATTTTTCCAGGAAGAGTTTGGCAATTTTTCTATTAAACTACTGTGGTAACTCGCATTATCCATAATAATAATAGAAGGTTCTTCCAATTTTGGCAATAATCGCTCGCTAAACCACTTTAGAAAATTTTCTTTGTTCATTTCACCATGGTAGTCAGCATCTTTGATTTTTGAAGCAAAAATTAATGATGCTTCAGGAATAAAACCTTCACTGCTTCCTGCATGAAGTACTATGTATCTATAACAATTCAAGCATGAATTTCATAGTTGTTTACTACAATTAGTAACTCATTTACCTGCGTCCTTCTGGTTGAATTTTTCGTACGCTTCTTACATCATCATCTTGCCATGATTTGCAAATTGTTCCATTTTCAAACACCCAAGTTTCATCTAAAAATAAACATAGGCGCCCACTTTCAGACTGCAAATTTTTCACGCGAGGGTCATCTTTCTTATAACGAAAACCAATGTTGTGAAGAATTTTTCTCAACGAACTAATTGAACCATGAATGATATCTTTTTCTCTTAAAAGTTGCGAAAGTGTTTTTTGGGTAATGTATTGCTCTAAAAACGGCAAACTTTGTAGCAACCCAAAATTCAAATACTTTTTACATTTTTATCATTAGAGTAATACCAACTTACTATTTTGAACCATGGTGTATACAGCATTACGAATCGCAACCTGATCAAAATCATCGACATCACTTACAGGTCTGTCTCGGTTTTTTGTTTTTTTAGGGCTACGCAGAAGTTCACTAGATTTGCAGGTCTGCGAAATAAAAGAGACTGTTCGTATGCTTAAATTTAAAGCATTGGCAACTCTCTGTAACACCAAAACATTAGAAAGTCTCGATTAATGTAGTTGGTCATTATATTACGAATTATGATACGATAGAAGAAGGGCAGTTGAGATGGATAGAGCATGTAATGAGGATGGTAGAAGATAAGACGGTGAGAAGAATATTTGAAGCACGCACACATAAAAAGAAAACGAAAGGAAGGCCGAGAAATTCGTGGAGGGAAGAAGTTAGGAATGCAGCCTTTAAGGGAGGCATAGAGTACAAAATAGGCAAGAATGGGAACGGAAATGGAGAAAGATACCGAAGACATAATAAAACCCTACCCACTCCCTGACCATACACCCGCAAGGGTAGAAAGGTCCTAGGATTAAGTAAGTAAGTACCTATATTACAGGTGTAAATTACTTACTACTCTCACAGCAGTTAGCTGTATAAGTGGACCACCGTTGTCTCTTTCTCGTTCAAAATATCTTATTAAAGCGGCAACAAGCTCTTTTGACTTTCTGGACAAGGCGGTCGACATTTTAGCTTAGAGTTCACCACCCGTTTGCAGCAGCTAAACTCTTCCGCAAAGTAATTTGTAGCAGTGAAAAAACGACAGTATAACTTGTTCGCAATGTTCGTTATGCAAACAACGGATTTTTAAAATGCAAAGCTAAACTATATGTCACTGTCAACATCTGTCAAAACCACTATAACAAATATCAAGAGATCAAAAAAAAAAACTGTTCTTCAGCGGGCTGTGGAAATTCAACGTATGAATAATATGTTGGTGACACTGTACGTCAATGTCAAATTCGAGGTTAGCAGGTTAGGATTTGCGTCACTTTGTGTCATAACTGACGGAAAACCTAACCTGATAACCTCGAATTTGACATTGACGTACAGTGTTACCAACATATTATTCATACGTTGAATTTCCACAGCCCGCTGAAGAACAGTTTTTTTTGGATCTCTCGATAAGTCGTTTTAAAGAGTGACATGTGTACGTATTAACTCCCTGAGCAGAACTTGAAAACACAAAGTACCCCGACATATTATAATTTTTGCTATTGTTCATGGAAATTATGAAATATTAAAACAACAAAATGTACGGCTTAGCAATATATTAAGCTATATTATTAGCAAAAGCAATTTTCATCATTGTTTTATTGAAAACAAAAAGTAGTTTTATATTTTTCAAGTGTTGGTACCGACAACCTTACTAAAAGGCGGATTGATGACGTGCACGCACGGGCTCAAAAATGCAGGTATATAAATAAATAAAAAAATAAGCAGTGTTATTTGACTTGAAGTTAGCTACTATAGTTCAGACCCAATCGGTGCAAGGTGGCACATTTTTACTAAAGGCATATTTTGTGAGAGCGGCCACGTCAATCATTTTTAATCTCCCGGTAGTTTTCTTGATGAACGTGTGTAATTTACTTGGTATTTCTATTATTTTTTTTTACTTTTTGACAATACATAATTGTATAGAAATAGTCAACTAAATTTAATTTAAACATTGCTAACAGTCATAAACACAATCCTGTTCTTAAAGTTCAGTTGCACTATAGAACACATTTTCTAGCTCATTAATTTGTTGTAAAGTATAGGAAAATACATTTTTGTACTATAAAAACTTCTTGAAAAGCTATACTGCCATCCCAGAAATGAGCACTGTATCTCAATCTAGAATTAACCAAAGCATAATAAAGATTTAATCTGCTGATTAATTGTAAGCATATTGCTTAAATTATTTATAAAGTAATAGGGGAGTTTAATTTTGAGATGATAACTTTACAGTGCACTTCCCAGTTTAAGCATTGCTCCATAAGCAATTCTAACAATTTTACATATTCTGTATGACTACTTAAAAGTATATTTGGGTAATGCTTTTACCTATTATGAAACCTCAGAAAGGGGTTTCCTTGCGTCTAAGAATAACCTATTGGATGCACACCATTTATTTACGTGACATAGAACATCATTACATTTAGTCTATACAATATGATTGTGTTTGCCAGGCACAACTAGTGATGTATCATCTGCATACATAATAAAGCGGTCTAGAGGACAGAAGGAGTCGAGCTCATTGATGTATAAAATAAATAAAATGGGGTCCAAGAGAGAGCCCTAGGGTAGAATTCAAGTATTTCAGTTCCATCTGAGCTGGCACTACTTATGTAATTTGAACTTGCACACAAGAGAGAGTCCTACTCTTTCTATAATGAATATATAGGGCATTCAGTAAACACTTCATTTTTTTGAAGTTGGTATATGCATTCAACTTTTATACTAGGAAATCTGTATTTTGTTTTTGCAAAGGTTTTCACACCTGCATAAAGACAGGTTTGAATTTAAAAATGACAATATTTCTCATTATCATTGCCAAAGTAGATATTTTTCTGGAAATTCTCCCCCTAATAGTCCTTTACCGTACATCGCAACCATTACCATCCTGAAACAACTGTATATGTACGGTAATATTCCTTTACCGTATATGGCAACCATTACTATACTGTAACCGATAAACTATTAAACAAACCACGGATGTTATGAATCATAACAGCCTTAGATGTCTTAAAATCCTCGTTCTACGAGTTCGGATTTCAAAACAACATCTGCGGCAGTTATGATGCGCATAACATTCCTAGATATGTTAATAAGTATAATTTAATAATTTCCAAAACTTCTTGATTCCGTAACTTGGTGCAGAAACATAGAATTTTGGTTTTGTAATATTTCTGATGTCGTAGTGTTGTCGATGCTATCTTTAGGACCAGCGAGTTTTCAGAAATATTCAGCGGATCAATTTTAAAGAAATCGTTAAACTTAGAGGCAACTCTATTTGGTTCATCGATTATTTGTTCGCTGATTTTCATCGATATATTTTGAAAATTTTCTTGCTTATTAAATAGCTCGCCTATGGTATACCGCGTATCTTTTATTTTATTGTCGGCATTGTTTATTTTATTTTGATAATACTCTTTCAGACGAGGGAAGTATTGTATCACGAAAAAATCACCTTCCGAGTTCTTTAGATTTCTACGTTTCAGGGTCCCTATATGATGAACAACAGGTTTTCTCAATTTCGTGTGTCTCTCTGTTGGCGGTATAACTTAAAAAGTATTTGTTGGAGGAAGACGATATTTTGCATGCACATTATATGTCTACCAGGCATGAAACTGAGAACATTTCGATTAAATATATATAGGGTGAGCACCTCTAAAGAATGGAACTTTGTCTCTTTTTGCTTTAACCGAGGAATAGTTGAAAGTATAATTTTCACATAGCTCAAGCTTTACCCTTAACAAAAATCGGACCCAAAAGATGCAGGGTAATTGTTGAAAAAACAAGGATGGGCAAGAATAGGCTGTTCATTGATATCAGGCACAGCTCCGTAGCAGAATGCCATCCACGAGTGTGCTGCTCGCGACCTACTTATTTTCCTTTGAAATGCCTTTCGTAGGCGCTGACATCGAATCCTATCTGCAACACTTTTTTATTTGCAAAATTATCCCAAGTAACACTAATGCTCTTATTGCGATCTTCAAGGTCGCTTTAAAACTATACAATAAAATTTCGAATAAAACCAAATGATCTTCAAGACAGCCCCAAGACCAGCATAAAGCAGCTTCTAGACAAAAAGGGACCATTGTAAAAGGGCCTTCAAGACTAAATTTTAAAACTATATTAAAACCATTTAGTTTTAATTTTATATCCTTTAAGGGTTCTTCAAGGCAACTTTAAATTTATGTATTAAAGCGTATTAACTGACGTTTTGCATTTAAATATACTTGTGGCAGACTAAATTCCCTTGAGAATAATAAATTAATCCTAAAAGAGTTTTATTTAGTCGGACAATTTTTGTAAGTCTCTAAAATGGCAGAGTGGTAATATTTTAAACGTAACGGATACGTTTATAAAGCAGATCATAAAATAATATTGAAATGCAAACTATTCTAAAGAATTTATCAACGGATGCACTTTTCTGACGAAGTATAATAAAATACTTCTACATAACTCGAGCGCCATCAATTTAATGTGTTTTTTATTATTTAAAAAAATATTTAAGAAATATCGTCAAATTTTATTTTGCATCTAAACTTCTAAATGCATTTTTTATTAAATTGCAGGTTTGGACACACCGTTCTTCAGTTATTTAAGATGATCTAAGGCGTATATATTTCAATAATAACTTTTTTTTCTATTGAAAATAATAAAATTAATAAAAACATGGCTTGATCTACATTAAAGCTGATTGCAAATGTATAGAGCATTTTAAATCTTACAAGACTTAAAACAGTGTTTTATTTACCACTTTAAGTACAATTACTCTCGCAGACGTTTGTTTACATTTCATTTTAAAACCAAGGTTCTTTAAAATGTACAAACTCGTGGCCTTATTGATTTAAAGTACGAATAAAATCCTAACCTCACAAGTTTTACCGATTTTGTAATTGCTGCATTTAGTGTGCTAATATTTTCCATTTTAAATATTTTCAAATTTTCTTTCACGTATAAAGTAGTTACACGCACTGACTGCACTGGTGCACTAAATTAGCTTATTGCGAAGGTGGCGTTTGTCCGAATGTGGAGGGGGTAAAATTAGTTTTAATAAAGTCATCAAAAATCCAAAAAAGCATTTATTTTAACCAAATTGACTAAATTAAAACGTTTACTCTTTAAAATATTCTTAATGTACTCTTTGAAAGGTAAAAACTATGATTTCGGATTTAATGTGGAATTTTATTGAATATATAGGATTAAGATAATATAGTTTTCTTAATGGGTTTTAATGAATACATCAAGGGTACTCCATAAAACTACATTAAAACTATCTGTTCCAAAATGAATTATTTTAAAACCAACTTGCTATTTAACCCTTTAAAATAGCAAATTCGTTTTAAAATAGCCAATGGCAAAAGTATTATAAAACCACTATAAGATCAATGGGACATTAAGAGCAAATAGTTTTTTTATTTTAATTTAAAGAGTGCATTAAATCCTTTGCATAAGAATAAGTGGTCTTTAAGAACTTTTAGTTTATTTTACGATAACTTTAAAATCAATATCGTTTTATTGAACATATTAAAACCCTTTTAAAACCTAAATAAATCTAAAGTGTCTTATTTTATTGTTTCCGTTATTATTACGAATGTGAAGATATTTTAACTCCTATTTTCCTTTGATTTTTCAAATTTTTTAGTGTCACAACGTTCACTTGCGAGGGAAGTTTTCAATAAAACCCTTTAAAGATTTTTTAGTATCTTTTTGTAGCAACTATTTGTGCTTCTGCTCCATATGAAAGTATACATTTTGCAGTGTTAACGATATGAAGATTTGTTTTTATTTGTATGAGATCTTCAAATGGGTGTAGGTAGTGGAAATCTACAGTTTGCCCGTTTTGCTACTTTTTGTATTATAGCTATTTTCTTATGTAATACAATAAACCTATATTTTTAATTTTTGTATTCTTACACATTCGTAGGCCTTCTGCTCTTTATTTCAATTTATTAAATCGTTACTCCTTATTGGATTGGATGGTTTAATTGTTGCAAATTAATTTGTAGCAGAGTAAGTCAGGAAACAAAAATTAAGTTTTTTTATGCCATACCTTTTATTACTTTTTATTTTAAATAATATCAAATACATTTGGGAGCTGTAAAGATAACAGCGTGCCTCCCTATTTTATTTCATACTGTAAAGTAAAACCATACAATACATAAGAATCTCTGACACATCTGTTAAACCACGTCTTAATATATACAAATAGATGCAGATGTGATCTATAATCACTTAGCCGTTTAAATTATTTTTGAAGACTTTATAAACAACTTATTTTTTAATAGATTTATTTACACAAATTTTTCTAAAAGCTGGAAACTAAAAATGATCCTGAATTGCTAACATTTATTTAGGAGTTGAGTTATTAGTGACATTTGAAATTTGACTCGATTTCCGATTATCATTCCTTAATTCGTAAAGCAATGATATAGTATTATATCTTTCGTATTCTCTTAGAAAATACCGTACTTAGTTATCAACATTCTAGAAGGACATTCGCCTGCATTAGCAAGCGTGAGTCAATACTTCACTAATATTAACTACAAAAGTTTGAATTTTAGGCACAGATTTCTATTAAAACAGTAGTATAAGCGTTAGATTGTGTATTGTGTGGCCCACACATGCGGTGAAATAAGTTAAATTGAATATTTTATGGCCATATGTTGGCAATCATTTAAGAGTATCTACTTATTGAGTGAAAAATATAAGTATTTACTATATTTAACTGAACAGATTGCAAGATCGAAGCATATGTTAATTTAGGATTGTTTGACAGATTTGGAAAATCCAACAAGCTGTTGAAAAATAATAAGGAATACATTAAGAATTCGGGCATACAAACAAAGGGCATAAATTGGGATTTACATTTTTTCCGGATGGGGGAATGGAAGTAAATTGACTACTGTTAAATATAAGAATTTGATAAAAGTGAACAGAAATTCAACGCAGGAATTGTTTGCTTTTGGAGATATTAATATCGATCGTAAGAAAATTAAAACATTCGAGGCTTTCTAATATATTTTAGGGGGTGGATATTAACCTTGCTGTAAGGGGCGGTTTATAACTAATTAAAAATATTCGCGTTGACAACTCCAAGAAGCAGATTTACAAAAATATTTGATGTACAGTTGTGTTCATTAAAGTGTTGTACAGTATTTGTGCTGTGTGAATGTAACTTAATTTCATGTCGTTCAAAAATATGTTGTAGCTCTAGGTCTATTTAGTTAATGATACAGTATGAGCCTATGTTGAGTAAAAACACCAACACAAATAAACTTTTAATGGTAGAAAAAATAGTACACTAAAGATCTAAAGTATTTAATTGTCATTATAAAGAATAATAATCAACAATAACAATAAATATTACAGCTGAACAGCAATCGACAAGCGGCATAGCCCCGTTTCTTACTAAAATTTCGTTAAGTCGTTGGGGTATTGATCAAGGCTTCTCATTAAATCTTCATCAGTCAGTTTGTCCCAGGTCTACTCAAGTGCTTCCAGCAGTTCATTCTTAACATGTGGCCTAAAGTTTCTGTGATACATTTTCTTTGTCATTAAACCGCAAATTGGTTCAATTATATTAATGTCTGAACTTTTTGCAGGCCAAAGCAAAATTTCAACATTATTTGTTGAAAAAACCATTCTTGAACTATACCTGCATTATGAATTGGGCAATTGTCATGTTGAGTCATTTTTTGGGAATCTTTCTGTGACCGACGGTAACATGTTTTCTAAAATATTTCTGTATGTCACAGCATTAAATCTTTCGTTGATATCGTAACATACAGGGTGTTTCGGGAAGATTTGGAAATATTTTAAGGACATGTCTAAGAAGCCAAAATAAGCAATATAAGCTCATATGTTCAAGTTCGATTTTTATTTGTTTCAGAGATACTTTGATTAATTGTAATTTAAAAACTAAAGAAAAATTTATTACAAAACTAACAAAACAAAACAAAAAAATACATAAATTGCATTAATTCACAACAAATTTTGGAAAACATCACCGCCCACTTCGATACATTTATTTGCGCCTTTATCAATTGAACTAGTAGCGAGCTTTAGTAAACGATGATTCGCTCTAACGATAACTCATTCCTATGTACTAAAGCACAATAAGCAGCTCCAGTTGATGTTATGCGTCTAGCAGTACTGAAGTGTGTTGTTGGTGACACTGTAAGTCTATGTCAAATTCGAGGTTAGCAGGTTAGGTTTTGCGTCAATCTGTGTCAAAACTGGCGCAAAACCTAACCTACTAACCTCGAATTTGACATAGACCTACAGTGTCACCAACAACAAGCTTCAGTATTGCCAAACTTAAAACGAATCACCGTTGCTAGGAAGAAAAGTGTTGCTAATGATAAAAGTACCACTACATTTTCTGAACGTTCTTTTTCGTTTAATATCTGTAAAATTTATAATTCTCTATCTGATAATGTTAAACAACTTTCTTTATTAAAATTTAAAGCACACCTTATTTCCTCCTTAAAAATATCACAACGAGCACAATAATTGTAAACCTTTTATATGATATTTATATTATGATTACTTATATTATGCTTATTTTTTTTTCTTCTTTTCTTTAAATTACGTTTCGTACTTGCTAGTATATATCTGCAGGGTTTAGGTATTAGAGCAGAAAGTGGCCTTGCCACTATTCTGAACTTCGCCCTGAGTTTGACTGAAATTTTGTTTTGTTTTAACTGTTATATATTTAGTTTTGTATTTGTTTCAGTCAATAAAGTCACTATTATTATTATTATTATTATTATTATTATTATTTCTTATCGATTTTGAATGAAGAAATGTAGTGCATTTCCAAATGAGATGCGATAAATAGTATACTCCGTTAGAAAAGTGGTTTTTCTAAAGTCGAATGGCCGTTTAAGTACTCGCTAACGCTCGTACTCAAACACGCAATACTTCAGAAAAACATCACTTTTCTCAACTTGTAGAGTAATACACTATTAATGTTTACATGAAAACGTCAAGAAAGTCAAACTTTTAAGACTATTTTGATTCTAGAAAGTTAACCATTACAGGACTAGTACAGTACGTAATAGTTTTACTTGACTGCTATTACTATACCAGTTTGTGATAGTTTTGTGGTTTTAAAAAATAATTCTATTCATAAGAAAAGCTAAATTTTATTTAATAATTAATACATATTAACTTAATAAAGCTGAGTGGCGCAGATGGGTAAGCGCCAGGCTTGCATTAAGCAAGTCCTCGGTTCGAATCCCGCTGGAGTCGGAATTCTTCCGTATCCTTGGCGATTAGAATCAGGCTCAGTGAGACCATTCACAGTTGGCAACGAAATTAACTGTGCTCTACTTAGAACTACAGACCTAAGAGATAGAGTAACAAGGTCAACACATCACCAAGACACACAACTCACACAATGGTTGCTGCGCAAGCACCAAAGGCGCGCTCCAACTCTGTATCCCGAATCCGGGGCAAGTTGATCATTGTACCGCCAGATGCCAGCGCATAAAGCACCAGCCTCTACACCGCAAGGTAAATGAGGTTACAGATTATACATACATACATATTAACTTATTAACGAGAAATATTAATATGAATACTTGTGTTCTGAACATTAGAAATATTTATGAAAAATGGAACACTTGTCGAGAATTTTTTCAATATAACACAACATTGAGATGCCGGATCTTGGACATCATTTAAAGGGATTATTTACGATTGGAAAAACTCGTCAAATTCCTTAATATCTCATTAGTCTAAGTGTTCTTGATGTTGTATCTGTTTAACAATTGTAATTTTGTAAAGATTGTTCTATGTATCCCTCAGCGATACTTGCAGATCGCCATCCCCCATGTCTCTTAAGTGTAGTTATGTCACCACCTCCATCCACTTGTAAAGTCGCTGAGGTGCGCCATAAACAGTGCCCTGTATACAGTTCGTGCTAAGACAGACACAGATGCGATGCTATTTTTGTTGGCAGTTTTGTAAAAGTATGTAGACCTACTGGTTAAACTGAACATTTCTTACCTCTGTAGTACAGAAATAAATGTCGACGAGGTGTATAAGATGGTCGAAAATCCACATACTTCTTAAATAGGGAAATGTTGATTCCATTATTTTTTTCTATCACTACAAAGCTCCTCGGTTTGTATATTTTAGTATTTGGAATGTTGACTAGTAAAATGTCACCTTTGTCATTAATGTATTTCCTGCGTAATTTACTGAATTCGTTGCAGCGCAATCCTCCTGATAAACCTATAATTAAAGTAACCGAGAAATTAAAGAACAAGAAATAATAATAAAAAGAAATTCCCTGTCTGGAGCCTCTAGTAAAAAGTTGTCATCTTCGTCCTTTGAAAAGATTTTCAATTTTTTTGACTGAAAACTTATATTTTTCTTTTTTACTTCCTTTCACGATAAAGGAAGTATTGGATTCACCCCAACAATTCGAAATTTACTTTATCTACTAGCAACATGATATTGTACATTTTCGTCATAGAAACAAAATATGAAAAGCTACTCATAACTCCCAAGGGACTTGTCAAATTATTTCTCCCTCAAACTCATGGTAACAATGCAACTACAATTAACGTCTTAGCAACCATACAATGAGGCAATCCTTGATGTGACTTACATATTCTAACTTTAAATGTTATTATGACATTTTGAAATTTCATACTATTTTTACGAATATGCTAGTAGATAAAATATTGTATGCACCACGGGAGATATGCATGTTCTTTACCTTCGGTTGACTTACAGACCTCGGGCCAGAGCCCTCGGTCTGTAACACATGTCAACCTCAGAGAAAAAACATATTCATATCTCCCTTAATGCATAAATATCTATTTTTGCCTAATTATAAGATCACTATAAAAGGAAGTTGTGTGTGTGTATTGCACCAGATTTTTTAGAAAGGCAATCAGCTTGGAGAATCCTCCAATGTTCAAATTATGTTTTATCGTTATGATGGATTTCAACATTGAAAAGGCACTCTAAACACTTGATAGCTTATAAGTTTTAGTTTATTCCTCAAAATATAGCAAAAAAACATATTCTGTTACTTTATTTTTAATGTTCTTTACCTTGCACTAATCACTGAAAACTTCATGCGCTTTTTGGTACCTTCTCCGTGATTTTGTTGGTAATGAATCTTCCATTACAGCATTACAGGATTTGCAGCCTCGGCTACATTATAAGCAGAACTATCTTCTTCTTCAAACATTTTGCAATGATATGTTTTATCAATGCACAAAATTAAAAAGCTAAATAAAACCAATATGACTATTTATATTTATTAATACCATGACAACACCATGAATACATAAACCTAATGTTCTTTAACAGACCAGATTACTAGTTTCTTAAATGATTGTCAAAATGACGTTTTCAAAATCACAAGTTTATGAATCGGTTTTATGTTTTAGTTTGACCTTATTCGCGATTTTATGTAAAATTTTATACATACCACTCCATGAAATTCATTCTACTGGACTCAGGAGCTTAAAAGCTCTTGGCCTTTCAGCCTCGTACTTTCAATATTCTCCTTTGTCCACTAAAATACAACTTTAATGATTTGATATGTAAATAACTATTAATCTATATAGTATTGTATAAAACGTCATGTTAAACTGACAGTTAAATTTCATTTCTATTCATTTAAAGTGGTTCTAAATAAATTTTACGATCTGTAAACAAATAACAAAACTTTTTATAGCAGTATTTCATTCTTCTTCTTCTTCTTCTAACGCCTATCCATTTTTGTTGGATGTTGTCGACCACAGTATTTCATTATTTGCACATAATTCTTAAAACGGAAACTATAGTATACATAAGAAATTGTGTAAGAACTTAGCGTAATATAACTTTTTTGATATTATACAGGATACTTTAAAACAATGGTGGCAAACTTAAGGGGACGTTAAAATATAACAAAGTGCATTAGATTATTTCTTATAAACTCCTTCCCGCCACACATGAAAACAAACGTTTATACCCATAAATTCTGGGTTATGTTACTCTCTCACACATCTGTTTTAACACACCCTGTATGGTATAAATAATTTGTAAACCTCGACATAAGAAGCAAGCATATAATTATTTGTGTTTACTTTGTTATAAATTAATAAGGGCGTAGTTATAATGCCATAAAATTGAACATTGATTAAATAATAAAAAAACATACTCTAAGCTTAGTTCATAATTTTGATACACGACTTCATGAACACCTTTGCATACCCCCACAAATGTTTAAGTGTTTACTTCTGAATGATTCTTAATTCCATAACTCACCGCCTGCAATCAGCATAATCCTCAAACTTGGCAAATAAATCAGGAATCCTTTGGAGATCGGATTCGGGATGCTAATTACAAGTCAATGTGAGTTTCTGGGGAATAGTTTTCGCCGTCTATCTATTGGGCAACTTTTGTCTTTAATTTAACCTAATGCTACAGTTCCTAATTTGTGAGGATATTCGAATTCGAGAGTAAACATCCGAGATTTAGTGCTGTATGGACGTTTTAAATTGTCAGTGGTGCTCAGATGCAAACTGAGTTACTGTTTGCTTATCTTGCTGGAAGCTGACGTTTTCGCATTTGAATTTCCACAGATTTATCTTTTTTGTTGTGTAAATACAAGCGAAAAGTTATATTTTCTATTTTTTGCAATCAAACTGCAGCAGATAAACAATAGCGCAAATGTCACAGATTACGACTTACACAATTTTATGAAATTTATAGACTGGTAAATATTTTAATGAGAATTAAATTTGCGCAACGCTTCTGCAGTAATTTAATGGTGTTCTTTAATTAATGACTGTCCATAATTCTTAATATTGTAAGGCGTACTTGCACTTAATTCGCGTAAATGACGCCATTAGTTAATTTATTTGAATATTTCAAATTCAGCAGCAATTATCTAAATTACGGGACTTATTAGCATGCTGAAAATTTATTCAAAGATTTATAACGTATATTAGCTGTTTTTCAGTATTACAAAAATGGATACTGCTTAATTTTATTGCCTACTGGCACCACGTGCAATTCATGGGTGTTTTTTAGTTTTCAAAAATCGCTTTAAGAGAATATATTTAAAATTGTACATCAGAATATTTACGGCGTGTTCTACTTGTATGACATTTAGTGCTTTCTTATGCAAATTGAAAAGTTTCTATGCAACACTGTTGGAAGGATATGACAATGTTTCACTTATGGCTACAGTTAGAACACAACGATTAAAGAATATGTAGAATGGAATTATTTCGCCTTCTGTTAGAAACACATTTCTATATTAAAGTTGCTATCACTTTATTTTACTATTTGTACACAACATAACAAGAATCGACAACTTCGATATGACAATTTGGGAAAGTGCGACGTAATTCTTCAAATCCACGAGCAAACGGTATTAGTGTTCTTATGGTCTGCATATATACCCTAAATACAATTTTATAGAAAGAACGCAGTGGGATGTAATTAACGTCGCTCTCTTCTGAAAACCGATCTGTAGGGAAGCGTAACAAGACTACACACAAACATACAAGCAAGTGACTCGGATGTACCACAATATAAAGGTAGTATCGGTCAATGTTCAACTGATATTAATTTTGTGTGTTTTTAGCAATAGTTACTGTTGTGGCAATTTTTTAAGATGTGTAAATTAGATACGCTTGCTAGTTTAACCATCCTCTAAGTATACTTTTTATGCCCCACTCTTACTTTTCCTTTCACGTTCTGTTACTAGAACAATTTCTAGGTTTGGAAGTACTCTGGAGCGTATTTTATGGTTTATCTAGATTTGTTAACGTTTACATTCAGATTCTTAATATAACGAAAAACCAACTGTCACACTGCTAAAAATATTTTACAGTTTCGTGCAAACGACACAATTTCATATGTTCAACAGTAAGATATATTGTTGTAATTGTATGCCCTAATTCCACATTGGGAATTTATTTAGTCTCAAAAATGATAAGGATATGATTTTAAAATTTTACAATTGTGTCAATGCTGTGTTAGTTAATACTTAACTTATATCTCCCATAATGGCATAATTTGCACACAAACATTCATCCTCTACTGCTTTACTCAAGCTTCAGTATTGTAATAGAGACTAGCGTAATGTTTGCTCAAATAACCCTAATAAAATACAAAGAACAGGTTTCAACATGTAATCAATTTGTAGAAGAAATTAAACCCCAAATCAAAAGAAAATGTCCCAAGAAAGAAAACACAGAACTAAGTTAGATTTTTAATTATGAACAATAATTAACTCCAAACTTCGGTTCGAGACACTTCTTTTTAAATTTTGCTGATTAGCTGCACTTCAGAATGTGCTACCCAACTATCAGCATAAACATAAGTATGGCCCAAACATTTACTATGGGACAACATTTAAGTAGATTAGGAGGGTTAAATTGTTTTGGGACAAAATTGATGTTTTTTGCATGAAGCAATTTTTAAATTTCTCTTGCATAATGTGAACTGGTTAGATGGTGCGAAAACGGAATTTCTCTTGCTTACGATATTGCTCGATACGCTTTTTCGCTTTAAGACTTAATTAAGACACATTCTTGGATTCTTGAATAAAATATAATTATATATAATTCAAAATAATTATTTTTATTATGTCTTATGTCTGGATTTCCCAAACATAGCTGAGTGTGCAAATTTGAAATGTTTATGGTCGGCGTCGTTAAAAATCAGCACTACTTTCCTTTGTACAGGAATCTTCTAGTATTTTTTCGATGAGTTTTCCGTATATTTTGGAACTCCTCCAAGTTCCACTGTGTGCGACTTATAAAAATTATCCTTGATAGATGCAGGCAGGCATTCGGAGATTTTTTTATTTCATTTCGTATACATTTTATAATAAAGAAAATTGTACATTAAAGTAATAATAACAATTTTAGAAATATAATAAATAACAGCAATTTCGGCGCTGCAAAATTACAACAGTATTTACATTGAGCAAATACCTTCCTCCCTTCACCCTCAATCACTGAAAGACCTGGTATATTTTGACAATAAATTATATGCTAGGAAAATGACATGGAGAATTGAAATATTTTGTGAAAAGTTTTTCTCTGTGTAATTTATAATTGGTCTTTGACCACTTTTTCTAACTCTAATGGTTTTCATGTTTTATCAACCTGATTATTATATAAATCTATCAATCTAGAATTGTTGTGTGGAGACAAAGGCAATTTTCGCTTAAGGATCTCTAGATGCTTAAGGATATTTTTCCATGATGTGTTTCTCTTTATTATCGAAATAAATAACGGAAATTATAACAAATACGTTGAAACTTGCATCGCTTTGTGCATTATTAACTTTATTTCAAAGTAGCCTGTTATATTTTGGTTATTTATAGGTATATTTTTGAATTCAATACCATAAAGATAAAATAAACTGCTCAACAATTGAAGTGGCCCAGCAACAAAAATTATACTATCATTTTTATTTTAAAACAAAACAATATCGTATGTAGCTGTCAAGTGTAGCATTTGTTGATACAAGCTTCTGTTAGAAATAAAATAAGATTGTTGCATTATTAGGCTAGATAACTTAATACTTATTACTTTAATCGTACAGGTATTTTTTACTTATAATTTATCATTGTTTTAATGAGATTTGTGTTCTTATAGTATGCCCAGGCGATGTCAGGAAAAGTATCGAGTAAGAGGAGGTCCCATTCGATACTAATTTAAAAACAGCGTTTAAAAATATTTAAAAAAATGTTTTTCTGTTACTTCATTGTTTTATAATTAATTGTATTAAAGACTCCAAATTACTTTAATTACAGTGAAACTATATTAAAACATATTAACATATACTATTTTCGTTCTTCCATTTGAAATTATTTTGCTGTATCTTTTGACGGGCCACTTCAATTGTTGAGTAGTTTAGATTTCTTTGGAAAAAATAGTTGCTGGGAGTGATCTAATAAACCTAAATACAACCCTTTACTAAACAAATATCATTTTCACAATTTTTAATACTTTCATTACAAATTAGTAACAAAAGTCAGTTTTCTTATTCCTTGCAAATTATGACTTCGCAGTGATTCGGTAGGACGGAGAAAATTTAAATAATTAGACTTGCTGGTGACAATGCTCCAAAGAAGTTGTAAGCGAATTAATGTTGCCCATCTTATTCATCATGAAGCTGTTCCTGTAATTAATGAACACTTTGACGTTTCCTAAAGCGTTGCCAAGGCAATTTCACTGGAATTAAAGAACCGCTGGATACCTAACAAAATGATATTGGTGATTATTCAACACTATAGTGAACGAACCAATGAAAATTGTTCAATTTGTCAGAAACGGCCAATCAAAATTGACTTTAATTGAAAACACCTAATGTCACAGTGTTTTCACGCGAGCCCGATTAGTTTCAATGATTTCAATTTAGTGAGTAGCCTTTGACTGAAATTTCGCCAAAACGTCAAAGTCAAAGTTTGCAAATAAGCATCGCCCTAGAAACTCATAATAATCGTGTTGAAAGCTCCAGTATTGAATTAATGTATGCTGTCGAACACGGTAAAAGTCATCTACCCATATTGTTGAATAATCTCTCCAAATACCACTCAAGGCAAAGTTTTTTAAGAGAATTTATTTCGTCAACACGTAAATTATTGCAAATTTCTCTCAACAAAAACTGCTCAAATTCCACTCGACCTGCGGTCCCGCGGTATTTTTAAAGCAGTTTTGGTTTAGAGAAATTTAAACGCACTAATTTGCATATGAACGAAAAAAATTCTCAAAAAATTTTGACTTTTGGTGGTATTACCCTTGATAAGTTCTTACATATATTGCAGACCAATCCAATTATATTATTTTTAATCACGTGAGTCAGTTTGAGAAATCACATCACACTTGAAGTGATAATTACACACAACTGTCACATGACTGATATCATCCAATGAGAGTCATGCATTTTTTGAAAATCGACCAATCCTGAACTGATTAGCTAATAAGCGCCCGTCGCCGTCGGCTGCTTACCAAGCGATAAGCTCCCTAGGGATGATTATCGACCCCGTGGATGGTGTCATAATTAGAAATAGAAATGCAAGAAACAAGCAATTTGAATTTTTTGGCATTATTAGATCAATTTTATTTTAAATCATAATTCGTATACGGGTTTTGTGTAATAATCTTCAAAATATAAACGCGAGCAACACACTTACATATAATTTTGCCCGTGCCAAGAGTCATCGTGCTGGTTGCCCTTAGAAAACTGCCCTCGGGCAAGCCCTCGGGATAGTTTTCATTGCAACTCTACCCTTGGCGTGTGCAAAATTATCAGTAAGTATGTCTCACCCTTGTTATATTACTTTTGAAAACGACCCTAGGGTGATTTTCAATCACCGTGGAAACTACCTAATTAAAATTCAGTAGTATCCTATGACAAGTTGGTGGCACTGTAGATATAAGTAAAATTCGAGGTTAGCAGGTTAGGTTTTGCGTCAGTCTGTGTCAAAATTTTGATATAGACTTACAGTGTCACCAACATATTGTTATAATGAAGTTTCAAATTAATTTGTCAGAAAAACGGCTTCTGGCTTCGGTAAAAATGATTAATTTATTTAAGAACTTATCTTCCCAAATTCACCGCGGCCAGTGATAAATCCTTATAATTTTGACAAATAATAATATCCCTCAAGTGCGTTACCTTCAAGAAATAACCCTCGGTTTCGCCTCGGCTTATTTCTAGGCAACGCACTTTCGGGTTGTTATTTCTCAACATTCGGGTGATTATCACTGCCCTTGGTAAATTATAGCTGATAATCTTACCCCAAATACACGAAGTACGTTTTTAAATTTTAATTTATCACTTCCAAAATTTGAATATGATCTCGCCATAATAAAATAAAATCATGAAAGAGTACATTTTTGTACAATGCGAATAAGGGAATAGTGAGGTTAGGTTTTGATGCCAGTGAAACGATAGCCTCCCTTAGCTGTGATATTTGTAGAATTGTACATCTGGTGTGATTCGCCCCTAAACGATAATTATTTACATACCAACCCCGCTCTTCCAATGAAAGTGATGACTTGATTAGGCGAAAGTTGGATAGTCATGTTTTGTCAAATTCGTAGAATTTTAGCCGTTTCAATCCGATGCGGAACACAAAATGTGTTGTGCTGCTTTTCCTTCAGGTGGTAGAAGCAACAATCTATGCTTTCCACTATTGCATCAATTCTATAAGAGCACACCTTTTATAAGGCTGTCTAGCTATTTGATATTATTTTAACAGACGTATTTTACAGGGATCTTTTAGCATCTCATGTACATAGTCCAATACCATGCACTTCTGTCTGGAAAACCATAGTATATTGATCAAAGCTCTATGTAATTTTCGCCTTTGATCTAATATTGTACATGCCAGCTTCAACATCCTTTTGTCTTCGAAGCTCCGTCCGTATACCAAATTTAGCCAGTCACTATCAAATGGGGCTGATTCCACTCTCGCCTCTCTTTTTCGAAAAATTTGATTTGAAACGGTTTCTCAAAGTTAAATTTGAACAGTTTTGGATGGTCTTGAATGGTATTACTCTAATATTGTCTTCACCTTGGGGCTGTCAACTCAACATAATTATATATGCGCCCATCATAGCTGTACTCCAAGAAAATATGCAAAGATGGTAAGTCTAAGAGGGAATAGTAAGAGAATAACGTATAGGTACAATATAAATAATACAACTAATAAATAAACGAAGACGAAGTTTAAGAAACCAGATATCTTCTGTTTTGCTGATACTGAGGAGGCGTTCGATCATCTACAACTGACACATAAAATATAAACTTTAGAGGATACTAACGTACTTAATAATGTGATGTAATTAATAATAAGTAACATATACACAAATAACTACACAGAAATAGAACAAAGTACAGGAAAATTAGCGGATGAAGTTCAAGTTAACAAAGGAATCCGACAGGGTGATTTTCTTATTAGCCTCCCATTGTTTAACGTGAGCGTATATTATAGTAATTAACGTATTTAGAGGAGTTCCCCAGTCTTAACATTCGAGCATATTTATACCACTCGAGCGAGCGCAGCGAAGCAAGAGTGGTAATTTATATGAGAAATGTTAAGACAGTTACCCATCGAAATGCGTTCATTAGTTTATTGTTCATTGAGGCAATAATTTTTAATCAATAATAATTACTAAAAACGGCTAAATCGAAATCGGACTATCATGAATATGTGTGATGTTGCTATAGCGCTTGTCGTAAACAAAATAAAAATTTTAAAATGGAATCGGAAAACAAGTTCCTTGTTATCCTGGATGAAATTTAAAAAATTGCCTCCTCCGCCACGGAGGAAATTGTCCTTTCGAGTGGATGCATGTTAAATGTATCTTAACATTCGAGGACGCGATCATGTTAAACACTGTTTAACATTTCAATGAACAATAAAATTATAAAAGTGACGCTACAAACAGTGTTACTGACTGGGGAGAAATAATTCAAATAATAATTTATGTAGATAAAAAGTCATTCCAGAATTACTGGCATTACACCAGCACCTGCATGAGTATTTGTCAGGGTGATAAAGGGAAACAAAGTAAGTTTGAAGATCATGCTTTAACATCTTCAGTGTGAGGCAAGCAATGAAAAAAAAACAAATAAAAAAATATAGACACATATATGATTATCGATTTGGAGAAAGCGTACGATACGTGTCGACAAATATATTGTGGCAAGCATTGAGAAGGGAAAACGCTGAAGAAAAATGCATTAATTTAATAAAACAAATATATCAAAATACAAAATCTCAAATAAGGATAGGCAACAAATTAACTAAAGAAAAAGAAATTACAAAATGCTTGAAACAGGGTTGTACTTTATCACCACTTTTATTTAATATACACATTGAAAAGGCTCTGGATAAATGGTATAGGAAATGTGTAAGTATGGATATTACAATAGGAGAAGAAATATTACATTCACGGTTATATGCGGATGATCTAAAGATAAATTTTAACAAAACAACATTTAAGTGTAAGAAAAGAGTTTTCAAATTTGACAATAAAAATAATCAAATGTGACTTATAAATATTCATGTACAATTATAAACTCAAATGGAACGAAATATATCAGTATACAGCAAGGGGATTGGAAAAACAGAGAGCTGTGGAGAAAAAAACCCGACAAACTCCAAAGAGCAATCGTACGACCTATTATGTCTTACGCTCCGGAAAAAGAGGTGGTGCAATAAAGACACCACAAATTCTGTAGAATGTAGACAACTAATATGCAAACTATGCATAAAATAACATGAATAAGTAGACGAGATCACGCTAGGAATGAGAAAATATGAAGGTAGCGCAATCTACAAGACATGGTAATTTGGGTATTACGAAGGTAGCAAGTGAAATAAACAAGCAGTATGGAGATAGGATCGCATACTATTAAAAGATTCCACACTAACAAATAGAAGATCAAAAGACCAAAAACGGTGGAAATATCGATAGGAAAAACCAGGCTCTATGTCTACCAATTAAGAAGAAGAAGACGAAGAAGAAGACGACGAAGAAGAAGAAGAAGATTATAATACTGCTTTTGATGTCAATGGAAGTTATTGGAAGAATCCAACTTTACAGAAATAGGTTGTTTACTGACGAAGCCATACAAGTAATAGTGTAGTGTCATCTCACTGCAGGTGCTACTGGGCATACTACGTACCTTAGACTGCAGAACGTAGCGTTCTTTAAATATATGGTTTTGAATGAATGAATTATAGGGGATTTTTGTGCAAGTGAACACTCAATTATGGAAGAGGGGGGGGGGCAATTGAAAGATTTGCTTTTGGAAATGTGGTGAGAATGGAGGGAACTAGATGAAGCATCACTTCATAATGAATATTTTCTTAAGATATCGACGTCCACATTTCTTGAGATTACACAGCTCGATTCTTATCTCTGTGGTACTATTAAATACAACCATACGTCTAGGAAAATATTTTCCGCAAAAAACTGGCACGTTTGAAGATTAATATATATTATGGTTTTGTTGTTTTATAGGAGCATGGGTCACTTGCTGTACATAAATAAAAAGCATAGAACCTCTAGGAATGTAACTTCTTAAATTTTTATATTATACCAATTAAAGCAGTCGGGTGTTTTATTTTCTATAGATTTGGTGATGTGAATGTATGTAGATTTTGAGGAATCCTACAATAGGCAAAACTTTGAAAGTGCAGAAAAGTTAGGAAAATAAGAGATGTATCAAAGTATCTTGTTATAAAGTAAAAGATACTGCATACCGTTAGTTATTCTTTCGTTGCTCTAGGAATAATTTTATGCAACATCTGCAATTCCCATTCTTCTTTACCCAGATATCATAAAACTCCCCATTAATTTGAGCTGCAGCTGATTTCCCTCTGATGCATCTGACGGAAACCTAGCGACGAAATTCAGATCTTTCGCGAGGTATTCGCGTCCTCATTTCCTATAAAGCATCGGGAAGGGAATCCGTAAATAAGCTCGCAAATACTCTTGTTTGGAGATCTAGGACAGGAATATTTCGACTCGCGAGCAGATTCCCGGCGGAATCAGCCGCACTCCAATAATTTATAATTACGGCCCTCTCGAGACCGTGCAGAATGGAACGATCTTGTGTAAATTCCTACTTAATTATTATTGGCATTTTGCTTGACTTCCATCGCTTTTGGTTTGATTTTTATTGGTCTCGAAACTGATACCGTTGCTTAAAAGTTTGATGAGAACTGACTTCGGGATCAAATAAATTGCAGTTGCGTAAGCCTACTCTGCCATTCAAGGTTCGAAAGTTTTAATAGCCGTGTTCAGGTGCACTTGAGTTTGCGACTGAAATGAGGGTAGTTTAAGTTATTTTAGTTGGCGTTGGTTAATAGTGTGTTGGAAGATTGCGGAATTAATTTGGTTCTACGTTGATTTAGTAGCGAAAGAAGCGCTCTAGGTACATGTACATCCTTCGCACTTCGATAGAGGCTGTATTTTGTAAAATTCGAAATTTAGATTATCTATAACAAACTTTTTTGTAAGAGCAGCATGATCCATCCACAAATAGTGCATGAAAGAAGGGAAACAAACATTGTTTGCTATAGTAATTATCTTTCATATCTGCCAAATAATTGCACAAAGTGCCACGGAAAATAATGTTGCTGCAAGTAGCAGCTGACCAAAAGTAGAACAAAAATGTGTTACGGAATATTGAAGAAATAAGGAAAAGAAACATCGTTCCGTCATATGCAATGGTTGAAATGTAAAGAGATTCATCAAACTGTCGCGGACACTTTAAGGAATAAATGTGTAACGTGTTCTACCACAAAAAAATCATTCGGTTTTTAAAAGAACGATAATCAGTTGGTTTTAGTAAATAGAGCCATTTGTGTCATCCGAAAACAAAACAGTAATCGATGTGTGGATATATTCTGCCTCTTCGGCTGAAAAAAATCAACATAAGAATCGATAGAACAGGAAAAGGGTGCCGTTTTAATAAGATACGTGCCATTATGACTGACTATTTATAACATGTTATGCAAACTAACACAATTGAGATCAAACATTTTAAAATAAAAACAGGGAACATTTTCAAAAGATGTATCTTGTAAGCACATTTTCTGTCTCAGAGTTAGTCTTCATAAATTTCACTAATTAGAAGATGGTTAATAAACTTAAAGTAAAAAGTCTCTGAAAAGATAAGCATTACTAGCTAATGATGTATGTTCAGGTGGCTTAGGACTCTAGTTTGCAGGTCAATGTTTTGAACAGTTTGCAAAAAAGTTGTTTTGTTTATATCGATTGGAATGAAAATACCTGTTTCGCACATTACAAATATGGTCTGATTACTTTAGAAAAGTAAACGGGGATTTATTACACTTTTTGCGAAAATTTGAAATATTAAAATTTTTAAACGTATTTCAACAAAAAATTGCTCCATCCTGTACGCTGAACATTAGAAGTGAACAAAAAGTATTTTTGTCGAAGGCAAGGAAAAGCTTTACAGAATGAAAGTGTTTTTGTGTTTAAGGATTACAAACTATCCTCGCGTTGTCAAAGAGTTTATTAAGACAGTAACCTGCGAAGAGGCTAGTCGCTATGACAGATTTCCTACTTTATAATTTAGGAAGATTTTTTATAAACCTATAACGTAGAGCTTTGATATAGTGCTACCCCAAGAGTTGTAAATGTTGTTTTGGCCGTTTCCAAAACTATATCATCGACCATTTCAATTTCAACAATATTTTTGTGACCTGTCATCCACAATATTCTACCATGTTTACTTTATGCTGGATAATTGTGCAAGGGCTCCATGATTTCTGAAATTATTTTATTTATTAGCAACATGATATTGTTCGGTTTCATCATAGATATAAAATATGAAAAGCTACTCATAACTCCCTAGGGATTTTTCAAATTATTTCTCCCTCAATCTCATGGTAACCATGCAACTACAATATCTTCGCAAAAACACATTTAGGCAACCCTCGATGTTACTTACTGATTCTTACTTTCAATATGACATATGACACTTATGACATTTTTAAATTTTGATAGTAAATACAATATTGGACGGACCACTGGAGATATTCATGATTTTTTTGCCTTCGGTTGACTCCATGTCAACTTCAGGGAAGAAACATATTCATATATCCTTTAATGCATAAATATCGATTATGAATTAGAAGAGTGTTGGCCTATATTATAGTCAAAAATGCTTTTCATATTCTTTACAATGAGATAATTTATCCATGTAATAGTACATTCTACACCAAGGAATAGAAAACCATGATTATTCTTAAGGTGGTCACAAATAATACACGGAAGCAAAAATTACTTTTCCCCTTCTTACATATACTATTTTTTCCTCGACTGGGGGTAGAAAGACAAGAATCAAGTATTTTCAAGCATTACAGTACCTATCGGAATTATACTGCAATATTTAGAAACCTTTGAATTGTATTTATGTTACCATTACCATAACAGCAGACATTTCTTATATTATTTATAGAGAAAGTTCCGTAGAGAAATAATGTTAATATTATCTCATTATTTCCGTCACTGCTTGTATAATTCAGAAACTGATTTCTACTCCCGGGTACCTATGGAAAAATATAAATTTAGTTTTCGGTTTCTGTACAACTACTTCAAATTCGTATCTTCCGTATTCCAAATCCAACTATGAGGTTTTAGAACAGACTTTACATTTCACAACTAATGTACAGCTTTGGCAGCCATACTTATTATAATGTAATTTTTTATTAAACTAGACTTGACTGTAAAAAGCACTTTACCTATCGTTAAAATATTTTTTTAGCTCTAGCTATGTTTGTGATTGTGATCTGGAAAACAACAATTAACAAAAATGCCGCGACGAACATTTCAGCATTGGAGAATTCGTGATTAATTGATTTCTTGTTGTTGTTTACTAGATTATAATCATTACCCATTGTTTTTGTGATCATGGGTACTTGATAATTACACGTTTTAATGACAACCCAAAACTTTGCTTTTAAGTTAAACGGTTGCTTTTACGCTACGAACTAAGAGTACCTTATTGTTAGGCTTTTTAATTTTGCAGTACATAATTGCAAGTATGTGTACTAAAGTTGAAATCGATATATTTATATTTGTGGAAATTAACGTAAAGTGAAAATAAAAAATTAAAAAATTGAACTTCAAGGCACTATAACTTCTTACTGGAGGGTCTTTGTACTAAGGTATGTTAAGTTTAATCGACTTATTATAACCTAAGGAATATATGACCAGGTGGTGTTCTATTCTTTTTGAGACACCTTGTATAGGTAACCCATAAAATCACTCTCTATAAAGGCAGCTGGAATAACCACAGAAGTAGAGTCATTGTGGGATGTTTGGAATTTCTTCTATACTATCCACTATCTTCTATAGTTTAATCTGTAAAAAGGAGTTAAGAAAAGACTTGGCATAGAACCTTTTTTAATGATATTTTTTTACTATTCTCCTTATAAATGGGCAGATTAAAGTTTGAATATTTTTTTCTACGTGTTTAACTCCTTGAAAATTAAATATGAGCGCATGAACGACGCTTTTAGCTCAGCAAAAGATTGTTTTTTTATTGAATTTAGAATCAGCAATCAGAATACAATAGCATTCTATAGGCTAATTTGTTGTCCTCTTTATGTGGGCCAACGTCTCTTGAGTCTTCTGATGACTTCATGGTGCGGGTTGTCAGAGAGCAGGGGATTGGTGTGGACTGCGATCTTGTCGAGATGTATTGTTGTTTTATCCTGTATGACTTGTGCTATAAACGGGATGCCAAGGTCTTCGTGTAACATTTTGTTGGAAAAATACCACGCTGCATTGGATATTGCTCGTAGTATTTTTGATTGGCATCTTTGTATAATTGAGATGTTTGTCTTGCTAGCACAGCCCCACAGCTCCACTCCATAGGTCCATATGGGCTTGATAATGGTTTTGTATAGCAGGAGTTTATTGTCTAGTGATAAGGATGATGTTCTTCCTATTAGCCAGTAGAGACATTTAAGTCGTAGTTCTAAGTGTTGCTTTTTTTTGTTTATGTGATCTCGCCAGGTGAGCTTGCTATCTAGGTGGAGTCCCAAGTATTTCATAGAGGTTGATCGGGGTATCTCGATGATATTTAAGTAGATTGGTGGACAATGCCCTTTTCGCAGCGTGAACGTCACGTGGCTTGATTTCGTTTCGTTGACTTTATCTTCCATTTCTTGAGCCAGACTTCGAGAAGATTAAGATTACTTTGGACTTGACGTGATGCAGTGCTTAAATCGTTGTGTTTCTCAAGTACAATGATGTCGTTAGCGAAGGTCCCTATCGTAGTGGTAGGAGTGGTTGGGAGGTCTGAGGTGAATAATAGATATAGGAAGGGACGCAGGACGCTTCCCCGGGGTACGCCTGAACTGATTGGGTATAGTACTGAAGTTTCGTTATCGATTCGTGTTCGAAATTTGTAGGTGATTTAGGTAGGATTCTAGCAGCTAGTGGGATGAGGGTGGTAGGATTTGTTGGATTTTATGGATGAGTCCTTTATGCCAGACCTTATCAAAGGCCTGGCTAACGTCCAGAAGTATGGCTATGCAGTAGGATTTTTCTTCGAAAGCAGTATTTATTACTTGGGTGATCCGATGACACTGTTGGATTGTTGAGTGCGATTTGCGAAAGGCAAATTGGTGGTCTGGTATCCAGTTGGTTGTTGTGAATTCAGGGTCAAGGATTCGTAGCACGAGCCTCTCGAGGAGTTTGGAGATCACCGACAACAAGCTTATTGGACGATATGAGGTTACGTAGCTGGGATCTTTACCTGGTTTAGGGATGATAATTATTTCGGCTTTTTTAAATTCTGTAGGCCAGTACTGTAGTCTCAGGATAGCGTTGAAGATGTGAGGAGTACTATTCCCTTTCTCGGGAGTTCACGTAGCATTCTTGGTGTAATTTAATCCCGTCCTGGCGCCTTCTTGAGATTTAGCCGTTGGATTTCGGAATTGATGTCCTTTGGAGTAACTGACGGAGTGCGGGTGGGGGGAGTTGGAGGTGGAGGAGTGTTGTCAGAGATTAGAGTGTTGGGTGTGTCTTCGTGCGGTTGAAAAATACCGGAGAGATGGTAAGCAAACAAATCTGCTTTTTCCTTGGCGCTCTTAGCCCAACCTAGTGCTGGTGCTAGCCTTCTTATGGGTGGAGAAGTAGTCTGAGGTTTTAGGGAGGATTTAATTGGTTTCCAGATTGAGTTGTCGTACCTATTCAAGTTTGATACGTAGCTTTTAAATGAGTCTTCTCTTAGGTTCTTGAGCTTAGCCTTTAGTTGGTTAATTAGGTTGTTAAGTTTCTTTTTGTCTGATGGATGGTGGGTTTTTTGCCATTGAGCTCTGGCTTTCCGTTTTTGAGCGATTAGTTGTTTAACTTCAACTGAAATATTTATGTTAGTTTTAACAAAAGATTGTTATGGATTCGATTATGACAATTCAGTGTTAGATGTTTAATCAAGGAAACTGAAATCGATATTTTTTGTGGAACCCCCGTGGAAGCATATTATAGTGATAGAAAAAGTTTGATTTAGAAAGTACCTTTTACATAAATTAATCCAATCTATTTAAGTAATTTCTATTGTAGCAATGATAAAGTATTATTGAGTTCTGTACAACGAGTTTCCTTGATTCTTTCTATTTCAAGGTGCTATAATTTATATTTTTTTCCGTCAAATAGTGGACGTCAATTTATAAACTCGATTTTAGCAGTCGAACATAAAGTTGTGTATGCAACTCGTACATAATCCGACTTTATTTACTCGTCTAATAAAGTCCTATATTACCGACTCTTTATATAAATAAATAGGTATTATTTGTTTAAAATATTCTCACTGCCTGTTTAATATTATTATATGTTTAGACGTACCAGCATACCAATAATAAGCAATTAACATGCATTAAAATACATTATAAAGGTATGTGAGCAAGTGTAACCGTATGGATGATTCCTACGATGTAGTAACGAGCAAGATATTTAATGAATTAAAAGTGTCTGGTATTGAAGGTAAAACATATGCTCATTATTTCAAGCACAAAGTGGTTGGTATATGTACTTGTTATTCCTTTTTCTATTTATAATTTATGGCTAAAGTTTAGTGTTAGCATTGAATTTATACAGGGCGCGACAATGATAAGAGGGGGTGGGGGCTGGAAGATATTTCAAAAACTCTGAGAGTTACATTAAATATGCTTATGTAAAATTTGTAGGTAGGAAGTGGTGCACATTAGTAAAATATCTTTGCTTCTGCAAGGTGCCTCAAAAAAGTGTAGCATTTGAGTAGCTTAAACGTTTTGTGTTGAAATAACTAAATAAGAGTGTATGGGTCTAACGTTAATTATTTTATAAATATTAACGACTGCAATCTATTTAATTTCAGCTGACTGCTGTAAGCAACAGAAAACAATTGAATGAAATAAAACGTTACTAGAAAATTATGTTTTAAGAGAACTACCTTTCCAGTGTTAAATATGCAATTTTTTCGGATTTATTTCTAATAGAATGCTCTGTATATTTTTGAGAGAACTTCAATCGTGTTTCAGAACAAACAAGTACCGTTAAAATGCTAATCTGAACAATATTGTAAACGCATTTAGTATCTCATAATATACTACTAATTTTAACACATAATTCACTACAGAAGGTCCGTTATTATTGTCAACGTTTAAGTTAAGAAAATTACTTTCTTGTTGAAGAACATCTTCTTGACTTAATAAATATTTAATAGGTAGATTTGTGCTTATGCGTACAAGATCTGCAGCAAAAGTAATTATTCTCAGGAATTAGAAATAAATATGTGTGTCTTGACTTTGTCTGGCCTCTTTGACTAAAATCGAAAGGTAGAAACTCCGTTGAAAATAAAAGTAAATTGTCTTCGAAAATTTCAAATGTTTAACAAATAGTTCTAAAAAAGCGATATTTAATTGCTTAGCTTGGCCTGTATATGGTTGATGCTGATTTATAATTGTTAAAATTTCGTCTAATTTTGTCTAATTTCTACAAAATATAGGTCCAAACACATAGCTACTTTTGTTTTATATACAAACTGTCCGTTATTTTCATTTCATTTATATTGTGTTCCATATAAATTAAGATTGATTAGTCTGTACCATTGGATACCTTTTAAAGCCTTAAAACTTAAAATGTGGAAGTACAGCTATAGTTCGTCCCAGGAATCTTTTTCCTGACGTCATGTGCGAGTGGAGCAATCACGTCATTTAAAATTGCCATTTAACTTGTTTCTCCTTTTTAACACAGGAGAACATTCTAGATGCATATTTGCTCCATAGGTACATGGCGTCTGGGAAAAGATCCCTGACACACATTATGTAAAATTAACGATGACAGATTATACATATTCTTGTTTTGCGATAGCTATAAAAAATATACAGATCTTTTAAAATTTGATATTAGCCACTTATGAATTTATGACATTTTAAGAGTAATACGCTTTCATATTACTAATTTGATTAATAAATGTATGTGTTTAAAAAGCATTATTTTGAAATTTTCTACAGCTGTAATTCAGTATTTCGTTGGAGGCTAAATTAGGTTGTTACTGATTTCACGAAATAGACCTTTTGTACCTTGGCATTTTTAGCTTGCTGATTTTACGACCTTCTGGTAATACCTAGATAAGTCACATTTTTCCTGTCTTTATAAGTGCAGGTTGGTTTGGGAATAAGGCATTTTTATTTCCATCAATATGTCCGTAAAAAGTTTTATTAGAGGCGTTGTGGAGCTCATATAAAAATACTATAACAACGGAACTTCTGTACTCAAGTTGCGACCTTTACGTTTATTACTGTTTATTAGCAATTACACTAATAAACCGAGTTTGATAATAATACTTGTATATGAACGTTGTAATTTTTATTCAAAATAATATCTAACATTGTGTTTGTGTTGGAGAATCATTTTAATGTATGCAAAAATCATCCTTTTTTATTTCTTTATGTCACTCCTAAATAGAAGTTTTTTGTCCGGATTATTCCTTCCCTTCTCCACCTTGTTGATGTAGAAAATAGGGTAGCTAGCCGCCAAAGAGCAAAATGATCAATACTCTTTAATATATAATATTACAAATGAACAAAACAAGCCATGTTGACATTTATGACCCTACAGATAACCAGAGTATCGCGCTAATGAAATTTACTAGAAAGATGGCAAAAAGCTGTACAATGAATGATAATAAAAAGCCTTTCGCCCTTTTTCTAAAGGGCACTGTTTGAGCAGCGCCGACGTTGGGAGAAGTAGGTACTACATATTTCTCCTATTCAAAGCGGATGTATGCGTGCCGGGACGAAGTAATCATGAACCTGATTTTAAATTATAATAAAAATATTTCTCACGTACAATATACTGTTTAAATGAAACTTTTATGTAAGAGTTTTTCAGCCTGTTTACATCGTTTCGAAAAAGTTTAGAGATTAATTTAAAAACACACGTATTAGACTTAATAATATTTCAATAGTCAAAATATTAATTTAAGACAATTTTGTAACATTTATCTTTTCTAACTATAAGATTTAATAAAAACTACATTAGTCTTTCATCTTCAAGTTTTTAAAATTACCGGCAACATTTATTTTGGGACGATAAAATACTTATTTTAGTTCTGCTTTTAGTTTGAGTAAATTATATATTTGACCTATCAGTGAGCATTTTACGGGATTTTCTACTTTTTAACTTCCGATTGCATTTTTATAGGAAACTTATCAAACGAAAATTGCTTTTCGTGCACAAACGAAAATTTTACTACTACTGCAAAATTTGTACAAATTCAGGCTTTACGACTATTTTATCAGAGAAAACGACCTGTTGAGAACAACTCGTAAAACGCCCCTACCTTCCAAGCTGACGAATATTATTCTATCCAATTCCCGCTCTACCAGTGTCCAGACACATTTTTATTTTACAGTGTCCTATTTATTGGCTATTCTAAATTAAACAAGACAATAAAAAACGATGTCAACAGAATGGATAACAACAAACCAGCCAACCTAGCAATGAGAAGTAAACTAAATACACAAGGACCCCAAGGACGACTAACTAAAAGCTGGAAATGAAGTTGGACATCGGAATATAATAATTGCTATGAATCAAGCAGAACTCGAATAAGTATATGATTTGAAAACTCCAAAGCTTGACTCTCAATCTGATCATGATGTAGACTAAATCTATGGGAAATAATAATCAGAAACACATGACAGTGTAGGTTGTCGCTTAGATCGTGCCATAAGAGTCGACAAGAAAAAATGCTGAAATAGCTAGACGACTAACATTAGCATTGGGGAAGTTTAGGAAGCGAGTGTTTACTCGAAAGTCCATCTTCGAAGACATCCGAAAGTGCAGGTTTTCAACCTATGTGCATTACCAGTTTTAACTTATGCTATTGAAATGGATTGGAAAAAAAAATAGTAAGAGCGGGTTGGCCTGCATTCGGGAAAATAAACTACGTGTTTAAGTCTGATATCTCAGTTCCCTGTAAATCAAAAGCCTTCAATCAGTGTGCATTACCCGTCCTAACATACGAAGCGAAAACGAGGAATTTAACGTCAAATGACGCACATAAGCTTCGACTGGCACAAAGGGCGATGGAACAACCAATCTTAGGCATAACCTTGCGAGACAAAGTTCCAAATTAAAAGATCAGACAACGTACACAAATGGAGGATGTTATTGTAGCAGTAATGAAACTTAAATGGAATTGGGTTGGCCACATCGCGAGAAGACAGGACAACAGATGGACACAGAGAACAAAGAGAGTTATTCATTGAAGACCAAGAACGTACAAAAGAGGAAGAGGAAGACCGACAACAAGATGGCTTGATGATATGACAAGTAGCTGGGATAACCTGGACAACTAGGACAACAGATGCAACAGAATGGAAAATGTTAGGGAAGGGTTACATCCAGTATTGGATAGAAAAAGGCTCATGATAAGGATTGAAACGCAGTTATGGAAAGACGTACGTTTTAAGAATTACAAGGTGAAACATAATATACTGAAACTGAAATATCTGATGTGATAGAAAAAATAACCAAGCGTAAATGGAATTGAGCAGATTATCCCTCGAGGTAATCCATCCTATTCTTGCGAGAAATCGTTAGAAAGGGAAATGCCGGTTCATCAAAAAGATGGCTAGATAATCTAAAAACAACAGAAGATTAGTGGTTCAGAATAACAACAACTAAAAAACGGTGGATACAAAATGTGTAAGAATTGCCATATAAAAATATAAGACATTGCTGTATATTTTTCCTATCATCATATTGAATTATAAGAACTAAAATGAATTGATATTTCTTCCATTTTAATCTTGTTCAACATATTAATTTAGACCAACGAATTGCATCAGAATAGCTATTATGTTTGTACGCCTAATTTAGTTTAAATTATAGTATTCAAAGGCCATTCTTTAAGTAAATTATCGTAAAACATTCATAATGACGGCCTCATTAATTAACACTACGCCAGTCAATTCTTCGAGCTATGCACTTTTATTTTCATTCTATCGACTCCGATGCAATCATTTAATGCAGCTAAATTATCTTCATTGGATTGCTTTGGTAATAATAGAAATAATTGCAATTTATCTTCACTCCTATTTTTAGACAATTGTACTATATTAAAAGCAAATATAGATCCAATTTCACAAGGTTTCCGTAGTGGAAAGAGCGTATAAGTGGTTAGTATATTTTGTCATGGAAAATTTCAACAACAAACTAGAACACAACATATCAGACGTGCAATTTGGATTCCGATATGGTCTCGGCACAAGAGAGGCACCTTTTCGCATTCAGGTCGTCATTCAGAGAGCTCGCGATGTCAATGCTGATATATTTGCTTGCTTTTATAGACTTCGATAAGGCTTTTGATAAGGTACATCATGATAAACTCATTCCGATCTTACGCACATCGATCGTCGACGATAAAGACATAAGAATTATTTCCAATTTATCCACCAGAAAGCTATTGTTCGCATAGACGGTCAAACATCTGAGGAATTCAATGTGAGAAAAGGATTACGACAGAGCTGTATATTATCTCCTGCTCTTTTCAATGCCTACTCCGTAAAATTGTTCCAGGAAGCCCTTGAAAACAAAGATGATGGAATAAAAATAAATGGAGAAGTGATAAACAATCTCAGGTATGCTGACGACACTGTTCTTCTTGCAGACAGTGCAGACAACCTCTAGAGGTTAATAGACCGGACAACTATAGCAAGCGAAAAATACGGAATGAAGCTCAACTTCAAGAAAACACAAGTATTAGTAGTGAGTAAAAATACCAATATTGACACACAATTCTCAACAGGAGATACATCTTTAAAACGAACAGAGAGCACTACATACTTGGGAACCAGAATCAGCGATAGTTGGGATCACTCAATACAGTGTTGAATTCAGACTTATTACAGTCCTATGTCGCTTGCAAAAAGAACCGGAAGTCATGGCTACCATAAAACAAAGAAAGTTGTCTTACTTCGGGCACATCATGCATAATGGTAAATCTCGCCTCCTGCAACCAATTCTGCAAGGCAAGATCGACAGTAAAAGAGGACCAGGACGCCGACGAATGTCGTGGCTTAAGAACTCGAGGCAGTGGTTGAGGCATTGACACTCGCAAAACTTTTTCGCTCGGCTGCAAACAAAATAAAATGGGCTAGTGTGATCGCCAACATCCAAAGAGGATGTGCACTTTCAGAAGAAGCAGAAAATTTCAAGTTAGAAAAAATTACACTGATGGCAAGTATTGATCATAATCTAGAATAGCGGTTCCAAAGCTTTTAAATACGTGGCTCCTAACTAACACCAAAGTACCGGTTACCGGTGGCGGTTAGAGTCACGAAAACTATGCCTTTTATGTATAAATAACTTCATTTGACAAATCAATAGTTGGGTATGGGTATGGGTGTAGTTACTATGTATCTGTATATGGCGTTTACGTAGTTCTCCCGGTATTGGAAACGTAGTTATTTTTGAAATTACTTTATAGTTCAAAGGACTTAAAAATGGCTAGCGATAGTATATTACAGCACGAAACTGTAGTTACGACATGAATTTGACATTCAAAATTCTCAACCAGCAGTTACTCGATAAAACGAAACAAACTGGAAATTTTTTTGATTAGTTGCTCTAACTATGTTACGATGGGCTGTAACAAAATTTGCCAACTAAGACTCAGATAGAGAAGGGGAGGTTCATTACGACCTTAATTAGGGCAACGACCCGGTAAACGAAATAAAGATGTTAAATGCCAGATGCCATCACTTTACTAAATCGAGAAAAACAGGTGGGCTCACCGAGAAAGTGGCTTTTCCGATCCAACCTTGGCAGTACAGCTGCGTTGGACCTACCTTGCTTGTATTTCTCCTACAGTTATCTGAATCCCTTTACATCACAAAATACACACGCAAACGTCATAAATCTACAAAAGAAAAACACATCTAATTGAAAAATGAACTATATTAACGTAGTAATATGTATGTGAACAATGAAAATCAAATGAACTACTCGATAACGGTTAATGTTGTTAATGCGCAACGTTTAAGCTTAACACAGGCAGTAAACTTGACAGCAAAGGATCTAACTGACGCAAAAACAGTAACTTTAATTACGCAATGGTAAGTACTTACAAACAATAAATCTTGGCGGTAAACAATCAAATCTGACTTAGTGACGGTAATTACTATTAAAAATCTTAATTTTAAATGAACAACTAGGTTACGTAAAATGACACTTAGTCATATAAATGATAACTTCACTACACATTGTGCAAGCCGTGCCCAAGCGACTGCCACAAAATGCTTGAAGAACTGCGAGAAACGGTCTATGGTGCTAGCTGTCGAATGGGTCTGGACAATGTTAAATCCCCAGCGAGGGTATAAACTAAGAACGTTGTCAACATGCAAGATTGCGGTAGGTACATGTGACTTCATTAGAAACAAGTAGAACGAAAGAGGTTCTTAATAATAATGCACCCCAAAGGCGTCAAGTGGAGGTTGCGAACTCCACGATACGAGAATTTCTCAGGTAATAGATGTCCGGCAAAGGCACAAGGCCCCCCACCGAGCTGAGCAAACGATGAAAGTCAAAGGAAACGCGCTTACGCTACTTATATTGCTCTCTCGCTCTGACTCGCATGAAAGCGTAAGTATTGCATCAAGTTGTGTAACACGTTTCATCATAACTTCGCGAGAAGAATGGTACGTCGGGACTGAACATGTTGACATCTAAACGTGAAAATCGCAGTCAATGGACCGCCAAACTGGTAATTAAGATAAGGCTCCAATTATACGGCAAGTAACCACATGTGAATTTGAATAAAACGTTGCGCAAGATATGATGAAATGGGCCGCGGTACGCTAGTATTTGAAATAAACGAAATTTAGTTTTAAAATATAGCTAAACTATCAATTTGGCCCTAGTTTGAAGCGGAAAAACTACTAGTATTTGAAATAAACAAGCGGAAAAATGCTAAATTCAAAAATTTTCCTTACAAGTAATCTATGCTACTGAAATGTGACTTCAACATTGCAACCATTTTCAAGTAGTTTTGATAGTTGCCGCGACGTTCTGGAAACCTTAATTGTCTTTTTAAAGTTGTGAAATTTGTAAGTAATATTTATATAATGACGTCTCCACTACCTTCAGAACGTAACGTCAGTGTGACAGTTAACATAAGTGCGTGTCACCTCTTCAATAACCATGAAGTAAACTTTGCCATTTAGTGCCCAATATTGATAAAATGTTCTGTTGTGCATTGTTGTGTAGTGTCCATTAATGAATATAAGTACTCGTACTTGTCAGTGTATCTTTTAACAATTATAACGTTTGTTTACAGAATAAAGATTGGTCACAAAAAGAAAACAATTTACCACCATTCTACGATGTTTTATAGAAAATTGAAGGTTTTCTTCTATGTTTCATTATAATCAACACATAAACACTGTGCTCAAGCGGTCATCTGACAAAAATAACCATTAAATGGTCACGGAAACTTTGAACAGGCAGTCACAACTACGTTATGTTCCATTCTCTACTTTGCAGTGAATATAATTTTAAAGTTACATACGTTCAGTTTTCGTCCCACTGTCAAGTAGCAATTACTTTCAAATTATTAGTTAGTACGACTTATAAGTTATCTTTTCCGAAATAAGAAATTTTTATGCGAAAATATTACGACGCAATTAGAAAAAACATGAAGTTTTACGTTACGATGGTTTAAAAATATTAATTTATTATCGTTTTCCCACCAAATATAATAAATTAATACATAATAATTAGTATCAAGTTGCAAAGAAAAATAAAAAAGCATGTAGCATCGCGGATGTAATGCTTTGGTGTTGTGTGATTTGAACGTATTACTATTATGTTTGACAGTAATTTTGTTCCTCGGACCATCATCGGGAGGCGCACAAGGTTTGCTCTCTAATATTACTTTTATAGTATTCGATTTAATTTTTGAGCTAGGGAATTGGACAATCATGGAGCAATAAAACAAAGTGTAACTACATCAGCTGCAAGAGAACGAAAGCAACACTAATCTAAAAGAGTCGTAAAGTTCTACGAAAGTCGCAGCTACCAAGCCGCAATGTAGTCGCTATGTAACCACGACGCCATTGCAACGTAGCTGGACAACTGCCAGGAACGTTGCTTAATCGTTGCGGTCACCATTTTGGTCGCGTGCACCCGATGCGTCGCTTTGCGTTCCAGTCACTAGTGACAAAACGTTTTAAAGTTTCTGTAATAGTCACCGGTACGTTCAAGCGACTAACTGTTATAAATAGTTGGGCTAATGTATGTGACTCGCTATCTTATATTATATACCGGGTGTCCATTCTCTTGAATTGGTGAGCAGGGATCAGCAAATGCGTTCAATGCAATGTTAAATTCCTATGTTCGAATTTGAGAACGGACACCTGGTATATAAACTATTATATAGAAAACCACGAATGTAATAGGCAAATAATTCGGGGTTTTGGCCATTAGCGAGTGTTATAAACGTCAGGCAGTCATTTTTGGTCTACAGAAGTTTGGGAACTACTGCCCTACGACTTACATTAAATAATTGAAACAAGCTATCCCTTGCAGGAAACGTATAGTGTGCGATATATTTTGTTATTTAAGAAATGTTCATGTCGATTTGTAATGTTACTAGTTTTATTGATTAGCTCTTGAATTGCGTGACTTAGAGTGGTAATGTCGTCGACAATTTTTTCAATAAAAGTAATGGCTTGTTAGGCAGCTCAATGCAAATTGAAGGTGGTATTTGTGATCGATGACTTTCTAATAGTAACAATTTGCAAATATGTGTGGATTAAACCCTACCAAAACGTAGTTTTGGACGATGAATGAAATATATTTTTGAAAGAAAATGCACTGGATTAGAATGAAATGTTGTAACATCTACAGGAAGTATTAACACAATGATTGTAGCGGCATTAAGGAATTTCAATATTTTTTCAACGCAGGTTTCAACGTAACTGCTTTTTAACATTTTTAATTTTTAAAGACCTTATTTATATCTGTTACTCTCAACACCAAAAACGTTCAGTGAACAAAAAACAACCACTACACGTTGTGCATGGTGTTAAACGATCACATATCTACATCAGATGGCGTTCAGCTTTGTGGTCGTTCGTAATGACCACGATGCGTTCTGGATTTTTTTGGGGATTATTATAAAATTGGATTCCCAAAATGGAAGATTTTTTAAACAACTTGCAGCAATAATCTGTTATAAATTTGTTTTCGTTCTTAAAAGCAGTATTTAGATTTGTATATGTTAAAGGAGCTATGGTTTAAGCTATTTAGCCTGCAGCTTTGTCTCCCTATTTGCTCTTATTTTGATAATAGTAACGTAACTATTTTTCAGTTTGTACCTAATATAGTTTATAACTTTTATATACTAGTATTTGTTTGTAGATGAAGCTAACTTATTTGCCTTTTCAGTAGCTGTAGGTGCGTTACTTATCGGAAATGGCTGACCATGCACGCTCTAGTTTTGAAAATAGCAGTGACAAGGTGCATATCTTTAGTAAAAAAAGTTGCAGAAAGAAAGCGTCAAATTTGACTTGCTTTTCGTGATAAAGTGCATTGGCACTTCTGATTTCCTGAGTATGATGAGAAATGTAGCGCCGCTAGTGCAATTTGGTAGTTAGCACAATTGTGTGTGTTAATGTGGCGCAGCTCAGCCTCGACCGTGATTGCTAGAGGTCAAATCTATAATTCCGATTAAGCATTCAATCTCCCACACAATCTGTCATCTAACACGAGTTAATTCGCCAGATTTTGCGTTAAACCGGCCAAAAATGTTATCGTCACGTGTATCGCGCCTGTTTGCTGCTCGTTAAAAATTCCTAACATTTTAGCAGCCACGTGGTTAATTCGCTTCGCCAAGCAGAAAACTGCTCGCCCGACGGAGGATAATATGTTATTTATTAAAGCCGATCGGGTATTAATGTTGGGGGTGTACCTAGCTGTCTAGACAGCTCTAGCCAGTGGCGTAACTAATTTTGCGTCCCCATTTATCGGTTCTCTAGAAAAATCTCCTAAAAGGCTCTCATTTATCCCCATCCTATATAACTTTCTTACTGGAGAAGAACGGAAAAATTAAAGATAATATTAATACACCAGTATCAATGCACATTTCAAAACCCTCTACAATTGGCTTCAAGATAATGAACTGCTGCCAACTTTTGTGGTATAGATCAGATTGAGTGATTTACTTCTCAAAATAAAAACAATATATATGCAAGTGTAGTTTCAGTAACAGATGAAGTAACTAGAGGATGTAGGGTGTTTTAAAAAAATTTTTAAGGTTAAAAATAATATAAAAATTTGAAGTGTTGCAATGTCTATCCAATTGCAACGAATTTACCAACCTACAAAAATTTCTACGATTTGAAGAAATAATAAAATACATACTGAAATGGAACGGTCACCTTCAACGAATAGAAGAAAATTGAACTGGAAGAATATTTAACGAGTGTAAACCAGCTTATAGAAAAAGAAATGTTAGACGGCCAAGAGCTAGATGTGAGGACCAAAATGTATGACCAAGTAACAAGCCAGCACGCTTAAAAAGGATTGCTCAGAAAGAAGAAGAAAATTTATTACTCTTACTCTGGGGACGAGGTACTTGGTTTGAAATTGCGTCTTTAAGGGAGAAGAGTAACAGAAAAGCACATTGTTGAGTAAATTACGGTGATGAGGTAGAGAATTTCAATCTTTAGGTTCGAATTTCTCGAAAAATACTGCTTCCACCGATTCCAAACGACAGTACTATTTATATTATACTCCTTCTAAACCGTATACCAACTGACAATGTCATCTAATTCAGAATAATAGTCGCGCAGGCTGTATCTGTTTTAAGATTCAATTGCGAAACAATTTTCCTAGAGAATATTTTATTTATTTTTATATAAGAAACATGTCCTTAGAATAGTGTCGTGAAAATTTCCAACACCCTGTATATTTAACTCCTTTTAAGAAAATTCAGAGAAATATATCTTTTAATAATGTTCCATTTTTAGATTAATCAACACTAAGACAATATTTCACTAACACACGAATACATTTTTAAAATATATTATTAATTTATGGCAAGAAAAATTTTCTGCTTTTTTCAAAATTAATTTGCTTTCGGCTTTGACTAAAATTTATGTTTTGGACTCTCTAAGGCAGTGTTTCTCAACCTTTTTGTACAGGCGACGCCCATTTCCATAGTTGTAACTTGGCGATCTCCTATGACTAGTGGCGGCTGGTAGAACATTTTGAAGGAAAGCTTCCCGCCGAATGTAAAATTCATTTTCCACAAAAACAGATTCCGATGTCCCAAAATTTAAATATGTTGCATATGGGATGGGCGTTTCTTCATCTCAACTCGGCGAAGTGAGCATACGTGCCAAAATTGTCATCAGAAACTTGATACGCCGGAATTATTGCAAACGTCAGGTCAGGTTGAGGCTGCTTGAAGATTGAGCCTTCGTTGTGATGGCTCTCATTGAATCTTAGCTTATCCTTTGAGTTACTTCTTGCCGCTCTAGTCCATACACTGCCGAAAAGCTAAGGAGCCGCTTCGATCTTATACCAATGCGTCCGTGAACTTGAAATTAATCGTGCTTTGTTTAAGCTTGCAAATGAGAAGCATGATTAAAAATAATTTAAAAAAGTTTTTTCAGAATAAAAAAAATCTTGAATGACTGATTTGTTATGGTAAGTAGAACCATGGCTTCTTGGCTCCTTATAGTGAGCAACTGCCTATGACTAAGTAGAGTTTTAGAATGAAAATTTTTTGGTTAAAACGTTGAAATCCCTCTAGGTACATTCTCAAAATTCGCAGTCACCTGATGTTACTTGTATTTAGTTGTTCTCCCACCCATGTTTAATAGTTTTTCTTTGTGCAATGTATTTTATGTATTTATTTATATAGTGTTGGTTTATAAAGTAAAAATATTATTATCAGAACACTCGCGACGCTCTTCACGACCCCTTGACATATCTCCCACGACCCCCAGTTTGAGAAACGCTGCTCTAAGGTAACCTACCACCTGCATCGTATACAAGTTGCAAAGAGGATAATTTCGCCACTGGTTGTGGTCCTTTATCTGCATATCGGTTCATTATTAGCAATATTGGGGTTGTCTCAAAGGACTAAACTTTTGGGTTATCGGTTCAGAAGTGGGTAGCTGGCTCCCAATACGTATGCGTAAAATTGCTTCTTATAGATCCAACAAAAGAGTTGTGCAAGAGGTGCTGAATAGATTAGATTAAAAACTTTGATAAGAGCAGTTGTATCCTGCGAAAGTGCTAATAAATTCCCATTTGTTTTCATATTGCTAAAAATGGCTGATGGCACGCGATTCTACAATTCATTTTCTTGGTGCATCTCGCCATAGTTGCTTTGGCAGCTTATTACGTATACACTTGCGATTTCGTGCTGAATAATAACATCTGTTAGAAAGCTACTCAAACAAAAATAATTAAAAAGCTTTGGGAGGAAATTAAGGGTTTACTGCGAAATAAGCTAGAAATAAAATATAATCAATTTGTTTTAGATAATACATGTGTATTTGACAAATAGTTACCTTTGCTTTGTAAAGTATAAAGTTGAAGAAACATAATTGTTATTTTTAATTATTAAAAGATTATCACTTTTATAAATATAGGGATCGTTTCTATCATAACTGTTCAATATACCAGGAAGACTGTTGCTAAATAAAAATTTGAAAAACAGTAATATAAGAACGCATTCTTATCATATTTGTGTCAGGTATTTACAAATGTCAATCATTGCTATGGAACGAGTGGGCTTCGTTTAAGTTGTATAGGTATTGTTATTTACACTTGTATTAGAGTTTTAGGTTCTTCGCTATAGATGATACGTAATAATTGTGAATACGTTGAGAAATGTAAATTCGTATGTACTATTGTTGTAAAAGTTAGTGGTTATAAGTCGAAGGGCGTTAATGAATATTTAATAATTTTATTATCATGCACATGGAGGTTTCCCCGCGATTAGAAGTTGAAAAAATATCTATTAATTGTTTGTTACAGCTGTATTATTTAATAAAATTCAAAAGTTGAAAAAATATGACTATTTAAGTCATGTTTTTTCGTTAGAAGATTTTGCAGCTAATTTTGTTGTTAATATCAATCTTTACTAATGGTTGTAAGTGAAATCATTAGTTGTGTCAAAGCATGTTAGTTATTTTTCATTAAAAATCATTTTAAAAGTAACGTTTTGCTGTTTAATATAACTTCTTCAGACTTGATACCATTTGTTTATAACAATTTAAAAAAAATTTGGGACACACATTTAAAAGACACAAAAGTTTTTATCTTTTGTTTTTTTTTCTTTTTTAATATTTATATATGTTCCAAGTTATAAAGTCGTTATAGTTTTATACTATTAATTTCAGTTTTAAAATGGTTTAAGAATAGTGTAAAATTGGATTTCACCATTTGCTATTTTAAGTAGTTTGTGGTTATTTGGTTAGTTGTTTGAATTTATTTCCTTTTTTTATTTCCTCTCTTTTCCTCTTTCTTAGACCTGTTATAGATGTTTAATAGGTAAGGAAGGTTTGAATTATGTTATAAATTATTTCTGGTGTTATTAATTTGGTATTTCTTTTTTTAGTTAAAATGGTTGATTTCGTATTTTTATTTTGATTTTCAAATTGCTGTTATTTGTAAATTTTCCTTTAGTATTTTACTTTTTTCTCATTTGCGTTGGTATTCTTCCACCCTGGTTTTGAGGATTTTTAAATGGTTTTAATTTCTATATAAGTATTTTAGATACAAAGGAGTCATTTATTTTGTATTATTTTCACTTAGTTTGTTTTTTTTTTATAAGTTTCTTGGTTTTTTTTATTGAACCAGCTGTTTCGGGATCACTTTTGGTTTTTTAATCGAGCAAAATCTCCACTCGATTAAATTACTCTTTAAGAATTTGCTGTAGAACTTATCAGTTTTGTTTATGACATTTTTCAATTGAAAACTTTTACATTGTGTTTATTAAGATTTTTCTTAAAGTGGTAATGACTTTTTGTTTTAAAAGTTTTGTTGTCCTTGTTTGTATTTGTTTATAATTTGTTGTTATTCTTTGAAAATGGGATGGGCAAAACGTTCTTGATTTGTTGGTTGATCTGTTTAGGGTATACAGTGTGGTCCATTAAGTGTGCAACAAATGGGAATTTTTTTTATTAGTTGTACAATCGAAATTTAAATATTGCCAAAAGCTAGTGCATGTTCGATAACCATATCAGATGCCCTTAGAATGGCTTCAAGTCAAACAATATACAGGGCAGGACAAAAAATATGAAATTCGTTCAAGAACAAAGTTACCTTATTTAAAAAAATATAGCAAAATTTTATTGAGAAAAGTTGTTTAGAATTAAAAGTTATGCTCAAATACAAAGTCACGGCCTCCTATTCGAATTTTGATTCTTTTTTGGAAAATTTTGTATTACCCCCGTATGATACATATTTTTATTATTTTGATTTTATATGTATTTAAAGTAGCCACAACCACATCCCTTTTAAATAACTTTTAGCAACTTGAGCGTATTTGTAAAATTTACTTGGATTTATATTTTTTTAGGTAAGCGTCCACTTCATGTTTGTTGCAACGATATTTAACAGAACTTTAGAATTTCGCAAATACGCTTTTTAACAAGGCAAATGCTTTACTAATAATAATTTACATATGAAAAACTCTTAATAAAATCAGAATAATAAAAATATGTATCATACGGGGATAATACAAAATTTTACAAAAAAAGAATCAAAATTCGAATAGGAGGCCGTGACTTTGTATTTGACCATAACTTTTGATTCTAAACAACTTTTCTCAATAAAATTTTGCTATATTTTTTGAAATAAGGTAACTTTATTCTTGAACGAATTTCATATTTTTTGTCCTGCCCTGGATATTGTTTGACTTGAAGCCATTCTAAAAGGGCATCTGATATGGTTATCGAACATCATGCACTAACGTTTAGCGGTATTTAAATTTCGGTTTTACAACTAATAAAAAAATGTCCCATTTGTTGCACACTTAATGGACCACACTGTATAGTAGGTTTGGAAATTTGTTTTTTCCTTTGTTTTGTTTAATTATTAACTTTTTTGTATGCACTTGTGTTTGATTTGATTGTTTTTAGCAAGGCTTGGCCATCTTTGTTTAGGCTAATTTTGTCCTGTGTATTTTACTTTCTGGTGTTGGGATCCTAATTTTCTCTGCAATTTGTTGTTGTGTTTTACTGTTTTTGTTGTAAATTTTGTGGGTGTTGGTCAGGAGACTTCTGAAATTAATTTCAGAAGCCTTGCTAAGAATAATCAAATCAAACACAAGTAAATCCAAAAAAGTTAATAATTAATCAAAACAAAGGAAAAACAAATTTCCAAACCTACTATATAACCTAAACAGATCAACCAAAAAATCAAGAACGTTTTGCCCATCTCATTTTCAAAGAATAATAACAAGCTATAAATAAATACAAACAAGAACAGCAAAACTTTTAAAACAAAAAGTCAATTACCACTTTAAGAAAAATCTTAAACACAATGCAAAAGTTTTCAATTGACAAATGTCATAAACAAAACTGATAAGTTCTACAGCAAATTCTTAAAGAGTAATTTAACCGAGTGGCGATTCTGCTCGATTAAAAAACCAAAAGTGATCCCGAAACAGATGGTTCAATAAAAAAAAACCAAGAAACAACAAACCAAGTGAAAATAATACAAAATAAAGGACTCCTTTGTATCTAAAATACTTATATAGAAATTAAAACAACTTAAAAAACCTCAAAACCAGGGTGGAAGAACACCAACGCAAATGAGAAAAAAGTAAAATACTAAAGAAAAATTTACAAATAACAGCAATTTGAAAATCAAAATAAAAATACGAAATCAACCATTTTAACTTAAAATAGAAATACCAAATTAATAACACCAGAAATAATTTATAACATAATTCAAACCTTCCTTACCTATTAAACATCTATAACAGGTCTAAGAAAGAGGAAAAAGAGAGGAAATAAAAAAAGGAAATAAATTCAAACAAAATTTTTTAAATTGTTATAAACAAATTGTATCAAGTCTGAAGAAGCTATATTAAATAGCGAAACGTTACTTTTAAAATGATTTTTAATGAAAAATAACTAACATGCTTTGACACAACTAATGATTTCACTTACAACCATTAGTAAAGATTGATATTAACAACAAAATTGGCTGCAAAATCTTCTAACGAAAAAACATGACTTAACTAGTCATATTTTTTCAACTTTTTAATTTATTTGAAAAAATATGTTCACCCTCTTATTTATTGGATCACAAATGTACTAATGTTTGTCAATTATAAACGCTTAACCCTTTTGGATATGACTTTTTCTGGCGAATGAAATTGTTACATATTTTTTCATATTTTCAAAAACGCCTTATGAATATTCAAAAAATCAGTAAAGGGGTTTGCACGGAACTTTCCTCGTGCAAATTAGATAAAAATGCAAATAAAAAAATTATCCGTTGGGATTCGAACTCCGCGTTCCCAGGTGAATATTTCAACGCTAGTTTCTTGTCCGCCAATAGAATAACTGAGCCACGGGCGAGCCCAAATTGGATGAGTTTCTGCTGCGTTATAAACACACCATACTATTCTATCCCATTTGTAACGTTTATTCTGTATTTTTTAGTTCTCATTTTCGCCAATGATAAAGCCTGAGCTATGTGCAAATTATTACTTTTATTTATTTCTTAGTTAAAGTAAAAATAAACAAAATTATATATTTTTAAGGTGGCCACCCTGTATAGATTGCTCCGAAATTTTCTCGGTTATATGCGAGGTAGACATATAATCTGCATGCAAAATATCGTCTTCCTCCAAAAAATAGTTTTTGAGTTATACCGCCCACAGACAGACATACAGACAGACAGACGGAACTGAGAAAACCTGTTTTTCGTGATACTTCGTTCGTCTTTTAGACGAGGGAAGTAAAAATATATGGCTACATAAATGTTATCATTTGAGACCTTTGGGTATTAGTAATAAAATAGGGAAATTAACATAAAGTTAATTATATTTTGTTACCTATTTAGAATGAAAATAAAAAAACAATTGCATGCGGATGTTAAACATAAATGCACATTGCACTTGGAACATTTAATTCTTGATGGAGAGTTACAACTTTCCATTTACATATTTATGAACGCCATTATCTTATGGTATATCCTGTTGAGGACGAATCGTTTGGATGGAACTAGAGAGCTGTTGTTAAAAGAATAGTTGGTTTGGTGGGATTCTAAGTTCATTAAAATTATTGCGATATTCAAACCAACTATGTATTTATAATTGACATATTTATGAACTGAAGTCCATTTTTTTTAGATCGAATAAAAATACGATAAAGTTGAATGAGACAGTCGGTCTTATCTAGAGCTCCCACGCTTTGGTTATATAGTGGTATTACTTCGTCTTCTAACTGGGAGAAATTCCTTTTCTGACTTGCTCTAACGCTTCACCTAAAACAGAAGAAATGAAGATGGATTTTAAATACAATAATAATTTTTACCTCATCCATTTCTCACACCCCAACCAATTTGTATGCCATATGGACAATGTCGTTGCCTTTTCATTCTGTTATTACGATGTCTTCATGTGGATTGACAATTTCTCTTATTTCTGGTATTTGTTAGTACAAGTAGACAGGATTGAGTTCTATTTTTCGAATGGTTCCTACAAACCAAATTCTTCTCAATTAGTGACTTGATTATAGGAATCTACGTGAAGAAGTTGTCAACATATAACTTGAAACTTTGGTCTACATCAGGGGTCGGCAACCTGCGGCCCGCGGGCCGCATGCGGCCCTTTGCAACTTTTTGCGCGGCCCGCCAAAGCACCAATATAACTTTAGGAAAAATCAACAAATTTAGAGCGTAAGCGTGCCGAAATGTGGCCGGTGACAAAAATGCGCGACAAACAGAAGCATAGTGGGAAACCTATTTTACTGCGCAAGTTTAATCCCCACTCCCCAGCGAATACGACGTCTCGCTTAGCAAGTGTAGCATTCTTTCTAGTGATGGGCATAATCGGATGATTTCAATAATCGGAATGTTCCATTTCGGAATGTTTATAAAATCGGAATATCATCCGATTATTTTACATTCCGTAAATGCAAGCAAGGGAAAACGAGCGAAATAACAACAAGCGGAAGGAAGGAAGATGCGTGCAAATTTACGATGAGAGCACTCGCCGTCGCGCCGTAAGCCCTTATCTGCGTTGGCATCTATTGTTTGGGTTTGTAGGGCGGTCAGTAATAGCTATTTACGTTATTAGACCGGTAGCAACATTTTTATGGCCGCGCCAATACTTTACAGGTCGAACCGTAGGGCGAGACCTGTATGTTTGGCAAGGCCATAAGAATTCTACCGGTCGTGTATCGTATAAGATTTTTTAGGATACTGCATTGGTAACTACCGTTTACATTGTTACAAACGAGTCCGGTAGATAAAATTTACCGGCCTAGACCAGTAGTAATAGAACCGGACTCGTTTGTAACTATGTAGACGCTAGTTAGCAATGCAGTATCCTAAAAAACAATTTATTAGTTTGAGTCGCACAGTGGGATATGAGGAAATAAAATATTTTTTCAAATTATTACAGTAGTTACGTTAATAGACTTTCGGAAAATGGTAGTGATATTTTAAAGTTTAATAGCACATAAAGTACATAATAGATAGTATAAAACAATATTTGAATTTGAAGTCTGTGGGTGTACTATCTAATAATTAATCTACGAAATACCACTGCCATTAGTGCCATTCACGTATCATACACGTGCGCACACGGCGCGACCCGTCGACATTCGCCAACCAGCATATAGCAGTCAAGTGAGTCAATACAACATTCCGTATTCCGTTCAGTTCAAATTGGCATTTCGTTTTCTCATTTTGTGTACCGAATAGTAAAATAATCGAATTCCGAAAGTTCCGAATTTTGTGCACCGAACAGTAAAATAATCGAATTCCGAAAAGTTCCGAAATAATAGGAACCTTCCGATTTTTTGAACAATCGGAAACTTTACGATTATTTATTCCGGATAGGCCCATCACTAATTCTTTCATTTCGCCAGTTTGCTACTGTATGTTCATATGTGCGTTCATGTTGACAGCCGTATGACGTTTCACTACAATATTTTATATTTTTTATATTTATATATTTTATATTTACATATTTATACATATTTAATTGGAATTGTATTTTATTTTTTTTCCTTTTAAGAATTGTAAAATTTTTGTTCTCTAACATTATTGTTATTATAGCATGTCAATAAAAAATAAATTTTTTCTATATTTATTTTTAATAATATTTATACTCGTATATGATATAAAAGCACTATTTAAGTTACATTTGAATGTGCGGCCCGCCTAAAAAAATTTATTTTGAAAATGGCCCGCCGTCCGGAAAAGGTTGCCGACCCCTGGTCTACATGAATGCGACTAACCCCATTTTAGAGTTATTGCCCCAATAATTCCAAACTCTGCTATGGTTTCTGGATCGGAAGGGGTAGTTTTATCTGGGTAAACTATTAAATCATAAAACAATGCCACTGCCTCTACATAAAAGGTAGCATTTAATTCTCCTTGTAGATTATTAGTTTTCGATATATCTACAGTTTTATATTGATCTGGCCTTTTAAGCTGTATCATTTGTTCTTATGTGCAGATATTTTCTTCCAGTTCAAACTTCCGACTATATCAGTAAATAACTCAACGATTGACTTCGAAAGTCCGTCATTATTGTATGATTTATTGTTTACTAAATGTAAGTTATTCCTAAGATAAATCTGTTTCTGGTAGTGGTCGGAACACGTGTAAGTGAAATCTTAAAGTGCCTATAATTATATGCTATTTAGGCTCCGGCTTGGTTATTTGTTTCCATAATTTTCTATCTTTGCCTTTACTTCTCCAGTTCTTTGCATCTTTTTTTTTAGGTCTGTTATGACAGCCTCTCTACATCTTTCCGCGGCCCTCCTTTATTTTTCTTTTTATCCGGTATTCTTCAGACTATTTTCTTCACTACTCTCTCCTCTGCCATCTTCTTCACATGCCTCAGTCACTGTACCCTACTCGATTTTATTACTATGTCTGTCTTTGGCTCCTTGTATATCTCTTCATTTGTCCTTGTTACGTATCCATATTCTGTTTTTTCTCATACAATTCTTCTAATTATTTTTCTTTCTCATCTCATTAGCAATTTTTGTGTATTCTAGTTCATTATCCATGTTTCGCAGCTGTGCAATGTTGTTGGCATTAGTATTGTTTTGTATATTCTAATTTTTGCACTTCTTGATAACTATTTCTCTCTTCTTATGTGGTCGTCGCTCCCGCATCTGTTTGCCTCGATCTCCTTTCCTTTTTGGCATTTGTTTAGTTTTTAAACAAACTCCTCTACCTCTTAGAATTCCATTTTCCGAGCTGTGTGTTAACTGTAAATTTTATCGCTGTATTTTGGACCTCTCCTACTCTCATCATTTTAAATTTCTTTTGATTTATCTGTAGTCCCATCTTATGTGCTGCATTTGCCATTCTTATTGTTGTTTCTTTTACTTCTTTGTCATTCCTAGCAATTATGGCCACATCGTCTGCGTATCCTACACCTTGATAGCTTTTGTACATTATGTTCTCGGCTCTGTTCACTTGACCCTCTCTCTTATGATTTTTTCCAGCACCATATTGAACAACAGTGTTGGTAGCCAGTCCCCTTGTCTCAGTCATTTTCTATTTACGAAGTCCTCCGATGTTTCCATTTTAACCATTACATTGCTTGTCGTTTTCTTTAATGTAATTTTCACTAGTCTCGGACTAGAAGGTGTACCAAATTCTTCCATGATTTCCATTGTAAATATTCATAAGGTGATTTAATTTCCTCGATTTAGTTTTTGCTTTAGTTTGTAACCTAGTTTCTCGTTTTCCAGTAAATTTTTTTATTCTCCATTTCTCATTTTCTTTACCATATCCTTTCTGTTTTGCAGCGTTTCTTTGTCAATCATACTGACTTACTTATCAACCATCATGCTTTCTCGATAATCGCTTTGTTCATATTCTTCAGTTTTAATTTCTAAATCTTCTTTCAATCATACTAGTACAGAATTCTTACCCTTCATCCGTTCAAAATCACCCTTTCCTCATCCGCAATATCTGATAAGTTTCCATCTTGTATTTGTTGAAGGGTACCTATTTATTTTCTATAGCCTCCTCAAGCTCCTTGTCCGGAAGTAGACCTTTTCGCTTTGATAAGTCGATGTTTATTGTTATACTTTTGATTAAATAACAGAAAAACTTATTTCTTTTTGAGCCTGTAGGTCACATGTGCGCGGACTAAATAATCAAATTTATACCTTCGAACCACTTGGTAACAGATGCGTCTATGAGATCTGCATGCACACAGAAGCGCTATTTTTGGTGTTTTGGTTCTGATCGAGTGTAAAATGTAAATTACCTAGTCTTATTCCAAGATTGCAATTTGTTAAAGCTCAAATTAGACGGAATCACAACTTTCCTCTATACAGTACGGACAGCTGATGACAGCGCAATACGTAATAACTTTTGCTCAAATAGTATATAGGAACGCTAGTTTCAAGCGTCATATAGAGTTTCTTTTTTTTAAATTTTATATAACCAGATCAGAGTTTATTTCGCTATACATGGTTTTGTTATAACTTATGTCTTATAATAAAGCTGATTAATAGCTTACGCCTAACTAAATATTCCTGTGTTTTTGCCAATAACAATTAGTAATTAATAACCTTCACTGCACATAAGTGTTTTATGACACCATTAGACTTTATTTTGTTTTTAATCACTCTCACTGTCACGTCCTGATGATAAGTATATGTCCTGAGGAAGCTTTCTTTTAAGTCGAATGTGAATATTGCGTGATGCGGTTCCGTAGTTTTTTGCACTTGGGCACTCGTAGATGTTTTTGAAATATTTTTTAATAGTAGTTTTTATGTGATCGGATATTGTTGGGAGATTGGCTTCACGGTGAAGTTGTATATTTCGTACAAACCAAGGAGCGTTGAAGACTATCCTAGTAACTTTATTTTGGAAGGTTTGTAGTTTGTGTAAGTGTGTATTTGAAGTTGCACCCCAGATTTGGCAAGCATATGTAATTATTGGCCTTAAGATTGATTTATATATTAATAAGCCGCATTCGTGTTTTAATGGCGATCTTTTATTAATTATGGGATACAACATCGATAGTCTGGCATAGGCCTGGTTCAGTTTTTTTATTAATGTGGAAAGACCAAGTTAACCTTTTATCCAGATAAGCTTCTAGATATCTTACGGCGTTATCAGCTGCATTCCATTCAACTTGTTGGTTTTCAATTATGATATTAGGAGGGGTAGCTGGGCGGGGTAAAGTAAAAATTTTCGCTTCACACTTGCTTGCGTTTAGTTTAATGTTCCATTTATTAAACCATGTGCTAAGGATCTCAATACTATCTTGAAATTGCTGCGTTGCTGCAAGGATGTCTGAATGTTGGCATAGTAATACCGTATCGTCGGCGTACACAGCGATGACGGAGTTAGGAGGTTCTGGTAAGTCATTTACGAAGATGTTAAATAGACTGGAGCCTAAGATCGAGCCTTGGGGAACTCCGGCACGAGACTGTTTGATAGAGGAAAGCGAGGAGTTTATTCTTACTGCGAATGTTCTATCAGTTAAAAATGATTTTATAACACAGAGTAAGTAGCTAGGTATGTTGGCACTGTGTAGTTTATATAGAAGGCCATCGATCCAAACACGGTCAAACGCATTGGCAATGTCCAAGAAAACTGCTACGACGTGCATCTTGTTTTCAAATGCAGTTTCTACTATTTCAGAAACTCTAGACAGTTGATGTGTGGCTGCGTATTTCTTACGAAAACCATATTGGAAGTCTGGTAATGTATGGTTTTCAGAGAGGAAAGTAGTCAGACGCGATTGAATAATTTTTTCGAACAATTTGGCCATTGTTGGAAGAAGACTTATAGGGCGATAACTATTTATGTCGTTTTTATTTTTCTCGGGCTTCGAGAAAAGAAGCACGTGAGAGTGTTTCCATGTCTTTGGGAAATATCCTAGTCTCATACTAGCGTTGAATAATATCGGCAGAAGGGTGAAAATTTTGAGAGGAAAATTTCGTATTATCCCATTAGGAATTAGATCATGACCTGGTGATTTTTTAATAGGAAGTGCATTGGCAAGTGCTTGTATTTCTGCTGGGGACGTTGGGTCTATTGTTTCAGGTACTGTAGGGAAGCCGTTCTGAATTATAGCAGTAATATTTTCTGCGAAATATATGTTATCTTCTGAGATTGATGTAGTGAAGATTTTTTTCAAGTGATCCGCAAAAATACCACACTTTTCTTCATCGGAAGCATAAATGCTGTTGTTAATTTTAATCGTATGTACCTCAGGTGACTGTTTGAGTATCCGTTTTGTCGCCGTCCACATTGAGGGGTCATTGGGTTGGAGTTCAGAAATGTATTTTTTATATCAATCAATCCTATAATTATCAAGAAGTTGTTTGATTTCACAGTTGGTGCGATTTAATTGCGTTTTTATTAGCGGGTCTCTAGTTCTTGTCCAAATTCGTCTAAGTCGATTTTTATTTTTAATTCGAGCTAAGATATGAGCTGGAGGGTTTTTGTAGTCGGTTTTATGATTTACTTGGGTAGTCTTAATTGTAGCGAGAGTTACAGCATTGGTTATTTTTGAGTTTAATTTATCGATTTCTGCGTCTATTTCTTCTTCCGATGTTATCGATACTGGACATATTGTTGTTTTATTAAGGGAATTTTGAAAGCAAGACCAGTCGATTCTGCCATTGATTAATTTGGGAAGTATGTGTTTAATCGCAGGGGCAGTTTGAAAATTAATCATAACTGGGATATGATCAGAATCTAATTCCATCAATACAGTTTGTGATATTGGGATGGCAAAATTTTTTATTAAACACACGTCTAATATATCTGGGCGATGATCTCTTCGATATGGAAAATGCGTTGGTTCGGTGGGAGCGAGTAATTGTATTGCATGATTTGTCATGTACGTATGTAGTTTAGCACCGCTAGGGTTATTACTTAAGCAACCCCATAAAGTATGTTTTGGGTTGAAATCTCCGATAGCCAAGGTGGAGATTTCGTTTTGGAAAAGTGCTGCTACGTCTTCTTCTAATAGGCGTCTGTTGGGTTGTTTGTATACTGCAACGATATTTATTTTTGTTCTATTAATTAGTTCTAATGTGATCGCGACGACTTCTAGATTAACTGTTTTTATTTCAAGAGGATGCGCGTTTAAGGAACGCTTAATGATTATTGCAACTCCGGCTGATGGAAAGTTTGTGTCACGATCTTTCCTATGTATACTGTATTGTGGAATTTTAATTTGTTCGTTTTTAGCTAAATGTGTCTCGGTTACCACTAATATATCTACGTTGTGTCTGGCTAAGAATGCAATAACTAAGGCTCTTTGCCTTGCTAATCCGTCAGCGATATAATTAATAATGTTTAGATTTGATAAGATATGCTGCAGATTATTTGCCATTAAAAAGAGATGGTATAATTGAAAATATAAATGCTTTTATTTGTTCATGGAAAGGTGTTAAAATATTCCATATTGCATGAATTAATTCGGTGAAAGAAGATGGTTGGGATGCGTTAGAGTTGTTTGACTGTGGGCTACTGGATTGATGCTGTGCCGCTGTAGCATGAGCGTATATGGTACCAGGCGTTACAAAGTTGTATATTGCAGTTTTTTGTGGTGAAGCGGTACGTTGGCCAATTACAGATTTTTTGTTTGAATTAATGAAATAGCTGCACCCGCGGAAATTAGCGGGGTGGTCCCTACCGCAATTTATGCACTTAGGTTTTTCTGTGCTTGTTTTAGTGCACTTGGAGTAGTGATGAAGGCCCGAGCATTTAACGCAAAGAGCCTGAAGATGGCAGTAATTTTTGGTGTGCTCTAATCTTTGACAGTTTGTACATTGGGGAGTGTCTTTACTACTTCGTTTGGTTCAATTTTAATTATACAGTGCATTAGTGTAGCGAGTTTGAATTTTTCCGTGGCTTTGTCAGTTTTACTTAGTTCGATTGCACAGATAGGAATTGGGTTTTTATTCTTCAATAATCTTGTGACTGATAGCACTGGGAATTTTAATTGAGACAGTTCGTCTGAGATTTCTTTTGTTGTAATAAAAGTTGGGAGATTTCTTATTACTACAGAAAATTTTGAACTCTCAGGGTTGCGGAAAGTGTAGTAAGAAATTTTATCTGTATTGGAGTCATAGTATTTAGTGAGTGCTCGGTAATCGGCAGCGTCAGCTATGTTAATTCGTAACTGAGATCCTCGATAAGCAGTCGTGAAATCCTACAGATTTAATATCTGCGACCACAGCTTGATAATTAGTGGCATTTTGCAAGAATATTGGTGGGATTTTCATGGATGTAGTTGTTGAGTTTGTTAGTTTTGATTTGTTATTATCAGGGTCAATGTGTGTTGGTAGATAATATTTATTTTTAGCTAGAAGTTCGCTGTTGTCAAATCAATATTTTTGGTTATTGTTTTCTGATGACGAAGATATTAAAGGACGTTTGAGTGATGTGTCTGGTGAGTTTGCAATGTCTTCAGTCATTGTGATATCCTTTGGAGTTTTGGTTCCTTTGTATACAAGGGTGGGATTTTTCAGATAGGCCATAATTTGGTAATATAGCTTTAATAGCGCGGTTAACTGGCACCTGGCGTAGCCAAAGGGTAGCCGTAATATACGTGTTTAAGCTGTTCTTATAGTTGATGTCTTACTTGAATATTAGGTGTAGCAAGTAAATGTTTAACCTGATAAGAATGCAGCGGGAGTGCTATCGGACTCGAGTGGCGGAGCACACACACACAACTATTCACTAGCGCGGTCAATACTCGACTCATATAGAGTTTCTATATAATAAATATTGTACTTTCTCTAGCTTCAGATGGAAAACCTCTACTTTATAATACAACAATAAACCTGTATGTTACGTAACGTTCCTGGAAGAGTGGTTAAGGCATCTGATTGGAATCTAGATGCAGATAGGGTGCACTTACTTCATCACCATATAAAGGTAACGACACAAGCTTTACTGCTACACTGCTACAAAATGTTGTGCTATTATAGAACGACTAGATATTTCTTCATTTTAATACATGAACTAATTCATATAAGCAATAAAGACAAACTGAAGGTGGGAATGAGTGGTGCAGAGGGAAGACTAGAAACAAAAACCTCGAAAAGTAGTTGCCGCACCAAGCCTAGAGGAAAAGCTTAAAGGCAAAAGCTGGCAGAAGAAGAAAGATGGCCTTTATTGTGGGCGTGTTAACTTAGTATATTAATATTTTTAATTTTCTAGTATGGGAAAGTATCCGGAAAATAATTAATAATATTAGAGCACCGGAAAGAAGTTACAGATAGCTGTGTATTATTGTGTGTTGTATCAATTTAATCGTGTACAATCTCGAGGCTCCAGCATAGTTGGCTTCAATTTTGTGGTAGTGCAGGTGTGTGTACTGTCATACAACAGCAACTAATTGCTTTTAAAACAAAAACCCCAGAGAAACAAAGGGAGGGTATATTTTTAGTGTAAGGATATCGGACCACTTTGTGAAATTGATTTAGTACATAACAGTCTAATTGTATTGATATTACAATAGCTAACACGTTTTATAACATGTGCATCCGTGTCTCCTATTCCAGAGTATTTTACGACGTGCATACACTTTTTGAAATGTATTTATCCTGAGTAGGAGCAAGTCAGAGCCACTGTAGTGTTCACAGACGTACGTGTGATATAGCGTTGAAAAGGAAGTACATGTAATAGTATTAAAATGTCTGAATATATATTTTAAATGGGCTAGTAACATTATCATTTTGAAATTACTTTTAGATATAAAAGAATAAAAATTTTAAATTTATTTTTGGTACTCAGCCAACAGCCGTTAGGTCAATTCTAGGCGTCGCTGTACATTTCATGGAAACTTCCAACCCCACTAACGATTGTCATGATGTTATTATGACATCCGGGACCAACTATTTCCTTGACAGCCGTATCACGAGGCGCCGAGAGAAGCAGCCATGGAACTCCCATCCAAGTTCTGACCAGAAAGATCGTTGCTTAACTCTACTGATTGAACGTGGACGCTTGTTGAAGCTACACAACCCGGGATCAATGCAGTATAAAGATATTATTCTCCTCTCATTTATATTAACCAAAACAAAACTCCTTTAATGCCAGATTTTAAATTACCACCAATTTTTAGTTCTAAAAAGTTACTAAAACAAATTCTACCATCATATTTTTTATAGGAATTCAAGTAATGCCGACATAAACCCTAAATTCTTTGACCTTCAAAATTTTTATAGGAAAAAAACGTACTTTACCTTATACAAAGACTGATCTGATCATATGGTCAAAGGCTCTACTTAAAATTTTCCGATACTGGCTTGTTTATTAGATGGTAGCTTGACTGTATGTAGATTATATTGCTCGTGATTAAAAAACTCAACAATTTGATATACATTTTCAAAAAGTTTGGAAAATTTCATTTCCTTTCCGTGGAAGTTTAGCCCTATACAGTACTATAATCGTGGATTACTTTTTCAAATGTAGTTTAAATAAAAATCATCACACAGCTTTTCATACGTTATATCTGTGCTACGCCCTTGTTCGAGTACCTACTCGTACATTATTATCATCATGGGCGCAGCAGAAATTGTGATTTAGAATGTGACCTAGTATTATTTTTTCCTTCTCCTTTAGTGTTCGAGTTTAAAATAAAAGCAGGAGTAGAACACGACTTCGATTACAATTTGACCTAGAAAAAAGCTCGTCTATCGAGCTTCATTAAAGCTAAGCGGCAATACATGTCCTAGCAGCTGTGCTTAGTTAGGTGTAAACTATTACACTAAAAGCTCAAAAGTGCAATTGGCAGTAGCAGGGAGCAGAGTGTTTCGATAACCAGATACCAAGGGCCGTCCATTGCGGTAGACATTGGAGTTGCAAGTTGGCATGCAGCTATCGGTGACCTACATCTACCTGCATTACATACAACTGTTACTGAAACGAATATCCCGATAAATAGGGCAGCTTTTCAATCATCCCCTGTTTCTACCCGCGTGGACTGCCATGAATTCGCATCCATTGTTGTACGGCAGTCAGTCTAGAATTTCACAATTTGGCTCAGAACTAGCTCTTTTCCAATTTGGTTTTCAGCAGTTTTCTATTGAATTGTAATCTGTTGCAACGGGACTAGTTGTAGAATTATACACATCAGGTTGAGTAGAACGTATAAGAACGAATTTTTTGGGGATATGGCTTAAAGCTAAATTCACCTGCCAATGCAGGAATATAAAATTATGAATTACTAGAAACATATTTAATTTCACCATTTATTTTGCGCCTATTTTCTAATGGGAGGCTTTAAAATGGACGAAATTCTAGAAGAATAAGTAGTATCGTGCATAGCTACGAAGCTACGATACGGCTACAGTGTTGTCAGAAACTAGATAATTTTAAATAGTAGATTTGATAAGTGATATGCTATATTACTACAGTTTTGGAACAATTTCTATATGTATCTAACTAAAAATATTTGTGAAAACATATTTATACGCCTGGATGGAGTGATGTCCTCACTACAAGGCTTTTTTATGGATCTCTTTCGGCTTGGATTACAACAAATGTGCCTAATTTTTATATAACGACAAAAAATTTGTTACGGGCTAAAAGCCATTTAAAAGTATTACATATATAACTGCCCTATTTTCGTGAAATCTAAATATTACCCGCTACTACAAGCTTCGAATTTCCAGGAATTTATATTCTTAATTAATTTGCGTTAGGTTAGACTAGGCCTCTCTTGTTGCATCGGTGTTGGTTTGGTTGCATATTTAAGGCTCCCTCCAATTTTCGAATTTGGTCTTCTTATCAGCCTTTTTCGGGCATTCGCCATATTGTGTTGCTGCAGAATAGTTGCCTTTGTGAGACGACGTTTTGAAACGTACCTTAATTTGGATTCCATCACAGGCAACTGGCCTGGGAAATCATTTGTGTTATGTTTTGAGCTTTCCGGATTTGGCGAATCAGTCCCCGGGAAGGTTTATTTTGCGATTTCCTAAGCCTCAAACTTATTTTGGATTTCATCTGGGCACGCACATTTTTTATTTTGGCAAAGCGGAGCCTAGAACACCTAAGGGCATGTTTCTTTGTTGATGTTAAGGTAGATTCTATGGTATGATACTCTTTTAGCTCCTAGTTTTTGGTGGCGTTCTTTTTTGTGGGCCTTTTAGTGGTCCTCTTGTGGCCGCTAATCATCTGACGAAGTTGGTACCAGCTCCGTCTGTGCTTGCTGCAGCCTGGAGATTTATCATCGCAAGGTCGGTTGTAATTATTATGGGCTACTTGAAATTTGGGAATTCGTTCTAATATGTTTTTGTGCCGATGTTACAATGCTTTTAATCTGTATTTTAAGCGTACTACTCACCTTTTTGAGATAGTTTAAATATTTATTTTTAATGCTTTTGCTGCGGTAGTTCATTGTCATTAGTTTTTAGGTTAAAAGTTATTAGGGTGGTTGCGCCTCACGCCCCGTCCAAGTGGCTATATTAGCGAAAGTTGTACGGCATTTGCATGACGAAATTAATCCGTTTTCGGACTTCACGTCCCGCTTGTGACATAGATTTGGGTTGAATACAACCTTAGATTAACCCAGCATTTGCAAGCAATTTTGCGTAATATTAGTGTGAGGCATTTTGACACCGTTTGGAACCATAGTCACATATCGGTTTACAAAGCGCTTTAGGAAGACACAAGATCTTGGGTTCCGTAAGAGCGATACCTATTGCTATTTTTGATAAACTTTAAGACTGCTCTTTCATAGTGGGTAATTGGTTGAATTCACCTAGTAATTCTAAATTTAAGCTGTAATAAATGTGTCATAGCCTTTATGCTATCGACAATTTGTTAGTTTTGCATTTAGCCCTTTGATTAGTCATTCTGTGATTCGATTATGCATATTAATATATTTAAAACTATTTATTTGAGCTACGTCAACATTTCGTTTACGCTTTTATGATTATGCAAATTAGGTACCATTAATTTTGGTGAGAGTTCTTATGACGCTTACTGCTGTGATATAATTTGTGATATTCTGAATTGGTTTGCCGTGTGATATGTGATGTGTGCATGTTATTTGTATTTGTATTACTGAATTTTTGATATTATACTGCCTTGACATCTTTGCCTGAATATCTGATTTGTGCTTTTGCCGTTACCCTTTTATTTTCAGGTTTGGTTAGTAGCGCCTTCTGTAGTGTACCTTTTGATTAGCAAAGTGCTGGGTTACTTGCAACTTGGCGCCCATATTTTTATTTTACAGCTGAAGCTTTTGAGTCTTTTGTTTTACCCATGACCAGCTCCGGCTGAGAAGTCGGTTGCCTTTGCTTATTTCTTTTATAGTCACCGTGACGGTAACAAAGTATATATAAAACGTAAACGTAAACCAGTTAAAAATGATAAACCTAGTATTGTCAGACGAACTCCTAGAGAATTCATAAATCATAAGCCCCATATATTTACTTCTTTAAATGTATCCGCTATTTTGGTTTTAGCAGATGAAAGGTTGAAATGAGCATTTTAGTCACTTTACTGAGACTTTAAATTGAAATGAGGGTTTTCATAGCCCCTGGGTTGGGACGTTAAATTATAATGAGACGTCTCGTACGATTTAGTATTTTTATAAATTATTTACCCTTTTTCTCCTAGCTAGCTCAGTACATATAAAACTCATAAGTTACCCCAACTACTGGCTAGGAAGCATAATTATCTGCCAACACAGGAAACAGGCCGACAGCTCGAGTGTTGAGGTCGACTTCAAAGGTTATGCAGAAGAGTCAATTTGTTTACACAAATTAACTAAGATATATTTTCAGTAAAATACAGAAGAAGTTAATTTTAGCATGCTTTGACCTACGCGCCGATGCGAAGATTTACATTCACTAAATGGAATTCAAATTAAATTCCCATACAAACTATTTGGCGTAAGTGTTTAGTTGTCCATAAGCGCATTCTGTTTGGGTGACGCAATCTTCCTACAGCCTGGAATGAAGCCTTATCGCTCAAACTGTAAATATTCTCTGCATTAGGTTACCTTAAGCTGATGGGTTGAAACTGTAATGTAGTGGATTGAGGTGACCCTAGATTCTAAAACACTAGCATACATAGGTCATCAACGTTAAACAGCGGAATGCGTGGAAATTTCCCATGAATGCGGCGGGGTAGTACCTTGCTTTCACTCGGTCGACTTTCTGATAGATAGCGTCACGGAATACTCGTGCCGTTACGAAAGCCCCGCAATTGCGTACTTCATCAGTACACGGCTTACTTAGCAGTTACTTGGAGTACAATCACTGGCTTGCAGTACACAAGCGCTTAGGCAGTACATTCTATTTATTGCACGGCTTCAAGCTGCTTTCATTTAGCTCGCTGTAAGCAAAATTAACTTTAATCCGCCAGGGGCCTGCGCCTTGAGGCTTGGCCAGCGTACATATATCAAACAAGTAGAGACACTCAAACCAAATGTTGAAACCTGTCTAGAGTGCCTGGGACAGTACCTCGGGGGGTATTTCTAAGCTTGACTATCAGATGGCAGCACAAAATTCTACCAATCAGAGCCAGTTATTAGCTCTGTTACCAATCATATGTGATAAAGTAGTAGCGCCATCTGTTAGTACCATCGGAAAGTACCCCCCAGGAGCCGTTCAAGGTCATCCAAATCAGTAATTTGACATCAAAGGAACCGCCAGTGAGTGTGATTTATGTACGCTGGCTTGGTTCGCCCGCGACTGGATTTTCTCGTTTTAAGGTTGCTTCTTCATACATTCTACGGTTTCATCTTCTATCCGAATCTGAAGACAAAATTTAAAAACTGATCAAAAACGCACAGGCACACAAACATAACGAATTCATATTAAAGTAATAATGCGCCTCATATGGATATATTAAATACGGGAAAGTACATATAGAGAAAAAGTCTTGTGTTAAATATACAACTTTTAAAAATGCTAAATGTACACCAGATCTAATAGTAATTGGTGCATCACTTTTGTGAGAATACTCTAATAAATAATCTTGATTTCTTCACTCAGTAATCCACAATTGCATTAACAATGTTATTACATATAAGAATCTAAGTGATAAAACCTGTGTAATTGGTAAACTACTTTTAACACTTGCTTAATTACTTATCCGCTTCCCTCTTGTATCTCAGGTTTCGAGGGACTACTCTTAATAATAAATAATGGTGAGGCACTAACACCCCATAAAGGAGCTTGGCCTGCAAGGCGGAAGATCAGAGCTTCCGTATCCTCGCTATCACACCCGACTGTCGCTTGTCAAATTTGTGACACGTGGTGATGTGGTGAGCATCACGCATTAGACAACCGCATTATTACCCATTGTTCTTTCGAACGCAGGTTCCCAATTATTTAAAGCGACTGGGTAGGCCGCCCGCCAGGCATCGATCTGGGATTTGAACTCCAGACTTCCGCACCGCAGTCCAATGCTCTAACCATTGAGCTACGCTGGCGATCTAAACAATAATTTTTTTATAGGTAATAAACTCGTAATGTTATCTAAAAATAAAGTTGGAAGATAATGTAACTACGGTACGGTAATTTCTTCTAACGTTTTTATATATTTACAGTATAATACTAGGTCTTCTTGAATTGCAGCTTTTGCTATTGTTGATATAATTTTTTTATGCACGCTGGTGAATTATAATTCTGGAAAATTTGGATTTGTCATATACGATTTGACCCAAACCCCCACCGTTCTATAGTAAAAATATCGTTACGAGCTGAAAAGGGGTGAGCACGATATTAGTATCTCCTTTAAATTCTCCTCAACTTAGCTAATTGAAAATAATACGAAAATTAGTAATACAATGGGATAGAAAATATTAGCCCCATTTAGAATATATTTATTTTATAATAATTAGCCCCAATACTAATGCCATTTTTTTATAATGACAAATGTTTTTCTGTGCCCGTAAAGTATTTACTGTGCAATTAATTGTATTACGTTTTCTAACTAGCTTAGGTTATTTTATTTTAGATACATTAGACTGTTATATCAGGTAGGGTCATGCGTAAGTTATAATCCTTGAATCTCATTTACAAATTTAAATTTCTTCTTCCTCCTCTTATTGTAGGCCAGTGGCCTGTTATAACCACAAAGTGGTTCTAGGAGCCCTCTTTGAACTTAGGCCGGGTAGGTGGCTAGCCTTGCCCGTTGAAACTGAGGAAGAGTTCCCTTATTAGGGGTTAACGACTACCACAGATGTTAGCGTGGTAGCCGTGGAGTGTACGATTTTTAAAATCCATCTATAGTATCCGGCGGCATTCGAACCCGAGCCGGCCGCTTGGGAGGCGAGAATCTGCTCGCGGGGCCATCCGCTCACCAAATTTAAATTTGATATTTAAAATATGGCGTGTAGGTAATACAGATTTCCACTTTATCCATTCTAAATTAGACGCACTTTTTAGCCTTACCTCGTCGAAAAAACACTTTATTGTAGCAAAATTCACAGGTAAATGATAAATTTGCTTAGCTTCCTATTAATATTACTTGCATTGCTTTTCAAAGGTTGGCCACCTTCCTGTAGATTCCTTCTCGTTTACATCAATCCTCATAGTGAGCTAAAGGTGGCCCCTGGCGATGCCTGCACAGCTGCAACGTGGTTCGATAGTTGTCCTCCTTGAATAGGCACTTCCTTCAAGCTCAGCACAGCCCGATAACCTCGTCGTCTATGGATCTGTTTTAGATCCAGGAGTAGAATTGGAATCCTAGCTCCATCTGTGTGGTATCATTAAGGTCCTACCTTTCAAGGTACCTCGTACGTAGATGCTCTATTGCTTATGGAATGCAGTTGGGTGACCACTACGGTACGAAAGCTTTTCTTGTGTATCACGAAGATGATATTTTCTGAATTTATTTACCGTTTTTTACTTTTATGTCGTTGCTGACACGCATATAATCACTCAATAAAACGATAAATGAACAATTTTACTGACAAAATTGTATTTATTTTTCACAAATTTGGGGAATATAATCGTCTCTGTTCCCTTCTGTGATATTTTTAAATATCTCCAAGGCAACCAACTCAATTATTTCATATACAAACATGATAAATGACATTAACTAGCTAATTTACATACTTTATCAATTTTATACATACAGTTCACAATTAATAAATTTTGCAGGTCATAATTTAGTATTATTACAATATGTATATACAGTTGGAAAAATTCTATATTTTACAGATTAGAGGTAAATTAACGTGTTAACAAAATATGGGGTATTGTGTACTAACGACCTGATCGAGCACTTCTGCTATTTTGTAATAATCATATTGAACCACTTTTTAGATACTGAGCTTATTCAAAATATGCCATCCCTTCTCAGTTAATCTATATATTGTGGGGTTGGTCGGGTTTGGGTGGGTAGTTGGCAATGTTCTAGCGATTTAGTGCTTCGCACATATGTTTTGTAAAGGTTTTTAGTTGCGGCGTGGGTTTTTCTTGGAAATCGCTGTAGGCTGGCCCAATTTCAATTTTTCTTTCAACTTCATCAATTTGATTAGCCTAGCGTCGCTCAGTATTAGATTAACGGCAATTTTATTCAAATTAACCATCAGATTGATTAGCATTTTTCGCCAAAGAAAACGCACGTAAAGAGCGGAATTGGATTTAAATCCAGCGCTAATCCACCCATTAATCAACCCGGGCGCCGGCATCGAACACAGCTGATGTTCACATAACACAGCTCAGTCGGTGGTACACATCATCCTGCATCCAGAATTAACTTGTACGCGCCACAATGGGGGTATTAAATTATGAACGCGGATTAGGATACTGCTTAAGCGTGAGAAATCTCCTCGGATTGCTGTATAGTCAGGTGTCAAACATCTTGGTTGTGTTTGTGCTCCCTCAATGCACACCCAGCGCCTTCTGTACACCCTTCTGGAACCCAGCTCCGCCGAGGATAATTAGCTCGCGAGGAGCTCGCTACCTCGGCATAAATCAAAAATTGCGGCTTCCAGCGCCATCGAGTTCTATGACGTTTTATAATATGGAAACAATGAAAGGGGTGGTAATAAGTGGAACAGAACGCTCGTTTCCTAAGCGGGGGTTCCGCGATGAACATAATGGACTGAACAAATAACTTTTGATTAGATAATTTAGAGATATAAACATAAAGAAAACGATAATGCGTCGCGAAAATTGGACGGCGGTGGATTCAAATAAGCACGAAACTTGAATGAGTGCCGCGTGAATGGGCGTAATTTTATGTAAACATCGTGGAATCTACAGCTGCGTGTGAGCGAAAAACTTGTACTTTTATCTGTCACAATGTCCACAACATTTTTCGCGTCTTGGCACGACATTTTAGTCGCTTGGAATTGTAACTGTTTAATATTTTTTGATTGCAAAAGCGCAAATCTTAGACTCGCTTTAAAAATAATGATTGCTTCTAGTGTCAACACATTTAAAAAATTGTTTCTTCTCAATCAATCACAAAATTCATATATTAGGTGAAATTAACTTTGAATGCGTGTATCTTGGAAACCATTGCATCTTTTCGGTACACTAATTGGTGTCTGTCTGTCCATCGATGAGTCAGTCCCCCCCCCCTGTTTCTCTTCTACAGCCCAGATAGTTTAACAAATCTGTATTTCATCATCATCCTGCCCTTTTTAAGTCCACTGTTGGACGTAGGCCTCCCTTAGCTGTCGTCTCCACTTCTTTCTGTTTTGCGCTGCCTGTAACCAGTTGGTAGAAATCCTCTTTATGTCGACCGACCACCGTTGATGGCGTTCCTCTGCTGTGCTTATCCTGTCTGGGTCTCCCACTGAACTAGAGTTTAGTGGGGTCTCCATTCTAGAAGTTTGCGTGTCTACTTGATGTGTTTTAGTTTAGCAGCGTGCCCCGCCCAGCTTCATTTCTGTTTGGCCATACGTACTACAACGTCTGTCACTCCTATCTTGCTCCTCAGAGCTTCGTTTTTTATTCTATCTCTTATGGTAATCCCAAGCGACTTTGTGTCACTCTTAATTTTAAAGCTGGCTTTTTCGTGAGATCTGATGTTTCTGCTCTGTACGCCATCACTGGAAGAACGCATTGATTAAACACTTTTGTTTAATCAAAATCTATATCTACGTTATTAATATAAATTCCGAGATACCAATGATTTTTAGCTAAGATCGACCAACCGGTATTTTACTATTGTTTTCTTCCGTTTTCCGATTTTTTCATAATTATTTGATAATAATAGAATTCTTTGGAACAAAGTCATATATTATGCAATTGCCTAAAATTTTTGTTTAAAGTGTTTTTAAGAAGTCCAGTTTCTGAAGAAATCGAAAATTACTATTTTAATAATTATTTGATAAAAATAAAATTTTTATGAACGACTGGATAGACTTGGTCACTTTATCTATTGACAGATTTTTCATGATCCACATCTACGACAAGACAAAATGTGTTATAAATATTCATTGCCATTGTAATTAATCGCTGACTCTTCAATTATAAACGCTGTTTCTTGTTAATGTTCAAATATGTTCAAACATGTTATGTTATGTGTACATTTAGCCTATTGTAACATTTACTTGACAGTGATAGTTCAGTCCAATTTACTTTCTCATTATTGTACAATAAAGTGCCACTTTATGGACTCGAAACGGATTCATGAACAAGGCCTTTATAATGCAGTCGAACATAAAGTACGTTACAGGCCGCCCAGTGTCTTGTTTTTCCACTTTGACAAGCAGTGTCATCGTAGGTTGCCAATACTCATTCTCCTTCTTCTCTTCTCCTTATACCAGTTACGGCGTCAAAATTATAATTCAGGTTGGCAATATGAATGAATAGAGCCGCGGGTTATAAATGCCTTCTTATGCCTTTGGTACATAAATAACTATTATGTAAGATGCATTATAAAGAGATATCCAACTTCTTGAATCAGTTCAACGTCGAGCCACTCGTCTTTCACCACAGCTAAAGAGACTTTCTTATGAAGGTCGACGGAACGCCTTAAATCTAACGACCCTTGAAGATCGACGTAAACGTGATGATCTCATTTTAACATACCGTATCATAGTGGGTGATTTGTCTCATATTTTACCAAGCTTTTATGATCTGAACAGAGATCCTCGTCTTCGTGGTCACGTATATAAATTACAACGTGAAAAATTTCAGAAATACAGTTTACTACATTATCGAATAAAATAGGAAAAAAATGTACGGTTTTGCTTTTTCAAAACCATCAAGGATAGAGCAGCTACTCTTTGTTTAGCTGAAATAGTTGAGAGGTAATTAAACCTTTAATGTACGTCATAAGGTAGTTTAATTTACTGGATGCTGTAAAGCTGTATGTACGGATTTATTCTCTTTCGAGGCTCACCACTGGGATATGTCAAACGGCAAGAGATAAAAGTTCGGTTAGCTAAAGTAGTAATTGCGATCTAGCCAACGTAGTTTTTGTTTTACAGCAAAAAAACGAAACAATCTCAAATTCGTTTATTCAGCGCAGCTTTTCTATTATGTGGACAGTTGAAATAAAAAAAATTTGACACAACTATTTATATAAAGTATCGCGGTAGACTACTACATAGGTCCACAACGTTTCATATAAACATATAATAAACATCAAGTTTATTTCTTCATAAGCGCGTAATATTTAGTTTTTACTGATCGAAATAGAAGCTTTATGCAGATTTCAACAATATACAATAAATACAGTCGCGATTCACAATAATTCATTTAGATAATAATCAACAAACGTAAAACAAATAAAAAATCAGTTATATCGTGGTTACATGATGTTTTCTTATGGATCAAGCATACGCCATGGAAAGAATATAATAAAAGAAACGAATTGTTGCCGCTTTTACAATTTTTTTTGTATTTCTTTGACAAACAGGTATGTGGATGTCAAATATTTATTGATAATACGTTTTATCATTTCTACAAAATCTTTGCAACAATTATTAACACAGTCATGGTTCTAAATTTCCGAGAAATGGATAGGGTGATGTAGTCTGTCCAGTCAGGTTTTCGTAACGTCATTGGACTCTTAAAGGAAATTTGATATGTAATAATTTACTCTGAAATAGACTCGCAAATTGTAATGAAATATTTAAACGCAGTTGCTAATTCGGAGAAGGATCATTAAGTGGGAAGTAAAAAAAATTCAAAGGTAAACAGTTTTGTGCATTCAGAAACATTTGTACATCTCTTGTAGAATGTAAACCATTTTAAACAAATGTTACATTTCTTCTATTTTATTATCATTTTAGTATTTTTTATTCATTTGATATTTTTTGTTGTATACTGTACTCCACTTGTATGTTGCTAAAAATTATATTGCTTCAAATTGCTCTGAGCTAGAAACGCTTCGGTATACAGTTATTCAAAGTAGTTGAACAGAAAAAATCTGGTGTTATAAACTCACACAACTTCCTTTTACAGTGATTTTATAATTAGTCAAAAATTTTATTTGTAATTTTTAAGCATTTGTCAAAAATTAAAAAAATTACAAATTCTATAAAAACGGTACAAAATAGAGAGTTAGTTGAAGAGACAAATTTTTTCTAGAATTTTAATCTGAATTCTAAAATGTAATAATATACCGGGTGTTCTATTTAAAATAGGAGTTAATAAAAAAAATAGAATAAAACAAAGGAAACCCATTTTAGAAGAATTCAACTGGAAAATCACCTATCTCACAAAAATACACATTAAAATGTAATAAAAATTTAAAGTTGAAAAAATCGAGCCGTTTTTGAAAAACTCGAAAAAAACTGAAAAAATCACAAGAGTAAACACCTACTTCCGGTTATGAGATTTTCTTCAAAAGCTTGCTGTCTGATCTACATAGTACACAAAAGTTATATATAAAGTTTTAACGTCATACCCCTTTTCATTTTTGAGATATTCTGTTCACAGACAGACACACACACAGACAGACCAATGAAAAAAATATGTTATTTGGGATGAGGGGACTCTAAAACGTGAAGATCTGTTGAAAACTCAACTTCGAATTTTTGGGGTGAATCCAGTACTTCCTTTATCATAAAAGGAAGTAAAAATGTGATAGGGCACTAGTAACAGCTATTGGTATGGTGTTGTAGTTGCAATAACCACAATAAATTTTAATTATAATAACTAACAAGTAATCACGCCTGAACTGATTATATAATTTTACTTTTCTTACTGATTATATCGACTAATTTTGAAGTAAAGTATGAAATATTACTGAAATCAGCATGAAATGGTTTAATTAGATCCGTAAACGTTGAATATTGCTCTTATACTCCAGGCAACAATAGAAAACTAGGGGAAAAATCGTGTAGTTTTGAAATTTGTCAAAGTTGTGGGGGGGTTCCTGAACAACATACTAAAAGTCCCCGAAGGTGGGTGGTGTACTAGGGGGGGGGGGGGGGGGTCAAATGTCGTTTTTATCAGTTTTTCGTAAATATCTCGAAAACTATGACTTTTAGAAAAAAAAAACACTTTATGTACAAATACTATTTCCTACAAAAATGATCGGTATTATATTTCTGTAGGATTAATAGTTTCGAAAATAGAGAGAAATAAAAATTTTCGTTATATTGGATTTATTTGAACAAAAGCATATTTAGATGGTAATAAAAACAAGGTAGATGGTAATTAAAATTTTACAATGCTAAAGAGGCAAGTTTTTACAGAAATATAAGTACTACAGTTCAATATTACACGTAATACTCGATATTATTATTGTTGAACATAGAAAAATGGTATGATATGAGCACACGTTACAAAAGCATTAACTAATAGCCGTTGTATTTTTCGTAAACAATTACATTATTTTAATTTATTAATAGTTGTAAAAAACTACATATATGTTCTCTAAATGATGTCATTTTTGACAGTGGTCTATTATGTTTTATGGGGTTTTTTCCAGTGTCTCGGGTGTTTACCACACGACGTTTTGGGAGTTTTTCGTCTACTACATATAGTTAGAAATTTTGGACACAAATAATACCTACAGTACTTTAAAAAATCATCTCCATTATAATACCAAAAAAATATACATATTCTATAAACTGACAATAAAACATTTAAAAAGTTTTTATTTAATTAAAGTATACATAAAGTATAATTTGATCAAAATGCACTTTTTTTAACTTGAAATATTAAGTATACATTGATAATTAATGAGATACCTGAAGTAAGTGTAATCAAATGTTATTATTTAAACATATTTTTAATATTCAGTTACTAATAACCAGTATAAAAATTGTAAGACAGTCGTATGTGCACAGGTCATACCGGCCAATAACACTTCATTCATAAATTAGGAACTATACCATAGCTGCCCGGAACTGAAAGACGTTTTGATCATCCGTTATTTAAATATACAGTGTGTTTCATGAGAAAAGGGAAATAATTTGAGGATGCGTTTAGAAGGTCAAAATAATAACAAAGAAACGAATATTTTAAGCTCAATTCTCAACCCTTACGAAAATTTGAGAGGGGGGTTAAAATTAGGTTTTTGTATTTTACTGCAAACTGGCAAAGGATATTAAAAGAAAATTAGCATATCCTTTCTACCAATAAGAACGCTTATTTACAAAATGTTTTTAGTTTTTAGGTATGACTTTACAGGCTTGAAAGGAGCAACCGCTCGAAATAAAGCATGATCAAAAACTATTTTCATCTAGTATGGCCATTGAATAGTTCCAAATTTATGAATGCTCCTATGTTTATATTTAAATGTTAAACTTGACATATGATAAGTGAATTACAGTTGCATCCATAAATTAGGAACTATTCCATAGCACATACTAGATGAAAATAATTTTTTATCATACTATATTTTTTTAATAATTTTTCAACGGATAAAAATTTGGTTACAAAAAATATGTACTCAAAATCCCTATTTACGTAAAAACGTTTTAGCTTTTTTCGTTTTTTCTTAAACGCAACAGTTTTTGTGTAAAAAAATAAAATATAGTATGAGCTGCTAATTTCACCCTTTTAAACCCATACCTAGAAATTAACAATATCTAATAAATAAGCCTTCTTATTGGTAGAAAAGATATGCCAATTCTCATTTTAATATCTCTTGCCAGTTTTCAATATTATGACAAACACATAATTTGACACCCCCCCCCCCCTCCCTAATATCTCGGTAAGGGTTGAGAATCGGGGTTAAACATGTGGGTTTATTTTTCTTATTTCGACCTTTTGAATATATCTTCAAAATATTTACCTTTTCTTCCGAAGCACACTGTATAATAATTTTTTGTAGATATAATGGTAACAACATTTACTAACACAGATATTAAATGTTAGCGGGCTAGTTTTAGTATATTTTTCATCTATATCTTCCTGTAGCTCACAGCACCAATTCTATAAAATAAAACTTTAGATGTTTTCAAGTCGTTAGCATACAGGCCAAAAAGCTCTAGAGAATCTGGATCGTTAATTAAAATTACGAATGACAAGGGACCCAAGTTTGATCCCTGTGAGACTTGGAATAATGCGTTAAATGTGTTTGAATTAGAATCACCATAAATCGAGTATTATTTCCTTTCGTTTACCGCTGACTATAACGATAAAGATAGAGACAAGGTTATCCGTAAATAGATGTTTTGGGGAATGTTTGCAATGTCTCAGCGAGTTTTCACAGTCCAAAAGCGCATTCTGCGCTGCATTACCAACCTCAATCATAGAAATACTTCATTACCAACCTCAATCATAGAAATACTTGTAGAGACTTCTTTAGAAATGCTAGATTATTAACACTTCCTAGTAAATACAGGGTGTTTAAAAAATACGTTCGGATATTTTACCCACTTATAGATCTCATCAATCCAAACAAAAAAGTCCTAACAAACATGAGTCCGGAAACGCTTCATTTCCGAGATACAGGGTGTTAAAGTTTAAAATTAAAAATCCGTTTTTTATTGTTATCTAAAAAACGCTTTGGGCGATTTTAATGAAATTTGTATAGTTTGTTGATAACTTGAAGTATATTTTGGACATATTACAGTTGATTCAGCACTTTCGGAGGCGTGCCCATGGGGCATGTCGATTAGGCTTTTCACAAAAAGAAAAATAACGCCTAATAAATTTTTTGCAATTTTCATATATTTTTTTAATAAAGCACTAAAAGCGCAACTTTTTTGTCTCTCAAAAACCCATCACCCGTTTTTTAATTAAACTTTTTAGGTTTATTGGGGCTATTAAGGATCATGTTTTGGCCTACTTAGATTTAAATTATTTATTCCAGGAGCGGCCGGAGTTTGTTTTTTTTTACTTTAACACTGTATCTCGGAAACGAAGGGTTTCCAGACCCATGTTTATTAAGATTTTTTTGCTTGTATTGATGAGAAATTGTATAAGAGGGTAAAATATTCAAACGTATTTTATGAACACCCTGTATATTTTTGAAACTTGTGTTTATGTATTTAATAATAAAAACAAATATATTATAAATAGTCAGGTACACAGTGTTAATACCATACAGAAGGAGGATTTTAGAATACCTTTTACGAATCTACAGATACCAAGTAAGCTGGCCCCCAATTTTGGCCTCAAGTTATATCATCGTTTGCCATGTCAAATTAAGGTAATTACAGAGCTGTCTAAATTTAAAGTACATTTGAAAGCGTTTCTAGTAGGAAAGTGTTTTTGTTCCATACAAGATTTTTTAATTTAAGTCAATTGACGGAGGTCATCAAGATTAGATATTTTTTTCTGTTTGCGATGATTCATTGTTTTGGTGTTATATTGTTTCATTTTTTTAATACATTTTCTTTATTGTGACTTTTCCATATTGTATATACAATCGTAGGAAATAGGGGTTTATTATTGTTATTATTAATTATTAGAGTGAAACAATAAAATTTTCTTAATATTATAAAGTGTTTCCTCAAAATTAGGTTTTGGTATTACACTTTCTTTGGCGCGCTGGCATTCATTAGAATATTTCGCTTAGGACAATACTAAAAATAGTTTCCATAAATGTTTCATAATATGAAATATTACTTTTTATTGCAAAAATTTACTTTATGTATGCTTCTGTTGCATGTAAACAATGATAATTTAGGGGCAACAGTTTTAACAAGGAAATGACTGTTATACAGTGAATTTATTTTAATGGTTAACATATCAGTTTCGTTTCTATGCCAGCATTTAATCATACAGGTCACTTCCATAGTTACCAATGTAATCAATAGATTAGACCTTTATTTTACGAGTTAACATACGAATTTGAATTAGGTACTTGCTAATAAGAAACTTGAATTTTGTTACCGGAATGTAGGTATGCAACTAAAATGCAGATACCTTGGAACTACTTGTGTGTTGTATCTTTTCTTCAGTGGTATAGATTAGGCTAACTTTTAATTGTCTTTTTGACAAGTAATAATTCCTATGTTAACACATAAAATACACGTTATAATCTATTGGTCTCATTTGTAACTATGGAAATGACCTGTATGATTAAATGGTGGCATAGAAACGAAACGCTTATGTTAACTATTAAAATAAATTCCCAGTAGGCTAGATCGTAACCACGAGATTTATACGGGTTTATTCAATTTATTTCTTTACGAACTTCAGCTGATGACAAATAGTTTATAGGTAGCGATAGTTGGCAGGGGCACAGAGGTAATTTTCGATTTTTTGATCTTCAATGTTGTTATCAGCAATTGGGGTAAACACGTTTCCCAGGTGAACTGCTAGTATGATAGCTTTTTCTTCATCTGATTGCGACCTCTTAGCGTCTGGTTTTTTATTGGTGGGATTGACATTATACCTCTTTTGAATTCTTTGGTAGCCTTCCATAATGAATGATCTTCTGTGTTAGTTTTTTATGTAAAATTTAAAGCCTGTTGTAATGTTGAGCGAAGTAGGCGTGTTAGGTATTGAGCTGCGTTTTATCGTGGGAATTTCTCGTTTTTTGTCACTTTCTACGTGCTCTTCTATTTTCAATAAATTTTTCAAAATTAAAATAACAAATCATTATGTATGTGTACAGTTTGTGTGTCTACATATTTGGTTGGATGTTTGTATTGGAAAGTCATAAATTTAATTCATGGACTTTTTGAGCCTTCCCGTTAGGTAACCGTTCTACGTAACAAGTAAAATATAACCTTTTCATATGACAAGTCTAATAAAGTGATATGTAGGATTATTTTTTTACCATCACAGAGTGTTGGGGAATTTTGACTATATTGGATAATTTTTGGAGTATTTTGTTCCCAAGTTACTTGGTGGAAAAACAAAGGCTAGGAAGTTGTTGATAAACATTAATAAACAAAGCGATATAGAAAATTTAGTAAGCAAATTTGGTTACGGTAAGTAGCCATCGCCACATCTTAAAATGGCAATTTAACGTTTACAATTATACTTATAAGCCTAAACACTGACCAAGGGGTGTGTCAGTTTCATGGTATAACGTTAAAATACTTAAGAAGTATTTCCCTACAGTTTTATCGGTTTTATTTAACAACTTTTATCAACTTTGATCAACCCTTTTTCTAAATTTTCGACATTTTTGGGCGTTTTTTGTGCTGTTATACGTTTTCGTCCACTTCGTGGGTTTTCCGGCAAGTGGAGTCTTATTTATGAATTCATTATGACCGCCAAAACAGATAGAAGTTCTCACGGCTACTGAAAATTGGTCTGATAGCAGACGTTTAATGAGGATTGCTTCGGGACGAACATTTGAGAATTCTCACATACTGTAGAAAATAATCGTAATTTTACTATTATAAACTCGCGTTGTATTTTTAATTTGTCAGATTGTTAAGTAACTTTAACTACAATATTTTACATGTGTATGTACGCACTTGAAGTATTATTTGAATAAGAAATATACATACCTAACCTATTAAATATAACCGTTATTATTGCATAGATGGTTTTGTCTCTTTTTGGTGCTGCTTTTTGTGTTGTTCTTAGACAATCAGCATAAATACATTGACTGGTAATATCGAGGCATCTGTAATCACTTAATAAACCTGGTGCCTATTTATGTATATTGTATTATAACCATTGGTCCTTTATTTTGTACTTAATTGAAATACGATCACTCTAACGTTGTGTTATTTAGGAGCTGACGGGTATTTTATCAGCTGGATAAGGTTAGGTTTAATGCTATAATTTATTTTGTTATGCTGTCGGTTATTACACGTAACATTTTGTTAAACATTTGAAAATTAACAGTTAATGTGCAGGAAGCTACGACCTTTTATATAACAAGCTCTTGAACCAAAAGAACAATTTTGAGGAGTGGTTTATTCTACTGTCTAGAATGTTTATTGCATCTATTATCTATCAAACTAAAATACGATTGAAACAAAAGAGACATCCGAATGTATTCGAACATCTAGCTTAGTTTACTATTGATTCTATTTAAATACGATTACGAGACAATCACACTTATTTCATCAAAGGTTAAAACATACTAATTAGAAAGTACCTAATATTTTTAGTTTCTACACTTTTATTTTCTTTGGTTGCCGTTATTGTATTGACTGTCATTATTTTATATTAGGGCTTCTGACACAAATAAAGAAATACTTATAGAATAAATTTTTAGTTAATCGTTTAGTCGTAAATACAATACTGACATTTGAATGTATGACAATTAAACAAGTACTATTAGATATTTTAAATTGAATAGAATTTAAAATTCAATTGAATGAAGCTACATAAGAAACAGTGGGATTTTAACATAATTTAATTATTATCTGAGATGAAGTGTTGAATTAATGGTAAATACTTATTCGAGAAATACTATTCAACATAGTGGGTGTTAGATAAATAAAATAGGGTTTTATAGTGTGTTGGACTATGAAATATATGCTAAACTAAATCACTAAGGAGATAATTTTATTTGTCAGTATGTAAAAATATTTTGATACAAAAACATGTAATCCAATTTGTAAGCGGTTAACAATATGAAAATAAACCCTTTATAAAAGTTTAAAAGCTATTTGGTGTATCCTCCTCCTTCGTCGTATATTCATGTCTGAAGAATCGTGACATTACGGCTATGTACATTTGTTGATTGTATTTTTCCATTGTTGTCGATCTTCCGCAACGCGAAGATTCGATTGTAGTGGATGTCCCGTGATTTCTTTTACTTGGTCTAGCCATCTTGATGGCGATCTGCCCCTAGGTCTTCTACCCTCGACCTTTCCTTGTACAATTAGTTTTTCGAGATTGTCTTTATCCCGTCGAGTGATGTGTCCGAAATATTGAAGAATTCGCCTGCGACAGATGGTGGACAATCGATCTTGGATATTTAGCTCGTTAAGGATTGACACGTTTGTTCTTCTTGCAGTCCAGGGAATGCGCAACATTCTTCGCCAACACCACATTTCGAATGCATCTATTCGGCGTCTATCGGAAGCTTTTAAGGTCCACGACTCGGAACCATAAGAAAATATGGAAAAGACCAAGGATCGGACTAGACCCACTTTTGTGTTTTTTGTTATTTGTTTGTCTACCCATATTTTTCTTAAATTAGTCATTGCTGTTCGTGCTATTGCGATACGTCTTCTCACTTCAGTTTCAGAGTCTCCATTGTTGGTTATTACTGATCCCAGATAGACGAACTCGTTTACTATTTCGATGTTGGGGAGGCGGTTGTTTAATTGTATCGTGTTACTCCTATCAATGATCATAATTTGGTGTATAAAAGGGTTGTAAATTGAAAAAAAATTGGTGTGGTGAAAATAAAAGTAAAATGTTAAAAGATTAAAAGATGTGAAGAAGAAGAGGATTAAAATAAATGGCTGGTGAGAATACCTAAGTAATACAGTTATAGTCTACAAAAGCAAATTTCTGGAAGAGGATGCTGAACTCAGTTTAATGTCAAATTACATTGCATCATATGAATTGGATAACAAGGAATGGTTTTTACTAGAAGTGGTTTACATCCAAATGGTTAGCAGAGTGAGCGTTTTATGGGGTGTATAGGAGATTTTCATCTAAAGGGGGTCTAATTCGACAAGCTTGTTATTGAAGTGATATCTTATAACTTGCATCGAGTCGAGGTTTGTGATACTAAGTCGTCGGAGGCTTGAGGACCTTGGTAGGACAACGTGGATGGTGTTTGTTGCAAACAGTATTACTGGAGAAAGTTGGTAGGTGCCTTGTCATGTTATGGCCAGGAAGTCTTTATGAATCCAGGTGTTTTTGGCGGAGTTCGGACTGGGATTTGTCTGAACGTTGAGAGATTTTTGTAATATTGCTGGATGCGTTTGGCTTGGTAAATCATAGGATCGAGTCCATGAGCGGGTGAAAGAATGCAGGTATTTAAATAAAAAACTGAAAAAAAAGATAGAAAGAGTGAAGTGAGGTAATTTTAAAGAGGGAAGTAATTACTATTTGATATTTGTTGAGTGACGGGTAAATGTAGCGGGAAGGTGTTTGTGGTTGATTTTGCACTTGCATAGTTCAAAGTGACAGCTGACAGACGTTTAAGTTGTCATGAAATAAGAGAATCAAATGTCAGGAATAGAAGCAGTCTATATTATGAGCGGATCCTACCTGTGTTTCAGTAAGAGTAAAATGTTTCTACCGGAGTTAGCAATTTAACAATCTTGATAATCCATAATATAAAAGGGTAAATCAGTTAATTAAATTTCAGTTTTAAAAGAGAATTGATAGAAAATAAAATAAAATATAGTAAAAGTCAATTATAACATTAAATAGGCGTTACAACGTGGAGCCAATACAATATATATACTCCGTGCAGCGAACAAATAGAGTAGAGTATGCAACCCAAATTACCTACTACAATGCTGAATGGATTAGTACTGGATTAGAATTGATTAGAAATACGACATTAACATGGCACCCAGCGGGAATTGAACTCTCTTTCTTTGATTTCCTAGTGTAGCGGGTAGACTACTATATTAATACAGTCACTGGAGATTCTTCTCGCCTACTTGTAATGCATTATTTTAGTATTATAGTGTTGCACTAATGTACTTTCTGTAAGGATATTGCTGTTGGGATTTGCCGATATAGAGACAAACCACGGGGGGGGGGGGGTCACACTGTACTCTGAGGTGCACACGCTATTTTTCTTCTATAGATTATTTCGTTTTAAAATATCTTAGTTTTATTATATGTTAACGATTCATCTACTACACTTATTTTGTTTATTCATGTCGTAATCTTGGGATTGGCGTTACTAAATTCAGAGTGACAAATGGTGTTTTTTAATGTTACTTTTGTGTAGATAGTAAAAGTTGATATTTTACTTTCTGTAGGGAAGACATAAAATTCTTACTTTATTCTCGATGACAGAAAAAGTATTTTAGTAGATAATTAGAACCATAATTAAAATTGAATTTCATTGTTCTCCTTATATCATGGTATGCAATAACTGCACTCAAAGTAAATGCTTACTTCAGATTTAAGCTTTCTAAAACAGCTGCGTGTTGAGCGACCAGACCTCTAAATGGAGTTGCAAAATCTCACTTTGGGGATTGCAAATCTCTCACTTCCTTATTCGTTTGTCAGTCTCTGAGTTCTCGTTAAACGTAAATATTTTATAAGATTAGGCGAACTTTTACGTTAATTATAATCCGGTTTCGAGGGAAGTTCTTGTGCGATGATAGCTTAGATAAGAAAGCGAATAATGACAACCTGACTTAATATTCAATTAATTATCTGTGTTGTCTCAACGTGTTGCTGTTGTACTTATGTAACCAAAATCCAATACAAAATCAGTTGCAATAACTGACATCTTAGAGTTTCACAACCAATAAAACTAGATAAAATCAGTGCTAGGTTTCAATGAAGCTGAAGAATTGACTGCGGCCTGGAAAGCACTTTTTAACTTACCCGGAGGCTAAATCTACCCCTAATAATAAATTTAATTCATCACATGAGGCCGAGCGGTGAATTCATTATGCGCTTGATTTTTCACGTTTAAGACCTCAAGTGCTGTCTAATTAGATTACCGGCGTTGTTCACGAAGAGCGCTTTCTGTTCAGCTTTGCCTCGGCTTGGTTGGCCATGTCAGAACACCAAACAACAATGTTCCAAACGATCTGGATAACCTTTGCAGCGTACTCTCAAGCGCATCGACGCCCTTAATTTAATAACAAAGGAGATTATGGTTCGAGGCATTAACTGGTCTGGACAAATCCAGCTCGATCATAATACACAGCAACCCAAGACTCAGAAACGGCTCCAGCCATTCAAACCTTAGATTACGAAACAATGTGCGAGCATTGCAAATCCCGGATTACCAGTTTGATATTGTCGGGTAATTAATACTTTCTTAATAAAGGCCTACTGATGTTTATCAGATTTTGCTGAAAATTAATGAACCTAGATTGAACTGTGGTTTCCAATAACTGCGTTTCGCAGATAGAGTTTATGAACGTTTTAAATTATCAATGATAGCATATTTAGTATTCAGTTAAAATATTTCAATATCCCCTGCTCGAATGCTTCCTGAAACTGAGTTGGTACGCATTGTTTAAATTCTTAATCAGATTTTCATACGACCTAACTCAAGTTATTAAGCTGAATCCTGAATACTTAGATATAATTTCATAATTCTCGCAACTCTGCGATTATGGACGCTTTTCGAGTACAACTATTATCAATATTTACTTTACACAGTGCTTTGCCCTGAACTTCTCCAGTCTCTTTGATCCACTTACTTTATCACCGCCTTAATCTGTTTTGGCAATTCAAAGTGGACTCCTCGAAGCAATTTTTCATTTCTTGAAAGGGATCGACCCTGAGGAAGTCGACTGCAAGGTTTTTCGTATACCCTACTATCAAAGTTTTTTTAAATTAATCTATACAACAGATAGGATTGCACAACCACAGAAAAGAAGTATTAAGCTATTCCGTGGAAAACAAAATTGTTACTGCAGCTAAAATGACTACTGAAAAAAATTACAACTTGTGTCATTTTAATTTTCCAATATTTCTTTTTTATTCTGTAGATACACAGTATGGTTCAGAAAGGTTGCAAGAATAAAATTTTTAAATTAAAATTACCATCACTATAATATTATTGTAAAAAGTTGTATACTGTACAACTTAGAAAATTCAAATTCTAACAAGGTTTAATTTATTTTTCAGACTATGTTTTCTAAACTAGGTACATAGTCTAGTTTTATTGCTACGTCTTTTCTAAACTGTAATTCAGAAAGTGTAACTTGTAATTCAGCTTAAGAAATTGTAATTCAGAAAGCGTAATTTGTAATTCAGATTAGTAAATTGTAATTCAGAAAGTGTAATTTGTATTTTAGATTAGTAAGTTGCAGTTCAGAAAGCGTAAAATAAATTAACTTTAAAATTGTTCATCATCTAATCAAATTATTGTTATATGATCTTCCTAAATTCATTTTTTTCTTCGTTTGCACGACATGACTTACTCGCAATAGTTCACAACTTGATTCAAGTAAAGGGCTTTTAGCAGCAGTATAGGACTATGCGAAAATTATATGATGTAACCTTTTAAAGTGATATGTTGTCAACCAAAAAATGGCAAACACATCCTGTAGAAATCTACATAGTAATTCTATATACAAGACATACAAGATCATCCCCTCGTTTCGGAATTACAATTGATGCTTTCTGAATTACAACTGATACTTTCTGAATATCAATTTACAATTACAATTTACACTTTCTGAATATCAATTCACAATTACAATTTACACTTTCTGAATTGCAATTTACGAATCTGAATTACAATTTACACTTTTTGAATTACAATTTACTAATCTGAATTACATTTGGCGCATTCTGAATTACAACTTATTAATCTGAATTACAACTTACATTTTATGAAATACGTCTTACACTTTCTGAATTACAAATGAAAAAGGTGTAGTTTGTTTACCCGATCAGGTACGAATTTCAATAACTAAATCAGCAAACCGGATGTTATACATAGTTGTGTTCAATGAACAACTGTAACTAACGCTCTATTCGTTTTAGGATTCACTTGAAGATATCCAGATGTCTTAAGTAATCTACATACAGACATACCCTTGAGCATTTCTACCTTAAGGTGTAAGGTTTGGTGTCGGTTAATTGGCATCCTCCATTGTTGACGTTTGTCGGCACACCTTTTCTTTTCCGTCGTTTCCTTTTTGCCTTGCATCGTTCCACTCTAGTCCTCTTCGTCACGCGGTTTTTCTCACTCATTCTATCCACGTCCTTTTTGGTCTTCTCACTCTGTTCTTTACTTCTAGTCTTGTTTCAAAAGTTTCATCATTCCGCCTTCCCCCATTCTATGCACATGTCCCAGCCATTCTAAATTGCCTTTCTTGGATTACTTTGTTCATTCATCGTTAATTGATCTCTTGTAAGTGACCTATAATTATTAATTTCTTCAAAAATAAATTTGGTAAAAGCTTATCTGTTTATTAGAAGTAAAGTTCAACGAAGATTTTGCTTCATTTATAACACCTGCTCTGACTCTTGATAATGTGTTAGTTTTTCACTTACCTTTAGGTTAGCGTTCTATATTTTAACTTTCAAAAATTGATCGCTATAAGAGTGTACTTGAGGCCCGTCTCTAGCTACCATGCAGACGTCGTGTATTCTTTATTACTGAGATGTTAAAAGATGAGCGCCAACAAGTTTAATCCCAAGCACACTGATATAGGCAAAGAAACTTATAAACTTCACTATATTGTTATGGTACATGAGGCAGTGTAATCAATTTCAATAAAGAAATATTTAAAACAAATAAGTTTGGAAGATAGATATAATTAAATCTTGATGGGTGTTAAATTTTAAACATTATTAATAAATTTAATTGAGACAATGAGAGAGGAGATTTTGATATTAATTGAATATACTAATTTAATAGTTACAGAAAATTTTAATAAAATACAAGCCAAGGTAACGATTGACAAATGTGTTATAATGATAATGTGAATTATTAAGTTGTAATAATAGATAATTTAAAATATGGTAGGGTGCAGTAAGAATTGTATCCAACAAGAACACGTTTTTGTTTAAGGAGTTATATAAATAAACTCGAAGAAAGAGGTATCATATTTTGAAATGTGATTTTGAATAAATAAAAATGGAAATTGGTGCATAATTTGTATAGTTGTTTGGTTTACATACAAATATAAACGCTATAAATAAATCTATGAGGTATTAAAGATGGAGATTTAGGCCATTAATATTATAAAATACTCAGAATCGGTGAAGGGATTGTTAAGTGCTGCGAATTACATTAAAGGAATTAGAGAACGACAAAATTGGAAAGAATTTAATTTATTGACTAACGTGTAGCATAATTACATGTTCATATTTGACATTGGTGGTTGCATCGTAATAAAGTAATTCAACTAGAACGAGATTTGTGCTACCAGAATTGGACCACTTCAGAGGAGATTGCAAAGTACCGAAGGATATCTAAGAAAGAAACAAGATAAGAGCTGTTGCAGTTATAAACCTGAAACTTACCAGGTTTGGTTGGAGTTGAAGCTGACGATTGATAGAGGGATTGCAGCCAGAATCAGCAGGGTATTGGAGTTGGTTGACAGGTGTAGGCTGTAGGTGTCAAACGAGGACAACATTGGGATCTTTTGGAAGCAGGAGGCACTGGTGTATGGAATTATGCGGGTTAAGCTGAATAAGTAACAAGGTTTGTTAGTAATTAATATTAAAACATTTTGAATAAAGATCAATCAGTGAAATACAATAATACAAAGCAATATTTAATTTAATGTAAAAATGCAATTATCAATACCTGGTTTGATGAGTTTTTGAAAATCGGTTTGACAGCAAATGTCATAAACTGTAATATTAAAATTCAATTAATAGAGATCTTGATTTGGCGAACCACCTGAGATAAGAGAACTTGATTTTAAAAAAGAATTATTATTTAATTAGAAAGGGCATTGCATTAATAAAGGGCTAGTTTAAAGTGGTGCATTACATTTCATAAAATATATGGATAGTCCAACGTGTAGCTTTATATAGCCATTACATAATAATATATTTATCCACAATACAATTATTGAACCGTCAAAGTTTAAAATGAAAGAATCAATAGTTTTAACTAAATTTATTGACATTAATCGTTTTGGTCAACTTCTAGTTTATATGCATTGATAATGACAATTATTCATTTAATCCAAGGAATCGAACGGTTTACTCCAATTAACTTCTATCACTAAGACTACTGAGTATACACTGTCCTTATTTATTGACTATATGCGAAATATCATCAGGATATCGTTATTTCACTTATCTGTTATGTTGTACTTGCGGTATCAACGCTCAGCCCTAAGAAGCTTAATGCATCTGCCAGCCCTGCTCCGCAGGACAATCCTCTCCCCAATTGTCACTTTGGTAGCTACTAAATGCCGGTTGTCACCTACCGCAAGTAATCACCAGATCTCCGTAACGAATCTCAAAAGACGAGTGTGTATGTTTTTCCGTCTAATACTTGTTGCTATAATATCGAATTACAAAATAGAATGAGGTAGACGCAAAACAAATATACATACCCTGTACTTAACAGGAAATAAACTATGCAATGCTTTCCGTGGTTCCTACATCGTCAAAATGACTCGTATCTCCGTCCGTCGGAAAGTGACACTCGTTTCCAAAATCCGCTTCAAGCACGGTGGGCCAGTATCCAAATTAGTGATGGGCATAACCGGACAATTTTCATAACCGAATTATTTGCATTCGAATCATATTAATAACCGATTGATTATTTGAATCAATTTTGGCTCTCGATTCCTTTCGATTAAGTCAGCCGGTTTGCCGGTTGGCGGTTCACCGTCATCTGCATCGGCATCGTAACTTGCAGATAGCAGAGGAACTCAGTTAATCGTTAATTATAGTAATTGTATAAATGATTTTTATTTGATTTTATTTCTAAGGAGTTTAAACCATTGAGAATAGCTATATCAATACTAATCATAAAGAAATTATAAATATGCGAATGCAAAGTATCTATTCCCTTCCCTTTTCGCTTGCACATCATACCGGTATATTTTAGAATCCATCATTTATCTACGTTCAGCCTTCCGCGGTTCTAAGGACGCACCCTTAAAATTTTCAACATCGAAATCCACTTCTTGTTCCGACTGCTCCGTTATTAAAAATTAAATATAAATCTTTTACGATATTGGAAAATCTTATTTCGCTTTCTGTTTATCCCTTATTAGGCATAATCAACCGCGTTTCGAAGCAAAAATTTAGGCCGTTATAAATTAATACTAACACAGCTTCGGCAAATCTCATACTCAGCAGAACGTTATCTTTATTAGGAACGGCCCCATAAATTTAACTCGTCGACTTGGAGTCTCAAATGTCTTAATAACATCAACAAGCAGCCGCAAGCCTGACTTGGGTCAATCAAGTACATACGTAGAAAAGGTTATATGAGTTATGAATGCCGTATTATTTACAGAATTTCGATCACTCGCAGGTCGATGAGACGCGGCACGTATTATTTTTCATCCGAATACTTGGAACGAAAACCGAGTTACACAGGTTATTTCAATAACCGGATAACCGGTTATTTTTGATTCGAATAAGCCCATCACTAATCCAAATACTATCACCGAAACCACAAGAAATTACGGTTCCCGTTAATACTACATGAAAATAATTTAGACATATTTTTAGAATTTTGAATGCTCTACAATTTAGGTTCTATTACTTTTTCGCGTACGAGCGATATTTGTCGAGATATCGAACGCGAAAGAAGAGCGAGAAAGGGTCGAGATTTTTTTCGAACTTCTGGGCTTGTGTCTCATTTCTCTTTCTATTTAGCGAAAAAGTAGCCATTATCATACTTGTAGAGGTTGAAAATAGCTTCAATTTGACCTATTATAAATTGATATGCGACTAAAATTGTTATTTTTGACGTCGTTCTCGATGAAAGCGACAATGACGATGAGGATGCTGCAACACTCGAAGTAAAAATCGTCGAGGAATGGGAACTTCACGAAGAGCACCCTGCCAATGAATGTATACTTGAAGAAAGTAAGCATCAAGAAGAAGATAAAATACATATCGAGGACAATGAACCAGAACCATCAAAACAGAGAAGACAATAAAAAAATTACAACACCGATAAGTAATTAATTAATTTATTAATTAATCTACAAGTCGTAATTTTAGTCGAATTTCAATTCATAGCAGGTAAAATTGCAAGCATTTTCACGTAGCGTTAGCAAGAACCTAGTTACTGCAATAAAAACAAACTCACCAATTTTTTTAAGATGGCGGGAACAGAGCATGGGGAATCTTGGTCGACAACAATTATCATTCTAAATAGCTACAGTAATTTAATAGCTATTTAAGTCACAAGGAATGTAAGGACCTATTAACATTTGAGGTAGGCAAGTACAAGCCAAGACGAAGTCGCGGCTTGTTGCCTGCCGCAAATGTTAATAGGCGATACATTCCGAGTTATCTTATTATATTTTTCCCGCTGCTTATCAAAATTTTCCTAGATTTTTGAAAAAATCGTTTGGTTTGTCACATGTCACCAGGATTAATTTTCGTGAGTCGTGTAATCTATGAGTGTCACATAAACTTGCAATTTAGAAACAAAACGTCTAAATCTGCATCTTGCTCTGCTAATTTTATTAGCCTAGGAACTTAATAATAGTATTAAGTTCCGTTGTCAAGAAAAAGCAGCAAACAAATATAATCACCGACTTACACGTTTTGTTACTAAGGCTGTATCACTGACTTACATGATCAGCAGCGAGAAAAACATTTTATAAGAAAGGGTGGTCGAGAGGAAATTTCTAATGAAGTAAATTTATTAGTAGACCAGGATAGAATAACAGTTTCTGATGATGTCAAAAACTTGGGTCTTTATCTTGATAATGATTTTGAATTTACTTAACATATTTCAAAATGTCTGCAAAAATCATTTAGTTCCTTAAAACTTATTTATCAAAATGGACAATTTTTAAGTGTAAATGTGAAAACCGTTTTGTGTAATGCATTAATCTTGTCATGTTTTGATTATTGTGACGTTGTTTATGATTCACATTTAAGTAGCTTTAGTATTGCTAGAATTCAGAAAATTCAGAACTCATGTTTACGCCTCATATTTGGAATACGAAAATATGAAAGAATTTCTTATAAGCTGAAAGATTCAAACTGGCTTAATATGAAAGAATGGCGCTTCTTTCATTCTGCATGTCTTTTCCACAAGATCATTTTGAGTAAATCACCGAGTTACTTATACAACAAAATAAAGTTTACAACCGACGTACATACTTTAAATATAAGATTTAAAGGAACGCTGACTCCACCTCAACATAAGTCACAATTTTTCAAGTGATCGTATTCTTACAGAATAATGAAATCCTATAATTCGTTACCAAATGTAGTAAAAGGCTATTGTACGTCAAAATTTAAAAAAGCTATTTTTCAAAATTGTATGGATAAACATCAATGAATTAATTATTAGGGTCAAAATAACACACTTCTTATTGTTTTTCGCCGGGTTAAGTGAAAGAACAGCGGATATATCTGTTTTTCTATCAACTTGAACTTCGTCTAAGACAATATTACGTTTTAGTCAAAAAATTTTCTGTATAATTTTGTAATAATTTAATAAAGACCATTATTATTATTATTAGTATTAATATACAATCATATAATGCTATATCAAGATAGCGGAAATAGCACATAAGAAATTTTGGTCGACAACTTGAAGTTAAGCTTTGCTGGACCTCACCAATACCCCAAAAAAGAAATTTCAAATTTCGCTTTACTTTCAAGCAAAAATGACATAGTGACTGGACTAGATGGGCAACTGATCGTTCAACCACTACTGATGCTTGCTGAGCTGCATAACTTCGAATTACAGTAGTTTATTACAATATCAGAAATGAAGCAATATCCCAGTGCAGGCGAAACTTTCTAGCAAAATTACACTTTAAATACCTGTTCAAACAACCTGTTTGTGTTTTTTTGTAATAAAAATTGCAAATTTAGTTTTACATTTTATGGAGTTATGGAGGTATTTTTTCGATAAGCTACTATAAGATTACGGAAAACTATTGCGAACAGGTGCATATACAGGGTGTATACAAATTGACGCAAAAGCTCCAGGTAGCGACATTCCTTGTACAATTCTGAGTCGAAAATCTTAATACCAAAATGTTGAATTGGTCTTCATGAGCTCTCAAGAGCGGTAGATAAAAGCAATTGTTTTTTTCAGGGGTTCTTCTTTAAATACGACAAAATGTCATCAGGAAGAGTAGTTCAGAATGTAAAATTATGGTCCCATACAAACTTTCAGAAATATCGATGTACTGTTATGAAACCATGTTATTACAAAAGTACTTGATCTAATGCACACGGTTTTATAAAAGTACATCGATATTTCTGACATTTTGTATAATGATCATTGGTAGTAAATAACCATGTGTTACATTTGTAGGTTGAAACGTTGAAGACGAGGTAGCAATAAAATTCACAAAACACACCACATTGAAGAAGAAAAAATTAATTAACCAGCAAACTACGTTATAAAGATCGTTATACTGGTTAATGCATCACAATATAAAAATTAAAATTAAAGCAAGTAACACAAAGATTCTTAGTGCTACCGTCCCAGAAAAGGTCTATCATATTCAGAAA
>OW679195.1:81504357-81539210 GCA_940337035.1 Agriotes lineatus | reverse complement strand
ATTCACATTTCTAAACTCTAAGTTTATTGAACAAAGCCCCTCCAAAAATGAGCGCTAAATTAGAATTGAGAGCTCTCGTATTTTTTAATTTATAACATGTACATTTTTCTGCTCATGGCTCAAGCTCAAGACTCAAGACCGTTTAGTAGTTCTTATTACTAAATCTGTTTATTAAACGTGGTATAGCAACCGACATACGTTGAACACATTTTGTTCTGTAACTTTTTAAATTAATATTCAATTTTAAAAATGCAAAAATTATTTTAATTAGAATAAGGCCACCTTATATAAATATGGTGCCTGCCTGCGTCTGTAACGTGTTCATCTGATATGGTTGGACGCACTTCGTCGGCAATACTTCTTCATTTTGTCACCGTACCCTTCATAATGCAACCTTTACCTAGTATTCCTAGTCTAGCTCGTAAGATGTCAGCCTAAAAATCACACTCCCTCTGGGGGAGCGAATTCGAAGGCCACCGATTGCAATGCGTTTTTTTGCGATTTTAATTTGCAGTATATACTAAGTGTTTTCTTCCACTGTTTCTGTATTATTGGAAAAATTAAGATATTTTTACCTAATTTGTGCATAATTTCGAACACTTTTTAACCGTTATTCGATCTAGTTGCTTTTCTTGCAGTGCGACTATAAAAATATTTTCTTCTTTTTTAAGTTACAATTCAATTTTAAAAATGCAAAAATGCCTGTAATTCGAGTAAGAAAATGTATGTGTTGAGATAAAAATCTAGTAGTTGTATATAGACGTGTGTTGTGTCTGTCTGTGTGCGTTTGTCACGTTTTCATCTTTACCGATGGGGCGCACTTCGTCACAATCGGTCCTCTTATCAGTGAAGCAAGTACCTTAGGTAGCGTTCTTTAGCCGAGCGGGTAAAGCGTCTGAGAGAGCAAGTTCGAATCCCACAGACTGCGATATTTTTCTCTCTTTGGGAATTAATATAATTCGTACTGTTAAGTGTTTCCTTTTACAGTTTCATTATTATTAAGATATTTCACACATAATTTTGAAAACTCTTGACCGTTATTTGATCTAGCAAAATTTGATTTTCCTGCGGTGGATTTTCCTTATTAAACGCGTTAGTAACATTTCCTTCTGTAACCTTTTTATTTGCAATTCTAATTTTAAAATGCAAATTTATTTTAATTGAAATAAAGCTACCACAGGTGGCCTTAAAACTAGTATTCAAATAGAGTGTAGAAAGGATGCCATTGGAAAATACATGTGAAAGATTGAACACGAGTGTTAACGAGGCATTCATGTAGCAAATTCATGCCGAAAATAAGTACTTTCCGCACAGGCGCCCATCGTAAGAAAAAAACTTAGGGTATGAAAAATAACGTTATTACTTTCGGCTTATTCCTGTCGGAGAAAACATAGTATGCGTAACCAGTAGGAAAAGTATTGTTGCCGGCCTCCTGTAATTTCCACAGTCATCCGGGGATATATCACTATCCCTACTAGTTGCGCAATATTTTATTACCCAAAAAATCTGCTTTAATTAAATTTGAAATTCAAGATACAGCTCAAATTTTTCGAAATCAAGACGACCGTATATCTTCTTACTCGTTTGGATTGAATATCTATTTATAGCTTATTGAAGATAACAAGTGTAAGTACTTTTGTTGTATTCATTGCTTGTGTATGTTGTACATAATTTACACTAGAAACAATGACTAATTCCTATTCTGCGTCCTTCTAGTACTACTTTCAATTCGTGGAGTGGAAGCACAAAAACTTTATTCGTTGATCTTTCCGAACATTTAATTTCATGCAGCTCCATTTTTGGAAGCTTTCCAAGATTTTTCAGGTTTGTTGTTTTCCGCTCCCTAATATGCTATAAAAATTCGTATCATAAAAGTACCTCTGCAAGAAAAACAAGAATGTAAAAAATTGAAACTAGCTTGCCATATGCGAGAAAATGAATTTTTTGTGATGCTTCATCATTCAAGCTTGACTTTCCTGCAAGTAAGTTTTGCTGACGTAAATTAATTAACCTTCCCGGAAATTGTTCCTTGTATCCAAGCAAACACGTCAAGTTCAAAGCCCTTTGGGAGAAGAAGGAATAATAAATAGGATCTTGGAAAACCATTCTTTTCTTAGGGTTTTGTATCATTACTATAAATTATCTTTGTTTCGAATATAAAAAATTTAATCTTTATCTTATTTCAAATCAACGCTACAGTTCGCTTTAGCTCTAATTAAAATTAATAGCTAAAGTGCGTTAATGATGATAGTCCAAGGGCGCTTCAAAAGGGCTATTAACGATCTCCCACATACCATTACTGAAGTAGACAGCCCCAAGACAATGCTGTTGTTTATCATACAAATTCCGCCTTAGCAACATTATTTAAATTAACTAACCAAAACTGAAGTTATACAGCCATACTGCTTTAGCTCAAGTATTTTAAAAGACCAATTCAATAAACCCTAAAGTTCAAATATAATTTTCGTATTTAAATATGCAAAATTGAAAATTTACAAAAATAAATATTTGGCTAATGAGTTAATTTTTACGAAAAGACTTAATTATGATGGGAATTTAGTTAACAAATTTAATATAGCCGCCCTTACACAAACTAAAAAAATGAAAGTAGGCAACAATCCAGCAATTATATCAATTTATATTGTACAGTACAGAACTGGCGAAATTACTAAACGAAATGTAGAAATTAAACACTCAAATAGTTCTTTTTTCCTGTTTTAACGTTAAGCTAACAGGTTGGAACAATTAAATCTGCATTGCCACTTTTGCAAATAATATCATCTGTGCACTCCCTTATTCAAAATGATTAGTAGAAGAGTGGACAAATATTATCTGGATTAATAATTTTATCTTACTATTGAAGGCAAAACTGAATAATAATTATAATTATATTTGCAGGCTAATGGCGGCGCTTTGAAGTTTAACTTAAAAAAATCTCTTTAATTTATGTCCAAATTTCTTGAACACAGTTTTACATTCCTGCTTAATAAGCAATATCATACTTTCTCTCATATTAGGAAAACTTCAGGTACTGATTCGTTGAAATCAATAAATCAACATTCAGTCATTTATAACTTCAAAATAACATTGTTGCCCGGGAGGACCCAATGGATTTGTAAAAATATTTCCGAAAGACTTCTGGTACCTTCTTCAGTACTAAGAAATTAAAGGTTTTCATAAAGATAAACGAAAATGCATTGAAGTGACGTAAACGGATCTATAGAAGAAATAACTATTGATTTCCTTAAGAGATGATTACAGCATGGGATTTCTGAATTAATATCTAGTTTTTCAGACATTTGTTAAACTTTTATAAGAAAAACTAAACAGTAATGGACAAAAGTATGAAAACACCTATATATTTCCTATAATCTTGAAGATTTTACATGATATTTAGTAGGTATATAGTATTCGTTATTCTAAGTATACCTACTGTAACATAGCAAGTTACACATAACACAAGATTTTTAATAGAACATCCTGTTTATTTTCAATATTCGGATAGGGAATTTGATTGCAAATTCAAAAACATACAGTTTTATACATTTACTGAATTTTTCTATCAAATCTTAAAAATATCTGGTGTGATACACGCACACAACTTCCTTTTACAGTGAAAAATTTAATTTTTAAGCATTTGTCAAAAATTTTCAAAAATTACAAATTCTAAAACCGGGGCAAAATAGAGAGTTAGTTCAAGTGACAAATTTTCTCTAAAATTTTAATCTGAATTCAAAAATGTAATAATAGACTGGGTGTTCTCCTTAAAATAGAAGTTAATAAAAAAAAGAGAAAAAAAACAAAGGACACCCATTTTAGAGGTTTTCAACTGGAAAATTACCTAACTCGCATTAACACACATTAAGAATTTAATAAAAATGTAGAGTTAAACAAATTGTTAGAGCCGTTTTTGAAAAAATCGAAAAAACTCAAGTCACAAGAGTAAACACCATACTTCCGGTTATGCGAGTTTCTTCAAACGCTTGATGTCGGATCTAGATAGTACAGAAAATTTTTATATAAAGTGTCAACGTCAAAGCTCTTTTCATTTTTGAGGTATTCTGTTCACACCCACACAAGCACACACACAGACTGACGAACAGACCAATAAACAAAAAATGTTTTTTGGGTTCAGGGGACCTGAAGTGAAGACCTGTTCGAATTTTTGGAGTGAATCCAATACTTCCTTTATTGTAAAAGGAAGTAAAAGTAAGTTATTAACTATTTGGAATTAAACACGCAAATCGTGAGCATAACAACGAAATTAATTAGTCACTGCCATTTTGACCGTAAACTACTTGTACAAACTTGAAACTGCATTACTTAACAGATAAAATTGTTCTTTATCATGATTTGTATTGCAAGGCTATTGTGACGGTAAAAATGTATCGATATTGATTGATGTGTTGATGGAAAAGCTCAATAAATGTACAAATCTGGAACTTTTGAATTCCCCATCAAATTCCCTATCGATACACTGAAAAATATACAAGGTAATCTATTTAAAAAAATTAAGCTATGTGCAACTTTCGGTTAAACCGGAAGTCATATTATCCTAAGGATACTTCCATTTTACCTAGAATGGTGAATACTATATATATACACTAAATTTCATAGATATATATGGGTGTATCCATACTTTTGCCATCACTGTACATATCTACATAAAATACATTAATCTTATAAAAGCATCTTAGAGATGGCCACGATGTACGCCACTTGGTGGAAATAAATTAAATTTATTTTTACCAAACGACGCCACTTTACGAAATACTAACCTATACCAAGTTTCATTAGAATTCAACTAGGCGTTTTCCAGATTTTTGGAAAAAAATAATTTTGGTTTAATCTTCAACATCCTGTATCTCGAAAACGAAGCCGTTTAGGTTCCATGATTGTATGAACTTTTTATCTTAGAATTGATCAAGGAATCACGCCTTAAAGTTTGTCTACGTACTTAACTAACACTCTGTATACAGGGTGAGCATCTTCAAAAATATATTAAAATTATGCAAAACCGGCTCTTTAGTTATAACCCTGTTTCTTATAAAACTAAATTTATTATTGAAAACCATGTAAATAGAGCTATTTAGTGGCTAGTGCATATTCGTATGACTTTTCCTATAAGTTATAATATTTTTTGTATATAAACATTTTATAATCGACATTCATCAAACTCACATTTTGCTTTGCGTACTGCGAATATATTTAAGGTTTCCGAAGTTTTAAATGCTTATTTATGCCTTTCATAGCTTACTTTTGCAAATTTTATTTCTCCAGCAAATAATTTTTAAAGATTACATTTTATAAAGTCTAGAATTTTATAAATTTTCAAGACGATTGAATAAAATAGATTCCCATTTGATTTTACCTTAATAATCCTGTTTTGTAAGCACACTATTATTTGTTGACATATAGAGGTATAAACAGATACAATAGAAATTCCTTAAAAATGTTAAATGGGAATTATGTTAATCCTTCTCGCTTAATCATTGAAAATGTGGTTGATGCCCCATAAAGAAAATAAAGTTCATTCAATTTGCAATCTTGACAAAATGTCTAAAGTTGGAAGTTCAAGAAACGATTTAATTAAAAAGTTGTTAAAACCGTACGCTTGTTTTAAGTAGGTACGATGGAAGTGTTGTGTTTTGTGTTATTTGTCAAGACGAGGTATGTGTCTAGAAATTTCTATTTTCGAATCTTGGTAAAACAATTATTCAGTTTTAAATAAATAATTAATTTTATAGTAAAAACTGTAGTATGCCACCATAATTGCATTTTGAATACACATTGGGAAGTTTGATGCTTGCTATTGTTATTTACTACCATAGTTAATGAATTAAAAAGCATTTTAATAGCGATTATCATTTTAAAATATTTTTGTTACTCAGTTAAGCTTTTTTTTATTAAATCATATGAAGCTATAACTTAAAACACTTATAACTGTTTTATTATCCAAGTTAATAGGAAATATAATTTTAAATAAAAATTCATTTACTATTCTGCATTAAGTTTAAACTCGATCAGCATTTGTGGTCGGTGTCGACCAAACTCAAAAAAACAAATGTGTAAAATAAGGGTTCCGGGCAATTCACCGAAAACAGTTCACCGAAAACAATTTACCGAAAACAGTTCACCGAAAAACAATTTACCGAAAGAACAATTCACCGAAAGAACAGTTCACCTAAAATCCCTTATATTATATAAATATACCTAAAATTTTAGATATGTATATATTATTTTGGTACTTTTGTAAAGAATATCCTTCTAACATATATTGGTGTAAACTTCCCTTCACACTTTATCAAGGCTTAGGACTTGCAGCGAGATGATTATGTGTTCCACTTCTTTTAATAACACTGTCATCCAGTGTTATCATGCGTGCAGCACACTTAACTTTGTGGTAACTTTCACACTTCCAATATATCTTTGAATCAACTTTTCTATCCGTATAGAAGAAGTGACCTTCGTCAAACAACAAACGTTTGCCTTTTTCACTGGTTATGTATTCGAGAGCCATTTCGAACTTCACTCTAGCAAAATTTTCTATAAACTAAACTCAATTAGGGAAATACTTATTTATTTATTTATTAGTAATACAACTTAATGACAATAATCTACTTTCTAATGAAAAGTGTCGAAAACATATCAAGAATTGTTGGAGACTACAATAACGACAACATACCTTAGAAAAATGAATTTTAGGTGAATTGTTCTTTCGGTGAATTGTTCCTTCGGTAAATTGTTTTTCGGTGAACTGTTTTCGGTAAAATGTTTTCGGTAAACTGTTTTCGGTGAATTGCCCTAGATCCGTAAAATAATGCTTTCATGTAATACTCAATTTAGTAAAGGCTGTTTCTAGGTGAACAGTTTCCAGATCGTGTATCCCAAATCTGTACGTGTAAAATCTTTAAAAAATGGAAATACTATTTCATAGAATTACATTTGGTGTAGTGCTGAAGGAACTACCATAGTCCGTCATGTATCAAATTTGGATACTGTTAAAAGGTTAGGTAAAACCAACCATTTAACAATTTTACATTTTATTAATGAAACTCTTGCATTTCACTACTTCCCGAATCAAATTCTAGTAAATAAAATCTTACGTGTGGTAACTGATGGTAAAAGTAGGTCAAGATCTTAAATTTTCCCCTCGTTCCTTTAATAGAGGAATAGCAGAAACGGCTAGAACGGAGTTCCCATTAGCTACTACATTACTCAATAATAGGAAAGGGTATTTCTGGTGCTCAAGTTTACAGGTAACGTCTTCAGGGAGTTTTTTATTTATTCAGCCAGTTGCAACCAAGTGGGGAACTTGTATAGAAACTGCTCTGGTGAAGTTTTTTGTAATTTTGAAGAAGAAGGTACCTAACAGTAATAGTTTGCGGCCGATTGTCAACAGCTTTTAAAGAATCCCAAATTAACAACTCCATTACCTTTATAATTAGAAACACAAAATCAACTATGTAGGAAATCATTGGTATTGGTGGAAGCTTTGAATTGCATTCAATTAAAATAAAAGTACAATGTGCATAAAAAAGCGAATATTTTGTTTCCCAAAATTCATAACTTGTGGCGTAGAAAGAAGTTTTCCAGCTACAAAGATATACTGGATCATAAGCTTGATAATTATCTCATCGAGAATATTGAAAAACATGTTGCTTAACGCAATAATTAAACCATAAATATATGATTAGATTTCAGAATATAGTGTTTTTAATTACCCTTATGTTTTTTTATGCGGCATCGTTCTCTTATAACATTTTTATGTTTATTTTATTATTTTAAGTATAATTATTACTTATTACTTATACATGGTGTTTCTTTAGCCGAAAACGCCTCTATAAGGTGCTACGAATTCGCGATTCTTGTTAAGCGGCAAATTTACTTGACAAATTTCTCAGCAAAACATTCTGACAAGAAACGTCAAAATTTAATCGGATATTTTAATGCACTTGAAGTATTACTGTTGACTAATGCACCCTCTTAATTGACTAATGCACCCTCTTAGTTGACTAATGCACTCTCTTAATAGTTTAGAAATTGATGCCGAGCGGGCGTTGCTGCAACTACCGGCTCTACCGGGTGTCAACGAATTTATTAGACAAGTCTTAACTTCTAGAGTATTAGGTGTATCAAAATGAGATTTGGTATAGATAAATGGTATAGGGAGAGGAGAGTTTTCGCAGATTTTTTACTTTCCGGTCACTTTCGGTTTCACCGGAAATGGCTCCGATTTCGAATTTTTAAATGGAACACCCTGTATATTTTTGCATATTTGGATTTCTGAGGCAATTTTGGATCAGAATGTGACATTTTAAAAAGTTATCCATGGCACACTTGACAAAAGTAAATAAATTATTATCCAGTATTTTGCTTAGAAATATCTAACTTATGAGCTTACTTTTAATCCAATCGCAAATAAATTAGTATCAATAGATTCGCCAAAAAATCCTCTTTTCGGAAAGTGCTTGTCAAAAAAGGGTCGCCATTTGAAAAAACATAGTTAGATAGGAAAACGTGATTTTGCCAACTTGTCTTATTCCTATCTATCATACTAATCACTAAAACTTTGCGATTGTAATTTTCTGACATCACCTGAGGTCCTTAGATTAGTTTGCGTCCGATCATGGCCACCTAGATGCCATATTAAAAGTGGCTCTAAAAAACTCAAGTAGGCTTAAAAACTTTTTAAAATGTCACATTCTGATCAAAAATTGTCTCAGAAATCCAAATATGCAAAAATATACAGGGTATTCCATTTAAAAATTCTAATCGGAGCCATTTCCGGTGAAACCGAAAGTGACCGAAAGTAAAAAATATGCGAAAAATCTCCTCTCTCTATACCATTTACCTATACCAAATATCATTTTGATATACCTAATACTCTAAAAGTTATGACTTGTCTAATAAATTCGTTGACACCCGGTATAGTATTAATTAAACATTAATCACATGTTTTAATAAATGTTTAATAACATTTGACAACTAAATAGTTTTTCTAAAAATAAAAGCGCCAATAATAAACATTAGATTCGTGGATAAAATAATTTTTCGGGAATTTTATAATTTTGGGGGAAGTAAAATTCACGTTTATCTTGAAAATGAAAACTATGTAAATAAAATAGGTATATCGTAATTTCTGACCATTTTAATGATACAGTGTTACGCATGAGATTGTAGCAAAGAAAATATAACAGTGATCAACTGCAACATCGCCCTCCATTAAAAAGATATATTATTCTAAAATAGATACTCAAATATGCCACTCATGAGTATTCTGTATCAAAGCGTTCTTAAATAATCAATTTAAATATCTTTATTCTTCTTGACCTCTTAGAGTGTGTAAGTCCTCAGTCCTCATCTTTTGGCTCAAAGATTTACCCCTATCATATTTTCAACTAGTTTTGAATCAGTGGATGTACTAAAAGTTACTGAATATTTCATGCATATTTTAGTAGGTCTACAAGGCATACTTTAGTGCATATATGAGCTATCATTGCAAAAAAAATTCCCTACTCTACTAATGACAGAATTGTCCAACATATTGGGCAGAATGTTGCTAATTAAGTTATACAAATAGGGAAAGATTTGAAACAGCGCAAATGGAAGGTTTGAAAAGAGCATGTAGAACATCGAAATGAGAGCACATTCGAAATGAAACAATTACACAGTAAGCTATGATACAAGAAGCAATTACAGGGATGATACAGACAAAACAATTGATATGGTATGGTTACGTGAGGCGTATGAATGAAGAAAGATTGCCATACAAAATGTTCATGCACCTACCACAAAACAGAAGGAAGAAAGGAAGACCGAAAAAAAATTGAAAGTACGGAAATTGAAACGTTTATGAGAGCAAGACGATTGAACAAAAAAAAAAACAGATTGCACCGCTTGAGTAGAAAAGAGAAAAACATAGAAATAAATGTTTTAGTTGGCTCGACGCTCATTTTAATTATGACATGTCGATTAAATATGCCTACGTGTGATTCAGAGTAGGCGGGGATCATTCTTGAAATATTTATAACAGTGTAGAAATGTGTCAATATAAATAAGCATAGGTGAGATCACTCCACTTTTGATATTGCAGGAATAACGTGGAGCATTTTAATGATTACAAGATAACCAACTTACAGTGATCCTAAGAATGTTTTATTGCATTTTTTCCCATTTATTCATACAGACACTAAATTATTATTATTTGGTAATACTCACATTTATAAATGACATTTGTTAAAGAAAAAGTGTACACTTTAAAAATATGCAAAATATCTAGGCTACTAGAATCACATAGAAAATGGACAGACAATGCTTTTTTTTGGTATGGTTATCTCTGTCTTATTCTGTTTTCTTATCCACGCTATTTCATTGCTGTTATATACAGGGTGTATTAAAAATGGTGCATAATCTTCAGGTAGAGCAATTCTTCGATTAATGCTGAGTCAAAAATATTAATACTAAAATATTGGATTGGTCTTCGTGAGCCCCCACGAGCGGTAGATGAAAAACATGATTGTTTCAAGTACCTTTTCTGTTTCAAATATGTGAAAGTATTTTCAAGAAAAGTTGTTCAAATGTAAAATTATTGTCGCATGCAAAATTTAAGAAACAGTGGCTTACTTTTATGAAACTGCGTGTACTCTGAAGTACTTTTGTGGTACCTAACATGTTTTTATAAAAGTAACCTGATATTTCTGAAAGTTTACATGGGACCACAATTTTACATTTTGAATAACTTTTCCTTGATGACATTTTGAATTATTTAGAACAAAAAAGGTACTTCACCTGAGAAAAAGTATTTGTTATCTACCGCTTGTGAGGGCTTATCGAGACATTTTAGCATTAAGATTTTCGGCTCAGAATTAATTAAAGAATCGCTCTACGTGACGATTATGCGTCATTTTTAATAATAATAATAATAGAGTTTATTGCACTTTCCCATTTACAATGGATGTACATTGTAATCTAGTACTAGCTTACAATTTAAAAGTAAAATAAATCTATCGGACCTATCTATTCATACCATTTATCTGTGATAATTCAAATATTCCCCAGGACTGTAGAAGGATCCTGCTAAGAAAAGGTCTTTTAATTTTACTTTAAAACGTTTTGCCAATTTATTAGTGTGCTTCAATCGGCGCCGGCGGGTAACTTGTTATAAAGAATACACCCAGCATTAAAGGGCGACTTTTTGTATTTAGCATGTTGACATTTATTTGGCCGAAGGTTCCCTCTGACACCTCGTGGGATATTCATGAGTATCATTATTCTTATTCATCACAGGTAAATTATTGTGAACGAAAGTAAGAAGTTTATATAGATAAATTGACGCAACGGTGAGCAGTTCCCGATTCCTAAATATATCTCGGCATGATTGCATATAGTCTAAATTATATAACAATCGTATTATACGTTTTTGTATTACAAATACACGTGATATCTTTGTGGCATGTCCCCATACAAGAATATTATAACTTATTACCGAGTACACGTTCGCATAGTAAACTGACAGAAGAGCTTCGTTATTTAATTTGTGCTTTAATGTCGACAATGCGAAATAGCATCGGTTCAGCTTCAATATGGCTGGTGAAATCCAGTCTATCATCAAACACAACACCTAAAAGTTTTGCAGCTGGTACTACTTCTATTTCAGAGTCATTGACTTGGTATATTCAATTTTGCGGGTACCATATGACAATTTTAGGCAAACCGTTCTATCTATATTGATTATTAATTTATTGGTGTTGCACCATCTTTCAAATGCGCTTAAAATCAAAGCGACTTTTCTTTTCGCATTGTCAACATCGGTTGCAGATACCACAATTGTGGTGTCATCCGCTTACATGAATATCTTAGCATGCTCGGTAATGTATTCAGGTACGTCATTCATAAAAATAAGAAAAAGCAGTGGACCTAGTGTTCCTCCCTGCGGAGTCCCGAGGTTAACATTAAAATTCCGAGAGACTGTATTGTTTATGCTTACGACCAGAGACCTATTTGTTACATACGATAAAATCCAATCATTTATAGGCCCTCTGATAACATACGCGAACAATTTACTTGATAAAATGCATGATTCGTGGTATCAAATGCACGAGAAATATCAAATAGAACAGCGACCTGACCTGCATCCATCTTATCGTGTACGCACTGTACAAAATCAGTCGTGGCCGTTTCCGTTCAATGACGTCGCCTAAATCCATGCTGGCATATAAAAAATATTTTATGTTTGTTTAAAAAATTAGTTAATTTTTCATATACAATCTTTTCGATTATTTTCGAAAATACACTAGGAATTGAAACAATAATTAGAAATGATCGTACCATGAGATATAAAAAAATTATTCTTGCCTTGATATGTGTTATACGTTTGGCAGTACTGAAGTGTATTGTCAGTCTATGTCAAATTCGAGATTAAAAGGTTAGGTTTTGTTTGTTGTTTGACACAGACTGACGTAAAACTTAACCTGCAAATCTCGAATTTGACATAGACTGACAATACACTTAAGTACTGCCAAACGTATAACACATATCAAGGCCTGCTCAGAATCATTTTTTTTATCTCATGGTACGATCATGCTTTTTAAAAATGGGAACCAAACTGCTTGTTTTTAGGGAGGTTGGAAAATGACCATAGCTGACGCAACAATTAATTAGCAAGGCCATAACTTAGGCTAATTCAAGCTTGCATTCTTTAATTATATTTACAGGGAATTTCATCAATTCTCGTAGATTTTTTATTTGGTATTTGACAAATTACATTTAAGATCATATCCTCTGTAACAGGAGAGACAAACATAGATTTATTGAGTATATTTCTAGATGTTGTACAGGATGTCCCATTTTCAACAGTTTTATAGGGTATCTCCGTAATTGTTAGTGCTATCAAAAAAGTAATATAGGCGTTATGTGCTCTTTTTGGGTCAAACTTAAAATGGTAAAATCAAAATTTGAAAATTTTTGCACGCTTAAGAGATACGGGGGAAAATAAAAAAATTTACAATTTTAGAATGACCCTATATTTTCTTTGTTAAAAGAGATACAGAAAAATATTTCAAAGTAAAGTTTTTTTATAATGATTGTTGAATAATGTTCCGTTTTCAGAATAAGTATACGGGGTTAGGTAAAAAAGCTATCGGACCTAACCTCATTTTTTTTAAATGGAACACCCTGTATATTTTAATCTAAAAAGATAGTATACTAAATTTTCTTTTCAAAAATAGAACACACCGTGGATGATACTGGTTTTCTATGCGATTATTTAAACTTTATTACTTTAAACAAAAGCTAATACCCTAGAAACAAAACTATGTTGACATTGTAGCTGGAAGACATTACACAATATATTTTAACAGACAAAGAGTAGAAGAAATAGTTGGCACAAGAAAGTGAATTAAAAAACTATGGAAACTTTGAAACGAAATAAAAGATTCAGATTAAGGGAAAAAATAACGGAAATCATCGCAAATGTTCGAAAGCCCCTCCGTTGTTTTCAATGCACTCTTGACATCTTTTTCGAACGGATTTTAATGCATTCATGATGTATAATGGTTTTATTTCTGCAAAGGCCTCATGAATTCTTTGATCAAGTTGTTGTCGGGTTAAGATGACTTCTTTATAAATTTTATATTCCAACACTCCCCAAAGAAAAAAATCTGGAGGTGTTAGATCCGGAGATCGTGGTGGCTACCTATAGGTCCATGTGTTTCTATCCAACGGTTTCTAAAGTGAGTATTTAAATACTCTTTTATTCAAAGAGCGTTATGAGTAGGGGCGCTATCTTGTTGAAAGTAAATCTCTATTACTTCATTTAAAGAAACATTATTAAGGATATCGAAAAGGTTTGATTGCAGTATGTCCAGATATCTATCTGCATTTAAATTTTCTTCAAAACAACGATACGCCAGTTTATTTTGAAATAAAAACCACTTACTTACATTTACCCCAAACCGAGCTTGTTGACGAACAGGTCATACCATGTTGGGGATTTGTGGAGTTCCAATATAGTATTTCATTATGTCGGTTAAGAATACTGCAACTTGTTATTCGACATTCATCTGACCAAATAATTTTTTGTGAAAATAACGATCCTCGTTAGATTTATTTAAAAACCAGTGACAAAATTCCAATCTTCTCACATCATTGCCAGGGTGCAAATATTGGGTAATATTAACAACATAGGCAAAGTATTTATTGGACGTCAAAATTCTGTGCGCCTTAAGTTTTGAAATTGCAGTTTTAGTTTCTATTTTTCTGACGGAGGTAGATTTTTGTTCCTAAAATTTCAAAGTGATTTTAGAGAATAAAATTAGAGTGTGTGCTTAAGATGACAAAACAGAAGTGAAAACTTCACCAAGACGTGATTCCCTATTAACCTTTCACGATCTAACATCCGCAAATCTCAAATTCAAGACAATAAAAGAATCGATCCATAAAAAGCAAATACACTATGCATTTGGTCATATTTTAGTATCTGGCTTTTTTTTCACCGACTGCATCATGAGCGTTGCATAGCCGAGTCTGACGGCTTAGTCTCATTCAATGCCCACAAAAAGTGCTAAACGCGCCTAAAGGAGTTTTCACTTCAATAAAAGTTGAGCTACTACTATTTAAAGCTATCACAGGATATAACATTCTTACCTGATTATGGGCCTCGACAAATTCTAACACGCTTATTTCTTCATTTTCCTTGTATTCTTTATTATAAGTTTTTGATCTCGATTTGTAAAAAAGCCGTTATGTTTTTAAATTATGTTCCAGTCGTCGGAATATGTCCTTAAATGGTTACCGTCTTTCGGATTGCGAACAATATATAAATTTTGCGCCATTTCTTCGTTTTTTCCAGTTTCAATATAAACTGATATCATATCAAATTTGTCAAAATGTTGATAAGTCATTTTCACAAACGAATATGTAAAAATCTGGTGTGATACACTCACACAACTTCCTTTTACAGTGATCTTATAATTAGTCAAAAATTTCATTTTTAATTTCTAAGCATTTGTCAAAAATTTTCAAAAATTACAAATTCTATAAAAAAGCTACAAAAATAGAGCGTTAGTTGAAGAGACAAATTTTCTCTAAAATTTTAAGCTGAATTCAAAAGTGTAATAATATACCGGGTGTTCTCTTTAAAATAGAAGTTAATAAAAAAATAGGAAAAAAACAGGAGAAGCCCACTTTAGAAGTATTCAACTAGAAAATTACCTAGCTCACATCAATACACATTAAAAATGTAATAAAAATGTAAAGTTTGAAAAAAATCGTTAGAGCCGTTTTTGAAAAAATCGAAAATACTGAAAAATCACAAGAGTAAACACCTACTTTCGGTTATGCGATTTTCTTCAAAAGCTTGCTGTCGCATCTACATAGTACACAAAACTTATATATGAAGTTTCAACGTCATACCTCTTTTGATTTTTGAGATATTCTGTTCATAGACACACAGACACACAGACAGACACACAGACACACAGACAGACACACAGACACACAGACAGACACACAGACACACAGACAGACTAATAAAAAAAAATATATTTTGCGATCAGGGGACTCTAAAACGTGAAGATCTGTTGAAAACCCAATTTCGAATTTTTGGGGTGAATCCAATACTTCCTTTATAGAAAAATGTAGTAAAACTGAAATCGACATTAAATGTTAGTAACAACTAGAATGTCAACATAGTTTTGTTTCTAAGATATTAGCTTTTGTTTCGTAGCCTACTGTGGTTAAAGTAATAAAGTTTAAATAAATCGCATAGAAAACTAATATCATCGACGATATGTTCTATTTTTGAAAAGAGAATTAATATGCTATTTTTCTAGATTAACATATACAGGGTGTTCTATAAAAAAATGAGGTTAGGTCCGATAACTTTCTTACTTGACCCCATATACTTATTCTGAAAACAGCAGATTATTCAACAATCATTATAAAGAAACTTTTTTTAAAATATTTTTCTGTATCTTTTTTAACTAAGAAAATATATGATCATTCTGAAATTAACAATTTTTTTATTTCTCCCGTATCTCTTAAGCGAGCGAAAATTTTCAAATTTATATTTTACCATTTTAAGTTTGACCCAAAAAGAGCACATGACGCCTATATTACTTTTATGATAGCACTAACAATTACGGTGATACCCTATAAAAGTGTCGAAAATGGGACACCCTGTACATTTCACTAGATGATTAGGAAAAGCGTCTGCTATTAAGGCTGCTGTAGAATTAACAAAATAGTTACCAAAAATATTTGCAATTTCTGTTGTATCATTTATTTTTTTACCGTCATAGAATATCTCGATAGATGCATCTTTTCTGTTCTTATGATTATTTACTAATCCCCAAGACATCTGGTTTTATCAGCAGCGTTATTAATTAATGTTGAATTATTTTTTTTTTTCGTTAATGATGGACTCATTTACTATTTTTTTAAGGTTTTGTATTCTTGTGTAATTCGTATATCAGTACACTTTCTTATGTCTCTTAAGTCGTTCGTAATTTTTTTGCAGTTCTGTAGAGAATATGATCTTACACGTTTTATTAATCTTAAGAGGTAGGTAACCTTTTTACAGGAAATGCAACATTAAAACAATGTACAAAATGGGTCCAAAAAACATCGAATATCTCGTCAGGGTTAACATACCCGGTGTAGTCTATGACCCTACACTGTTTTCCATGAATTCCACCCTTCCACCCTCTATCATTTGCGAGATTCCGTGCACGAAATGCTTTTCCTAGGTTTTAGCACCTAAACACTGTATAGCTAATTATTGACTGCTATACAGGCAACTCTCCATACATAACTGCTCTGACTGCCTATCTACACACATTTTCTCTAGGCGACCCATCCCATGCCCGACTATGGTAAATTTAGTTTGGAATTACACAACAATCCTACTAAAACGAGATACTCGCAAATGCTAATTTAATGCCGTATTAAAATGAAAAATGTTGGCAGATTTGGGGCATCTCCTGCAGCAGAACAGCAGAAGTCCTCTTGTGCAGAGATAACACCGAGCACGTATCACCGGAAGTGTACTCGAGTTCAGCCGGAAGCACGTTGCAACCAAATTTTGCCACGCAAATTCTGTTAATACATAATCACCGGCACCTCTTTCCTGCTTTATTTTAACCTTTCTGTAATTTTTCCAAGTTCATGATGGTGTTATACACAAGCGAATATATTTTTTAAATTGACCAATTATACCTATAATCGTTTAAAAATTCGGCTAACACAAAACTTTAAAAATATACAAAAATGTACCCAATATCTATTTAAATAAAAACCTCTAGCCATGTTAGGTCATTGTTAAACACAATCGTTTCAAAATGCATAGTACCTAGTCCTTAAAGATTTATCCATTTTAGACCTACTGTTATTTACTATACTTTAGTACCAAATCTAAATTTCCTCTTCAAGTGCTAATAAATCGAGTCGATTCATTTATTTATAATCTAAATAGTTCATATAATTATTATTTGTATTTATTGATTTATAGCTGTGTCAGACTTGAAAAAGACGCTACTGTTGTAGCTATAAATAGACTCTTCTTACACAGCGGCTCGTTGGTCTAGGGGTATGATTTTCGCTTAGGGTGCGAGAGGTCCCGGGTTCAAATCCCGGACGAGCCCAGTACTTTTTTGTTTTTTTTAACTAATTATGGACACAGCACTTCACTTCTGTTTATCATTTATATTCTGCAGTCAATTAAAAATATGCCCTGCAACATCATTTGTTCCAAGTAGCTACAAATGGCGCTGCAACTTTCCCGAAAAGTATAAAAACAATTCCTGTTCTGTTCAACCGTAAGAAGCAGTATCAAGTCGTTTAAACCGCTTCATGTAACCTGTCTACAAATTTAGGTATAAGTTTCGTTCTTTCGAAACTCATGCAATAAGGCAAATGAATTTCATTAATATTATTACGTCCAATGTTACACAGTTGACAAAAGCTGTTGTCAAGTTATCATATTGAATCGGCGCGCACATACATAAAGGTGAAGCATTGCATTGCTGCAGACGTTTGGATTGCTTTATTAAATTGATAAGAAAGCTGTATTTGAGTGAACTAACTTCGTAGGTTCATAAATTTAGCCAACAAAGCATTGTGCGCAAGTTATTGGAACTATGGATGTTGGAAGAGGTTCCTGAAAATGAAAAAGTTGATTTATTGAACTAATAATTCGTGCTTTAAACTATTTGAAACAAAAACTTTACAATATTTTAAGAAAATAGACATGCTATTTCTTTGGATATTTCTCCAAAGAAAAAATAATAGAATTGTAAACAAACGCTTAGAATAATATATTCCTTTACAAAAATAAATTTAACAAATATTATGTTTTGAACAGAGAATTCCAGAGCATATTGTAAAATACTATTCGTAATTGTCGTCGGTTTGGGGTACACACAATACCATGAAATATTTACTACTGCTAATTATTTCATTGATAAACTCATTTTCAAATTATATTACCATCGTCTGCTGCGTCATATTGGGTGGCACACAACATCATAATAGTATTGCTCTAGTCCGTAAATGTGACTTTATCTACGACAGTGCGTAAAATTGCCTTTTAGTTGGCAGTTTTAAGTTTGTAAAACGACTGTTAATAACATTGTTTCATTAGTTTACGTCGTTAGTAGTAACGTATTTAAAAGATTTCATTAGGCACGTTGTCAGTAGCAACGTGCTTTAAAATTTTTAAAACACGCAAAATTACGACCGGTTGCTGGTAATCCTAATTTACATTTAATTTTTTTTATCCGTGTTTTCTAGATTCTATCGTAGATAAAATATTGTACGATACACACGCGTAAAGCATCTTTAATCACTCGCGGGGCTTAAAACGCTCGCTCACTCGCGTTTTAACTCTACCCCACTCGTGCCTAAAGAGTAGCTTTACGCACTTCTATCGTAAATTACTATTTTCTAATTTGCTGTCTTAACAAAGCCGTTACCGCATCCATTTTGAGTGCGGTCATGAACCATTACCAAACCCGAAATCAACTTTTTTTCGGTTGGTGACATTGCACGAAATGTTAGTGTGAGACAATGACACTAATGACAGTAAATTAACTGTAGCATTTTCGGCAATTTGCCGTATTTCTGGCGGAGTGCAGGAAATTTCTGAATTCATTGTGAAACACTAATCCACACTAATTTTACAATTTCACCTGCGAACGCTTGCAAAAAATGACATTTATGGTGAGTCTACTTGATTCAAATTTAACATTTTGTTTTAATTGTATGCTTTGCCATAAAACTGTTACCAACTGCTACAAAATTCCCTAAATTAGAAAAAATTACATATAAAACTAGTTTTATTAAACTTCCGAGCACTCGTCCTTCACAGCACTCCTGCCTTCGGCAGTCGTGCTGCAAACTGAACTCGTGTCGAAATACAGATTTTATAAAATTCGTGTTTTAATATACTATTAGTTAACTACAGCTTTAATTGCAAAGTGAAAGTACTATATGTATCTACAGTCAGTTTCTTACGTTAACCGTTTAGCTTCGTAAAGTAGTGGATAAATTCGTTAAACAGTCAAGGAATAATTTTTGGAAAAAACGCTTAGATTCTGCCGATTTTTATTTTTATTTGTGCATTTTTGCAAATAAAATCTATACATACAGGGTGACCCGCGTAGGAGGTATGACGTCATCGATGCTTTTTTTAAATGGCAACCCCCTTTTTCTATTTTACTATGGAATTTGAAAGAACACATTTTTCTACTTGCGCTAAGGCAATTTTTGGATATAGGTCACAACCAAAAATTAAGAAAAAAAATTAAATTTGCAAAATACTAAATTTAATTTTAAGGAGTATGATTTTACGCTTTATCAGTGACAGCAGTCAATTTATTATAAACATATCGGCCGTCTTAGTTACGGTTAGGCAGACAACGGTGCACAATTTATACATTTAATTTAGTTGTTTTTGAAATTATCATTGCAATTAAATTTAATATTTTGTAATTTTTAAATTTTTGGTCATGTGACCTATACTCAAAAATCAGCTTAGCGTAAGTAAAAAAATGCTTGCTTTCAAATTCCGTAATAAAAAATGGGGGTTGGTTGCTATTTAAAAAAAACATCGATGACGTTATACCTCTTACACGGGTCACCTTGTATGTATATATTTTATTTGAAAAAATGCGCAAGTAAAAATATAAATCGACGGGTTCCAGCGTTTTTTCCAAAAGTTCCTCCTTAATTTTTTAACGAATTTATCCACTACTTTACGAAAGCACTGTATAAGGACGTTGAAAGCTCTTGTAGGGTTTTTGGCTCAGGTTCATAATTTCAGAAATACAGCATGTTCAAGTTTTCAGGTCACGTTTGAATTTTGCTTATAGCAATAGAACGCTTGAATTTATTCGGATAACGTTCGGTCCACGATATACCCACCAAAGATAGGATGTTGCGCACAAGTGGGCGGTCCTTATTTTGACGTGCAACGTCACTCACAGAGTTGTTTAGAGCCTTGACTATGCTGACGGTTTGTTTTTCGGCGTTTTTAAATCTTTTTTTATCAATTTTACATAGTTTATAGACGATATTTGGTTATCAAAGTGATAAAAATGCGGTGTGTTGTTGTGGGATGTGATTCCGACATCCAGTCTAAACAGAATCCGTGCAAAAACATGAAGTTTTTTAGTTTTTCTAAAGACCCTAACCTAAGCAAGAAGTGGTTACATCTTACCAAGAGGAAAGACAAAGTTAATATAAAAAATGCTGTAATTTGTTTCAAACATTTCTGTGAAAGTGATTATAATAGTTATTTACTATACAAGTGGGATAAGAGTATCATTAATATACGTGTGTGTAAGTTACAAACGAGTACATAGCACAAGTTATGTAAGCACACAAGTATATTAATGATGCATTATAACACATGTATTGTACAAAATTTTATCTACAACTGCCTAAAATTGAGAAAAGTGCATTAAGAGAAATGTCAGATCTGTCATTTTCAAAAACATTTTAGTAGGCAAATGTCATTATGTCATTCATTTGACACTATTTCAGTTAGGTAATGAAGCCATTATACCACTCAGTTAGACAATGAAGCCATTACATAACTGAGTGGTGTAATGAGTTTCATTACCTAACGGAAATCGTATCAAATGAGTGACGTAATAAGTTACTTATCCCACTGTAGTAGATAAAGTTAATTTAAGACATACTCTCTTGAATGACACCCCTAAAAATTATCGTGGACTGAAAGATGATGCAATTCCTACGCAAAATTTATGCTAATCCGTTTCATTGCCTTCGACATCTGGGGCTGGGGAACAGCGAAAACTTGTTTATAAGAAAAGGCAAACGGATCAACTTATTAAAGTCATACTGACGACCAAAGACCAAAGAGATTAAGAAGTATATACATGGTTAATTTTGTTTTTGTAATGCGTTTATATTTTTATTTTCATATACAAATAATAACTTAAATTTTGTTTGTGATTCGTTTACATTCTTATTTTAAATATGTATTTTTCTATACATATTTAATGTTTACTGTTTAGTTTTAAGGTCTTTATCAAGTTACAGATGTTCTTTCTAATGTTTAGGGCATCTACAATATCTACATTCATTTTTTTTGTGTTTACAAATTGTATAAGTTTTATTTTTGTGCATATCATAATACCCTTCAATAGACTTGCTTGTAGTAAATTTTTGCTTTAAAAAATAGTGTATACTCTGTTCACTATGGTCCCGGATTGTCAAAAATGACGTTTTATGGTAGCACTGTAGAATTTCTATTGGTTATTTTGTTACTACTAGGTTGGACAACGCAAAAGCTTAATTTTGAAAATTTGAGTTTTTGTTACCTGGCAACTTTTATTTATTTTTGCTTAAGTCAGTTCGAAATATAACCTACAATTTATAGTTTTGAAATTAGTAGCTTTATTAATTGTTTCTAGTTACCCATAGCTTGACTTAAAAATATTAACCATGATATAAAGAATTGTTTTTAATTGGATTTTGACATTGACAATCCGGGACTATAGTGAATAGAGTATATGTGCAATTTTAGTCTATCTTGCACCGTTCTCCCAAGATTCGTGGCGAAAACCTTAAAGAAACAAAGTTTGCAGTAAAAGTAATGCGTTTAGCAGCCCAGTTACGCGCAATTAAGACATTTTATATTTTTAAGTTATAAAATAAACCATAGCAAACATTTTTTATATTAAACATTTTTGTGTAACTGTGAAAATAAACGCGTTGCAGATAAAAAACGCACAAAATGGGTATCCCCGTAATGAAAATCACTCTTTGCGTGACGTCATGCGCGGGGGCAGACGAAAACTGAACACGGGAGCATCCGGCCCTGCGTTCGGGCTAACAAGCCAATCTTTGAAGATAATATTGACGAGTAGTTAATCCCCCGAGCTATGCTTCGCTTCGCTAATTACACGATTTAATTAAATTAAATATAATTTAATTTTACTTTACTTTTTCGTACTTTTTTGAAAATAACAACCGGCCTATGATCTAAGTCTAAAAATTAGCAAAATTTTAAGTTCTCATACAATTTAATCGGTGCAGTATCTTTGGAGGAGATAGCGAACAAAGATACATACATAAAAGAAAGAGACCACCGATTTTATGGTATTGATTGTCGATGGACGAGTGAAACATGGATTATTTATGCTTACCCATTTCCATTTGTCTTTGTCTTTCATTTTGTATGAATTTAGTTTGATTCAGTTTTCAAAGTACATGAATTCAAAAATTGCTTATTTTTCAATTCAGAAGATGGTAATAATGATATTTTTCTTCAAACGGCAGTAAAATGTGACATTATACTGCTTGATTGATGATGCTAAACTGTCACTTCGTTGCCATGGCATCTAAAACACTTTATCTGCCGCTCAAGATCAAGTAATTTTCTTCGAATTTTGTTCACAAAATTGTAAATAATTTGTCATAAATACGTTTGAAGAAAAAATACTATATGTTATTCGGAGCAAAAGTATCTTTATGTGGTTCGACACATAAAGTATAACTTTCGCTCCTAATAACATAATATACACTATTATTATAGAGAATGAAAACATATTACTTGATAGTAGAATCTGTGGCTAGACATTCTAGTACTAAGAAAAAACCAAGAACGGAAAGAGCAATATTTGCACATTTACGTAATTATGTATAAGAATTTTGTGAATTCGTTTCTGTTTTTATTTTCCTCGTCTAAAAGACGAAGGAAATATAGCAATTGCGAAAAAATCATTAAGATTACTTCGGCCCTTCACGTATCAGGATCCCTAGATGACGAAAAACAGGTTTATCAAGTCCGTTTGTCTGTCCGTCTGTCTGTTTCTAGTATAACTGAAAAACGATTTGTTGGAAGAAGACGATATTTTGCATGCGATTATATGCCTTCCTGGCATGAAACCGAGAAAATGTCGGTAAAATATATACAGGATGCGCAACATAAAAAATAAAACTTTGCCTATTTTTGTTTTACTCAAGAGCGATTGCTTAAATGAAAATATAATTTCGCACAAACTTCAGGTTTTTACCCCTGACAAAAAAAATATACCTATAGTTTGGACCCAACATATATACGTGCAACAGATGAGCGGCGTTGAAATGGCATTCGCAGGCGATGAAGTTCAAATCCCACCACCGGTAATGTTTTTTTTATTTGAAAATTGATGTAATTCGCATTACCAAATGTTTCCATTTATTGTTTCGTGTTGTTAGGAACGTTAAAATATGTTTATCCCTAGTTTATTTGATTTTAAAGGTGTTTAGTGTCAGAACGTCCACTTGCGAGAGAAGTTTTGAGCAAAGCCTTTCACAGATTTTTTTATTTGACATGATTTTATCTAACAGCTACTTGGCAGTGCAGTACATCAAGCTTCCTCCAGTAAAAACTCCATTGTCATGCATGTCCCTATATTTGGACAAGCCATAACCAATCTGTATATGTAAAATATGAAAGTTCCTACCAATATCTTCGAAGTTATAAAACAAATCAAAATCTAAAACCATCAGTATTTTTTTTCTTAAAAGGTGCACTAATAATGGGAAAATGGTTTTTTTATAGATAAGTTAATAAACAATATGTTGAAAATTTACGTTTACGTTTTTCAACTGTCTAACCTAAAGTAGTACAATTTGAAAATTTGCATTATTCTCAGGAATAACCCTCAAGATTCTGTAGGTATATGTTCTTATATTGCTGTGTATTCTTACATTTTATAAATTAAATTGTGCATTGAATAAACAAAATAAATAGAGGCCAAAATAAAACTAAGCTAAAATGCAATAGAATGACCATAAAGCTGAAAAACTAATATTTGTAATGTTTCTACTCCAGCTTAATTATTTTTGATATACTTCTAATGATCAGTTACACTCTATTCAAGCAAGCAGATTTTCAATTACTTGCCCCAATAATGTCAAAATAGTTTGTCCTAACTAACTTAATTCACCCGTAACAAAGATAAAAAGTTTTTCACTATCGGGAGTAGAAATCAGCTTCTAAGTTATAAAAGTGATACAAGTAAAACGTTCCCGGAGATGCACAATCGTTCAAAAGTAGAGGGGAGAAGTCAACTAATCCCCAATGCCCCTAGTTAGGAAATCCATCATGGCGACGATCATGGTGTAACTACTGTCAGTCCATGTCAAATTCGAAGTTAGCAGGTTAGGTTTTTCGTCAGTCTGACACCAAACTGACGCAAAACTTAACCTCGAATTTAACACCAACAATACACTTCAGTACTGCCAAACGCTTACCAAGAATGACAACATTTTTAAAGCAAATAGTTTGGGCCGATTTCTTAATAAAATTAAAATGGTTCTTGTTCTTGTCCAGTATACAAAAAAAATATACAACTGTTATTTTCTCTTACGCATCTTCATTTAAAATTCGCGCCCTTTGTAAAGGCATTTCTTATTGGTTGAATTTGAGGCTCCACCCGAAATGCTTCCATTCTGCTGAACGTTTCACCTTGTATTCTTTACACCATGCATCTAACCATATAAAAATATCAGAATGTCTGTTGTCATGGTATTCTTAATATCAACGCAATCTAAAGGCATTTAAATATTGCAGTAGAATTCCGATTTACTGTAATGCTTTTGTCTTTCTACTTTCTACGACAGAAGAAAACACCATTTTGCATCGGTGCATTTGTAACGCTAGATGTCTCTTGGACTTTACACACTTTGAGTAAAATCATAAACCTAGGAGTATAATGTACTATTTTAAATGTTTTATTTTTCTCAGGGATAACTATCAGGAAGCTTCATAATTTATCTCAGTTAACCTAATCTTACATGACCCGCTTGCGTAAAAAGTTATCTTGGACACACTGTACATAATAGCTTTTGATAGATTTCATTGACATTTTACTTTATTACATTTATAAGAACCTTGAATCGTCCACAATAAACAAAGGCAATGGGTAGTATTTTGCCGAAATAAATTGTTTAATTGAAGTTTTTAAAATGTATTTTTTAGATTTCTAAATAAAAGACGGTAGACAGTAAAAATAAACGAAAAAGTGAAAAAAGAAAAGATCAAATGTAAAAATATTTACAATCAAGAAAAAGATGCACACAAAATTTGCAAGAGCGAAAGGTTATTCAATGCAACAAGAAACATATTGTTTGGGAAAACTGAAATGCCAAGAGAAGTCAAACTGACAGTGTGGTTTTTAGCGCTCACTAAATCTTCAGTTTTACCAGTTAATACCTACTCTCAAACTTTAATTTACAATAGCGAAGTTATCTTTAGAGATAACTATGGCAAGCAGCATGTCGCTAAATTCTACTTGAAAATACCTTTCAAACTATTTGACCCCCCTTCCTATTTAAAAAATATCAAGTTGACTGTGCAGCTCCCGACCTTGTCAATTAAAAAAGAACAAAACTGTAGAAATAATAGAAGGCTTGGTAAACAGCATGCATATTAAATTTTATAGATTTAACTAGAATAGTTTTGAAATAACAAAGCCGGTTCATATATGATAAGGAATGACATTTTTAGAACCAATTCCAACAGGTTAATTCTAAAAAATAAAATAAAATAAGGCTTTGCACCTTTCAACTTGCTGGGAATTACGTCATAATACTTTGATGAGACATTGGTTAATATTATTTTAACCGCTTCTTTAAAAACTAATTACTACAGTCTCAAAGATATAGTGCAATTTTTACTAATATTAAAACTAGCCTAGAGGTACAGGCAAGGCTTCTACTAATTACTGGACATAGACCTTGAAGATAAAACGTATTCTATAAATATCAGTAAATGCATTTGCTGTTAGCGTTATAACTTTTCATTTTAAAAGTATGCGATAGATGTGCCAACTGTATAAAATGTATAGGTAGTAGGTACTCTTCAATGGTTTACATTTATTTTCCATGCTGTTCAAAAGCACATATATTTTAAAATGTATTTTTCGACGACCTGACATCGAAAGTAGATTTTTATTATACCTGCATCAGAATCGCCGTTTAAAGCACGCCTGAGCTTGCGAATACAGGCGATTAAAGCTCGTCGAGCTTTAAAGGTTGTCAAGGAAACCACTGAATGCAATAACGGACATGGACGCGACAAAAACGTAAATAATTCTCGTAACTATAGTAGCAATGTTATTATGCCCTCTAGATTTATCACGACAAAAATTATTTCTAAGTTTTTAGTGCGTAATTTATTTCCAGTATTGAAGGTATAATAAAAAATAGCGTAAAGTATTCGTGGATAACTGGTCTTTAAAACACTTGCTCTATTTCGAGCACTCCGGCTACGCCGTCGTGCTCGAAAACTCGCGCGTGTTTTAAAGACCTTGTTATCCACTCATACTTTAATATACTATTTTCTCACTGTCATTTGACAACAGAAAGTTGACATTTGCCGCTGAGCGTGCGTTTTCATCTTTTTGCCGCTCGCCGAGCGTTTTGGGTTTCCGCGTGAACAAAATAGGTAGCCACGAATGTTTCCTTGACAACGCCCGTCATTTGTGGAAATAATCGCGTCACATGTCATATAGACTGCGCGAGTAATGTTAACTTGATTGTCAATTAATTTTTGCGATAAAACGAAATTTGATATTTTCCTTTAATAATATGCTCAGTCGTCGAAAAAATAGTATGTATGTTTCGAGCTAAAAGTGCGCTTGCCGCTTTTGCATGACTGCTGGTTTCGACTTCGTCTCAACCAGCAATATTCATGCGCAAGCGGCAAGAATGCACTCTCAGCTCTTAACATACAATATACTATTTCCTACTTTGGTGCAGAAAATACTCTTTCCGTACACATTGGGTACAGAAAGGGACCACTTTCTGCACTCTAATGTCAAGTGATAATCATGTCATCGGCTAAAACTGACAAATGTCAATATTTTTTACAAATTTCAATTTTTGTTGACAAATGACAAATTTTCTGTAGAATACAAAGCCGTCATAGAAAAAAATATATGTTACACACGTATGGAAAGGCCATTGGGAAGCTTATGTGAATGCATCTTTTACACGCTTTTCCAATGACATTCTTTCCACAATTTACATTTTAGATATTAACGGTACAAGTTTGATTATGAGCATCTTGATTGCCAAAACGAGGAGGTGAGCCGAGTTGTGCTGCAATCAAACGAGTCTCGTTAAGTGCCATAAGCAAGCGTGTATTGTTCAATATTTTATCTTCATTAATAAATTCTAGTTCAATGTATTTTTTTATATAAAACGAGTGTGGTAATATCTTCCATTACCCCACTCAGTGCGGTAATGAAGCTCTTAACGATACTAAAATTAATTTGGTTAATACTCTATAACAACACCGATGAAGATAATAGATATTAAAGATACAAGTTTAATTAAGTGCCAAAAGCAAATGTGTATTGTTCAATATATTATCTTTATCAACAAATTCTGGTGTAATGTATTCTCTGTTTTGTAAAAAAGAGTGCGATGATGTTACCGCACTGAGGGCGGTAATAGAGCTCCTAAAGATACTCAAATTGATTTGGTAAGTAGTACAAGTACAAGTTTAATTAAGTGCCAAAAGCAAATGTGTATTGTTCAATATATTATCTTTATCAACAAATTCTGGTTTAATTTATTCTCTGTTTTATAAAAAAGAGTGCGATGATGTTAACGCACTGAGGGCGGTAATAGAGCTCCTAACGATACTCAAATTGATTTGGTAAGTAGTACAAGTACAAGTTTAATTAAGTGCCAAAAGCAAATGTGTATTGTTCAATATATTATCTTTATCAACAAATTCTGGTTTAATTATTCTCTGTTTTATAAAAAAGAGTGCGATGATGTTAACGCACTGAGGGCGGTAATAGAGCTCCTAACGATACTCAAATTGATTTGGTAAGTAGTACAAGTACAAGTTTAATTAAGTGCCAAAAGCAAATGTGTATTGTTCAATATATTATCTTTATCAACAAATTCTGGTTTAATTTATTCTCTGTTTTGTAAAAAAGAGTGCTCCTAAGATACTCAAATTGATTTGGTAAGTAGTCTATAACAATACCGATGAAGATAAAATTATTTTACTATCGTGCCAAAAGTGCCAGTTTTTAACACAATGTCAAAAATTAATGTTTATATAAGTTATAAACTTCATCGTAAATTTTTACGTCAATAGAATATCCATTAGAGTGTGGCAGAAAAATGTTTCGCAGAAGTAATTTCTTCTAATAATTTTAGCACTTATGTTATGATTGTAGTAAAAATGATGTGTGCGTGCAAAGAGTGTGTTTGTGATATTTGGTATGTTGTTCACCTCGGCTTCGCCCTGTGGACAATTATCATATCGAATTCCACAAAAACACATAAATATTTATTTCGAAAAGTGCATAAAATACATTAGCTACTAATTAGCAGGAACATCAAAGTAAATTAATTAATACGCACATAACAACGTTAATTCTATTAAAAATCAGTGTCCGTTCATTTATATATTAAATTTCCAATTTTACAAATGAAATTTAAAGCAAAAAACATTGCATGTGTTTGAAATTTCCAATTGACTTTCAAGTTACATAAATTACAAATTCCAGCAATTTTTTCAGTATCGTAGCTCCACAGCTCTCGCACGTTAATGCCGCGGCTAATTTAAATTTATAGGTGGACTTTTTGATAACGCGACAGACACACCACGAAATGCAATTATCGGCGAAAGGGTTGCGCGTCAGCCGGATCCGGTCACTCCGGTCATTTGTTTACGAAATCCGGAACTGAAATACGAAGGCATATCTTGGGCGCATCACACGCACTACCCCAACAGTCGCTGAACATAACCCTCAACTTTACGACCTACTACGAAAACCTATTATTTACAAGAGGCGAAAGGGTGTGCACGAAAGCAGAGCTGCAGGTTTATTCTGATATTCAAGTGCTAATCGATTTTTACTAATCATGCAGTCTGCAATCTGCGAGCGAATGAATAATAAATTCTCCAATTAAAATGATTTCAGATTTGTGCTTGTGGAAAAACTGTTAATTGAATTTTAGGGGTTTAAGGTTTCTAAGTGTCAGTAAACTGTTTTCATTGTACTATTTTCTGCAATCGCGGACCTATTAAAAAATCATTCATTCATTCATTCATAATCTATAGCCTCTTTTACCTTTCGGTGTAGAGGGGACCATTCATTCCTCGCGGGAAGTGCAACGGAGGTAATGCGCCGCACGCGACTTACACTACGCTCCCCCGCATGCAACATACTACACACACACAACAACTTACATCTAACTTAACTAATGAGTTCAAATCCCGCGCCGCTCCGAGAAAATTCTCGGCTACTGCCAGACTTGAACCCATGTCCACCTGGTTGCTAAGCAGACAACAAGCCCACTCAACCACCGAGGTGGCCACAAAAAAATCAAATAAATTTAAAAATATACATGGTAATTCACTTTCGAGGCTTACTATTGGGGTATCTTAAACAGTTTAACCAGGCCGGTTAAATTGGAACAAAGCTGTAGAATTCAGTGGTATGTAATAATAAAGAGTTTCCGTCTAGCCAACTTACTTCTGACTTGTTGCGAGAAAACGATTCATTTTGCAATTTCTCCCCAAGTTAACCCAATCTCTTGCAGTTTCGGTCAGATTCGAAAGTGAATTACCATGTGCATTGCAATATAGCACAAACAATTAGTCATCATAAAACATGTTCCGTTTGTTTTCCTTGGTCTGCAAAAATTTCTCCCTTCTGTATGTATTTATATTCCGATTTGGGAATGTGCGAGTCACTTATTCTCAACCGTGCTCTGGCCAATTCTATATCAGTGCCATCAATCTCTCACTGGTTTTGTTAATATAATGTATTCATTTTTTCCATATCATTTACAAGTGTATCTAGCTATAGTTCTCAAAAGTTTTGTGACACATTTCTGTGGTTTGAATTCACTTTCCTGGATTTTCTCAACACCCGCCAAGATTTTTCAAATTTACAAAAGAAATGCGATTTTTAAAAGTTTGTTTTTATAGTTCCGAAAGTATATTAGACACTATTAATCATAATCTCTATACCGAGTTAAATTGTGTAGGATACGTTGTATCAAAGACGAGTAAAAGTTCATTTAACCCTAATGACTAATGACTGACTTTTACTTTTAAATTATCATTGTTCCCGAATGTCTTTTCTATTGATTTGAACACTGCGCTAATTGGTGTATCCAATTCTCGTCTTTCTATGGGCCATCCTCTTATTCAGCAATTACAATCTAGTCGCAGACGAAAAAGAGGGGTCAACATTTAGTTTAGTGCTTTCCATATTAATGATAATAATTAACTATTATTGTAATCTACCACTACGTCTACGGCATATGCACATACTCATATATATCCTAAATATAGCGGATAACAGACTACACTTTTGTATCATATAGTAGTTCACTTTCACTGTTAGATCCAAAATCCGCTTATTTAACTACAATTTTATATTGACGTAGAAGCTGTGCGTGACTCTGCTTAGGTGTAAAAAAAACACATTTGCGGATCTTGATTTTCTATAATACACTTCCGCTTATTTTCGAAAAAGCTTTGCTGTAATCAGTTAAAAAGATAATTGATGGTGATGATATATCATATTTATGTATATTTCAATCAATTGCACTGTCAGGACTATGATTTCTGAATATGATAGACCTTTTCTGGGACGGTAGCACTAAGAATCTTTGTGTTACCGTCCTCAACGATAGTATCTATTTTACTTGCTTTAATTTTAATTTTTATATTGTGATGTATTAACCAGTATAACGATCTTTATAACTTAGTTTGCTGGTTAATTAATTTTTCTTCTTCAATGTGGTGTATTTTGTGAATTTTATTGCTACCTCGTCTTCAACGTTTCAACCTACAAATGTAACACATGGTTTTTTACTACCAATGATCATTATACAAAATGTCAGAAATATCGATGTACTTTTATGAAACCGTGTGCATTAGATGAAGTACTTTTGTAATAACATGGTTTCATAACAGTTAACAGTACATCGATATTTCTGAAAGGTTGTATGGGACCATAATTTTACATTTTGAACAACTCTTCCTGATGACATTTTGTCGTATTAAAAGAAGAACCCCTGGAAAAAACAATTGTTTTTATCCACCGCTCTTGAGAGCTCATGAAGACCAATTCAACATTTTCGTATTAAGATTTTCGACTCACAATTGTACAAGGAATGTCGCTACTTGGAGCTTTTGCGTCAATTTGTATACACCCTGTATATGCACCTGTTCGCAATAGTTTTCCGTAGTCTTATAGTAGCTTATCGAAGAAATACCTCCATAACTCCATAAAATGTAAAACTAAATTTGCAATTTTTATTACAAAAAAACACAAACAGGTTGTTTGCACAGGTATTTAAAGTGTAATTTTGGTAGAAAGTTTCGCCTGCGCGTAATTCGCAGTTATGCAGCTCAGCAAGCATCAGTAGTGGTTGAACTATCAGTTACCCATCTAGTCCAGTCACTATGTCATTTTTGCTTGAAAGTGAAGCGAAATTTGAAATTTCTTTTTTGGGGTATTGGTGAGGTCCAGCAAAGCTTAACTTCAAGTTGTCGACCAAAATTTCTTATGTGCTATTTCCGCCATCTTGATACATGAGTGCGTTTGATTTTTTTGCGTAAAATCGGTTCCCGTTCACACTACATGAAAATAATGTAAACATATTTTTTAGACTTTTAAATGCTCTAAAATTTATGTTCTATTACTTTTTAGGGTACGAGCGATATTTGTTGAGATATCGAATGCGAAAGGAGAGCGTGAAAGGGTCGAGATTTTTTTTCGAGCTTCTGGGTTTGTGTCTCAGTTCTCTTCTCATTTCTATTTAGCGAAAAAGTAGCCATTATCACACTTGTAGAGGTTGAAACTGCACCTATTATAAATTGATATGCGACTAAAATTACGACTTGTAGAGCGGGCCAAAGTTGTCAAGTTGGCGCGTAATTTTTATTTCATGTATCGTACTATTACGTAGATGACATAATGAACTTCATTGCATTATTGGAATCATTACATTTCATCAAGTAGATAGTATATAGCATTATATGGTTGTATATTAATACTAATAATAATAAAGGTCTTTATTAAATTATTAGAAAATTACACAGAAAAAATGTTGACTAAAACGTAATATTGTCTTGGGCGAAGTTCAAGTTGATAGGAAAACAGATCTATCCGCTGTTCTTCCACTTAACCCGGTGAAAAACAAAAAGAAGTGTGTTATTTTGACCCTAATAATTAATTCATTGATGTTTATCCATACAATTTTGAAATAGCTTTTTTAAATTTTCACGTACAATAGCCTTTTACTACATTTGGTAACGAATTATAGGATTTAATTATTCTGTAAGAAACGATCACTTGAAAAATTGTGACTTATGTTGAGGTGGAGTCAGCGTTCCTTTAAATCTTATATTTAAAGTATGTACGTCGGTTCTAAACTTTATTTTGTTGTATAAGTAACTCGCGCCAGCGTGGCTCTGATGGTTAGAGCATCGGACTACGGCGCGGAAGTCTGGAGTTCAAATCCCAGATCGATGCCTGGCGGGCGGCCTACCCAGTCGCTTTAAATAATTGGGAACCTGCGTTCGAAAGAACAAGGGGTAATAATGCGGTTGTCTAATGCGTGGTGCTCACCACATCACCACGTGTCATGAATTTGACACGCGACAGCCGGGTGTGAGAGCGAGGATACGGAAGCTCTAACCTTCCGCCTTGCAGGCCAAGCTCCTTCATGGGGTGTTAGTGCCTCACCATAAGTAACTCGGTGATTTACTCAAAATGATCTTGTGGAAAAGACATGCAGAATGAAAGAAGCGCCATTCTTTCATATTAAGCCAGTTTGAATCTTTCAGCTTATAAGAAATTCTTTTATATTTTCGTATTCCAAATATGAGGCGTAAACATGAGTTCTGAATTTTCTGAATTCTAGCAATATTAAAGCTACTTAAATGTGAATCATAAACAACGTCACAATAATCAAAACATGACAAGATTAATGCATTACACAAAACGGTTTTCACATTTACACTTAAAATTGTCGACTTTGATAAATAAGTTTTAAGGAACTATATGATTTTTGCAGACATTTTGAAATATGTTTAGTAAATTCAAAATCATTATCAACATAAAGACCCAAGTTTTTGATATCATCAGAAACTGTTATTCTATCCTGGTCTACTAATAAATTTACTTCATTAGAAATTTCCTCTCGACCACCCTTCCTTATAAAATGTTTTTCCCGCTGCTGATCATGTAAGTCAGTGATACAGCCTTAGTAACAAAACGTGTAAGTCGGTGATTATATTTGTTTGCTGCTTTTTCTTGACAACGGAACTTAATATTATTATTAAGTTCCTAGGATAATAAAATTAGGAAAGCAAGATGCAGATTTAGACGTTTTGTTTCTAAATTGCAAGTTTATGTGACACTCATAGATAACACGACTCACGAAAATTAATCCTGGTGACATGTGACAAACCAAACGATTTTTTCAAAAATCTAGGAAAATTTTGATAAGCAGCAGGAAAAATATAATAAGATAACTCGGAATGTATCGCCTATTAACATTTGCGGCAGGCAACAAGCCGCGACTTCGTCTTGGCTTGTACTTGCCTACCTCAAATGTTAATAGGTCCTTACATTCCTTGTGACTTAAATAGCTATTAAATTACTGTAGCTATTTAGAATGATAATTGTTGTCGACCAAGATTTCCCATGCTCTGTTCCCGCCATCTTAAAAAATTGGTGAGTTTGTTTTTATTGCAGTAACTAGGTTCTTGCTAACGCTACGTGAAAATGCTTGCAATTTTACCTGCTATGAATTGAACTTCGACTAAAATTACGACTTGTAGTTTAATTAATTAACTAATTAATTACTTATCGGTGTTGTAATTTTTTTATTGTCTTCTCTGTTTTGATGGTTCTGGTTCATTTTCCTCGATATGTATTTTATCTTCTTCTTGATGCTTACTTTCTTCAAGTATACATTCATTAGCAGGGTGCTCTTTGTGAAGTTCCCATTCCTCGACGATTTTTACTTCGAGTGTTGCAGCATCCTCATCGTCATTGTCGCTCTCATCGAGAACGACGTCAAAAATAACAATTTACGTAATGGCTACTTGAAATATAACGATTCTCAAAATGCAATGACGTTTATTATGCCATTTATGTAGTAGTACGATACATGAAATAAAAATCACGAGCCGACTTAACAACTTTGGCCAGCTCTACAAGTCGTAATTTTAGTCGCATATTAATTTATAATAGGTCAAATTGAAGCTATTTTCAACCTCTACAAGTATGATAATGGCTACTTTTTTGCTAAATAGAAAGAGAAATGAGACACAAGCCCAG
>OW679195.1:81470353-81504257 GCA_940337035.1 Agriotes lineatus | reverse complement strand
CATGCATAAAACCGAAAAAAAAATCGGTAAAATATATACAGAATGAGTACTTGAAAAAATAAAATTCTGCCTGTGTCTGCTTTAACCCAAGAACTATTACTTAAATGAAAGTAATGTTTTGAACATAGCTCAGGTTGTTACCCTTGACGAAAAGGGAATATTTTGCTTATTTTTGCTCTAATTAAGGCATAGGTAAGAGTAATAATTTGTACATAGTTTAGGATTTACGACCAAAATTGGACCCAACAGACACAGAGCAAACGTTGTAACAGTCAAAAAGGGACAACAACAAGTGCGTTCTATTTAATACAGCCGCGCATCGCATGATGCGAGAGGTCCTGCATGGCAGCGTTCAACACACGGGCGGCATTGAAATCGAATCCCCAGACGCTGCAGTTCGATTCCCACAGCCGGTAATGTTTTTTTAATTGAAAATTGATGTAATTCGCATTACCAAGTGCTTCCTTTTATTATTAGGAACGTTAAGATATTTTTACTCCTATTTTGCTTTAATTTTTAAAATTGTTTCGTGTCACGTCCACTTACGAGGGAAGTTCTGAGTAATGCTCTTTACATATTTTTTATTATTTGGTTCAGAGATATATTGATTACGATAATGGCTTGTGACTATAAATACCAGAAATAATGATAATAGCATACATTTACCTAACCGATGCCCGTCAAATTTGACATTTCTTTTTTAAAATACAAAAATTGGGTTATTTTGAGAATTCAGAAACTGGTAGTAGAAAAAGCAAGACTTGATATTATTCAAATATAAAAAAATCATTAATACGATAGCTTGGGATTAAAGTTTTTTTGAAAATTTCTAGGGTCTAGAGAGTTGGCCGTTTTCTTGAAGCAAAATTAAGTTAATTTAGTTATTTCTCAAAATGTCAACAATTTTGTTTTTGAAAAAGTTATAAATCAACCAAATGAATTGAACCATAGGCACATAGATTTCTAATACAAAGCGACCAATAGAAATATTCTTAAATGAAATCAATTTTGCATAAAAAACAGTTAGACATTTTGCTTCGGAATTTGATTTTGAGCAGCTTTTTCTATTAGCTTTGCGAATTCTTGGGAACCAAAGTCACGTGACTGTATTTGATTTTTATTTTTGACATTTTTCTGAGCTAATCCATTTTCTTAACCAAGTTTTGATCTCATTTATAAAAACAAAAACTTTTGGCACACCTTGTCTAATGGAGCAAATGTTCTCTAAATTATTTTAATTGTTTACACAAATTTTTTTGCTCCAGTTGTTCTTCACTTTAATAATTAAAACCTCTTATTTATTTAGAAAGCTTGCACTATGGTAGTCATTAAGTAATACCAAACCCAGCACTTTTAGTAGGAATACATCATGGCCAACTAGCCTGTTCAATAATGCATTTACTACTACAGACGCAATTGTTCTGTTGTAGTAGGTTTAACTGATAGCTTGTTATGACGCATGCAAATTAATTCGTAGCATTTGGTGGAGGCGGTGAGTGACAGATGAATTTCGAGATGTGCATGATTTGGGCTGGATAAAGACACATAAACTGTTATTTCATTTTATTTGTTTAAGTTTCCAAGCAAGTACAACTACAACGATGTGATTTATTCGTTCTGGTTGGCAGCAGACTGATCTGCAGCGTTCTGGTTGTTTGCTGCTGCTGCATTGGTCTTGCCATGGTTGGCGGCGGCATTGACACCTGAAAGTTAATAGAAATACATGATACAAGACGCATATTTTGCAGATACAGCGTAGAAATCAGAGTTGTAAGGAACTCTCGTATAAGTAATTTGATATACGCAGCTCATGGTCGGACGGAGTTTTATGAAGCTACATCTGCATGTGTTGTATATATCAAATTATTTCTATTAAAATTTCCACATTGTCCGTTTACACATAATGTTAATTCGCTTAATAGGAACAACGTCAAAATCAAAATTATACCCTTTTAACGACTTTAATGTCTGGCTTTCAAAACAACAAAGTAAAGATTTATTTGATTGGAGCGTTACTGGCATTTTAGCTTTACTAGAAAAAAGTAACATTATGGAATTGCTTTTTAAGCACCAATTGGGAAAGTGTGCTCTCTTTATCAGCATAACAATTTTAAATATATCTTCATATACATTTACATAATTGTAATTTGAAAACATTGAAATCAATAATAGTTGCAATTATAAAAAATAATATTTACCAGCGCCAAGGACGGCGAGGACGGCGACGAGGATCAGTTTGAAGTTCATGGTAGTAGTTGTTGGCTGATTGTTAACTGTGCTAACGAACTGCCGATTGGGAGCTAGTTCTGCCCTTTTATACTAGTTCTAGCCCCCTATTTTGCGCAGCATGCCACTATTGTACATGGTTTTGCAAGGAACAATAAATATTTATGGGTGATTTGGAAAGCTTTACGATTTTACATTGTTAGTTACTTAAACAATGACGAATTTAGGGACTAATGGCTGTAATTAAAGTTTCTTAAGTACCATGATGAAATCCTGAAAAATATTAGATCATAGCAAAGGCTATGCCCATTCATACTGTTTAGGACCTTTAAAGTATACATGGGACTTCATGCTACGATAAGCAATTAATTCAATAAAGTGGTAAAACCAACAATAGAATATTACTATAGCTTGAACCACTTAGGCCGGTTTGTCAATAGTCTTCACTACTTATGCCTAATAAACATTACGAGTAAAATTTTGTAACTGGTAGTCGATTGTCCATTAGCTACCTTAACGAGGTTTGTTTTAATTAATTACAAATATTCTGAATATCTTTAGACCCATATTTAATTTAATATATTCTCTTTAGCCACGAAGGCGAGCAAATGAAGTGTCGTCAGTATTTTTCGGGTTGACATTATTTAAAAACAGCGTTAAAGCTTGATAAGCTTCTATTGCAGCTTAAACTCGTTTAGTTTAATGTTATTGTTTCAGTGGCAAGCAAATTAGCTAATTATAAGGCGAAATTTCGCTGCATCCACTGGGACGGAGTTAACCTATTTAAACTAGAACTATGAATATACTGGCATAAGTTTAATGTGAATTTGCTAATACATAAAACCTTGTCTTCTCGTATAATATCTGCCATTAGTATCTAGGTTGTGTTATTAAAGTTTGAAAGCTTTTAAATAAATTGGAATATTTTATAAATCTATTTTCAAGTTCATGAGGGTGCTGTTTATATTTCTTTTTGCTGTGTTATGCAAATATTTATTATAAATGCCAATTTAAAGTGGTGTAAAGGAGCGTAATAATCAAAGTAGCTAAATATTTAAGAGTAACGGAGATGCTATGATAGAACTTGTAAAGCTAACATAGATTATATTTACTAAAGAAAAAAGGAAATGCATTTAAGCACTGGCTTTTCAAATCATAAGTCTATATCTAAATACAAACATCAATTAACTAACAATTACTCGTATTTGCAAAGGGCATTTTATTCAAAACTTACAAATTTAAAGCAAGCAGATAGTAGAAGATGTAGGATTTTATATTTGAAGTTAAATCTAAACTAGCTATTAACTTTGTATGTTTTATATTTTCTCACTGGGTGAACATGAAAAAAATATATTAATCTAAATTGTGCTATGGACGTTTCATAGTGCCTATGGGCACATACAAATCTACTATCTTTAAGAACTGTTTTAAAGGTATCGGATTATAATACGAGTAGTTTTACAATGTCGACTGGGTTTAAACACAAGTGCTTGAAAGTCTTTGTTTAGAATCTTTGGTATTATTAATTCTACCTAGAAATTGCTATCTTTTACTTTCTACAATATATACAGTAAATCATAATTATTTTGATTAACTACCGATATTAATTAAATACTTATACAATTACTTTGTTTATAATTATTAATATTATGTTGTAGACAGCTGTAGCTTAGCTCCTTGCCATGTAACTATCACCTTAATTTGGATAAGCATCAAAAGTATTTGTCGAAAATGTATTTAATGTCAGGAAGACAGTAAAACACCATTGAAATAAAAAAAGTGGAAACGAATTTTTCAATATTACTTGTATAGTAAATTCAAGGTAAATGATAACTTTTGCTAGGAATGTTTTTCGACAGTGAAATTTTGTACTTATCTTTTTCTTAAGTTTCAATGTAATTTTGATTGTGGTAATGGTTTAATAGTAAAAAATTAATAAAAATTTATATTCAAATTTTAGAAAAAGTATATATTAATATCTCGGGGTCTTGGACTTGGAATAAAATTTTAACATTTTGCAATGGTAATGCATATTTAATTGTTTTTGAAATCTTTAAAGGTTTAAATGTTACAATGTCTGCTTTTTAAACCTTCTTGTGGCGTTCGATAATAAATCATGCTTTATTTATAGGTGTTTCGCCAGCACTAGTAAATTAGAAATATTATCTAACAAAAGTTTCGGGAAATGTATCTGTGCCCGTTCTATAATAATTCATGCTGCCCTTTTTGGATTTAATTTTGTAGTGTGTTAAAGTACGCAGAAGAAGAGCATTACTTATTGTAGATTAAGCACAGATTTGATTTCGGAAATTTTGTTATCTAATATTTTAAATTTTCTGGAGTGGAGACACCTAAAGGAACAACCTGAATTATTATAGAATGGGGACAGATTCATTTCCGAAAAATTCATTATTTAATATTTTTAGTTTTGTGGTGCAGCGAAATACTTAAAAGAACAGTTTGATTTATTATAGAATTGAGACGGATTTCATTATCAAAAAGGTCGTTAATTAATACTTGTAATTTTGTGGAGCTGCAAAATAACTGAAAGAACACCATGGATTATTATAAAATTGCCAAAAAGTGTATTAACCAATATTTTTAATTTTGTGGTGTCGGTAAAATACCAAAAAGAACAGCATGATTTATTGTAGAATGGGATCAAATCCAATTTCTGGACCGTTCGTTAATTAGTGTTTTTAGAGTTGTGATGAACCGAAATATCTAAAAGAACAGCTTGATGCTGGATTTATTATAGAATTGGGGCAGCTTCGATTTCTAAAAGATTCGTTGATTAACATTTTTATTTTTGTAGTGTGGCGAAATACCTAAAACGACAGCATGATTTGTTATATAATGGGTACAGCTGCGATTTAAAAAAATCGTTAATCAATATTTTATATTTTATATTGTGGCGAACTATTCAAAACGACAGCATGAATTATTATATAAGGACAGATTCGATTTCCAAAAGAACCGTTAAATAATATTTCTAACTTTCTGGTGGCGAAATACCTCAAATAGCAGCATGATTTATCATAGAACTGGGACAGATTAGATTCTCGAAAAAATCGTTAATTAATATTTTAGTTTTGCGGTGAGGCGATAAGGACACCATCAATAGAATTATACAAGGGGCACGGAGTCGAGTCCTGAACTCTTGTTAATTAATATTTTTAATTTTGTATTGTGGCGAAGTACGGAAACGAACAGAATGAGCTATTATAGAAAGGGCACATATTCGATTTTTAAGTTTGTAGTGTGGCGAAATACCCAAAGAAGCGCATGGATTATTATAGAACGATTTTCGAAACGCTCGACAATTAATATTTTGAATTTTGTGGTGTAGCGAAATATCCAGAAGCACAGCTTGATTAACTAGTATTTTATAGCTCTTTATGTATACGTAATCTTTTAAAAATATTTACTATTAGATATTGTTATTGTGCGATTTATTGTTACTGATAATGAGGTTTTTAGGAGATTTTAAGTCAAAGATTTAAAACATTCTTAATTAAGCATGATTTTTGTTAAAAATTAAAAGTCATTTTGTCGCAAACCTACTTTAATATTTAAAATAATTTTCGATTATTTCCTTCATATCCATAATAATGCGTAATCACCATGGTTTCTGTCAGTTTAATAATGACTAAAATTCAAACGTCAAAATTTAACCGCGGTTAAATTTATGTCAAAATTTAATCGCTTGTCCATAATTTTAACATGATTAGTAAAGGTGCTTCACCAACTGAATTTTATCTATTTATTCAGGAAATAATCACGCCAAACATCCCGCGTGCATGTAAACTAGCCTGAAATAAATTTTGACGATTTTCTGTCAAATGTTTTGCTCTGAAGAAATACATCTCGTAAATTTTCCGCTTCAAAATCCCTCGTGCGGCGCACTCGGGATTCTTGTTGAGCGGCAAATTTACTTGACAAATTTCTTAGCAAAACATTCTGACAGAAACGTCAAAATTTAATCGGCTATTTTAATGCACTTGGGATATTACTGTTGATTAAACGTTTCGCTAATTATGCTAGCTTCTAAAGTAAGTTAACACATTATTAAAATTGCAAATTTACAAATCTGAAAAAACACAATATTTCCCTGAACATGTATACTTACAGAGTAGTCGAAATTTTTAGATTACGTTACGATATTTTAATTTATTAATAAAAACCAATGAATTTAATAGGATATTTATTATTAATAAATTAAAATGTCGTATCGTAATATAAAAATTTTAAATTTCTGCTACTCTATAAGGATACATGTTTTCGCTAATCTAATTTTCTTTTTTCAGATTTGTGAATTTGCAATTTTAATAATGTGTTGAATTACTGAAGAAGCTAGCATAACTAGCGAAACGTTTAATTGAAAATGATTTTTAATATTAAAGTAAGTTTGCGATAAAATAATTTTTAATGCTTAACAAAAATCATGCTTAATTAAGATTGTTTTAAATCTTTGACTTAAAAATGTCCTAAAAAACTCATCATCAATTAAAAGTCAAATAACGTAATCTTTGTTACCGATAATATTATTACTATAATTTGAGTAACGATTTTCACAATTAGTTACGTCTAGAAAACCATTTAACATATGATGGGTCCATTTAACGATATAAGCAATATTATTATATTTAACTGTATATACTAGAATTACGTCCATCTTGTGCTTCCCTAAACCAGTAATTTTACGAAATTTTAAATATATGAAGATAATAGTATGTCCGTATACTATCCATTGCCAAAAAAGCAATTTATTATTTTGAGGTGTTTGTTTATAAACGTTGAACTACCAGTTGAATATCTCCATTTGATTTTATACACTAAACTTTTCAATAATAACATATAGAAGGTATCGTTGCAACAGGGTTAAATTCGACGAAATGTGCAGTCTGTCAAGTATTGATATGATTCAGCCTTTAGAATTTTTGTTTAATTTTCATTATAGACTGAAACAACTGCCATTTTTATTTGCAATTGTTTATGCAGATTTTGAATAGAAGCAAATTTTTACTTGTTAATGTGTTTACATTACTCCATTTTTGGTAAATGCGTGTTAAATGCATCACGTCGCTTATTTTAAATATGGAAAGGCTCTACAGGTATCTTTTACATATGTACAATTGCTTTTACATACGAGAATTTCTGATATTTAAATAGGAGATATTGAGATTCCTTATTGCTATGACAATTCCAGTGGCGTACATCACTGACATCTAATTGTGTCGTGTCATCGGTCAGGCAAAAGTTAAGTGAGTAACTACAGTAATTATGTAGGTACCTACATTATTTTCACAATTACTCTTCAAAACTTTAAAATTAGTTACATGTACATTAAATTTTGGAGAATCCTATTTTCTCCAAGATTTCCCATTCTTAAATTAACAAATGTTCAGTAACTTGACTTTGACAGTTCGAAGTCTGACAATATTGTATTATACATATTATAATAAAAATTGATCCATTATTGAGTTTATACTCGTATTTCTTAACAACCAATCATAAAGTCGACGAGATTTTCAAATGCATCCCCTCCATATTCTCGGTGTGTGAAAATAACTGTACGTAGGTATATAAAGAGTGTGGCTTCTGGAGGTACGTTGTAACATGAAAAGATCGGTAGTTTTCTAACAAGTCGGTGTTAAAATTTTAAGAATCGCTGAATTTGTAGTAAAACGGCATGTTTTTATGTTTACAGTGTACCTTTAGAAGAGTGTTGAATAACAAACACCCTGTATGCGGAAAAAAATTAATTTTCTATAATGAGTTATGGGAAAATATTCAATGAAAGAACTTAAAGTAGAAAGGCGTATTTAGATATTAACTAAATATCCGTAAATAAACTAACCGCTTATTTATAATGTAATTTTCGTTTAGATCATTTTACTTTTGTTATTTCTATATGTTATCGTAATTTGTTCGACTTGATATAATATCAAATTTCGATGTAATTAAGTGTGAAGATGCCTCGTTTTAAAATCTTTTAAAATGCCCGTAATTGAGAAAATAATCTGGCGTGTTTGGAAGATTCGCTAATTTATCAGTTCTGTTCTATTAAACTATATGCTAAACTAACTTCCTATTTCTTGTTCTACCTTTCGCGACGAACTCGTTTCTTGGTGCTTGTACTAACCTAACCCTTCTTGCGCCTTACTTAACGTTACTTATGACGACTCTGTCCAGAACTTGGGAATTATTACGAATGTAACCTGATTATAGCTTGTGGTGTACTAACAAAGCTTTCTGTTGTACAGAGACGGAGAGAAACTTTACTTATCACAAAGGCTAGATCGGCGGAGCAGTACGGATGGAGGTACGGATCCATGTTTTGTGTGAAGCTGCAACCGCAAACCGCCCCCGAAATGCCGATAAACTGGCCGAAAGCTACTCCGGGCCCGGATTAAAATTAATAACGGGCGCAAAAATAGCACCGGTTTGATTCGACCATGGCGTCTTTGACATTTATCGAAAATTTATAACCGATCGGCGTAAGGCCCAGTTTATTCATTTCGGGGGCGAGAGACCCCTTCAGCACAGTTGGCGTTTATTTTACAGTTGGCAGCAGCAGTGTGAAGCCTGTAGATTATGTGTTGGATTTTGAATTTGTTCCCGCTTTCGACGTGTGCTTTGTTTTATGGCTTCCTTATCGTTGTTGTATTGTGAAATTATTGAGTTAGCGAGCTGTTTCTGCACACTTTATTATTTGTCGTTTGTACTTTGTGCCCTTTACATTGTGTACAATTTGTTGCAGCATCGGTGTATCAATATGCTGTGAGATTGCGCTTTGGTTTGATTACTGTAGAGCTTTACGTTGTAGGGTGTACGAGGTTTAACTTTGTAGGTTGCATAATGCAATCTTGTAGTAATTGAACTAATTATTATAATGATGCAGCAGTAAATGATACCCCTTTCGTTGACAATGTGTACCAACTTTGTGGCATCAATGGTCGTAGTACTAAATAATGCAACTCTGTCTCTTACAGGTGGATATTGTTACAAATCATAATATTATTACAAATCAGCTACATTTCCTCTTTTCAATTCACTGTCGCTATCGAATAGCATTTTTAAAATATGCCAATGATAAATACTTTTGAAATGTATGCTTCTATACATATTAGACCAGTAGATAACTAATTTGGAAGACTGGAGTAAATTAGAATATACACAGCAAAGTAATTAAACCCCGTTTTACTTTTTTTTACTGCAAATAGGTACTCGTTAGCAAAGTTGAGTAGAATAGTTTGTTGTTTCTAACTGTATTTAATTCACTTATTTGTTTGGTTTAGTGTTTCATCTATGCTAAAGATTTGTCATTGTATTTACTTAATCCTTAATATCTTCTTATTAATTTAATATTAGAATTGACGAGGAACTGCATACAAGTTTACAGAATTTCAAGTAATAAAAAGTGTTATTGCAACATAAGAGTTAATAAAATGTGACATATTAGTGTTCCATGAAACAGCCGCTCTACACAATACACTGAAATATTTTTATAGTGCACTTTTGATAAGAGAATTAATGAGGCTCATATAATGTTGCGATATTTGATATAATGTCATCAAGTTTTCCTTAGAAATTTAACTTCAAAATGATTATGACTTCATAAATATTAGCATAAAATATAATATTGAGGTTGCTGCCTTTTTAAATCTCTGAAACGGAGACTACTATGTTCGTAGGAGCTTTGCGATATAATATTATTTCAAACTGCGTTTTGTTGAGTCGTACATTAATGCAGCAGAGTGCTTTTCCCACAAGATTTACTTATAAAAAAGGATTAAGGAGTTGAAAAATGTTCCACTTTTCTATTAAATAAATCATCAGAATATTCACTGTTGCACTTCTGGTAGAAAAAGAAAATAATCAAAAACAGTGGAGTGTAGTATTTATTTGGAAATATTTACTTCTCACGTATTCCCAAAATATTTTACAATTAATAAATTTGAAAAAAAAATTAAACATTAAAAAAAAAAAATTTTATGTCTCAAATCAGGTACTGCAAGGTGGATCGTAAACCAAAGAGGATATTGTACGAATGAGCACTTTTTGCATTTTTAAAGGAGAGATTCTTCTTTTTAATTTGTGTTGGTTTAGGGAATATAGCAACTATTTGTTGGATCAGTAATGTAATAGTTATTTCTCTTATAGGTATTAATAATGTTGTTACTTATTCCTTATATACGAGTAGAAGTAGTACAACTTTATTCTAAAAATGGTTGCTATGGTATTATTATTTGATTTAGTATTTTTTTTATCTTACTCGATATAATAATGGTCAGTTGGTGATTTTTTTATTTTATTTAGTATATTTTTATCTTACTCGATACAATAATGGTTAGTTGGTGATTTGTTTATCTTACGTTAACAATATCGTATTTTATTTTGCAAAATAAGTAAAGCATCATAAAATAGAACCTAGGAGAAATGATCAATTATTGCAGACGTTCAGTTCTGTGTTCCCTTGGACAAATAAACGTTCAGAGTGCAGTCCGTGCAATTGAAGATGCCACTTCCAAGAGGAACAACAACTTTTTTATTTTAAAAATGTATTATCTGCTTGTTATTCCTTCTGAAGCTCGTGCTACGCACTCATTTCGGAAACACATCATTCACAGATAGTGAACAACTTTTCTTTACTTGTATAGTAAATTACTACTACTATACAAGTGTAAGTTATAATCGAGTGCGTAGCACGAGTTATGTAAGCACACAAGTGTATTAATAATGCATTATCACACATGTATTGTAGAAGATATTATCTACAACTGACTAAAATTGAAAAAAGTGCATTCAGAGAAATGTCAGATCTGTGATTTTCAAAAATATTTTAGTAGGCAAACGTCATTGTGCCATTCATTTAACGCTATTTCAGTTAGGTAATGAAGCCATTACATAACTCAGTTAGGTAATGAAGACATTACATAACTGAGTAGTGTAATGAGCTTCATTACCTAACGGAAATAGTGTCAAATCATTGACGTAATGAGTTACTTATCCCACTGGAGTAGATAAAAATATATTTCGACTATTTTGTGGTCTTCTTCAGTTTATATTTTAAAAGTTTTAAAAATTCTGCAAGACAATTTTATCTTCTAACATTTTATATAAATAAGTGGATAAATTAATTCTCTCAATTTTGTTCACTTATTTATCTAAATTTAAACATGTAATTTTATTTTACAGAATTTTTAAAACTTTTAAGATTTAAATTAAAGAAAACTAGGCAAAAAGTACTCCATTCCGAAAAAAAAAAGAGATCCAGCTACAAAAAAAAGAACTTATTTTTAATAGATTGTAAGGCAAGGGGTAAATTTTAAAAAGTTAATTCTAAGGAATGTACACACATAATTGTTATTAAACGTTAATAGAAATATCGCTCAGCTTAGGAAACTGTTTTTAAAGAACACAAAAAAAATTAAGAAACATGTGATTTACAAAAAGGCCACTTAATAGAATTTTGCTCATGACATATGAACGAAAATAAGGAAAGTTTGCAAAAAATATTTAAAAATATATAAAACGTTTCTGCACATACAGGGTGGCCGCGTAGATATATGACGTCATCGATGTTGTTTTAATGGCAACCCCTTTTTTATTACGGAAATAGAAAGAACACAGTTTTTTACTTACGCTAAGCTAATATTTGCGTATAGGTAACATGATCAAAATTAAGAAAAACAATTTTAAAATTGCAAAATACTAATTTAAATTTAGGGGGTAAATGAAAATGAAAATCGACGAATTATCCACTACTTTACGAAAGCACTTTATAGGATTAGTAAAGAGTGTCACAAACAGATATGGATTAATGGTATTTTAGCAATAGTTTAGACAATTTGATTATTTTTTTTATTACCTGCTAATGAAACCTAAAACCACTAGAAATAAATAATGTTGAAACAGCAGCTTCACCGATAGATTGAAATTACCGTATACAATAATCATAATCATAAATACGTTGAAGAAAATATAAAAAATTATTTGCTTTGTTAAACGTACAGTAGAAAACGCATTTTTTGACTGTTCCACTAAAATTCTTTTCTGCATTAGGTTAATCACATCTTTTTCCTTCAAAATTTTTAAAACTTTTACCAGACTTAGGGTCGATTCATAATCAAATTTTAAAGCTTCATTTAACTAAAGTTACGTTAGAATGCGCAGTGTCTCATGTGCTACATATGACATCAAGCACATGCTAACATTACTTTAGTTAAAATTAGATTTAAAATTGATTATGAAATCGGCCCTTATAAAGTATAATTTAATAAATAGCGATAGACGGTGTAATGTAAAAAATGTATATTCTGTACATAAATTACTTGTTATTACAGTATTTCAGATAGTATTAACATTTTGTCAATAGATAATGTACATATTTTTGAGGAAACATTAAATACAAATAGTAAATATCTATAAGCCTGTATTTTTTTGATTTTACTCTCACTGTTGGAATATTAATTATAGATTAAGCTAGGTTATGCTTTTCACCAATATAATTACATCAATTTAGTTTGTAATCTAGCCGCTTATTAATTACGAGGTACGATATAAAAACAAAACAGGTAATGGAACACTCTTTAAAGATAAAATTTCCTGGAATTTTAAACTTTACTCCTAAGTAATTATTAATTCCATCTCTATGGCGTTTCAAAGCCTTTAATATACTTCACGCTACACTTTAATTTCAGAAGGTTTACGTTGTGTACTCTGTACATTTTTCTGGAACATTTTGATTAATGTTTGCTGGGCTCAAGTGAATTTTCTGCTTGAGTAGGCATGTTATTACTCAGAAATATAAAAAGAAGCTGTCAGTTTAATTAAGATAGAAATACACTCTAGTGGCTCATTCAAGCAAGTGATTGTGAAAAAATATTGAGTTTTAATAAAGCCCAAATCTTTGTTCAGTAAAATGATCAATCGAGATCATTACAAAGAATCACTTTAAATAATGACAACCCATGTACCAGATGTGCGTAAAAATATAAATTTTTGTAGAAATTGAAAACATTTACTAGTATTTTCGCAGAAATTTTAAATTTTTTGAATAAGCTTTAATCTTAATTAGATAAAAAATATTCATTTCATGGTAAAAAAGCATAAAAAAGTTTTTGAATTGCGAACAAAGCTGAGTGACAGATTCGACTTTTCGCATAACACATTAAACACCATTCAGAATGGCTTCCTAAAATATTGCACCCAATCGCAATTCTGTTTAAAAGAGGCGAACGTTAGGTCTGACGCTGGTGGGAAATTAATGACCAACGGATTTTCGTGGAGCAAATTAATGGAAGTTTAAATACTCCGAATTATTTCCCACATTTTATTGTTTGCATTTTTAGATACTAATTTAAAAATGGTTGGACAAAAGCGGACATTAGCTTACACCCATGCTGACTTAATGTGCTAGGTTTCTGTATCTAAAACAATGTTTCATAGTAAATTGTATAAGTGCTATGTAATTTTTAGATGAAAATTGTGTATACGTATGACGCAATTACATTTATAATGGCCCATTAGAAGTTACAAAATAAAGAGGTAGTTTGACTAATATATTTTTTATTCCAGTTTGTGTGTGTGCATTCGAATGTCACTTGAATGTCGTAAGAATTCGGAAGAAGTACTTCCGTCTAATGGATTTTTGGAATACTTATAATAATATAAAATTGTTGTAAATATAGAGAGATATCGATAGTTCTTAGGAGCCTTATTTATTATCACGTTAGCAATTGACGTATGTTTTCCAAGAAACAAATGAGGAAATGCCAATGTTAATGATCAATTAGATCAGTTATAAAAACACATTTTTCAATAAATTAAAAAAAAAGCACTTTGCGTACAGATGTTCTAAAATTATAAAAACAGTATACGTAAGCACCATTGGAAAAAGAACAATACAATTATAGTTAAGAGAATTACATTGGAGTGAACAAAATCGATTAGACAACTGTGCTTATTTGCTAAGTTCGCTATTACGAGTGATAGTCTATTTCGAAATAAAAAACATAGAACGATTCATTGCAGACTGTTGTGTCAACGCTCAAAATATGTACATTATCTATAAATCCATGACTTTTTTGATTCGAATTGATGAGAAATTTAATAATACGTAAAAAGGATATATTTTATTTTCAAAAGTTGTATTTAGCTAACTATAGAAAGTTTTTCTGCACATTGACTGCCATTCGCATTTGATGCAATAATTTTCACTACTAAGAAATGCTTATATAATTGTTGCCTTGAGAGAAAAGAAGTTTGTATATATTTTTAAAATGGTTAAAAACCGCAAATTTCTAAATGTTTACTTTCCAAGTGTGAAATTATCATACACCGAGTGATAACTACCAAACCTGAAAATAACGATTTAACATAGGGAATAGTTTTTCAATACTTTCTGGATTCTTAAAATAATGTAACCAAAAATTTTTCATGGCAATTATATATTTTTTGAAATATGCATTTATTTTTAAATAGCCGGGTTTGGTGGTTATCAAACAACAGGTTTGCTAGTTATCACTTGGTATGTGCATATATAGGCAATAACAACAATAACTCGACAGTCTAATCAAAGTGACTGATAAGGTTTTATTATAAGTAAGCATAAATGTGGTTTATGTGGATGTTGCAATGCTTGTTAAACTTAATTATCAATTACATGCTAAATAATACAGCCACAGTAGCAACTATAAGAGGTTTCAAGTTTAAATAGCGTTCAAAATATCGCCAGGAAGCTGTTTTAACAGATCTTTTATAATCACAAGAGAGAAATTCAACCTTCAGTTTTTGCAAGTCAAATTACAATCAACTAAAGTATAGCTATTTTTCATTATTGGTAATAACGTAACTGAATTATATTTTCCTGAGCGTTTGAATTTGTTGTCGAAATTTTGCGTTTATGAGTAATCGTCTTTCACAAAGTTTTAAAACGCTTTCTGCAAATGTCCAGATAAAATATACGAAAATAAAATACATGTATCTCCAATTTTCATTTAGATCTAAATTTGAATAAAAATATTCCCACATTTTGCCACTATACATAGGTACTATAAATATCGAGTGCTCAAACAAATTTCGGATCTAGTTCATTGTGGCTCCATGTAAACATAATGTAATATTTTCTAATTCTTTAACTTAATTTTCTAGTCGGTTGAGATATTGTAGACGATAAAAAGATGTTTACATAAGAAACATGTGTGTTATTGAGTAACCTCTTGTATAAATATGTACAATTCAAAATAACTGCATTGGTTTTAATAAAAGCAAAATAAAAACATAATCGATTTATAAATCCAGATAATTTATATTTATTTTCACCTAGTGATGGATTATTTGAACTTTTTACCAAATAGTACTTATGTGTTTGATGTAATTCTTGCTCTTTTGTTATTTGGACGTAGTACTTAAGTAATTATATCAAATACATTATAAAATTTATTCTAGCCTCACTTTACATATACTTTTCATTAATTTGGACTGTTTATTTAAAGTCACTTTTAACTATTACCTCAACATTGTAATGTTTGTTTTACTAATAGAGGTTTAAATGGTAAAATCTTTATTTATTTATTTTAACATGACAGCGTTATGTTTAATTAGTTAACTTAAAATTTATAACGCAGGCCTTAAATTATGTTGGTACTTAGATTATAAAATCGTGTTCCAGCTGTTGTAAGTTGTAAAGTATTTATTTCAAATGTGTAAAATGTTCTTGGAGACAGTGCAGAATACTCAATAAAATAAATCAAAATTTTGCATAACCTCTGTTGGAGGTTAGAAAATGTTTAGGTACATCTGACTTAACCTATAATTAGTGGTCGCAACTGTATACAAAAAAACTATTAGTTGAATCTGAAAGAATACATAAAAATTACGACATTAATGTATTTCGTATATAATATATGTATATCATATGTATGAAAACCATCTAGCTAAGATGTTAGAATAAAAGTACGTTTTATTTGGAAGTAAACAAGTATTCAAACTACTACACTAAATTTAACAGAATAAGTAACAATCTTCAATATATTTGTAGTAGTTTCTGGTGTAATTTCTAGAAGCTTCCGTTTCGATGTTTTCTGACTCTGTTTATTACTCCTTACGCTAGATTATTCATTGATACCAGACTTTATTTTCAGTCGATGCTGTTACTAATATATCTGAGGTTGCTTATGGAAATGTTCACCGTCTGAAAACTTCCAATTAGTTGGATACAACTTGCTGAAAATGTATTTTAAATGTGTGGCAGTTGATTACAGTACTTTTCAATTTAGTACATCACGTATGGAGCAAAGTAACAGTACAGTTCAAGCATTTTTTAAGAATATAAAATTCAATTTTCCAATTCTAGTTTTTAGGAGCTGTACTGGTAAGTCTAATAAATTTCTAGATTTAAAAGCAATAAAGGACTCCATTGTGTTTTTAAAACTTTTCTTAGGCCGTCGCCAAAACGTATAAGGGTTTATTTATATTGTGACCTTTTCATAATGGTGTCAACACAAAAATTAATCTAGTATGCAAATTTATTTTTCAAAATTTTTGTATCAATCAGTTGAAATAGGTAATTATCATTGTATATAATCTTGCTTTGATATGAACGTATAACTGTTGAATAGTACGTAGCGGTCAACCCTTGTATAATGATCGATACCTGATTTATTATAAAAAATCACAACTTAGGGGAAGCAAAGGGAAGTAAGTATGTGGTAGATTTCTGTATTTAAACAGTGCACCAAGCCATATAAAATAAGTCCTGTGTAATTTTTAGATAACAATTGTGTATATCTATGACACAATTATAATTATATGGATCCATAAAAAGCTGCACAATAAAGAGGTAGTTTGACTAAAATATTTTCTGTTCCACAATATCTTTGTGCGTGGATTCGAATGTCATTTGAATGTCATAACAATTCAAAAGAAGTATTTCCATCTAATGGATTTTTAGAACACTTATAATAATATAGGGTGATTGTCAATATGGAGTGGTGAAATTAGAAAAAAAGCTTAGGTAAATATCAATAGTTTTGACGTGCCTTATTAGTTATCACGTTAGCAAATGAAGAAAGTTTTCCAAGAAGAAGTGGAACATTAATGTATAATAAATTGTTGAAGAAATGCCAAACACATTTCTCAATAAATTAAAAGAAGGACAATGGATACGGATGTTTTAAAATTATGATCAACTTATATAGGTAAGTAACGTTGCAGAAAGAATAATACACGTAGGTGGTATTAGAAAGAATTACATTGAAGTGAATTAAATCGATTAGAGAATTATGCTTATTGACTAGGTTCGTTATCACGGGCGATATTAATAGTTCATTTCAAAATTTAAAACGATTCATTTGAGACTTTTACGCCAAAGCTTAAAAATATGTACATTATCTATAAATCCATGACTATTTTGATTCAAATGGATTCGAAATTTAATAAAACATAAATATAATATTTTATTTTGAACAGTTTAGATAACTGTAGAAAGTTTTTCTGTACATCGACTACCATTCGCATTTGATACAATAGTTTTTATTTCTATTAAAAATTCTACCCTTATACACAGGGTGTCCCTGAAAGATGTGGAAAAAATTAACCACTTATACTAGAGCTCAAAATAAGCCGATTTAACCTAAATTACCTATATACAAAATTCCACTCCTGAGGAGTTACAGCGAGATTATGACAAATGTTTTACCGTATTTATTGTATGAAAATAAAATAACAGGTAGACTTTGAAAACATAATACATTTTGACGTTTAATTAAAACAATGCAATGAACAGTTTCAAAGCCTACCTGTAATTTTAATTTCATGCAGCAAATAATATCCGTCGAAGCCCTGGAATATTTGAGCGTATCAGAAACTTTACGGAGCAGGATACGTTTATGTAATAGTGAAAATGGAATCCAATTTTGAGCATTGGTTATGATTTTCGCTTTATTGTTGTTTCTTGTGTAGTTTTAAAAGTTTACATGTTTTTAAGTTACGTACAGGAGACAGCATTTTTCATCGTCTTTAGACGGCTCTAACTCATAAGGGATCGAGTTTTGTATACAGGGTGTCTCAAAATTGACGCCCGTGACATCGGGAGTTGATTCAGGGGGCTAAAACAAATCGAAAATTAAGAGTGGAAAATTTTCCGATTGTCCCTCGTTATCGAGTTATTGATAAAAATGTAAATAATAAGTTTTATTCGCAACCATATATGTAATGTTAACATTCCTGACCTCATTTGAGTGGAGGAAGTCGTACATTTCAGCCCGCTACTTCCCGCACTCACTTCCCGCTCAAGTGCGGGAAGTGAGTGCGTTAAGTACATTTCCGAACGCTGAGTAGGTAGGGACACTGGGAATCTCGTTGATCCATTCATGCGCGTCACAACCTGACGTATCATAATATAATAATTTTTCCAATTATTGTTTAGAATAAAGTGGTTGCGAATAAAATAGTATACAAACCTCGACAGGAAGTTTCCTTAGTCTCGAGATAATAGCTGATTTCGACACTTCGCGCCTCAATCAGCTAACTAATCTCTCGACAGTAATGAAACACTTCCCATCTCGGGCTGTAATATACTATTATCGTATGGTCGCTCCAATTAGTTGTGTAACATAATTAAATTAGGTGGCTATGGCGATGTTAAAAATGTATGAATCGTTCTGTCATATTCACAAGTATCATTTCCTTCGGTTTTGTGTGTTTAAAATGGAACGATACTACTGTAATCGAGATTACAACGATATGTTGAAAGTATTAGGTGCATGTAATGACAATGCCACTGCTGCGGCTAGGACATATGCGGAGAGGTTTCCAAATCGTCGGCACCTTGATGCAAAAACTATAAGACGGGTAGAACAAAGATCACTGGAAACAGGTCATCTAAATCCTAGAAAAAATCAGGCAGGACGTCAACCTACACCAAGGGTCGATCAAGAAGAGCAAATTCTTGAATTTGTTGAGGCCATTTGTTCAGCCATATATCTTCAATTTTTAAACGAAAATTTACCACTGCCATTGCTCGATGAAGTTCCATTAGCAGCTAGATTAAATTGTTGGTTCCAACATGATGGTGGACGGATACATTATGGAATACAAGTGTGAAATATCCTGAATGAAAAATTCCCTGAGAGGTGGATTGGAAGAGGTGGACCCTCCAAGATCACCGGATCTGGATCCGTTGGATTACTTTTTCTGGGGATATTTGAAAGAACAGGTTTGCCGCAAACCAGTTCTGAATCCTGAAGATGTGATAATCCGTATTCACGCTGCTGTGGTGTCAATAGACGATAATATGATACACAGCGTTCGTGTTTCCATGATAAATTGTGCGAATGTTTGCCTTGAAGTAGGAGACGATCTATTTGAACACATTTTGTGACAACAGATGTGGAAAATATCTTGCTTTCTAATATTATTCGTTTTTAATCAAGTTTAAAGTTGAAATGATAAATTTTTGTTTTTTATCGTTAACTTTATAACGAGGGACAATCGAAAAATTTTCCACTCTTAATTTTCGATTTGTTTTAGCCCCCTGAATAAAATCCCAAAAGTATGGGCGTCAATTTTGAGACACCCTGTATAGGTAATTTGGGTTAAATAGGCTTATTTTCAGCTCTAGTATATGTCGTTACTTTTGTTCCGCACCTGTATAATCATTGTCTTCAGAACAAATAATTTCTGTAATTATTTCTAAAGGGTTCAAACAAGAAATTTCTAGATGTTTGCTTTCCGTGTGTAAAATTGCCATATAACATGCACATATACGCAATAACAACAATAACTCCATGGTCCAATTAAAGTGACTGATAAGGTTTTATTATAAGTAGGCATAAATGTGGTTTATGTGGATATCGTTATGGTTGTTACACTTAATTATATATATAAAAGGCTGCAAGTTTGAATAACGTTCAAAACATCTTCACGGCTTAGTTTTGCCACTACTTTTATAATTGCAAATGTCAAATTACAATTAATTAAAATTCAGCTATTGGTAATAACGTAACTACAGTATTCTTTCCTGAGCAGGTCAATTTATGTACACAAAAATGTCAGTGTTGTCGAAATTTTGCGTTATGCTCAAAAATGCCCTCCGCAGTTATCTAGATAAAATATATGAAATTATAATACATTTACCTCCACATAACATATATCAAAATTAAAATAACCATAATAATTATGTGTTTTGTTTTTTGAATCTAGTGCGTTAAGTAATTATACGTATTAAGACTATGTAAGTTGTATACATAATTATGTATACTAGCCTCACTTTACATATAGGTGCTATTCATTGCTTGGGCTGTTTTCTCATCTAATATCAAAGAGCATATAATGCTCTTTGTTACTATATAAAACTGTTTATATATGTTTTAACTCCTATGACAACATTGTAATATTTGTTCTACTAATAGGGGTTGAAATAATATCTCTTTTTGTATTTTAACATGACAACGATATGATTAAATTTAAACAAGAGGTAAGGACTGTGTTTCGCAATTGCTACTTAGATTATAAAATTGTGTTCCAACTGCTCTTTTATTTGAAGCTAGATTTTCGTTAACTGTTATTAGTTATTAACGTCATTAAGCCGATATATAGCAAATAACGGACGCGGTTGAATTTTGTAATCCGAGGCGACAGCAAACAAGTGTGTCGTTCAAGATTTTTCGTAATACAAATTTATTCATTTTAAGAACAATTTGTTAAACAGGCGGCCGGCCGCCGTTATGATTGACTTCATTTAAAAAAAATCATGTACTCTATAATGGCCCGCGGCTGTTATCATTTTTATCTTAATCGGTGTTGTTATAGACTATTAACCAAATTAATTTTAGTATAGTTAAGAGCTTCATTACCGTTTTCTTTTTATATAAAAGAATGAATCGAACCAGAGTTTATTGATGAAGATAAAATATTAACAATACACGTTTGCTTATAGCACTTAACAAGACTCGTTTCGTTAAGATGCTCATAATCAAACTTGTATCGTTAATATCTATTTTCATAACCCCTACTTGTTATTTGTCAATAACAGAACTGTCAACCTGACTGAGAAGTTCTCCATAACAGCCATGGCTGTTATACATTTAACAGCCTAGGTCGTTAAGAAATAACAGAACAGTAACATTTTAACATTGGCAATACTGAAATGTATAGTTGATGGCACTGTAGGTCTATGTCAAATTCGAGGTTAGCAGGTTAGGCTTTGCGTCAGTCTGTGTCAAAACTGACGCAAAACCTAACCTACTAACTTCGAATTTGACATAGATTTACAGTGTCACCAACAATATATTTCAGTATTGCCAAATGTAACTTTCTTTCATAGGTGACTCTGATATGACGAGTTTTCTAACCCCCGTTACTAATACTAGTGAACTTTTTCATTTAATTTGCTCTAAAATTTCAATTTTTTATGAAAAATAGTCAACAACATACGGCCATTATAGCATCTACCGGCCTTATGTCGTTAATAACTATAACAGCCGGCGGCTATTGTAAATGACTTTTCCTGTGTTTATTTAGTCCAGTTAAAATAGAATAACGTAACAGTATTACAAAAAGTCATCATTGCAGGTATGTAAAACCTTTTCAAGATACAGCAGTATTCTGGAAAAATAATTTAAAATTTTGCGTAACTTCAACAGTATGCTATGATTGATATTTATGAATTATAAAATGTACATTTGAGTTAGCTTGTAATTAGAGATCATTATCTTATACAAAAAAAACTATTAGTTAGAATCTTACAAAATATATAAAAACTATGTAATGAATGTAATTTAAATATAATTTATATACAGTAACGGCCAGAAAGTCGGCATCATATGAAAAAAAAAATCTGATTTTTCAAAAAAACTCTTTACGACAATAATCTGTGCTTGTCTAAAAACCTATTTAGCCGCTATCATATATACCGAGTAATTCTTATTTGTTTAAAAAATGGCGTTTTTCGAAAATGTCCAAATCCAAAAAGTGCTGTTTTTCGGAAATTAAGTGAGATTTTAATGAGATTTTTTAGCTTGTGTTAGTTTTAGTAAACTGAATAATCTTAAGGCCAGAAAACACTTAGTTTTCGTTAACTTTAGCACACACTTAATTTTTCAATTTTTTAAATATTTTTTCAAATTTTACATACCAAGACTTAATTTTAAAATTCAAATTTTTAGATGAATAATAGAAAATTTTAATTAGTCCTTTCGATTTTTATTATTTACCGAAGAGTAATTTGTTCGCATAATTTTTACGTTTTTGATGCAAGGCGCTTTTTAGGAAATATATTTATCAATAATGATTAATACCGATTTCAATTGCTTCTAAAAACTCTAATCTACCCCTGTTAACGAATTACTGTAACACAAATCCTGTAAATGTTCTTTTACAGTTGTCTAAATGAGGAGTTTTTTATCCAGTTTACATGTTCTAAACATTTTAGATTAGAAATTTGTAATTGGTTGTTGTTACTTTCAGTGAATATTGAAAAAGTGCTATGAAATAATTACGGCAGTTCTCTTTTGTAAAACTTTCAGGCTAATTAAACAATAATTGTTATAACTGTCAAAAATAATAGTTAACCAAATCATAACGTTATTACTAACATACTACAAAAAACACGAATAATTTCTGATGTTATGTAACTAATAAATATATTTGCATAATTTTAAGAAAGAACATCAAAATATCAAAACAAAACAAAATTAAATTTCTCTTTGAATACACGGTATGGTTCGATCATACATTTCTCTTAAAACATGCCTCAACATAACAGGCGACACTTGAGCAGCACATTTTCCAATTGTATTTACAAGATGGTCAATATCCCTGAAGGGTCTGTGTTTGTAGAGCGTGGAGGCCAGGGATCTTCCGAAAATCTTCCGATCCATCTATGGGGAAAGAGATAATCAAGAAAATTACGAACTTCAACTGTACTGTGCGCTGGAGCACCATCTTGCTGAAAATGCACATTTCTGTGCAGATATAGTGGAATATCCACTATTGCGATTTTTGTCAACCCATCAGCGGTAATTCTGAGAACTAACAGTTCCATTTGACGAAAAGATTCGCTGAAAAGCACATGCTCAATAAATGTTCCATTCTCTTCTATTTGTGCTTGAATCCAAAAGCTAAAATACAGCCGACTATCTAAATCTCGGTCTTAGAATGTGTTGATACATTTCGGCTTGTAAAGCTTAACAGGGGTATATTAGAGTTTTTGGAAGCCATTTATATAGATATTAACGATCATTGAAAAATATATCTCTTACAAATCATGTTTGCATCAAAAACATACAAATTATGCGAACATATTACTTTTTAGTAAATAATAAAAAATCTAAAGGAATAGTTAAAATTTTCTATTATTTTTTCAATTATAAATCTTTAAGGCCTTCACTTAAAAAAATTGAATTTTAAAATTCATTCTTGCCATGTGAAATTTAAAAAAAATATTTAAAAATGAAATGTTTGGTAAATTAAAGAATACTGGTGTTTTCTGACTTAGAGACTGTTCAGTTAGCTGAAACTAACACGCTAAAAAATTTCATTGAAATCTTACTTAATGTCCGAAAACTAGCACTTTTTGTAGTTTGACAGTTTCGGAAAACGTCATTTTCTATCTAAGTAAAAATCACTCGGTATATCTGATAGGGGCTAGATAGCACAACTTATTGCCGTAGAAAAGTTTTTTATAAAAATCAAAAATGAAATATTTTCCCTTATGATGCTGACTTTTTGGCGGTCACTGTATATACGTAAGTATGGAAATGACCTAGCTATAATATTAAAATAAAAAAAAATATTCGAAAGCAAACAACTACCGCACTAAATTTGATATGCCTATAACAGAATAAGTATCCTTATGCTAGATTATTCAATGATACCAGACTTTATTTTTCAGTCGCGGTTGCTATTAATATACTCTTGTGGAAATTTCTATCGTCTGAAAACTTTTAATTAGTTAGATACAGCTTACGGATTTGAAATGTGTGTCAGTTGGTTACAATATTTTTTAGTTCAACTGAATTAAGTGTGGAGAAAAGTAGCAGTACAATCCGCGCATTTTTAAAGTACATAACATTCTAATTTCTACTTCTAATTTTTACGAGTTCTACTGGGAAATATGTAAAATTTCTAGATTTATAGGCAATAAAGAGTTTCGTGATGTTTTTACAACTTCTCTTAGGGCGCTTCAAAACCCTATAAAGGTTTATTTTTAGTGAATTTATTTTAATGGTTATCATAGGGTTTCGTTTCTATGCCAGTATTTAATCATACAGGTCACTTCTATAGTTACCAATGAAATCAATAGATTAGAGCTTTTATTTTACGAGTTAACATTGGAATTTGAAGTAGGTACTAGTTACTAACAAACTTTAATTTTGCTACAGGAATGTAGATATGCAACTAAAAAGTAGATGCGTAGGAACAACTTGTGTGTTGTATCTTTTCTTCAGTGGTATACCTTTTAATTGTCTTTTTGACAAGTAATAATTCCTATGTTAACTCGTAAAATACACGCTCTAATCTATTGGTCCCATTTGTAACTATGGAAATGACCTGTATGATTAAATTGTGGCATAGAAACGAAACGCTTATGTTAACTATTAAAATAAATTTGCTGTATTTAGTAACATTTTCACAATGGTGTCAACACGAAGATAAATGTAGTATGATAATTCATTTTTTGAAAATTTCCATCAATCAGTTATATCTTCTACTACAATCTTGTGCATGTAATGTGAAATGTAGGTAATTATCAATAATTTGTATATAATCTTGCTCGGCTATCAAAGTGTAACTGTTGATAAGGGCGTAGCGGTCAACCCTTACCAAATGATCGATACCCGATTTAAAATTTAATATTAAAAAAATCGCAACACATATAATTTTAGAAATTTAGTTTATGTGTTAGAGTATTGTTGGAGGCTTTCGCGGTTACTCGAATTATTCTCCTTAGCATAGAATTTCGGCTTAGACCGCGTAGTATTTGTATATGAACACCCAGCATTTTCTGGCTTAATGTGCCTTGCACCTTGTGAAGTCGAGCAAAAACCCGCGCGATGGCCATGCTCTTTGGTGGCTCGTGTTGTTTGAGTATCTTGAGAACGAGGATACTTAGGCAGATTTGGCCGTTTTGCTGTTTGTGCATCCATATTCACTAACGTTTCGCAAGACCTTGCAGCTTGCATCATCAGAGTGAAAGTCGCACTAAGAACCGAAGGTCGGTGTGGAGCTATTTATAGTCCTCTGTGCCAGGCGCGCGGAGTGGCGTAACGCTGGCGCTGGTTGGTCGTCCGAGTGCAACGTAATCCGTGGGGCGTGGCCGTATGACGCAGAGTGGTTGTAACGCTTTAGATCGTGTATCACAGGGGTCCACGTTTTACTAAGCTTAAAGCCATCTTCCCTGTTGATATTATTTGGATGTTTTTCTATTTCTATGGCTTCACGTATCACTCGCGGGAAGAAATGAGGTATTCTGGCAAGTACTCTGGCATGCTCAAATTCTAAAGTGTGCCCATTTGTAAACGTATGCTCAGCTACGGCTGATTTTGTGATGCGTTTGTGTTTGCAATCGCCTTTATGTTCTTGGAGTCTTAGACCAACGGAACGACCAGTCTGTCCAATGTAACTCGAGCCGCAAGAACAAGGAATGCGATATACGCCAGCGGTGGAATGCGATATACGCCAGCGGTACACCGCTGGCGTATATCGCATTCCTTGTTCTTGCGGCTCGAGTTACATTGGACAGACTGGTCGTTCCGTTGGTCTAAGACTCCAAGAACATAAAGGCGATTGCAAACACAAACGCATCACAAAATCAGCCGTAGCTGAGCATACGTTTACAAATGGGGACACTTTAGAATTTGAGCATGCCAGAGTACTTGCCAGAATACCTCATTACTTCCCGCGAGTGATACGTGAAGCCATAGAAATAGAAAAACATCCAAATAATATCAACAGGGAAGATGGCTTTAAGCTTAGTAAAACGTGGACCCCTGTGATACACGATCTAAAGCGTTACAACCACTCTGCGTCATACGGCCACGCCCCACGGATTATGTTGCACTCGGACGACCAACCAGCGCCAGCGTTACGCCACTCCGCGCGCCTGGCACAGAGGACTATAAATAGCTCCACACCGACCTTCGGTTCACTAACACAAACTTATAATAGTTGCTGAAAATGACCTCCTTCAACTTCAATGCAAGCATAAGCTCGTCTTAACATCGATCACCGAACACGTTGAAATATTCCCGGCATATATCTTATCTGATTACATGAATCCCGTATTCGTTGGATTAATTCTTCTTCAGTGTTGACAGGAGTTCTATAAACGAGGGATTGTACCGCTGGCGTATATCGCATTCCACCGCTGGCGTATATCGCATTCCTTGTTCTTGCGGCTCGAGTTACATTGGACAGACTGGTCGTTCCGTTGGTCTAAGACTCCAAGAACATAAAGGCGATTGCAAACACAAACGCATCACAAAATCAGCCGTAGCTGAGCATACGTTTACAAATGGGCACACTTTAGAATTTGAGCATGCCAGAGTACTTGCCAGAATACCTCATTACTTCCCGCGAGTGATACGTGAAGCCATAGAAATAGAAAAACATCCAAATAATATCAACAGGGAAGATGGCTTTAAGCTTAGTAAAACGTGGACCCCTGTGATACACGATCTAAAGCGTTACAACCACTCTGCGTCATACGGCCACGCCCCACGGATTATGTTGCACTCGGACGACCAACCAGCGCCAGCGTTACGCCACTCCGCGCGCCTGGCACAGAGGACTATAAATAGCTCCACACCGACCTTCGGTTCACTAACACAAACTTATAATAGTTGCTGAAAATGACCTCCTTCAACTTCAATGCAAGCATAAGCTCGTCTTAACATCGATTGCCGAACACGTTGAAATATTCCCGGCATATATCTTATCTGATTACATGAATCCCGTATTCGTTGGATTAATTCTTCTTCAGTGTTGACAGGAGTTCTATAAACGAGGGATTGTACCGCTGGCGTATATCGCATTCCACCGCTGGCGTATATCGCATTCCTTGTTCTTGCGGCTCGAGTTACATTGGACAGACTGGTCGTTCCGTTGGTCTAAGACTCCAAGAACATAAAGGCGATTGCAAACACAAACGCATCACAAAATCAGCCGTAGCTGAGCATACGTTTACAAATGGGCACACTTTAGAATTTGAGCATGCCAGAGTACTTGCCAGAATACCTCATTACTTCCCGCGAGTGATACGTGAAGCCATAGAAATAGAAAAACATCCAAATAATATCAACAGGGAAGATGGCTTTAAGCTTAGTAAAACGTGGACCCCTGTGATACACGATCTAAAGCGTTACAACCACTCTGCGTCATACGGCCACGCCCCACGGATTATGTTGCACTCGGACGACCAACCAGCGCCAGCGTTACGCCACTCCGCGCGCCTGGCACAGAGGACTATAAATAGCTCCACACCGACCTTCGGTTCACTAACACAAACTTATAATAGTTGCTGAAAATGACCTCCTTCAACTTCAATGCAAGCATAAGCTCGTCTTAACATCGATTGCCGAACACGTTGAAATATTCCCGGCATATATCTTATCTGATTACATGAATCCCGTATTCGTTGGATTAATTCTTCTTCAGTGTTGACAGGAGTTCTATAAACGAGGGATTGTACCGCTGGCGTATATCGCATTCCACCGCTGGCGTATATCGCATTCCTTGTTCTTGCGGCTCGAGTTACATTGGACAGACTGGTCGTTCCGTTGGTCTAAGACTCCAAGAACATAAAGGCGATTGCAAACACAAACGCATCACAAAATCAGCCGTAGCTGAGCATACGTTTACAAATGGGCACACTTTAGAATTTGAGCATGCCAGAGTACTTGCCAGAATACCTCATTACTTCCCGCGAGTGATACGTGAAGCCATAGAAATAGAAAAACATCCAAATAATATCAACAGGGAAGATGGCTTTAAGCTTAGTAAAACGTGGACCCCTGTGATACACGATCTAAAGCGTTACAACCACTCTGCGTCATACGGCCACGCCCCACGGATTATGTTGCACTCGGACGACCAACCAGCGCCAGCGTTACGCCACTCCGCGCGCCTGGCACAGAGGACTATAAATAGCTCCACACCGACCTTCGGTTCACTAACACAAACTTATAATAGTTGCTGAAAATGACCTCCTTCAACTTCAATGCAAGCATAAGCTCGTCTTAACATCGATTGCCGAACACGTTGAAATATTCCCGGCATATATCTTATCTGATTACATGAATCCCGTATTCGTTGGATTAATTCTTCTTCAGTGTTGACAGGAGTTCTATAAACGAGGGATTGTACCGCTGGCGTATATCGCATTCCACCGCTGGCGTATATCGCATTCCTTGTTCTTGCGGCTCGAGTTACATTGGACAGACTGGTCGTTCCGTTGGTCTAAGACTCCAAGAACATAAAGGCGATTGCAAACACAAACGCATCACAAAATCAGCCGTAGCTGAGCATACGTTTACAAATGGGCACACTTTAGAATTTGAGCATGCCAGAGTACTTGCCAGAATACCTCATTACTTCCCGCGAGTGATACGTGAAGCCATAGAAATAGAAAAACATCCAAATAATATCAACAGGGAAGATGGCTTTAAGCTTAGTAAAACGTGGACCCCTGTGATACACGATCTAAAGCGTTACAACCACTCTGCGTCATACGGCCACGCCCCACGGATTACGTTGCACTCGGATGACCAACCAGCGCCAGCGTTACGCCACTCCGCGCGCCTGGCACAGAGGACTATAAATAGCTCCACACCGACCTTCGGTTCACCGAGCTCCGTGGCATAGTGCGTAGCACGTCCACTTAGCATTCGGGAGGTCGTGGGTTCGATTCCTGCGGCCGCCTGCCTTGATTCAGGTTTTTAGGTGGTTTTCCTGAGTCAACAGAGTACCTTCTCTGAGGCGAATGCCGGGGCAGTACTTCTCCACCTTTCCTGGCCTCTCTTCCATTCTCCACCCCTCCTTTCTCTCGCCCATCCTATAATTCCCGTTCTTGGCTGAAGAGGGACGGAAGGTCCCTATAGCAGCCCGCCCCCAGTTGGGGGAATTGAAATAACCCTGAACCTTTCCTTTCCTTCTTCCTTCGGTTCTTAGTGCGACTTTCACTCTGATGATGCAAGCTGCAAGGTCTTGCGAAACGTTAGTGAATATGGATGCACAAACAGCAAAACGGCCAAATCTGCCTAAGTATCCTCGTTCTCAAGATACTCAAACAACACGAGCCACCAAAGAGCATGGCCATCGCGCGGGTTTTTGCTCGACTTCACAAGGTGCAAGGCACATTAAGCCAGAAAATGCTGGGTGTTCATATACAAATACTACGCGGTCTAAGCCGAAATTCTATGCTAAGGAGAATAATTATGTGTTAGAGATATGGAACTATAAAGAAGTATAAACAGAATAGCTGAGACTACATTTATATTATACTCTAAAGAGGTAATTCTAATGGTATACATGTCGCATGCGTTTCGCATAATTAGTCTTTTTGTAAAATGTCTAATCATTTTGCGAAACGTCTGTATTTTGAACAAACATTGAATATTTTGCAAAGTGATGGCTAAATTTCAGTCATTACGTAAAATACCCTACTGCTATTAGCCAAAATGCAAAAATAAGTGATTATTTAATATTACTAAATTTGTAAATTTATGAAACGTAGAGAAAGAATTATTGGGGGTTTTCTTTGGTCCAAATATCAGTCAATTACTAATACTATAAATATTAAAGTAAAAAAAAAGATGCAAAAAAGACATTCTTGAATAATACAAAATAATACAAAGTAAGTATTTTCTCAAAACTAAACGAATACATTTTAATTTACAGTGAAAAGTTCTAGTCTTGTTATCTTCATAGCTCGCGTTGTCTCTTGAGGGCATAACAATTGATACAACTGCAGATACATACAGCAGTTCAATCAGCATCCGTGTTGGAAAAAACAAATACACTGTAGTCAAAACAACCTTTCACGCATAGACTTTATTTATTAGCAAATTTATTTATTGATGCAAGCTGAGCTTCAGGATAAGCTTGCATCCTGCCTACATGCAAACTGTAACTAGATAATGCTCATGAGAATGCAAGTCGCTCCCCTAGAGATCTTGCTTTGTTTCGTGATAAAAGTTTATTTTATGATTAAGAAGCTGTTTGTAGCTTAGTTTTAGTTTATTATCCAAGTTAGCATGTCTTGATTTCGTGCCAATATCAGAACTCCGACGTGTTTATATGTAATGTGTTTATGAGTGTTGAATAAATGCTGTTTAAAATCGTCGTGAAACAGATATTAATCTCCTTTTTTACATACGCATTTTTTTTTGTTTTCAAAAACAATTTGTATATCTCTGTCATTCAAATTTGGCTTGTCTCGAACTAAGTGTAAAATCTAGAATAGCGTCTAGTAGCGGGGCCCCAGATGGTTGAATGTTATCACGAGGAAACCATTTCTTTATTATTCCAGTTGGGGTTCCCATTCTATACAGTATGTTGCCGTACTCCAAAACTTTTCTCATGTCATTTTGAACATCTAGTGACTCACGGTCTACTTTAGATATTGCAACAATAACAGATGATCCAATCTCAACAGCTTTAAATGTGTTTGCCTGACGGGTCATTTTTTTCACTACCGACTTTTGCCCTTCGTATGCTGCCTCTCTTTCTTTATTAATTATTTTTTCTTGGTTACACAGAACATAATATGCTTTTACTATTATCACCACATTCACAACTAGCCAATACTAGCCACTGTCACATCTTCTTGATACATATTTTCTAAATTACTCGCAGAACGACATGACATATGGGGGTTGTACGCCAAGTTAACTAAATGTAAATGCATAATGCACATGCGTACATTATCCAGTATTCATTTGTTCATATTGCCTAGTAGCAGTAATGCATTTTGCAACTGAAATTCAGCCGTCAGTTTACAAAATATTCAATGTTTGTCCAAAACACCGGCGCTTTGCAAAAAGGCGGATTATGCGAAATGCCTGCGATATACAGGGTGTTATTTAAGTACGTGGCCAAACGTCAAGAGGTAATTCTTTGAGTGATTGTAAGACGAAAAGTTTATATAAACATAGGTCCGGTAATGCATCGTTTTCAAGATACAGGGTGTCAAACTTTTTTTAAAAAATCATTTTTTCGTAAAAAATTTAATAATCCTTCAGCCGATTTTGTTGAAATTTGTCAGTGTTATTTATGGTAGAAAGGGGCTAATTTAGCCCTAACTAGATTAAAATTATTAAGTTCAGTGGCGTCCCGGGGGGCACCTTAACCAATATTTTTGACAAAAAAATGTGCGCCACTGACTTCTTTAGAACTTTTATATTTTTTTTCGCATTAAGCAGCTAAAAATACAACTTTTTTGTCTCTTTATTTTTTTTCGTATCTTGTTCCGTTTTCTATTCTATTGCATGTCCCTGGGACAACATAATAAATAATTAAAACTACCAAACTATCAAAAACTGGGGTGTACCTGTTATTTTTTTTCCCATATCAATAGTCTATTTTAGTCTTAGAAATTGTTATAAAAATTAATGCTAGCTAAAAAATATTATTTGAATTTTATTAATTATTAAAAAATGTTTTTTTGCTGTCCATGGACATGCACTAAAGTTATTTTTATTTATGATTAAGCAATTAAAATTACACCAGTCACCTTTTGAATTTTTTCGCTCAGATGAACTGTTTTCGATAAAACAAATAAACATAAAATGCATAAGATTATTTATTACTGCAATGTTTTGAAAGTAACAAAAATTGAGAGTGCCGTGGAAGGAAAAACAATTGATCAAACAAATTTGACTTTGACATAACTTAACTTTAAACAGTGCGTACGTGCGTGCGTCATAATTATTTGAAGCCTTTTTAAGGCTGATATTAGAAAATGGTTCAATTTACAAACGCAGAAATGGCCGATATGTATTTTGTTTATGGAATGGCCCAAGGCAATTCCAGAGCGGCTAGACGGATTTATCAAGAGAGATATCCTCATCGCCTTGTACCAAATGGACAAACATTTGTAAGAATACATGAAAGGCTGGGCGAATCAGGCACCTTTCAAAGGTCGGCTGCTGTTATTGGGAGACCTGCAACAGTAAGAACAGTTGAGGTGGAGGAAGCAGTTTAACATGAAGTTGGGCGTAATCCCGATACAAGTACACGCAAAATCGCACAATTAAACATTTCTCACTTTACTGTATGGCAGATTTTAAGGAAATACCAACTGTATCCTTACCACATACTGCGTGTTCAAGCGTTATTACCTGCCGATTTTCCCCAACGAGTTGTTTATTGTACTTGGCTTTTGCAACAACAGGTAGTATCTCCGACATTTCTATCCAGTATTTTGTTTGTTTTTCTCGAAATTCAATTATGAACTTTCATAACAATCATATCTGGGCTGAAGAAAATCCCCATGTGGTTATAGAAAATAATTATCAACAACAATTTTCCGTGAATGTTTGGGTTGTATTGGAGGTGATTATCTCATTGGACCTTCTTTTTTACACCTGAGATTAAATGGTGAAGAGTCTCGTCATTTTCTGGAATTTGTGTTACTATTAGAAGATGTCCTACTAGCAGAAAGAAGAGCAATGTGGTTCATGCACGATGGGGCCCCACCTCACTTAAGCTTAGTAGCACGTCAATTTCTGGATGCAACTTATGGAGAAAACTGGATCGGTCGCGCGGGTCCACATTCATGGCCACCCAGGTCACTGGATTTAAATCCGTTAGATTTTTTCCTTTGGGGGCATTTAAAATCCCTCGTTTATAGAACTCCTGTCAACACTGAAGAAGAATTAATCCAACGAATACGGGATTCATGTAATCAGATAAGATATATGCCGGGAATATTTCAACGTGTTCGGCAATCGATGTTAAGACGAGCTTATGCTTGCATTGAAGTTGAAGGAGGTCATTTTCAGCAACTATTATAAGTTTGTGTTAGTTATTGTTAAATGTTTTTTTACTAAAAAAAAATTGCGTAGCATTTGTTTAAGTGTGGTTTTAATAAAACGTTTTTCTTGTTTGATTTTTTTTTAAATCTCCGTATAGTTTTAACTGCTAAATCATAAATAAAAACCACTTTAACAGGTACACTACAAACAGTTCTTGCTAGTTTCGTAGTTATTTTTTTTCATGCAACAAAGCAATGGCATGCAATAAAGTGGTTTTTATTTTTTTCTCGAAAACGAAGCAAGATACGAAAAAAATTAAAGAGATAAAAAAGTTATATTTTTAGCTAAATTAACCCCTTTCTACCATAAATAACACTGACAAATACCAACAAAATCGGCTGAAGGATTATTAAAATTTTTACGAAAAAATGATTTAAAAAAAAAGTTTGACACCCTGTATCTTGAAAACGAAGAATTACCGGACCTATGTTTATATAAACTTTTCGTCTTAGAATCACTCAAAGAATTACCTCTTGAAGTTTGGCCACGTACTTAAATAACACCCTGTATATAAAACAATTCGATGACATTCCACTTGCGTGGATGTAACTGATATTTCAATTTGATTCGTTTAAAGTATACAGTTTGTTTTGTGTAAAATATGAAATTTACAACACTACTTTGACAGTGCATGG